>JAUMJJ010000034.1:0-600000 GCA_033556795.1 Tapera naevia | reverse complement strand
ACGTGTACTCTTGTACTTAGTAAAGCAATCGAGTTGAGCGTTGTCTCACCAGCAGAGGCTGGAACATGTTCTATGACAATCTCTATGTCTCTTCCTTCCCTTTGTTACCAAGATGTAGGGTTGTCTCATTTTTTTTTGTGTCAGACTTTGTAAAAGGCTGTCAAAAGGCATGAATCACCCTTCTTTGGTAATATGTGTTGAAAATAAAATATGAGGGATAAACAGGCATCCAGTAAAGTGCATTTCTTTTCCTAAACTCTTTCTTAACACTGATATCTGTAGAAATCCTCTACCAATAATTCCCATTTTTACTGTCCTGCATTTTCAAAATGACAGGTTACCTGTTAACAACAATATCTTTTTTAAAAAAAACAGAGCTGCAAATACCTTGCTGTTGCCTTTAATGTAAAACTTCCTGTTCTCTCTCACTCTTCCACTCTTCCTTTTTATACTTCACACTGAGAATTTCCCTTTAGTTTGAAGTTTATGTGGACTTTGGGTGCAGTTTTGGTTGGAATTGTTTATTTTTTTCATTTTTTTTGGTGTTTTAAGTCTAGCTATATTTAGATCCAGGTTATGGTGGGTATTTAGTATTTCTTGTGTGAAAAAAAAGAGAAATAAAATTTTGACTAGTGGTTTTTTTTTATTTTTATAGAAACTTTCTGTGGGATCAGAAATTTTCTACTCCTCTGTTCCCACTAATAGTTTTAACAGTGAGTTATTGCATGGGAAACTTGCAGTGGTTCACCACTGACCCTGGAGTAAATGGATTTTACTATAGATTTAACAGGAGTCAGCTTTAACTTTTGTGCTTAAACTATTACAGTCTACCAATGAGTAATTTATCCTCTTTTGTGCCTATTAAGGTTTGAATTAGCTACATTTCTATGAAGAGGAGTGAGTTTTAACTTTAGAAGTGTCCATTTAAACCTTAATGATGATTAAGATAGTAGATGTCACATCACCCTCTTTGTAATAATGTCTTTTTCTCTATGTTTGTAAAGGGAGAATGGAAGGGACTTGGCACCAGCACTACAAAGAGAAGTCATTACCAGGTTAGATTGCTATGCAAATGTATAGAAGAATCAAAGTATACAAAGGGAACTACAATGCAGCTCTCATTTTTTAAATCATCAATCACATTTTTTTCTTATGTCTGCTATATAAAATATCCTGCAGTCCTTGACTATCTGGCAAAAAACTGCTTTGAGACTCCAGACAATGACAGATGTAATATGGTTATCTGTAATCACTAAACATGTTTTCTAGAAAAGAAGAATTTGGACTATTTTCCTTTTAAGGACTTCATTTTTGCTTTTGAATGCAAAATACTTATTCCCTTTTAGCTGCATTAAGGCTATTTTTGAAAGTAGTGTCAAAGCACTATCATTTTGCATATTTTGCATGGAAATTATACACGCAGCTCTTCACTTGGGTGTGCTCTGAAGTCCACTGATTAGGAATCCATCCACTGAACTCTGCAGGTGTTATCTTGGATCAGGCCATAGTTTTAAGCACCCTTCACAGTTTGGAGCACCACGTGGAAAACTAGATCTGCCTATTATCAGGATAAAAACCAAAGCAATTTTGACATATGTGCAGAATCAAATAAAAACAGGAACAAAACAGAAGATGTCTTGAAATGACCAGTTTTGCGTTGCCGCACATTAAATTCCAGTCCTCATTTTTTTTGTGTGGTCCAAGGTAAAAATGTAACTCCTTCTCACAGTTTCCTAAGCAGGAAACTTTTTCTTATCTCCTCTCAATTCTGTGGTTTGGTCTAACATTTTCTGAGGTATTTTGTCTTTTTTGAAGGAAAGTTGCTGTACACAGACCAAGGCCTACCAGCACATCAAATCTGAAATCAGAAATTTTGATGCTTCCACTGGTAAGCACAATTAAACATCTTTGTATTGTGTTCACACTGAGTCCAGAACGTTCAGGATATATTTATCTTTGACTATATCAATTTCTCACCTTGATCTGCATGCAGCCTATGGCTATTTTCTGTAGCTTTTGAGAAGCCAAAGTGAAGGGTATTGGACTACATGAGAAATTAGTACAGCTTAGTTTTATCATTAATGAGAATTACAGGCTTAAGAAA
Organism: Tapera naevia; assembly: GCA_033556795.1. Classification (NCBI taxonomy): domain Eukaryota; kingdom Metazoa; phylum Chordata; class Aves; order Cuculiformes; family Neomorphidae; genus Tapera; species Tapera naevia. Next base: position 597,896 of record JAUMJJ010000034.1, on the reverse strand, counting down.
AGTTGGAATAGTTACTTCCTGCTGTGTATGAATGGAAGCCAACTGCTGGAGTGAAAGCAGTGCAAGTATTTTAACACCTGACATATTTGGAAGACCCATTCAAGACTTTTCTTGCCAGAATATTGCTTCTGCTGGTGGCCAACTACAATAACTGAATCATTAAACTGGAATTAATTTGATGTAGCAACATGAATATGAATAAAAGGTAATTAAAAGTTGTAGAAGAATGCCTGGAGCAAAGATGCTTTTACTAACTCTGCTGTTGCAAATGAAGCACCGGCCAAAGACAGGAATTTACATGTTATATGAGACTTACAGCTGCTAGAGTTGTGCCCAGCAAAGCATCACTATCTTTTACCCTTCACTATCTGATTAGGAACTGCTCTGTACAATGACCCAGTGTTGATGGAAGACTATCTACAGCCCTAAATCTCCATTACCCAGAGAACAGAGCATTTCTCACCACTTACATGCTGCACAAACTCCGGGACACCTCTTATTTCTTTACAATACGCACATCAGATATCAGTAAATTTTTTTCCTTCATTTTTTTTTCAAAAGTTTCAATTAAATACCCTCAAGTCACACCAGGAGAGGTTCAGATTAGATATCAGGAAAAATGTCCCCACTGAAAAGGTTATCAAGCACTGGAACAGCCTGCCAGGCAAGTGGCTTAGACATCATCCCTGCAGGTATTTAAAAGACAAGGTGCTCATGGATATAGCTTAGTAGTGGACAGCTATGTTTGGACTCAATGATATTAAAGGTCTTTTCCAAACAAACAATTCTATGATTCCATGATTTTAAATTTTCCTTTTATTGTAACTCTAGTTCCCTTTCTCCTTAATAAGAAAAATCTCTGTCCAGAACTTGTGTTATATTTAGATTAAGTCCATAGACTCAAAAGCTCTTGTTGTGTCACCCTGTAATATCACCATTATCTATTAAAATTCCTACCTTGCCTCTGCTGTCTGTAATGTGGAGACTTTGACTAATTACACCTGCACTGGGAAACACTCTGTGTTTGCAACAAAAAAATTAAACCCTCTATGAAAATTACTACGTTCATTCCACTCTATATAATAATAGCATCTTGTAACCTGTGTTGCCATTCCAGTTTCTGACGGTGCCAGATTAATCATCCCTTTCCTTGCTGCTGCTTTACCAAAGTCTCTTCATTTAGTCTGGGACTCATTTATCCTGTGTGCAAGTATAATGTGACTCCATATAGAATTTTCTCAAGAAACTTGACAAAAAAAGCACCTTTTGTTTGCTGTCCAATAAGTGCACTTCATCTTCAAATAGATTTTTCACCTGCAAATAATGGAAAATATGTGGATATGAAACACAACAAGACAAAATTATAAAACCAGCAACAACACACTGGATGTGCTCCTCCTTTCATTTCTAGAGTGGATGTTGACAGGAGTAGGCCAGGGGGGTTGTGAATGACAATCCTTGCTAATCATTGAGGAATTCAGTAGACCAGGCTACCTTAAGGCTGGCAACTATAATTTCAAAGGCTCGTGATGATATTTCCAGCCAGTCAAAAATAATCTCAGTAATTTTTTGCGAATCTGACATGTATGCCAATTTCTAACTTAAATGGATGTCATTAGAGACTTTTAATAGCTTTTTTTGTGATTTTTTTTTTTCAGTAGATGTTTGAAGTTCCTATTTCAATTGCTATTAATCATGTTAGTAAAAATATTTTAAGACAATACCATGAAAAGACACCAAGAGCATAAGATTTTTTGATATATCAGACCAGGCAAGGTGAACTTATGCAGCTGTATGAAGATCCTATCTTTGATAAAATCAAGACCCACTGAAATAAGCAGAAAGGATTTGTCTAAACCTGGTCTTGGACCCAGTTTCAAAAGAGGATCCTATATAAATGAGCCAGTATCGTAAATTTCTCTTCAATCTCTTATGCTATGTGATCTTCTTAATACCTACAACTTTTCTTTTACATGTATGACATCGTTAACATGCACAAAATATGTTTTGTTATCAGTGTTTCATAAAAACTGCTACAGAAATGACTGTTCAGTAAAATTTACTTTCCACTAAAACTGCCTGCAAGCTCCCCTGCATAATTCAGCAGTAATTTATGGAGTGACAGTTGTAAGGTAGTCCCATAAGATGAAAAGTCATCAGAGGAAATAAAGTTTTTCAAGAAGAAAATCTTGTGCACTGGTGTGTGACTTGCATTATTAACAAGACTATCTTGTAAGATGGTGTTGTTAATAATGAACACAGCCAGATTTTTCACGCTGTGTTGGAATGTTGCTTCTTCACTTAGTCTCAGTCACGAAAAGAAAAATGATTAACCGACATGAAACTGACCTTTTTGGAAACTTCTTGAAAAGGACATTGCAGCAAAGATAAAATACAAAACCATAGACTTCACAAGTCTTAAATGCTGGAAAATCTTACCATTTAAGTGGAATTTTCTACTTAGGTAAACAAATGTTGGAAAGCAAGGAAATATAAAATTAATAACAGGCAGGCAACGTACATCTGCTGTCATAGTCCTTCCACAGTCAAAGAGAAGGTGAGACAACTTGCCACTTCTTTTGAATATTCAGTCTCTGTTTTGTTTTGGTTTTTTTAACCTTATAGACTGCATAACAAGGGAACTTTTACTTGTTTTCCAGATTAAATGCTGAATATTGACTCTCTTTCATCTTGGTTACTGAATAGATTAGTGAAAAACTCCAAGACAGCACAACACAAGTATATATGTAGCAAGTTTCCAGAAGTAGCTTAAAGGTCTGAAATTTTCTGTACTCTAGTGATGTGTAACTGAACAATATGCAGAGGGTATAGTCAAAACAACAGGATAAATGGAAATTGCTGCCTGGTTTCACACTGATATTATATTGTTACCATAAATATAAGATCTAAGATTTGGAATTCTAAAAAAACACAGTTTGGAATAAGTCAACACCCATGGACTCCGAGAAAAAAAGAACTGATTAGGTAATAGTTGTGATTTTCTCTTATAATTTTAGAAATAACACTGTTTGAAATGAGGAAAATGAATAAACAGCATACTGTTTTTCTTAGCCTGCAAAATTGTGCAGCTTGTTAGATTAGGTTTATGATGTAAATTATGCTTGAAAGTCTTTGTAATGAAGAACACTTGTTTATGTCATGTGTATTTGATTTACTATTCAGCTATAGTCCCAAGTGGAAACTTGTGAGTTGGGATTAGTCCATAACTAATGGTTTTGGATACCAATTGAATAAATGAAGTTTCTCACTTCTACAGAACTAATTAAGTACTGAAGAAGAAAGAATAATTTCCCTTAATTTCTCCATTAAAATTAAACAGACCACAGTTCTTCTGTCTACATAAGACATGTTTCTATTGTCCTTGTGTTGTAATAATTCAAATGGGCACTAAGGATGATGAATTTTGATAGTGTGTCTCACTGTGTGCGATAAACATCTCCAATTTTTCTTTTCGAAGAAGAGCTTTAGGTTTTCTGAGTGGCTTATCACTGCTAATGAGATTCATATGGAAATTTAGAAATCTTTAAGTTTATATTGTAAACTAGGGGGAAGAAATGAGAAATATAGACAAACATAACAGTATGAGAGCCCACCCTATCCAAACACATGCACTCTATGAACTGAATTTTAATATGAGACGTTATTGTCCCAGTCTGCTTAGAAGGACTCTGCATAATATCCAGACTAAGAGGTTGAAGCTGGTCCTGAGTTTGACTTGTTTCCAAAAGATCCAGGTATTTTATTTATTTTTCTACTTACTTGGTTAATTTCAACCTTTTGACTAATGACACATTTTTTGTATAGCTGAGTAATTTAGCATAGCTCGTTCTGAAAGCATGTGATCCTTGTGGTTGTGGCTGCATGCCTTTTTGACTGAATTCATTTCTGTCATAATAGCAATTAAGTGTGAAAATGGAACAAAATATGCAAGGTTTTTTAATACTGAAGAAGTAAGAGCTGGGGAGGGGACAATAATGAAAAATGGTAATCTGAAAAGATAAAAGGTGCAGAACTTTATAATGCCACTAAACATTGTAGTGCCTACAATCCTCCTTATGTCTTCTCTCTCACCAATAAATATGATATTTAAAACATGCATTTTTTATTTTAAAACAATGCTTACTATTCCACTTAATTAGTGAAGTGCTTTCTCTGTGTACTTGTTCATATTCTCTCCAGGTTGCTTCCTGTTGAACAGTTATTTTCTCACCATGCCTCTGGAAAAGCCTTTATACACATAGTTGGAAATAGATTTTGTCAGGCTCCTGTAGCCTGTTCACATGTCAGCTGAATCACTTTGAATTCAACATAAGAGGTTTATTCTCCACTGAGCATACACATATAACATCCTTTTAATCCCTTTTAGTCCTAGCGAGATAGAACCTGTGTAAGAACACTATTGCTGTCCAATAAGAAATGAGAAGGCAAAAGCCAACAAGAAGAAATGCTCCATTACACAGTAAAAGTAGAGGAATGGCTCAACTTTTTTGAGGAAAGCTCTTTATAGAAATCATTCTGAGGCTTTAAACACTCAAATAAAAACTTTTTTTTCTGTTTTGTTTATGGCAATGACCTAAAGGCATTAAAAGTCCTGGAGACACTGGAAAGAAAGAGGTTACTACAGAGAAATTCTTCCATACACTCTATGGACTGTTGTACTAACCTGCTGCAGGAAAGGCCCTCGAATGGCTGCGAAAGCACTCAGAATTTAAGAACTGAAAAGGAGGGATAAAATAATCAAGGGAGAAGCTCACAAGAATTCCCTACAAATATCTGTCTTAAGGTGTCTTAGCCTTCCATATGCTTTAGTGCAAGATGGGAGGCAAGGAATGGAATTGTTGAAAGGTGGAATTTTTCCAGGAGTAGAAGGAACTGTTTCAATTCTAATGGCAGTTAAGTCTTAGGATAGATTGCCTGATGTTTTGTTTTGTATGTCTATGTTTTCAAGTCAAGTAAAGATTGTATTAGATGGAGTACCTGCTTTTAATTGAACTTTCTATATTGAAGTTTTCAAACTTTCTTCTTGTTCAGCCAAGTATCTTTATTAAGTTTCTCACTGATCAACACCCACTGGTGTTAATAGATGACTTTTAGATGACTACTGCCAAAGAAACAGTTGATTTACAAAAGCAGTTTTCTATATTAGCATCACTATTAGTATTACTGATTGTAATAATGCTGCTACTACTATTAATATTACTTCTACTATTATCTGACTTTGTGTGAACAGTACTAGAAACAACCTTCTAATATTCTGTTCGTACCAGCAGCTCTTCAATTTTAATTAATGTAAAAGAAATAGGAAAACAAAAGTTAGATGAAGACCTATTGGTCAAACAGTGACAGAGAATCATAATTGGAATACAGGGTATACAATCTGGTCTTCAAAATATCCTCCTGGTAAACTTAATACATACTTTCAGTTTCTGTCACAACATAAATAACAGCAACCGTAATGGTAATGTGACAATGTTTTTCTTCATATACCTGCCTCCAATTGCAAAAACTCATTGTTACTTTTACTCAATGAGGTATCATCAGATTTAGGCAATGATCCCTATTTTCAAAGCAGATTAAAATCTCAGTACTAAATTTATAGATTTGGGTTACAGGATGTTTAAATAGAGAAATGGTAATGCAATATATAAAGTTTAATGATGATGAAATGAACTGGAATTGAGCATTCATTTGGACTAGATGACCTTCATGATCCCTTCCAATCCAAGCCATTCTATGATTCATCCATATTGCTTTGAAAACACAAATATTGCACTGGAAGTATAGCTATACTCTTTTTTTTAGCAGGGCATTATTAAATATTACACACAAAAATCTCATTTTATTCTTGAAATTATAGCATATGAAAACTGGAAAGCTCAGCAAACAGGGCCTTTGAAGTCATAAACAGAGGAAAGTTATAAAAGTTACATGGGAACTAGACAAACTATTTACTGTAGGGTATTGCTCAAACTTGCATTATTTTTACAGGCCAGAAGGCAACAGTAATTTTTTTAAAGCTCTTGTTGCAGTAGCAGAACATGCTCTTGCTTTCATACCCTCCTTTCTCAGGTGGTTGCCACATGTTTGGCTTCTGTGCAAAGGTATATTGTTTCATGACTTACCTCTCTGGCACAGTCGAGAGTGTGGAGATTTCTTTTAGAATTAGAATGTTTCGCTATCCTGCAGAATAAATACAAACCAGCACAGCACAGACTAAACTTTGGATTACAGAAGAGGGAGGAAATAATTGAAGAATCAGTCCAGATAGAGATTCTGGCCACTGCTCGGAGGCTTTGTGCCAGGCTAGAAGTAGCTATCAAACTGCATCGGGTGACTATCCTAGAATTGCTTTTCTAGAAGGGAATTTTTAGCTGTCTGTTAAAAAAAATCAGAAACTCATGTGAGTGATTTACAAGATCCAGTACTGGTTAACCCCAAGCCTTCAGAACCAGCCTTAGGACTCCAAAAATGCACGAGTTGTCCTTTCCCCCACTAATAATTATTAAAGCCAAAATAGTAACCTACCCTCCACCCACCAATATCTCTTCAAAGCTAATCTTGTGGAAATCTTCCCTGAGGTCTAAAAATTTCAGTCAGCTTGTTTATTCCTTTTGCTCTTCTGGGAGCTCTCTGTAACCACAAACAAGCAAGGCCAGAAAACCACTGTGAAAGGCTGTTTTTATGGTATTTACCATTTGACCAGAAAGAATTATCGAAATTTCCCAGAGATGTTTACAATCAAGAGGTTTGCATAGCAGGAGAACTCATCAGTTCTTTCACTAAAACAGTTCATTTGCCAACCTTTTTAAGCCTCACCCTCAGTAGAACTGAAAATATCCTGGTTCATACTGAGGGCAAAATAAAGGCATAAGGGTAAAAATAAATGCCTAGTGTTCTGTGGAAATACAGTGAGGTTGAAAACCTTCATTTCTGTGCATGAGCAGGTAGAGGCTGGGATAATATTTTCTTCAGTAACATAAGTAGCCTCTCTATTTTTTTCAGCCCTGTATTTTGAATAGTTTTCTTGTTTCACCCACCCCACCACTGAGTAACTCTAAGGCAATATGTTAACTGTGCAAACTGTGTTGTTAATTTCTTCTGAAATTCCTAGCCATGCTGTTGTTTAAATTAAATTATCTTTTATTGTCCTTTCAGAGGGAAGGAAACAGAAACTTGAGAGAAGACTGGCAACCTGCACCATGTCCTCTGCTGGGTTTGACTCATGCTACCAGGCCAGTTTCCCTCTGATGGCTTCACCACTGAGGACTGTGAGACCCACACTCACCCAGAGGTCGGTTGTGCCAGCCTCCAGATTTTATCCAGTAAAGCAGTGCAGAGTCCAAAGCAGCTGTTAGTTCATGTCATCAGCACATCTGGCTCTATATATCCTGAATTTTCCTTTTAGCAGATTAGCTGGCTGGATGTGTATGTAAGTCTGAGCATGGGGTCATCTGCTAATGAGGTATTACCTACATCCTTCATAGCCTTAATGTGAGCCTTAGGTATATTTTCCCTACTTTCTTGTCCCAGAGACAGGACTTTAGTTTGTCTGGAGATGTAGTTTTTCATCCAGGGCTATGCATTTCAATAAAGGCAGATTTTTTTTCTCCTAGATGGGCAGTGTAGGAAGCTGGGAGACACTGAGAAAATTAATGTGGTGGCCATTGCGGCTTAATATTTCTGGTAGGAAGTACATAATTTATCCTTAATTTATAATAATCCAAAAGTCTTTTCACACTGTCAATATTGTCATCTATAAGAGCCATCTTCCTGGAGTTTATTTTCTGTCTTTCACATTAAATTTTCCTTCCATTTAATATTTCTGGGAAGAGTCATTCTTTATTGACCTACTTGTACTACTTAAGCAGAGTACCAGTCTCTTTTCCTTCAGTCAGCTCTATGTGGATTTATATCTTCATCCTTCAAATATGCTTAATCAAGTAATTTCTCATATGCATTTAGATGCATGGTTTTATTGATTTAGGAAAAGTACTCATGTGAAGATATACGCCTGAGTAATTGAGTATTTATGAAAGGAGGCAGTAGGCCCTATTATAAAAAAATCTGAAAATAAAAATTTAGCATCAAAACTGGTTATGAGCACTTCTTTATTTAGAAGTAAACATATTATTTATCACCTTCTTCTGTAAAACATGATTCTGTGCTGTTATCACTTTAAATCACCAAAGAATTTAAAATTAGTTGAATTCATTAAGGAATTTTTTTTCTGAGTCAAGGTCTTGATGGATAATCCATAATTCGATTGATAATCCATAATTCACTGGCAGAGTGAAACTTTAGGTCTTTGAGGTCAGCTTGATCTTTGGACTGCAGAAATGTTACTTACAAGAGATAAAATAGTGTATTAAGCATTCCAAAGAGTACTTCTTTATACAGGTTTTAATAAATTCACTTCTCTATGTAGTATATTCACTAGAGATTCATATTCTCCTCATAAACCCTGTAACAAATTTTTTACTTCCGATTTCAAATACTGTGGTACTTTTTGTAATAATAAATGTTATCCCAAAGGGACTGTGAATATCATGATCACAAAAAGCATCTCATGGGATCTTCCACAACAGTGAAATAAAGACTTTCTGGTTTCTCACAAGAAAGGGAGGAGAATCTCTCTTTCATATCTGTGTCTACTGTCTATTTTTTACAAGATACAGGTACTATTTTAGTCTCCTGAAAGACAGTTTTTCTATTATATACAGCAAAATCCAACTTGCTATGTGTACGTGTTTAGTGGCAGAAAATGTGTTCATGAGCTGCGTAATTTAAAATCATGTTATTTTGAAATACAGTGCAATGCTTCTTCTAAATATTCTTCTTTCAACTCCTCCTTCAAATGAGGAATCTTTAATAACTTAATATTGTTTTAGATAAAATTTTAGGCTACTGTTTCACTCTTTTACCACCTCCAATCTTTTTGACCAAATTTAGCATCTTATATATTTAAGTCCCATATTATCCAACTAGACTCAGCTGTGCTGCTAAATTTGGCTTGGAAATTGAGATCTGCCAACTGGATTTCACTTCAAGCTCTGCTAATGGATCTCTTTCTTTCTTCTGTGGATGCAAGTTACTCATATTGTCCCTGCTATTAGAGTATCTTCCTGCCTTATACTCTTCAGCTTATTTTTCCTCATGGTCTTGCACAGAGATTTTTTTTTGCATAAAGAAATGCAACACTAAGAATCAAACAGTTAATCTGATGTCACGATAATGACCCTCCACTACAGTGGATGAAAACGACATTGGACTTTGCCCTTCTCTGATTGAAGACTACCATTATTTTTATATTATTTTGGCATTCTCCCTTTGCTTTCTTGTATCCCATTCTTGATTTAACTCCTGAAGATTTTCAGCCTTTACTTTTCCTTTCTTCTTCTCAATTGCATACCATATCTGGCAATCTGCCCTTCCCCTGAAACCAGAACTCTTCTTGCCTCAGCGTGCACTTGGCTTAATCCCTTCCAATAACTAAAAGCACGTGCGATTCCTTTCCCTTGTTCTGGACTATATTGGTTAAGGCCTAAATACAGCTCTGCTTTGTCTCAGAGTGTTGCTTGCTTTTCACAAGATAAATTTTCACTTCAAGACAGGTTGTAAGAGCACCCTGTTTAATAAAAATCAGTAGCAAGGCGGCTATTTTAGGAGAAGATTTAAATTATCCTTTGCACATCAGGAGAAAAGGAATAAGAGGCCCAAATCTTTCTAAAAATAACCCCAGCCCATGTAACACTCACAGTGCCCTGGATGGCTGTAGGCTCAAGGGGATTTAGTACATTTCTTGTCATTTTATTGATGAGTGTTGCAATGGTTTCATGACCATGTGCACTGGTGCAATGCAAGGGAAGGTACTCTGCCCTTCCAGTGGCCTGGTGAGATCATGAAGCAGAGCAGGGAATCACATCAACAACAACAACAACAAAGCTGTGGAAGCAGATGATGTAATTTTTCAACCTAGATGTTAGAAAGGGTGGTTAGTGAGTAGATGAATATTTAAAACTGCAGTATTAAGGGGGAAGAAACTTTTGGCTTAATCCAGATCTGCAGTAGCCAGAAAAATTTCTCTGGCCATACTCTAATTGGATGAGCAGGGAATAGCACCTATGAGTGTCTAAACACTCAAATACAAAAATACTCCCAGCATTTTGGAATTTCAGACTTAATTGTGTTCTTATCAATGTGCAAATTGCATTTATCTAAAAGCTGCTGTTTCAGGATCACTGTTGCCTTCCCTGTGATACCCTTGCATCATAAACTCTGGAATTTTGTGTGCTCTGTGCTAGAACAGTTTCCTATGCTCAGATAAGCCACTTTTATGTGCTGCAGGATGGAGAAAAAATGCCTACAGCAAGGCACGAAGGAACTCTCATGGTCAGAATTTATCTTTATTTGGGTAAAATTGCAATTGCTGTTGACTGGAATTTAAATAAAGATAAATAATTCAACAAGCAAAAGCTTAATAAACATTTCAGAAACGCAGTCCCATACCCTGAAGTCTACTCAAAATCCAAAATGTTTGTTCTTAATTAGATATAGTCATTCAAATTAGACTATAAATATATTAATGACAGTATAATTTGGCAGAGTTTTCCAGAAATTAACATAAACACCTAAAAAGAGATTCTAGACTTCTAGGTCATTGTTTTAAATGGAAAACATATTTAGTTAAACAGCATTAAAATATTAGATGCTAGATCATAGAATTGCCAGAAATATTGTTTATTTAAACTGGTTTGTATTTCCTATTACTGTTGCAAACTCCCATCATAATTGTATGGTTCTAGACTTCAAAAATATCCTAGAGTTATCTTCACCTAATTAGTCCTCCGAGTTTATGGCTTAAATTTATTTATATTGCATAGGTCTGTTGAGATTCATCTGCCTGGTTGGATAAGAATTGAAGGAAGAACCAAAAAAAAAAAATCATCATTTTAAACCTTTGATAAAATAACATGTGAACAAATCATGAGCTTTTTTTGTAACTAGTAAGAGTGAAACTGAACCAGATTTTAAACAGAAATAGGGGGTCATCATTAAACAACAGGCTGTAGGTATTTTTACTAGATAGTAGACATCATTCTTACAAATCAGAGATATTGGTAGGGCAACCAGAAACATTTTTAATGAAATTATCTTTTTCTTAGACTTTCACAGGGTTCAGCCTATTCTGCTTCGCAAAGCTGAACACTGGAAACACTTTTGCACAGCTGGGTGACTGCTTTCCTTGCACTCGTCACAAAATTAAGAAAACAATGGTCAGATCATTCACCACAGTCACTTCTTTCTGATGGATGTGGAAGAAACACTTTATTCTTTCTATCCCTTTATTCTGAGTGATTTAAATACTAAAAAAATGGAGGTAGTCTGAAGGACTGGAGAAAAGCAAGACAGGACAACTCAGGGTTTAGAAAGCAAAAGAAAATGTCAGGGCTACTTCAGAGTTTCTAACAATTACAGAATAAAAACCTAATAGTGGAACAAGACACAAACAATTGCTGTTTGCTCCTATGTATGGGTTTTCCCTCCTTAATGGTTGTTTACATGCATCCCCTTAATTTCTTCCCTTTCATTACTTTCTTCGTCCTCTTCTTCCAATAATGCTCTGCTTTGTCTCTTGCTGTTCTTCTTGGGATTCCTAATTTCCCCACCTGCTTTCAAATCCCACTATTTGAGTTTTCTGAAATACTTATTTTCTTTTTTCTGACCCCCAGGTATTAGACAAACGATGCAAATTGCATCTTCTCTCTTGTTTTCACGAGGAGCAGCTAAGATCATAGGAAGAGCTCTTATGAAAAACTGTGAGAACTTGGTTAAGAGTAAGCTATTTTCCCAAAGAACTCATGGTCAGAGCACAAATAAAGGATACATGAAGCAACTAGAAACCATACACCATTTTACATTTGGTAAGTAAAACCCAAATGGTTACATATTTTGAATTCTAAGGGCACATACATCTCCTTGTTGAGGTCATTAAAGAAGTGTATATATATTTATTTCAATGCAAGCCAGACTTTGCCATTAAGAAAATTATGTTTATTCTTAATCTTTTCATCTCTGAGAGTATAATTAGTTAAACATGAACTAGAATTAATATTCAATATCCTTTTTCCATAGTTGTATTGCTAGAAGGCTTGCATATATTTGATAATAGTCAAATATTTTAATTTATCACTTCTGAAAGGTTTTCATAAACTTTACATCTCAAACTGACCTCACAAGCATACCCTAATCAGGCTGTTAAATTAATTTTAACCTAAAAAATAGAGATGAAATGCATTGATTTGGATACTTGGTTAATATTGCTGTTAGAAATATTCTGAACAGTTTTTTATATATTCACGTAGTCATACACACACACCAGTGTGATTCTCCAGTCTAGTGCAATGATGAAAGACCAGTTTTCAGCCTGTCATCCTCACTGGTTCTGCTGAACTAATACTTGCCTACATTTGTTACAGGTGAATGGGTGAGTCTGTATGTTGACCCTAAAGTTACCTGGTAGTTTACATCATGCAAGTACTAAAGAAATAAACAAATCTTAGAAAAATGAAGGTCACACAAAGCAGGAAGCCAAACTGGATGGAGAAAACTTTAGTTATAACAAAGGAAAGCAAATTGTCAGTGAGCTTATACACATTCTTATCTTTTCTCATGATCTCTATTTAGTAAGTTAGTAATATAACAGAGATCTTGCGCTTAAATGAAAAATATGTTGTTTAAGATGCTTTGTTAATTTTCCACAATCAATTTATAAGGTTAAACAGATGAGACTGGATGGTGTTAGTTAGCCTATGGACTGACTTAAGAACTTCAGCTGCCTGAGGCATTACACAGAGAAATCCTTCTTAATCATCTACACATATTTTATATCCACTAACTGATTAGATGAACTATTATAAGAGCCCAAGGTATCTGTCTCCAAGCAGAACTATCAAGAATATTTGCATACAAAGTGTCATTTCAAAAGACAGACAAGATAAGATGATTTGTGGTTGCTGCGTAGTTGGGTGGGAGGAAACCAGAACAAAATAGAGCAACAGAGAGGAGCCAAGTCTGAGGGCTCCTATGACAGAAGTACCCCTTGAAAATATTGTCACTAACTCTTGCATCAAAAATGTCCTAAACAGAAAGAGTGAAATCCAGAACTGAGGACAATACCCTGAGGAGGGAATGCTGATTTGAATATGGTGTCCTTAAGTCTCTCAGGATCAGTCCTGGGAACCATAAGCAGATTCTGACTTCACAACAGCCTGAACTACCTCAGTGTCCTCCTGATTCCAGCTGTAGCCTCCCATCCCTTTCTCTGCACAGCAGCTCACTGTACCCTGATGGGAGCCAGTTCAACATGCCCAGAGCAAGGTTTTCCAGTATACCTTCTTTTTTTTCCCCCACCTGCAGTCAGTAATTTCCAGATTCTCCTGTTAAGTCCTTCTGCACTGGAAGGCAACAGAACTGGTAAGTTTGCACTGATTGGTGAACACTGAAGAAAGCATTTCATACACATTTCCTCAAGTCAGATCTGCAACACCACTTTGATGATATTTTCAAATTTTTTATTTTGAGAAGTGTTTATGATTTTGATTTTTTTTTTTCATTTGCAAAGACTTTCACAGAAAACAATTTTTCCAGAAACTTTCATGACTGTGAATCATGACCAGAGGTTTCAGGTTAATACCGTCCAAATTTCTCTGTCTTGAGGGACTCTACCTCTACTTAGGAAGCAAAAGTTATAACACATAAAAAAAAAAAAAAAGTACTCAATCTTAGTAGATTGTAAAATATGGCCAAGTACACAATTTGTAAAAGCAATTTGTGAAGAACAAAGTTGGTAAAGAAACAAGGGCAGGCCTTGGAATAGGAATCCAGACGTTAAATACCAATGGAAGAAGTGACAGGTTTCTGTGGTGAGGAAAGCTCTTCATTTCAATCCAGCTGCAACGTATGACAAGATAAATTTGTCTGAAGTTCAACTCTGAACAGATACTTTGTGAAGAAGTAACATGGTCTTTTGGAGACTAAGGTGTCCAGCACCTATGTGTCATAAAAAAACTGGGCCATATTTTTCAGTATGGGCTAAGGAAATGAATGGTTTAAACACCTTGTTAAGACTCATCAAGACCCTCGAAACATTTCTCATGCTGCTGCTGGCATTTCAAGTGTCAAATTCTAGTACTAATAAAGTCCAAATGTCCTACCACTGAACTTGCACTTATCTGTCAAGTGATATTTCTTAGGTACTTGGTACTCATCCTACTCTGAGTATGGAATAAGAATCCCACTCCCAGGTGTAGCTGCTGGGGAAAAAGACAACTGAAAACAAGGAATTGATAAACCAAATCTCAATCTTGCTTTATTGTCCACACAAGAATTTAAGTTTACTTCTTCTCTGTTCCCACTCCTGAATATCTGGCTAAAGGATTTTTGAGTTTTCTTAACAATAATCAGGGTATTTATTTTAGTAATATGTGTTTATGAGTAATTCTCACTTCTTCAAACTTCATGTCGACATTGATTTGACTGTCTACCTTTCCAGAAGTTGTTTGATATTCCAAATAACATAAAGGAACACTCATAGATCTGCTTTTATAACCCTTTGAAAACTTTATTTTTATGTTTGTTTTTAAGAAAAATGATCCATTTTTAAGCAGAAAATATCTGTTTGATAATAGTGCACAAAATAAACTCACATGAATTTACCTACAGGGCATTAATTAGGCACAGATTATTTTAGTAAACATAAAAATCCCTTTGGCTTAGTTTGGGCTAAGTAAAACAGTTCAACATGCATCTACCTAAATGGGAACATGTGAGAGATGCATTCAGAATTACTGAACTCTTCTTTCCATTTCCTCTGCCTCTCTCCCTTAGCTGATAGCACTTTCAGGATATGCTAATGCTGTCATCATTACACAGCCCCTTGACTCTGCCTTCAGGAACGAAAAAAACACAAGTTGGAGTGAAAGCTTTCTCTCTGAAAGCCCATTTGAGAGGTCACCTGAGAGCAAAAAACAGAACTGCACTGTGTTTTCTGGCTTGGAGTATTTGTCAACTCATGAAAGAACCACGGAGACGTACAGCAAGGTATAGCTGAGCCATAGTATTTCCATCAGAAAACATAGAGGATCCAGGGAGTTAAAACTCAAAGACTGAATAGAAATCCATCAAAACTGTGAGAGAGGAGCCGGGAGAGCAGAGAGCAGCTGCAGCTGGGCTGGCTTCCAAAGGCAAAGCAATAGTGATTGATGATTAATGAGAAGAATATATAGTATTTGTTTGAGGATTTTTTGGTAGGATATTAATTAACTCTACGTTGTTTATGGAGTCTACATGTCAAAAAAAGCTTAGGAAGAATTACATTATTATTCACTACACATCAGGCATCTTCCCAGGTTGTTGTTGGGTGATGACATCTTCCCAGGTTGTTATTGGGTGATGAAATCTTCTCAGGTCGTTATTGTCTGATGACTCTACAGCACTCTCCTGAACACCAGATGTACTCCTAAAAGGCAAGGTGTCAGTAACATTGACAAAATGCCCTGCACAGAAGTTAGGGTTGTCAGCATTTCAGAGCTGGGCAGCAGGGACTCCTCCTGCAGTGTAATATACTGATGCCTGGAAGCCAGCTAACTGCCCTCTCGTTAGCACAAGGCCACTCTTCCAACACTAATGGAGATGGCAGGGGCTGCCTGGGGGACACAAGCCATTGACAAGGTGCCCTTTCTTAGTGAACAGTTTGCAACCACTGGGCGATGCGATATCAGGGACAACCTCTGACTTCTGACTGCCTAGAGTTATTCCTTTCCTTTCTACCTAGGAACATCACAGGTGTGATGTCTCAAGACATTGCCCTGCACATGCTGTACCTTCTTACAAGTGTAGCTCTGGTTCTAAAAAAATTAATTGAGCTTTCTCTCAGTAGTGATTAACAAGGAGGTTCCTTCGCAGTAACTCGATGTGTTCAATTAATTTTGTAAACACAGTCTCTTTATAGCTTCATTTGATATTAACCAAAGTGCATTTCTGACAAGAATTTTATTGCAAGCAAAAGTACCTTTCTAATTAAGTTCAAATTTGGGGACCAGAATGAATAGAATAGCGTTCATAACTTAATGCCATTGTGCCATTGCAATGGATTTCACTCTCCTAGCATTACAATGCTGTCAGCTCAATGGATTTATAGCACTCTGTAACGTGAGACACCAAAACACTTAAAGCACACGGATAGGTTTCAAATGACTCACGTTTTGCAGTGTTTTGAGATGATTTGTCAAATTCTTTTCTGCGTTACCTGTGTTCTCCTGTTTCAGATTCAATTCAAAAAGGTCTTCTGTATGTTCTTGATATGCTCTTCTCCTTCAAAACAGGCACAGACTAATGCATTTGCTAAACTGCCTCCAACATTTTGCAGAAGGTAGATTTTTTTTTTTTGATCATATTTACTCATCCTTTCCAAAGAGGAGGTTTAAGTTTTCAAGCTTTTTTTTTTTTTATATTCTGGGAGAATGTAAGTAAGCACACAAAAATGTCACATATTTGCAAGCTTGGCTCTGTCAGTAACTCAATGAGTGGCCTTTGGCCTATCACTTTGCACAGAAGATACCAGTGGTTTTTCCAGAGCCAGAAAGAAGGACAGGCCCTGCAGGATTTCTGTTTTGGAGAAATGCTATCTGCAAAGAACCCTTCATAGGGAAAAAAACACTTAATCAAATCATTATATTTTATGGGACAAACTTTATACCCAAATATCAAGTGGATTTGAAAGCAAATATAATTCAAAACTTCAAGGCCTAAATAAACAGCTTTTGGTACTGTCCTTTTAATTCTAGTATTAATGAATTTTACTAACCCTTGAAGATTTTCACATCAGATCTGGAGCAGCTGATCTAGTTGGGATCATTTATTTTCATTTATGTTCGTATTTGCTTTGTTGGGTGGAAGAAACTCTACAGAAAACATTATATACCTATGTTTTGAAGGAAATTGTTAACAATCTGAACACTTTCCAAATTTAATAGGTCTCTTTACAAACTAGTATTCATTCACAAATTCTTTTGAGGGTACTGCATTCACAAGAGCAGGTAACTGAAAACAACCCTTGCTGATGTGGAATCACATCATGGGATGTAATGACACTCAGAGAACACTCATTAGGAAAGGAAATGGCAGAACAAATACATGGTCCTATTCTAAGACAATTTATTTCTTCTACCTCTCTCTTATGTCAGGAAGAGAGCTTCCTGAACCTCTTAAATGCAATAGAATATATAGTAGTGTAAATAGAAAGTTTTGGTAATGATATTTTGGTAACTTTTACATTTCTTTATTAGGAAGGTTGCATCTGGTCCTGCCTTCGGATTACTTAAGTAAAGGTGAAACATTTTTTTTCTCCCTTCTAAAAGCACAGCATTATGGAAGGGTAATGTGAACTACTTTCATAAAATGAGAACATATTTTTATGTATGTCTAGATTCACACTCCAATTCTTCTCTTTAACCATCAAAACTCATTCCTTTGTTTTTTTAAAATAGGTAAACTAGGAGTATAATCCCAATCTGGGAATGAACCTTACAGCCTTCCTTAAACATTTCTGGAGATTTTTGAAAAATATTTGTTTCCAACATTTACCATCACAGGCAGGATTCAGGACTGCAGATCTCACCCAGTGTTCTCACACAGTATTTATCTATCTGACCTAGCTATATTAAGTTTTCTAGCAAAAAGATTTCATAACAGAAAGTAATTGAGGTATGGAAGCCAGAAAAGGATTGGGAATGTATGCAATGCAGATGATTTCCTAAACTATGAAAACCCATCACACCTTATTAGCTGAAATGACTCTGACAAAATTAACTTACACTGCTTTTCAAAACACAGGTGAGTATTTGTGTGTGTATAAGCACCTGTGTGTGCACACATTGCACACTGACCGTATCCAATTGCTCTCACAAAACTGGAGACTTGTAAAGCATCTGTAGTTTCACTGATTTATGTGATGGGGAGGCCAAGGTGCAGCTGGAGCTGAACTAGGCAAGGGATACAAAGAATGATGAGAAAGGCTTCTACATGCATGTCAGCCAGAAAAGGAAGGTCAAAGAAAGCATATCTCCTCAATAAACAAAGACCAGCAAACTGCTAAGAGCAGATGCAGAGAAGGCTGAGGTACTGGACAGCTTTTTGCCTCCATCTTCACTGGCAGCCTCTCAAATGAATGCAAGGCAAGGACTGGGAGAACAAAGACCTGGAAGAGAAGATCAGGTTTGTGACCACCTGAGGAACCTGAATATGTGTAAGTCATTAGGACTTGATGAGTCTGAAGAAGAGGAGTCTCAGGGGAGACCTCATTGCTCTCTACAACTCCCTAAAAGGAGGTTGTAGTCGGGCAGGGGTTGGTCTCTTCTCTCAGGTGACCAGTGACAGAACTGGAGGGCAGGGACTCAAGTTTCGTCAGGGAAAGTTTAGACTTGATATTAGGAAAAAGTTCTTGACTGAAAGGGTGATTGGTCATTGGAATGGGCTGCCCAGGGAGGGGGTGGAGTCACCGACCCTGGAGGTGTTTAAGGGGAGACTGGATGAGGCACTGAGTGCCGTGGTTTAGATGATGGTTGGTGTTAGTGTTGGGTTATAGGTTGGACTTGATGATTTCAGAGGTCCTTTCCAACCTTATGATACTGTGAGGTGCATTCCATGGTCCTGAGGGAATCAGCTAACGTAGTTACCAACCCACTCTCCACGGTATTTGAAAAGTCATGGCAGTCCCTGGTGACTAGAAAAAGGGAAACATTGCACCCATGTTTAAAAAGAGTAAAAAGGAGGACCCTGGGAACTATCAACCTGTCAGCCTCACCTCTGTGGCTGGGAAAAAGAACATGGAACAGATCCTCCCAGCAGGCACGCGAAGGCTCATGGAGGATTGAGAGGTGGTTCAGGACAGCCAGTAACGCTTCACCAAGTCTTGCCTGACCAACATAGTGGCCTTGTATGATGGAGTGACTACTTCAGGAGACAAGGGAAGAGCTATGGATATCATCTGTCTGGACTTCCATAAGGTTTTTGGAACAGAGTTTTGTGTGCGTGTCTCTGTGTATGTGTTTACAACACAATGGAGGTCTAAGAAAACAGTAGTGTAGGAATCAAGGATAGTGTTTGTTATTCATTATCAAGGAAATCACTAAGAAAATACTGACAACATAGACAATTAATTTGTTGTACACTGGAAAAGAGGAGAAAACGCTCCAGTAATTAAAGGTCTGCTTTATGCAGTGCCGCATGGTAGTCTGAACTTCTGGGGACATCCAGGTAAATCTTGTGCACTTTTTTACATGTGCACAAGACACTTCTGTTCAGGGTTGAGCTGTGGGTGAAGGTACTGTTAGCCCACTCATTACTAGTCTAGCTATGAAAGACATCAAAAGTGAAAAGAATGGATTAATGCTGTAAGTAATAATTACTCTTCATTACTCTTCTGTTATCTGTTGTGATAGATTTTCAGTTACACAGTTCTGTACTTCTCCAAGTAAAGTGGATACTGCTGGCTGGACAACGAGCTTTTGTTCACTTTTCTGAAAGAATTGGAATTTCTGAAATCCATGTTTTGTGAGAAAAGGCTCTAATCTTCGCAATGGGTTCTTTGACCTCATAATGTACTTAGTGAAACACCACGTACAGACTGTTTCAAGCAGGATGTCAAGTTGATTCAGAAGTGCTGAGCCTATTGCTTTAGAAAGCTGAGTTCAAGTCTCTGTTACATGACCTTAGATAAGTCACCAGTCCTCTGAGTCCTGTTTCCTCATTTCATAAAATAGGAATAAGTGGGGTTTTTTCCATCTCATGGGGTAATTGGGCAGCTAAACACATAAGAAATGGCCAAGAGAGCTGTAATAATAGGGGCCATGCAAGTACATAATGCTTCAGTAGGGAAATAGAAATGTTAGCACTGAGAAGTAATGTGCTCAAGTAAAGATTATTTGGAGTTAACATACCTACTTCATGTCTTTTTCAATGGAAAAAAGAACTGTATAATATTGTAGTGATGAAGATCTATTTTAAATTCCATGTGCCCAAGGCTTAAACTGTGAAATCACTCTAGCCACATCTGTAGTGCATTTAACCTAAAGAGAAAAAGTCACTGAATATCTGCTGTTCTAAAATAATCTTTTAAGAATTTACATGGATGTAAAAGGATTTACACAATGTCATTGATGTCCGAGTTTTAGTGCCCACTTTTCATTTCTCAAACATTCAGATACTGTTACTTTTGGTTTATTTGAAGTAGATTAAACAGGACTGAAAAATGCTTAAATGTGTGTACGTTAGTCTCAGCTTGTGTTTCTGTGCTTTGCTATTCACTTCACCTTTTCTTCACCTTTTCCAAACTTTAAAAATTCTAATTATTTTCCTGAAAAACAGGGCTTTGCCAATTTTAATTATTTTCTCTTTAACTCAGCTCTCTAAGTCTTCCTAAATCTTTTCAGACACTGTTGAGGACAACATCCTGGGTCCACAAGTGTGTTCCATTCTAGTAGCTGTTACAGAAGGCTCTCAAGTAAATGTAAGTCATTTAAAAACAGCAGGCAAATAGGACGTTAAAAGAACTCTATGAATCTAAATTAAAAAAACAAGGTCATGTATATTGACAGATTTTCTTTAAGGACAAACCAAGCCACGTGCTGTTCTCTGTCCCTGTTTATGTGCTGTGTGCAAAACTGTCTTTAAGAATCATTTTACTCTGATCCTATGTCTATACTTATAGGAATGCATATTTTGTGGACAGAAAATATTGCAGTGCTTGAATGGTCTAATAATGTATAACCTAGAGAGCAATGTATTAACAGGAACTTTTCCTCCAGAACTTTTCTCTTCATGTGTGATAAAATCCATCTATTGCATAGAAAGTGCAGTTTTATGTCACTTGTTGAATGAAAAATTCTCATTGTCATTATTTTTTTCATTATTGAAGACACCAAGGCTACAGTGAAGAGATACAATTAGAAAAAGCAGGATACTTTCATAGTCTTTGTTGTAATACAAGTTATATCTATGCCACCAGATTTTTAGTAAATATTTTAAATTCTTAAGGAGATTTTTAAAACAAAACTTTTTATTGGGAAGGGGAATTATTTTCATCATAAAATTATTTACGCTATAAAATTTGGAAGACTAAAACATTAAAAATGGCAAAGAACTTTTCTGTATCTCCTTAAGAGACTTCTTTTCATGAAAAAGTGAAGGAAAGGATTTGTCAAGTAAGATTGAAATTTTTACTGCATTTTCAGCTCTTTTGTGTTGGAGAAAGTAGGTAAATATGACAGTGATGCGGGAAGTGTTCCTTCCTATTACAAATTTGTGGCTAACAATAATATGGGCATAGAATATTAAGTGTGTGTAAATAACCAGCAGTACAACTGGTTAAGAAAATTGTTTTCATATACAAAAACCTCATAACAAGGTTATAGAATTGCCCTCCAAAAGAGTGGAAATGATGAAAGAAGATGAGAAAGGAAACAAATGAACCTGAGATCACAGTGCTTTGCTCCCCTCTGTGACAAGATGGATGGGATGACCCAATATGCCTTTTGCTTCTCTAAATTCAATTACTCAGACATGAACTGTCCCCCTGGGGTAGACAACTGTCTCCTCGTAGCCCTTCTGCTTTCCAAATAGTTTCTCTGATACGCCCTGGAAAGGTCTAAAAGAGTCTGAAGCAGAGACATCAGGACTGCAGATCCAAGGAACTTCCGTTTTCTGAACAGCAGCAAGATTTGATCCCTGGTAATTTTTCAGCAGCTCTGGCTCTTGAGAATTGTTTTCACCAAATCAACTTGTGCTGCTAACAGCTCTCTGCTCCGTGCTACTGCCAGTGTGTTGTCTAAACAGACCATTATCCCGAGCCCCCGCGCGCAGAAGGCTGCTACCATGGAGCTGACAAGAGGCCAAATGGTAGGCTGGAGAACAGCCAGAGTTCTCCTTCCCAGCAAAGCCTGGAGAAACCTTTGACTTTTTTTACCAGCAGGATAGCAAGACACCCTTCAGGTCTGGCCTCACCATCCACTCGTCCCGCGTTGAGGTGTCTCTTAGGAGATGGAGCCCATCACCTCGCAATGCTTGTGCTGCTGCAGTACTCCAGCATTCAGTCTTTTCAGGTTTATCACAAATACTCCTTCCTCTGTCCTTTTGGGCATCAGGAACAAATTGCTTGCAAATGTTGCTCGGGCTGAGAGAGTTTTTAGCATTACTTGTCTTCTTCTCAGGGAAATCACCTTTTTATTTTATCAGATGTTTGTTTGAACTACAGAAAGGGATCTGGGAAGTGAGAAAGTATCAGATTTGTCAGTGATGAAACTGTAGACTTCAAATTTTACCAAGGTCTTTTCTTCTGTGGTTCTGAATATCTGCTGCTCTGCAATAATCTTTTAAGAATTTACATGGATGTAAAAGGATTTACGCAATGTCACTGTTGTGGTTGAAATATCGTTCATCTTTCTTCTTAGTCATTTGAGGCAATTGAAGCTTCATGAGAATTTCATACTTTAAAGAGAGAAATTGCCTATCCAGAAAGTTTAGTGCTGCATTGGCCAGGACATCAAATTGTGAACCTCTAATTTTGATACAGAGGAGAATGCTTGTCCTAGTAGGGAAAAAGAGCAATCAGTTTCCTGGGTGAAAACCTTGGCATTATTCATTTCAATGGAAGATCTGTCTGCAGATTTTTTTCACTTTACTGAAGCTAAAGGGTAAAAAAGAAAAGAGAGGTTTGGAAAATTGATATTCTGTCCCATTAAAAAATGGAGTTTAAAGAAAAGAGTCCAAAATAGGGACAAACTGCTTAAAGCAATATTTTGCTTATGATTGTGTTTAAACAAAAAATTTCTGGGGGTCAGTCAGACTTTTTCTTGTAAATTTTGAGCCTATTTAGTTTTTATAAAAAAGGAAGGTAGGTAGTTTTATATATTCAGACACGAAATTTGAGGTCAGTTCTAAAACCCACTCTACCATCTGATTGATAGAAAGTATTATTCAGGGATCTTCTCCAATGTGACATGATCTTCACAAAGATTTTTTTGATAATTTTTCCATGAAGTGATTTGATAGACTCCAATTTAAACTGTTAGTTGCATCTATAAGATCTGAGTGGCATTTTCCTTTTACATAGGCTACAAATTTTCATGAATTTGGCTTCAGGGTTACCACTGTTCTTATTCCAAGATTTTTTGCCCAGCATACATCACGTTAGGCTCATGAAATCCATTGTACTCTCTTTTTTCCAGGAGGTCTGAACTGCACTGTTTAGCTTATATTACTGGATGTTTGAGAAGGCCAATAATTTGCAGCTGAACCATGCTGATATTAGTATCTGTTTGTTCCCCTACTTCATACACTTCACATGTGGAAATACTTTCATACGTGCTATCTGCCCAGATTTTAATTCCATGTAGCAAAGTGATACAAAACCCCCACATTCCCCGCCCCTTATTCACTGAAAATGCAGCATAAGACTATCATTTTCAGCAGTAATATTTTCAGGTTTTTTTCTCTTTGGCACAAATTGATTCAGTTATATTTTGCATAGAGAGCAGCAATAAATAAAGAGCACTTTTGATCAACTTACTGGAGTGCACAGTAAGTGCAAACACATTGCCATGCTAAGGACTTGTAGCTTATCGGTGTCTGAAATTGCACATCCAACTCTATTTTAAATCAGGATTGAAGACATCCTGACTTGCACATGAGTCTGATTAGAGGTACTGTGTAATAAATGAAGATTATTTTTACTTCTGCTTTCAAGTCTTGTTGTTTTTTCTCATCCCAGGGCAAGTTATGACCCTTCTGTTATCTTTAACATCCTGTGAGAAATAAACATGATCTTTGCTTGACTTGTAGAACGTTCTGTATTTTTTATCTGTCCAGTCTATCTGAGTTCTCAATTTTATTTTTTTTTTAAGATCTGGAGAAAAAACGATGGTGTTGGAATTGCTCCATGACTCCTTTCTCTGATCCATTGAACTATCATTTTATCAGACAGTTTCTATTCAATAAATCTACTGCGTCAGCGATCCCCATCTCTGATGTTTTTGGACACAACCTTCGTTCTGCTATATTTCACAACAAAGAACTCCGAATAATATGAGAAGTTTACCTAACAGAATTGATTATCTCAGAGGTCTGCTTTCTTAAACACAGCTGCAGTTCACGATGCTGTCTGAAACATGGTTTGACAGTGGCAAAGCAGACTGAACTTATAGGACCTGGTTACCACATGTGCAGAGATTCTAATCTCCGCAGAGGAAGTTCTGTTGTTAACACAGAGGAAATTCTCATGTCCTCTGTATGATTTTACATTCTATTGGTATGAGCAACCTTGTCTAGTTTGCAAATGAAGTATATATTCATAAAGGTAAAACAACACGTGGCTCCCATTTTTTTAAAGTTTTCTTTTTATTGCCTATATATTTATTTCATGACCCTTCCAAACATTCATGTACTACATGTGAAAAGTTGTTCCTCCTACAATTGTCTTAGGAAATAATTTAATTTGCAGAAATCAGAAGATGTATTCCACCTGCATATGATAGGTCCCCTTTATCCATGGGCTGCTGTTCAGCACCTGAATTAAGATTGCTGTGCAGACTTACCAGAAGAGCATTTACCTGTACCACATGGATCCCATGAGGGCTCATTATCTCTGATACAGAACCAGAAGATGTGGATAAGCTCCTCCCAGGGCCAGCTCAATTTTGGAAGGAGGTCAGTTATATACGTTACCTAATCTAGTTAAATGACTTTATACCACATTCCCAGGAAAAACAACAACAAAAAAAAATAATAATAAAAATAATATTAAAAAGAAACCAACAGAAGGTCAAGCAAATCCAGTTTGTGGACATAATTTTTCTGTAGGAGAAGAATATTTGAAAATTATAAGGAGATGCTTTTAGCATTGGTTTATGAACCACAAAATAAGGACTTTTCTCAAGACATGGAAAAAATCCTCCTGTAAAGTATTGCCGCTGCTGCCATCTCTCTTCATCTGGGTGTGGTGAGGTTTGTAGAATGGCTTCATGTCCCAGCCCTGGCTCTGTGCAAGTCTTTATGATCTCCTTGCTGGGATCCAGTTCCCCCTGGCTCACATTCCCAGACAGAGCACGTTCCCACTGCCCACGGCAGTCCTTCTGCCCACTAACTTTCTCCAGTTCCCATCCAGTGTGCTCACGCTTGGTTTTGCCAAAATCCTCAAGAACTATCCACACTTTTTAAGTTTAAAAGTCATTAATTTAGCAAATGGTTTTACTTCCTCCAGAGGGCAATGGCAAACTGTTGTTTTCTCTACTATTACTGTATCAGAAACACAGACTTTTGATTAAATTTGCCATATTAAATATGCACAGTTAGTTGAAGTGAATAACAAATGCACAACCAATTTCTTGTTTTCAGCAGAATAGTAAAAATATTTGTTAAATGCTTACCTTTCCATTAGTAAATAAATTCCACATGTTAATAAAGTTTTATTGTATAGATTTGATGTGAAATTTGTCTCAAGTAGGTTTTATACTTCACTACTTTTGGTTACCGATGCTCTAGAAGACTATGACAGGTATTTATAACAGCTGAAATATAAAATAGAACTTCTGATTTTGCTCTCTGTTCCTTTCTGTCATCCCTAAAATCAGGGTCCCATTTCTTGAAAACTTTAAATCAGTCACTTGACATACACCTTATTTATTCATTTTAAGAAATAAGTAATATAACTTAAAGAAGATTATGTCTTAGAATGCTGTACCTTAAAAACTGAAATGTAAAATGCTTGTTCCCACTGGAGGTTCATTACTGGCAAATCAGTACAGTTTATGAATGACAAACTTTTTGAATAGTGTTAAAAGGAAACTACGAAGGGAGTCTGAATTTGTGAACGCAATTCTAGAATTTACTTCAAATCCATTAGACTCTCTTTACCTGTGCTCTTTTTGTCACACTAATTTTACACCAAAAATTTCCACAACTCTAGTTAGAACATGAAAAAATAATGTAGAAAAATGTTTTGGTTTTTTTTTTTTGGTTAAAAAGCAGTGAGTTGGAGGGAGTTAGAAAGATATTGTGGATTTGAAGTATGGTCAGAGAAGAGAATTCTCCATTCTGTGGGATCTACCACAGGATGATGAAGGTTGGGGTAAGCACGCAGGAGAACTGGGCTCATTGTCCCATAGCATAGATCAGTTGAGAAATAGAAACTCTGGAAGGAAAAGAGAAGTGAGAGGAAATGAGGAAAGATAAAGTGTCAGGGAGAAATGCAAATGGGAAGGAAGTTCTGCTATGTTTTTATGCACCTTATGATGAAACCAGGGCTCTAGACAGGAGCAGGTGTCTTGCAAACGAAAAGGTGGATGTAGCAAAGCCCTGAGGAGCTTAAACTTAGGGGGAAAAACCCTGTGGCACTGAAGACAGTGATTTGAAACATACACAAAACACTGGATGTGTGGGAATGAAAAGATGTGTCACTGAGTTCAATATCAGAGGGGAGCTGACATGCATCATGTATCAAACGCACAAATATCTGAGGCTCAAAGTATTCCTGTGTTGTGAAAAGGTCTTTCTCACCTCAGAAACGTAGAAAGAGCAAAGAGACAGGTAAAGGTCAGCCTGTGGAGAAAAGAATATTGCTGAAATCTCTGAGATAAAAAGTAGAAAACAATCTCCACTGGCATTTCTCTTTTAATCTGCAATTACATTTATCTTGCAAACAGTTAAACTGGTGATGTGAAACATGCCCTGCTTTATTGATGCAAAACAAAAAGCTGATTTACTCATTCTCAACATCATTTTCATTCCAAGTGAATGATCAGTCTCCTCTCAACACAAATCTAACTTAAAATCTTATCAGAAACCATTATTTGGTAAAATAAACTAATTTGCATGTTTGTTTTTCATTTGTACCCTCTCTGCTGATGCAATTTACGAGCACAATACAAGGATACAGACGCATCGCAATTTTCAGATCAGTAAGTAGCTGCTGAAGACATTATTTAAGGATGTTTCCATTTTTCACAAAAACAAGGACAGTTGTCACAATAAAACTGTCACACCAAAACCATTCTTTTTATGAAAAAAGCACGACTTAATAGCATTCAGCAGTGAGGATAAAGAGCCACCTGACAGTGTGAAAGAAAGCTCGTATGGCAAACCACCACCCAGGGCTTTCAGAATTTATGTGAGAGGCTGAAACCCTCATTTCACAAAGTGGTTTCTCAGTTTATCTGCAATTATTTATGTAATTTCTTAATCTTTTCAGGTACAACTGAGGATGTTCTTTTTATTCTCAGGCACACCTTGTCTTACCCTGTAATCTGTTACTCTGTTGTCCTCAATAACATCTCGTGGTACCAGTTACACAGAAAAAACAGATACTATATAAAGTTCTCCTCTATGAGTTTTATTTTTGTTGTCATATAGTTGTATTGAAAGTCCCCACTGCTCTTCTGTATTAAAGGTCTAGAAAGCATCTGAATGAACCCCTAATAATTCTCTCGTAACACTGAGCACTACAAAGCCTGAGCTATGGACTGCAAAATACTGTCATGAAATTCATGTATGTAATCTTCCAAATTGTCTGCTCCTTATATTCCAACAGGCACCTGGAAAAATGTAAGTATTTTTAACACCTGTCAAATGATGCTTTTTTTTCTTAGTAATAACCAGTGCTTTCTTATTCTGCATTTACCAGATGAAAGGCCTAAACACCTTGAAATCGAAGATCTTTGATACCTATGGGGCTATGGGAGTTACAGTTGTGAAAAGAGAAAGTACAACTGTATCAAGTTCCTGCTACTTAAATCTGCTTATTACCTGTAGTTAATTACCCTATAAATTAAGGAGTTTGAGGGCTCAGTCCTGAACTCTGTGAATCCATTTTGCATTGAAAACCTTGAGACTACAAACATGTATAAACACTTCTAATAAAGAAATAGATTGGTGGATATGTACCTGTGACATAGTAGGGGGAATAGGTTAAGTAAAGATAATCATAATTTATACAATCATTGATAATTGAGAGTGACATTTCAACTAACCCAACATTACACAGTTTGCAGTCTATGATTTATCACACAACAGTTTGAAAAAAATGTTAAGAAAATTTGCAGAGATATCTCAGAGATTTTATATAACATATATAATTTTTCTTGTATATTTGTAAAGCAATTCCATGAGATGCTTTCCAGGATATCCAGATAGTGCATACAATGAAAAAGTTGGTATGGATGATATTGTGGATTTGTGGTTAATTTTTATAGCCTTCAAAATAAGATAGTGCTTTACAAGATGTTCTTGGTAATAATTTAGAGTATAAGTGAAGCCAGAAGTTAGCAACAACTTCTGAAGGCAACAATTTGCAGTGATGTAACCTCTGAGCACCTTTGTTTAAGTCATTAATCTACCAGTGTCAAAATCAGTCATGTTGAGAGAGTTTTAAGTTGGTCAAGAGCTTGGTCAAGAACACTTGTCAGTAAGTATTCCCTGAGGTTTAAAATAAAATTCAGAAGAAAAAATAAATAATATTGCAAAAGGGGGAAATGTTAAGGACAATAGGTATCCTGGCAAACCCAGGATAAGCATATTGACTGATATTAACATACATAGATTTAAGTGATTTAAGTGATTTTCTAGTAAAAGGAAGCATGGAATCAATGGTTAGCAGAGTTTGGTTGTTTGTTCAACAATCAGTTGTGAGTAACAACAAAATCAATGAGAAATACAAATTTCTATTCAACAGCAAATAAAATGTTTACTCTAAAAGGTATTAAAACATAGGAAGACTATCGTTATCTTTCATTTGTAATAATTCTGTAAGACAGGAAACATTCCAAGTAGAAGCCCAAAGATTTAAAGCAGGGATTGGTGTTGACAGCCTGTGTCCACATCCACTGGTTTTCATGTAGCCACATCACACAGGATTTCTACACTGTCTGAACTTGTGGCAACTTTCTTTATCCTGTATGAATTCTTTTAAATTTTTTTTGCTTCATCATAATAAACAAATAATAATAAAAAGTAAATATTTCCCTTCAGAAAAGAGCAATTATGATTCAAAATATTTTGAATATAAAAGCCTCTAAACAAGCCCTTTTTTTTTGTTGTTGTTGTTAATTTGGGAAGGGGAAGGAGAAAAAAATTTTGCTGGTATACAAAGCAGCTTGAAATTGGTCAGCATCTCTTTTTCTCTTTCCCTCTTGTTTGACACTGGCTTTGTAAGGGAGGATTCTCTGGGACTCTACTTGGGTCATAATGCTGCTACCACAGCAATAATGAATGGGGAAAATCAGAGAGAATTGTGGAGCTCTTAAAACAGATTATGTCAAAACAAAAAGTGAAGTCTTCTCGGCCCTGGTGAGAGATCAGAGCTCCACGTCTGCCATGGAAGAGATCATTTGTCCTTAGAGAAAGAGCATCCCAGAATGCAAGTCTGTTTGTATGGGTTCCTGAAGCATGTCCCTGTCACATTTCTAGCTTTGTGACAGATATAGGACATCAAAGGGTGTGATTTAGTTAATTGTTACAAAGACCCAAACACAGACAATAAATGCCTGGCAGATAGAGGATGTGAAAAACTGTCACAGTATCACACAGTATCACAGTATCATAAGGTTGGAAAGGACCTCTAAGATCATCAAGTCCAGCCTATAACCCAGCACTAACACCAACACTAACACCAACCCATCATCTAACCCATGGCACTCAGTGCCTCATCCAGTCTCCCCTTAAACACCTCCAGGGTCGGTGACTCCACCCCCTCCCTGGGCAGCCCATTCCAATGACCAATCACCCTTTCAGTGAAGAACGTTTTCCTAACATCAAGCCTAAACTTTCCCTGATGAAGCTTGAGTCCATGCCCTCTAGTTCTGTCCCTGGTCACCTGAGAGAAGAGACCAACCCCTGCCCCACTACAACCTCCTTTTAGGGAGTTGTAGAGAGCAATGAGGTCTCCCCTGAGCCTCCTCTTCTTCAGACTAAACAGCCCCAACTCCCTCAGTCGTTCCTCATAGGGCTTGTGCTCCAGCCCCTTCACCATCTTTGTTGCCCTCCTCTGTATTGCATTAAACAGTTTTGTATTAGTGAAATTCTTATGTTAAAGAAGCCAAACAAATCTATGGCTTTGCAGTGGTGTGGCCTTTTCTGAGAACAACTAATGTATCATTTGAATGCCTTTCTTTAATCAAAGCTGCAGATATCTCAAACCTTGAATAGAAAGACAGAGGAAGTTGATACAAGAGGGTTCACCAGTCACGCAGCCCCGACCAGGACTGGTTCTCAACCGAGTACAGACCTTTGCCTTTCTCAAAGTTGTGTGTGTTTCCAGAAGCAACAAGTGAGTTTAAGAATTTTCCTAATCACTTTCCGTGGAAAATTTCCAGCAGAGCCTGACTATACATTAGCAGAGGTTTGCTGACACCAGGTCTGTTGTGTTGAAACACCCTAATAACCACAAATACCTCAAAATATCCTGTGGACCAGACACAGAGAATTGCTGAGCCTGGCTTGCAAAAGAACATGAAGGAAAGTGCTTATCTTGTTAAAAACACAGGACATTGTAGTTGAATGTAGACAAAGGCCCCCCAGATTTGGCCACTAAGTGATGTTTGGGATAGGGGTGGAGGCTCCACTGGCTGATGTTACTCCAGCAATGTGGAAGGGCATTGCATCACTTTACTGAATGGTTGTCAAACCCTTAACCTCATCCTCCTCCCCTCCCCCTTATTCCCCCCAATCCTGTATCTCACCTTCACCCCCCTCCCTGCATTTCTGCACAAGTCCTGGTGGAATTAAATCCATATGCAGTATTGCACTTAGTGCTGGTTGAGAGCCAGTCAGTAATATGATACTTTACATAGTGCCACCAAAGATATAAACCTGGCTTTCAGTTTTTGAGGTGAGAAACTCTAACTACTGGGTGGGTTGATGGGCCTGGATTGCAGTCTCCTCCCCAAGCAGGGATGTGTCCTTGATAAGATTTGTACCTCTCACCGTGTGGGACATTACCTAGGAAATTACAGTTAACCATAAGTGCTTAATTTTTAGATCAAGCTTGATTTTACAGTGAGTGAATTTATCACCAGCAATCTCAGACTTGTTTTACCGGTCACCTTAATAAATCATTTGTATTGACTTTGTGAAACTGTTTAAGTGAAAGTCCTCGAGTGGGCTGTGACAGGCTCAGTCAATATCAAATTGTTTGAGTGAACATCCCTTATGGGGCTCTGGAAAGCAATGTGGGTACTGGTTCTGAAGGGTGGCTGCACATGTGCTGCTTTAGACATAAACCCTTGTCCAGGTCCAAGGCTAAGTTTGGATCCCTCTGCGCTCAGACTCCTCTCTAAGAGGGAGTTTGAAAAGCAAGGGGGGGGGCCTGCTGAAACTTTGTGACACCGATGGAGGGTTTCCCTTCTGCTACACATCAGACTCTTACCCTTCTAACATGCCATTTTCTGACATCTGTAGAATGATCCCCACTGACTTTGTGAGCTCATAATTAACACGAGCAATAAGGTGGTATCACAGTATCACAGTATCACAGTATCATAAGGTTGGAAAGGACCTCTGAGATCATCGAGTCCAACCTATAACCCAACACTAACACCAACCATCATCTAACCCATGGCACTCAGTGCCTCATCCAGTCTCCCCTTTAACACCTCCAGGGTTGGTGACTCTACCCCCTCCCTGGGTGCTCATTCCAATGACCAATCACCCTTTCAGTGAAGAACTTCTTCCTCACATCAAGTCTAAACTTTCCCTGACCAAGCTTGAGTCCATGCACTCTAGTTCTGTCAGGGGTCACCTGAGAGAAGAGACCAACCCCTGCCCGACTACAACCTCCTTTTAGGGAGTTGTAGAGAGCAATGAGGTCTCCCCTGAGCCTCCTCTTCTTCAGACTAAACAGCCCCAACTCCCTCAGTTGCTCCTCATAGGGTAGATAATGCATGTGTAGGAAAAGATGTCTGCAATTTTGCTTTCTTTACAGTCCTTGCATTAAGAAGAAATACTTCAAGTCATATGTTTTCATGTTCTAAAAAGTCACGTGGTGAGTAGAGCTGGGGCATGTCAACATATGAAACCACTACACAGAGAAATGTAAAAAAATTAACACATACTGCACGCCCTCTTAAGACTTACTGAGTATCCTTATGGATTGGGGTATCAGCTCAGAAAAAAAGAGGGAATCTCTTGCTACATTTCTTCTTTTTATAGGACTAACAAAAGAAAGGGTTAAAAAAGGTTTTTGCATTATATGTGTTAGAATTATTTTTTTCACAGATTGGATGCTTTTCCTAATGTCTAATAGAAATAAATAGTCTTGACCTAATAAAAATCCATTTTTAGATCTGCCTTTTGTTTAGGTTTCTAGGTAAACATAAGAGTAAGAAAGCATGGAGAGAGAGTAAATTTGCATATACAAACATAGCCTAGAATAACGTTTCCATTTTGCATGGGATTTACGACACACTCGTACTGTCATACGCTGTGATCAAAAACGTAACCCAAACACTTCACTTTTGAACAGACATTGTATTTTTCTTTAAATCTTGCTCATTGTGCTAATATAGTAGGAGGCGGTGTGTCAGCAGTGAGTGAAAATTGTATATAATGACCATTACTCTGTTATATTTGGCAGCTGTAGTGAGGTGCCTGTTTCGCTCCTGAGCCAATTTATGTGACTCTAAGGTCCTCTCTGGAGTGCAGTGATGAATCCATATTTCTGCAGGAAGAGATCTCAAGTATGTATTAACTTTTTCACACTCAAATCCCATTGCCAAGGTGAAACCAGGTACTCACAGAATGGTTATTCCTGGGTAACAATTTCAGGCGATGAGGATTGGGGGGAGGGCAGTGTCACTCAACGGAAGAGTCTGGGGAAGAGTCACATGGCAGTATAAATTGACAAGTATGAGGTCTTATATGAGGTCTAATCCTATTGTGTTCTCAGCATCTTTTCATCACTACCAGTCCAATTATGTGAATACAGTCATATTTACTTCCGTCAGTGACTTCTCATGCTGCAGAAAGCGGGGCTGCTTCTTCACTTGAAGTTAAGCACTCAAACAATTACATGACATATAATATTTTCCTTCACAGTATTTAAAAGAATCAAAATTATTTATTCAGTTCTTAAGATGACATAGCTGGAAACAGATGTTTCTCCACTTGTTCCTGAAGATATATACATATCGATGTAATGGTTGTGACCTCAAGTTCCAGGAGACACTTAATTTCAGTATCAGAGCAGTAAATAACTTCATTTTAAAGAGATTAAACAGGTTTGTTAGAAATAGAGCACAACTGGGCATGAGAGGTACAATTTTCAGGTGGATATGGATGCTGAGGGCTCATGAGAGGTATTTATTATCAAAGGTGATGTGATTCCAGAATTATCTCCACATCTCTCTTCACAATAAATAACCCCCCTGTACCACTTAAAAAGGCCATGGCATTAATTTTATTTCATGAAGAATGAGCAGCTTGTTACTTGAATGGGGTAGAATTTATTCCCATGAATCAATATTTTCTTTCCAATTACAAAATATTTTAAGATGCCTGAGAAAACATCTTTGATGCAATATGTTAAATGGATTTTAAATAAACTGGACAAACTATTTTCTAAAATAAAAAAGAAATGTTTCCCCTTAACTCCAGATTTATTTTTGTTGTTTTAAAAGCTGTGTTTATTTTATTTTTTCTTAACAAATATTCTGCTTTGAGATCCTGATCTTTTACAAGTATTTGGATATATTTCTTTAAATTTTAGGATAGATTGGGCTCCACTGTTGTAGAGAGGGATGTAAGACTGAACATAGATCTCTCCTTTTTATCATTAGCAGGGTGTCCTTCAATCGCTGACCCATTGCAACCCCATAAAGGGAAAATGTTTGATTTCATCCAAAAGCACATCTTCCTGGTTTTAATTTTCAATATTTTGTGTTAAATTTTCCATATTTTGAATAGAAGTCTATCAGGCTTCTCTGAGTCTTATACTTACAATATTATTTTTTATGTTATATATATTATATTTTATAATGCAAAAGAGAGGAGGTGAAAGACTTGGCAAAACTTGTAATGAGCAGAGAATATAAATCTAGTATTGAAAAGCTCATAACTTGAAGAATTGCTGAACACAACTCTGAAATAAACCTTCTTAAAGTCAGTCAGCTGCTATGTGCTACCAGTCATATTTAAGATGAGCAAATGTGATTCCAGAAGGAACACACTGTCTGGAAGTCATTGTTGGCCACCTGATGGCTGGGTACAGGAAAACCACACATAAAATACTGTTGTGTTAAATAATGATGTTTCTGAATTCATATATTTCTGTCTCAGTTTTATTGTACACTCAACAGCCTCTCTCCCAGAAATATCTGCAAAATAAGTACCAAACCAGACCTCATTGCTCTCTACAACTCCCTAAAAGGAGGTTGTAGTCGGGCAGGGGTTGGTCTCTTCTCTCAGGTGACCAGGGACAGAACTAGAGGGCATGGACTCAAGCTTGGTCAGGGAAAGTTTAGGCTTGATGTGAGGAAAAAGTTCTTCACTGAAATGGTGATTGGTCATTGGAATGGGCTGCCCAGGGAGGGGGTGGAGTCACCGACCCTGGAGGGGTTTAAGGGGAGAATGGATGAGGCACTGAGTGCCATGGTTTAGATGATGGTTTGGTGTTAGTGTGGGTTTTGGTGTTAGTGTTGGGTTATAGGTTGGACTTGATGATCTCAGAGGTCCTTTCCAACCTTATGACACTGTGATACTGTGATCTCTGTCCATAATTTCAACAGGTATTCTTAATATTGATCCCACTTAGAAACTTCAGACTCTGAATTAACAGCTAAAGGAAAAAGTATATTTGCCCTTTTACTAACATTACATATTTCAGCCAATATTGTGCTTGATTCTGCATAAAAATGATATGAGCTTTGAATTTATTGTTCAGCACCAATAGATTTCCAAGCACTTTAGCTAAAAGTTCCTATTCTTTACAGGAAGGAATCTGAGGCACGTCGCTGATGCCTGAGGTAAGACAGCAGAGCAGAAACGCAGGAGGACAGGGAGTTATCAGCCAAGTGAGCCTGTTATTGCAGCAGATAAGCCAAATCTTATCTTATATTTAAATTCTTTATGTTATATATTTGTACATTATTTATATAAATGAAGCTTTTCAGGATCTTCTGCTATTCAAATATACTTAAATTAGGCAGTACAGCTACACAGTTCTGAACCCAAGGAAGAAACAGGAAGCATATGATAGCCTATACTATAACAATATCATTGCATAGCATGCTTTCCCCCCCATTTTTTTGTAATTAGCAGAACACTCATGATAAAATATACATCTTTGTACATGGATTTAGGGTTCCTGTGAGATATTGTTACTCCTACCACTACAAGAGACAGAAAAAACACTGAAGTTTGGCAATTTATAGCTGGCATCTATGAAACCAGAGGAAATCAGTGTTAAAGCTGTGCCTGTGTGCACAATAAAATGCATCAGAAAAGGGGAAATTACTTTTCCTCCCTTGACATTTTTCTAGATATCTGTTGCTAAGAAGCTTTGAAACAGATAAAGTGATGTTATTTTTCTTTTTGTTCATCAGAAAAGTTATAGCTCATGTTTGTTTTTTGTTGTTCTTGTGTTTATTTTCTTGTTTGTTTTTTAATTCAAACCTCTTCTTTCATTGGGAAATAAAAATAGGGCCATATCAAATTTCCATGTCTCCGAAGATAAGTAGTGATGGATGCCTGAAAAATAGAAATAAGGAGAGGATGAGAGGTCTGCGAGTCTTTCCCAGGATGTTTCCACAGCCACATTCTCCTGTTGATGGTGTTAAAGTGGCTGCAGGATAAGGAGGATGCCCTTGGTGAATGAGCATGATAGCTGACTTTCGTATGAGCAGCACTGTAATTAAACTTTAAGGATAGCCTTTTCAAAAGTTTAGGTGCAAGAATTGACCAGAAAATTCCACAGCTCTCTGGGCATGTGTTTGCCTTAAGAAAAAACCCAGACTTTGCGGATGACCTCATGGACCGAGAGGCCGAAGAGATGGATTGCAAGGCCAAATCTAAATGATAGGTGCCAACCAATGACTTCATCTGCACCCTGTGCTCCACAGAGAGGACAAGTGACAGGATCAATGAGAAGAATAAGTTTGCTAGTGGTGTGGTGCAGTAGGGTGGTGGTGCTGGAAGCTGAGACCTTTACCCCAGCAGAGGGTGGAGGATGGAGACATTTCACAGTAGAAGATGGGAACCTGAGAGTGGCTTGTTCTCACCCTGCACTGGCAATACTGTGGGGGTTCCATTTGCATGGGGATCCTGGTGGCAGTTCCCCTGAACAATTTTTTCTGTAAGAACACAAGCAATGTGGAACCGACCACAGCAAAAGAGAGCGGCCAATCTGCAGCTGTGGGCCAGAATTTTACAGGGGAGATCAGGAAGTGGCTGAGTGGTTTGGAGTATTCAGAATAAAACAGCAGTCAGAGATCCTCCTTGGGAGGACTTCAGTCAGTTGAAGAGTGTGATTGGAAATGAAAAGAACATGTGGAAAAGAGTGTGAATGAGTCTCATTCCCCATGTGAATATCGTTTGAAGAGGGAAAGAAAAACGAAAGGCAGGAGAGCTTAAACTGACTGTTAAATAGAAGCACATTTCTTGCACATAAAGTTTTATTGTGAAGGTTGTGTTTATAGGCATAGTGAGAAGGGCTGATTAAATGGCAGGTTAATAAAGGGACGGCATGTGCTTTCTGACCTAGATGTAGAAAAGTTAAAAGATGGGAGAGAGAAAAACGTCTGACTGAGGGCCAAGTGTGGAAAGAGTAAATCTTCCATCAACACAGCTCATAATCATTGATTCTTATTTAACATGGAGGAAGCTGTGGCAGAGAGGAAAAAGAAATGTGGCATGTTCAAGTGCTTTACCACCAAGGCTGGTAAATTCACAACTAGAATGTGTTCTCAAACTACAGTAAATACCCCAGGTGACTGCAACTTCTGAGTCCCTGAGTTTCAAAACTTCTAGCCTAGCACAAAGAAAATGCTATATGATATCATCAAAGCCAAAAGTAGTAAGGCTATCTAGAGCTGAAAGTTTTGTAGGTAACCTGTTGAAACAGATTCTTTTACATAGATAAGTGGCCAGAAATTGAAGAGGGATACTGGCAAAAAATTCACAACGATGCTTTTATTATAAATCTATGCAATGATGCAATTAAAAAATCACTTGATTGTGGAAACATAGATCATGTAAGTTGAATGAGTAAAAACACTGTCAAACCCCCAAGCCTCTAAGAACTGATATTTAATATTTAACTGTCTCACAGATACTCTTACAGGAGTACTGAAGATCCCAAATAAGTGAAGTGGTTGTTTTAATTGCATTAGCTCAGCCTAGTGTCTTATTCAGTTTGAAATCCCTGCCATTATTTTCACTGTTGAAAGCTAAAATATAAGCGAATTACGAAGAACAGAGTTCAACCTATTTGCTGACTGTACCTGCAACCACAGGTGAGACTGTCATACTCTGACACCACCAAGTTTTGTTAAAGCTTCTGTGAAGTCTGTGTTGGTGTCCGTCAGGCAAATTCCATCTACTTGCATCTGTGGTACTTCTCTCTGTTGACTTGGCATCTCCTGAAATACGATCCTGTTTGACCCATGGAAACACCTATGTAATATGGCAAATCACTATTTCCAGTGCTTCATAAGTACTTTTGGTAAATACCACTATTTTGGGTAGAAATCATTATTTTTTTGGAAATTGAGACACATTTCTTTATAAATAAACATAAACAGAGGATGCCCTCAAGTGGCAAAGTATAAACTCCACCCAGTAAAATAATTAAGGTGATTAATAT
The DNA here is from genome assembly GCA_033556795.1 of Tapera naevia. Classification (NCBI taxonomy): domain Eukaryota; kingdom Metazoa; phylum Chordata; class Aves; order Cuculiformes; family Neomorphidae; genus Tapera; species Tapera naevia. The sequence continues at coordinate 559,978 of JAUMJJ010000034.1, read as the reverse complement.
ATGGACTTTCCCTCCTAGAAGACACTATGTTGGCTGAGATATTGAATCTCTAGATGAACTTAAATATCTCCTAGTCCTAAAATAGTATAAGGAAATCAATCAAAATCATATAATAATGTACAAAATAATATATATAATATAACTTTTACAATACAAGAACTGGGGTGAGGAAGAACTTTGCAAACATAAAAATTTGTCTACATTTAGCCTGTAATGATTGAGTAATTTCTTTCCTACAGTATTAACTTCAAGTTCTTTCAGAAGACTAGAAAAATCTTCATATAGTTCCTGGTTTTGCTTGATAGGGACCATCAACAGACAATGTGACTGCATGGATTCTTATATATTTCTATTAATTCAGGCATGAGCTTTCTATTTCAAAACCATGTTGTACCAAGCTCTCTGAAAGTGGAGTACATTAAAATATTCATAAAGAATCACAGATGATGTTTTATGGGTTCACTGTTCTTTGGCAAAACAGCACACATTTACGCAAATAATTTACTGAATTCATAGGAAGCTGGCTTGCACTGAGTGACAAAACTGGCAACAACTACAAAATTAAATATTCAGCAGTTGGTATAAATTTATTTTTCAAAAGTTCTGCAACTCTTAACAAGGATTTTCATTCTTCTTTCCTGTGAAAAAAACCCAGAAAATTTGACTAACAATTTCTTTTTCTCCAGTAACCCAACAGCTGTTTTGCAATAAACAGCATTACTACTTTAGTGATATATTTATTTTGTCTTACATAAGGTGAAAACAGTAAGTTTTGTAAGTAAGACAGAATATGCAAGGTTGGAATGTTAATTAATAATTAAAATATTTCCATTATTACTCTCTTAAATAGAACAGAGCAGAACTTTGTGGTTGCTATTGCTTTTCCTTTCAAACTCTGTTTTTTAACTAAACAGAACTCATCTGAATAAATATTGGAAAATAAGTGATGAGTGGCTCAGCTAATCCCAAACTCTTCCTCTTTAAAGTCACTCTTTTATCTAACATCTGAAGTTTGCCTTCATTAGGTCTGTAATCTTCTTAAAACCTCCTACTTCTATGAGAGCCACAAGTATTTCCACATACGTATTTTAAGTAGGTAATTCCACATACATTCATGAGGCTGATGTGACATCATCCACATTGCTCAAGGACAAAGGACTTGTCTTTATTAAAACATCATGCCTTTCAGTGGTCTTTTGCTAGGCTAAGGTCTATAGTATTGCCAAAACCACCACGCTGAACATTTTAGGTTTTAAAACAGTGTAGATAACCTTATTCTGATCTTTGAAAATATGAGAAAATCTGCTAAAAATCATTACTGTTACCACAGGTGTGGGAAATAATGCTGGAATAATTCCCTTTCTGCACAACACTTATTTCCCTGACTCCCTCTCAGGCAGCTACGTACCCACATAATGTGGTCCTTGCCCTCTTACTCTCCCCTTCTGACTGCCTGGGTCAGTCGTTACATAAAAGAACCCAAGTTCCACCTACAAAGCAGTCTCTCTGTCTTTATTTTCGTGGCAGACACTTTTATATCAGAGTACTTTCATCACAGTGGCACCCATACCAGAGCTACAATACTGTAGTTAAGGGTCTGTTCTTTGGCATTTCTATTCTAAAGCACTATTGTATGAGGTTGCTCAGCAGCTAAAATTCCTTCCATGCTGAGACTTGGCATACAAGTGCTTAGCTGAAAGGCAATTTAATTTTTTTTTTTTAATTTTGTTTTTAACTCTCATGTGTCCCTTTGGGAAATGTAAAGGTGAAAAACAATAAGTACTGGCTGCCTTTGAGTGATTGCTAGCTTTGTGATGGTGTGAGTGTTTTTTAGAATGAAACATTACACACTGTTTGTCAGTAATGTAGATTAAATAGTTTTCAGGAACTACGTGAAAACCTTGAATTGCTCTCTATGAAAGAAGAAACACAAGATACAGTAGTAATTTTGTCTTCTGAATAGATGCTACGTTTTCTAGAGTGTGAAGGTGCTCTCCTATAATCATAATTTTTAACATTATAGTGATGGCTATTTAGAAGTATAGATAAAAAGAAGTAGTTAAAAGTCAGGATATTTTTATGAGAATGGCTTTAACCAAGAGATTTAGGAGATAAAATAGTTGCCACATGGAATGAAACAGAATTCTTGCCTTCTGGTCCCCTTGATGAAACAGTCTATCTAGCAAAGTTGCTCTGAGGATTTCACACCATCCTTTGAAGCCATTGTTATGGATTGCTCACAGTGGCAAGGTGCCAGACTGATGGACTTTTAGTCTGTTCTGGTGTGGCTAAGAATGGAAAGGGTGCCGAGCAGCTTAATGTGGATTAATGGTGATTAATAAATTATATCACTGTTGTTTTTTTTTTTCAGAAAAGGCAGGAAAACGATGAACCATGTTACATCAGTATCTTGGTTTACAGTCCTTCTACACCCACAGATGTTCCTAGTAATGGACTAAAAAAAAGATTAAATATACAGAGGGGTTTTGGTCTGGTTTTTTTTTTCATTGTTTAAGAAGTGACCAAAACCTGAGAGTTTTATTTTTAAAATTCATGGCAGAATATAGCATTCCAGGAACAGACACAGGCATTAACTGACAGTGATAATTGTCTATTTAAATAGATTAGGTGATGCAACTTGAGTATTTAATACCACACTACAGACAAGGCGAAGCTGTAACATCCCCATAGGACACTCTCATTGTGTATAAAACATCACAGAGGGCAGAAGTTACTGCAGGATGGGATAACACGGGAAGTTGTGCTTTGGACATTGTGGTTGTACCTGAAATCTGACACCAGGACACAGTTTGCTGCAGCCATACTAGTCAGAATCCTTCATTTATCGTTAAATATTAAAAACCAAAGGTAAATGTTGTACCCATTTTTCAGAAGTTACCTCATTGATTATATCTGAGCTATCTAGAGTGGCTTTTAAGACATCTCTTAGCCCAGTTGCATACTGGAAGAATGATATATAAGCACATGTCACCCTCGGTCCTTTTCACCTGCCATGAAGGTTTCCCAGTAAAAACCACAGTCCAGTAAAATAAGCTGTCCCATAAAACCTATTCATGCTCTGAAACTACTTTTTTACATGTTTTATCCTGTATTTACTGTGGCTTACATCTTTGCTTATATAATCCAACGTATCTCTAAAGGCACAAAGAAAACATTAGGTACCAAATATTGTCTGTTCTGAAAAAGGTTCATATTTATATGACATTTTTCTTTCCAAATTTTTCAAGTATAAGCTAAAGAAATGTAGAGTTTTATCTTTAAAAGCATCCATTTCTCCTGGTGGGAAAACAAATTGACAAATAAAAAATACCATGTCCTATTTGATGCTGTAGTTCCTTTGTGAGGTTTAAAGGTAGGTGGAAAAACTGCGGGCGTGCATAAGACTTGAGAATTAAGAGTGGCTTCTTCTCACTATCAGGCACTAACTTAGTTCTTCTAAGTGTCTTCTTCTGGGAATGCCTAGGAATGATGGCATCCCCAGAAATGTGAAGGCAGGATACTGGTGGTCTAAGAAAAAAGACACAGGAGAGAGAGATTAAAAATAAATCTATATTGGTAAAAGCATACTCAGTTTGACTACCTTCCATTTTACTAGAAAATCAAGCAGATAAATACAACTGGAATAACATCAGAACTCCTATTTAAAATCAATTGTCTGCAGGAACAGTAAAGGAAAACCTTTCTGAATATCAGCCAGCTATGCTTTTTCTCTTTGTGTGTGTAAATATCCTCTTTTTCAAGCTTAGTTTAGTGCGATAATCAACTCTCATTTTTTTAAACAAAATGTACAAAATATCTGAAGCAATTAGGCTGCATTACTGTCTAATTACACCAAATGGCAATTTTCAAATCAGAGCTACTGTATTTTCTGTAGCTTTACAATCACAAATTAGTAGGCTCTTAAATTACTGCACTTCTGCTGAAATCATTGGCAAGGTCTTTAACTACAATACAGCAGTGTGAACACACTTCTGTAACACACTCAATTAGTAAATCATTCTGTTACTTATTACTCAATTAAAGATTGCTTTTCTTTTTACACATTTTTAGACGCTGGTGCGAGTTTGGGTGTTCATGAATATGTATGGCCTATAGAAGTAAAACCAGAAGTATTCATTTATAGAGTATTATCTATGAATTATGAAACTTAAAAGCTCTTCTTCACACAGTGGATGTTTATCAAGTTGTTAATTGTGTAGCAAATGCTGGCAATGGATGTGTAGAGATTAAAACCAGATGTCTTAGTCTCTTGATCTTTAAATTGTCAGCTACTGGTACTCTTTTTTTAACTAAGTCTGTTTAATCATTTCTCCTTTCAAAAGAATGTTCCATGTTTTGCCTTAATGATGGACACCATTTCCTGCCTTACAAGCTGTGAAAACTGATGAGAAATTTTAACAAATTAAAAAAGAAATAAGGAACATTTTGATTAAACATCCTAATTGTTCAAAGAAGACAAGTGAATAAACACATCACAAAATAACAGGATAGAGCCACTGTGTAAAGAGGAAAAAAAACAGTAATAACATTTTTCTAAAGAAGTAATTACACTAAATGAGTCATTATGAACATTCAAATTCATATGAATTATTATAAGCACGGAGAAAAACAGAAAAGTAAATCCATATAAGAAATTTGGTATATTGTATATTTTTAATTTCTTGGTATATTTTATGTCAATAAAACTCTGATTTCAATTTTAGTTTCAGTAACATTTAGAATCATAGAGTCATAGAGCCATTAAGGTTGAAAAAGACCTCTAAGATCATTAGGTCCAACCATGAGCCCAACTTCACCATGCCTACTAAACCATATCCTGAGGTGCTATGCCTACACCTTTTTGAGCATCTCCAGAGATGATGACTCCACCACTTCCCTGGACGGTGTGTTGCAATACTTAACCACTCTTTCCTATTATCCAATCTAAACCTCCCCTGATGCAACTGGAGGCCATTTCCTGTCATCCTATTGCTAGTCACTTGGGAAAAGAGACCAACACCTGCCTCACTGCAGCCTCCTTTCAGATAGTTGTAGAGAGCAATTTGGTCTCCCCTCAGCCTTCTCTTTTCCAGACTAAACAGCCCCAGTTTCCTCAGCTGTAACTCATACGACTCTTTCTCCAAACCCTTCACCAGCTTCATTGCCCTCCTCTGGAGATGCTCCAGCCCCTCAATGTCTTTCTTGCAATGAGGGACCCAAAACTGAACACAGTTTTCAAGCTGCAGCCCCACCAGTGCGGAGTAGGGGGTGGCAATCACTTCCTTACTCCTGCTGGGCACGCCATTTCTGATACAAACCAGAGTGCTGTTGGCCTCCTTGGCCACTTGGTCTCAGTGCTGGCTCATATGCAACCACTGTCAGCCAACACACCCAGGTCCTTTTCCACCAGGCACCTTTCCAGCCACTCTTCCCTAAGCCTGTAGCATTGCATGAGGTGGTTGTAACCAAAGTACAGGGTGCATCATTTGGCCTGTTCAATCTCATACTATTGACCTTGGCCCATCCAATCTCATACCATTGACCTTGGCTCATCTATCCAACCTGTCTAGATACCTCTGCAGAGCCTTCCTACCCTTTGGCAGATAGACACTCCCACCCAGTTCTGTCTCCTCTGCAAACTTACAGAGGGAGCACTCAATCCCCTCATCCAGATGACTGATAAAGGTATTAAACAAGACTGGCCCCAACATTGAACCCTGGAGAACACCACCCGTGACCGGCTGATTTAATTCTGTTCTTCACAACTCTCTGGGCTCAGCCAGCCAGCCAGCTTTTTACCAACTGAAGAGTACAGCTGTCTAAGCCATGAGCCACCCTCTTCTGTGGGAGATAGTGTCCCAGGCTTTACTGAAATGGAGATATAGGTAATATCCACAGTCTTTCGCTCACCCACTAGGTGGATCATCTGGTCATAGAAGATCACGCTGGTCGAGAAGGACCTGTCTTCAATGAACCCACACTGGCTGCACCTGATCCCCTGGTTGTGCTGCTCATACCAGGTGAGTGCACTCCAGGTGAGCTGCTCCATAACCTTCCTTGTCATGGAGGTCAGGCTGACTGGCCTGTAGCTCCCCAGATCCTCCTTCCAGCCCTTCTTGTAGATGGGCCTCACATTGACAAGCCTCTAGTAGTCCAAGACCTCCTCTGTTAACCAGGACTGCTGATAAAAGGTGGAGAGTGGGCTGGAAAGCTCCTCCAACAGTTCCACTTGGGCAGATCCCATCCAGCCCCATAAAAGTCCGAGTATCCAGGTCATTAACTGCTTCCTCCTGGATTATGGGGGATTTATTCTGCTCTCTGTCTTCCAGCTCAGAGGGCTACATACCCTAGAGATAACTATTCCGACTTTTAAAGACTGAGGGAAAGAAGGCATTAAGTGCCTCAGCCTTTTCCTCATCCTTGGTGGCAGTGTCATTCCCCCTCAGCATCCAATGAAGGATGGAGATTCTCCTTGACTCTCCTTTTGTTGTTAATGGATTTGTAAAAAAACTTTTTGTTCTCTCTTACAAGAGTGGCCAGATTGGGTTCAAGATGGGCTTTTGCCTTTCTAATTTTCTTTCTGCATGACCTAACAAGGTCCCTGCACTCTTCTTGAATTGCCTGCCCCTTCTTCCAAACATGGTAAATTCTCCTTTTTAAACCGTGTCCCAGCAAATCTCCCTGTTCAACCAGGCCAGTCATTTGTCAGTTTGTCTTAGAGCACATGGGGACAGCCTGCTCCTGAGCCTTTAACTCTTCCTTCTTGAAGAATATCCAGCCTTCCTGGACCCCTTTGCCCTTCAGAAATTTCTCCCAAGGGTTTCTCTCAAGCTGTGTCCTGAACAGGTCAAAGTCTGCCTTCTGCAAACAGTGGTAGTGGTTTTGCTGAACCCACTCTTTAATTCAGCAAGAATCAAGAACTCTATCATTTCATGGTCACTAAACTCAGGGTAGGCTTCAACCACCACAGCTCCCACCAGTCCTTCTCTGTTTGTAAACATCAGGCCAAGCAAGGTGCTTCCCCTGGTAGCTCACTCATCAGCTGTATCAGGAAGTTTTCCACACACTCCAGAAACCTCTTAGACTGTTTCCTCTCTGCTGTGTTGTACTTCCAACAGACATCCAGTGTTGAAATCCCTCAGGAGAACAACAATTAGTGATTGTGAGACTTGTAGAAAGCTTCATCTATCTCCTCATCCTGGCTGGGTGGTCTAGAACAGACTTGATAACTTCATAAAAATGCCATAGAATACACAGAACTAAATCCTAATTCGGTTTCTTACTTCTCAGTTATTTATCTTTCCTTTTTAAATATCATAATTTTATCTCTGCAAGAAAAGGTGAAAACCTGATTCTTCATGTTCTAGACATAGGAAACATAATCAAAAAATATGGAAGATTCTCATCAGTTGACAACAAGGAGAAATATTTGGAATAAAATTGATTGTAAGACTATTGTGAACAAGTAACAGGTTGTGGCTGCAAAACAAAAGAATGATAACTTGAGAACTTCGAGGAATAATGAAGTGTTCCTTATCTGAAATTCTGTGGGCAGTGATGGTGGATCCTGCATAACAAGTATAAATCCAAGCCTGAATGAATTCAGAAAATGTGTCATTAAGATGATCATGTGAATAAATTATTTACCTGATGAGAAGAGAATTTAAAAAACAAAGCATACTTAGTAGAGTCAATTGAAGACTTGGAGAAATGACATTACTATCTGCCAATGTCACAGACAAACAGGGAGCAAAGCCAATCTTCAGTGGAAATAAAAGTAAACCCAGAATCAAAATGGTTATTTTGATTGTGAAATCGAAAGGTTTTGAAGAAAAGCCTTCAATATGATTAGAGAGAAGTAACACAGCACATTCACATGGAACTTTAAGTTATGAATAGGATATATTGTATATCACGGTTTCTTGTGATGGGAAAGGAAAGGATCTGATGAATTGAGGTAAGTGTGGCAATTGGCAGAGAAGTTGTGTGAGGTCACGGTCCCACCATCTGCCAGCTCAGCACCAACAGACTTGAAAAGACCTGGCATGTAGCAACTAATTTTCTCCTTTTGTTGCAAATAGCATCCACATCCAGTCCTGCATCCTCTATAGATGGCTACTATCTCAATTTCAGTTAAAAGAACACAAAAGCTGTGTATGTATTTTCAAAATTTTTCAACATGTTTGATTTACAAACCTGGATTTACAAAAAAAAAAAAAAGGAATGAAAATACAGATTCCCTTTCTTGGGTAGCTTCTCTCATTTACTGCTCCTCCTCCAGCCAGGTGCAGCCTGTCTCCTTGGGCATTATAGTACATCTAGGCTGACCCATTCACAGTTGAAGTGAGTATATAAAGAGTGAAGCTAATGTAGTGCAGCAGCTGAAACTGATAGATCTTTATACCTGTAAATTCAACGTACAGTAATAAGGAGAAGATTTGTGTTTACATTCTAAAAATAGCCACTGGTATTTATCAGAGTTAAACTGTTCATTTTTCATTCGCACTGATAATTTTTCTCCCGTGATTTGAGGGGAAAAATATGTTATTACCACTTACCTCTAGCACAGATGTAGCCCTGACCCTTCTATTTCCAACATACTGGTCACGGTACAACCAGGGGAAAGAAAAATCCTTTCCTTAGGGATTTTGAAATGTAAGGAACCCTTTTAACGTGTGAAATCTAGATGAGGGTCACTATTTGAACTACTCACAGCTCATGCAAAATTTACATGGCAACAGCAGGGATATGAAAATGCCTGAATCTCCAGAGGGAGGTAAAGGAATGGATAGGTAACACCACACTCCTGAAATTTCACTCTGAACCTAAAAGTGAGCCCTTCTGGATAATGGTGTATATAGGCTTGATAAAGGATGATAAAGTGTTTGCATTTCTCTAATTCCTTGTGTGAGAAAAAGTTGTATGCCTGGAGTTTGGGAGCGCTGGATTTCAGTTCAAACACACAATTCCTTTCAGCATTTTTAGCTGGGGATCTTACCTGTTACAAGCTGCCTGACAGCACCTGATAAATGGGAGATGTAGGTCATCTTTCCAGCTAAGCCACCCACCTACTGTTTGGCAAGAAACCTCAGGGGAATGGGGCAATATTACAAATATATTTACAGGGATCCTTTAATTGTTTATGCATTAAGATAGCCTACGTAAACAATAATGAGAATAAATATGTTTTCTCATAGGTTAGCACAGCTCATACAGGATAAGTGTTTGGTGGATGAGTCCTGAGCATTGGCAGCAGAACAGGAGAAACTGTGTGAAAACGTTGACCAGAAATGTCAGCTCCAATTTTAGAGGCCTAATGCACTCAGAACAGAAAAACCATAAAGCAGATAGAGGACCAAAATGAAACCATAAGCCAGCTACAAGGCTAATTTTGTGTATAGAGTTTAATAAAGTTGCTATTCAATTCTGTACCAAAACATACCAGTCTCATAGTTGTGTTTTATATGGAAATTAAAGCAATCTGATTCTGCAGATCCCAAGTAATGCTGAAAAAACAGTCAACATGTTTAGGTGCCTGAATATAAGTAGTAAAGTTCTCCTTTAAGTATCTCTCTCATACATTTTGCCTAACTTAAAATGTCACAAAGCAATGGACATAAAGGACCTTTTCTACCCTGAGAGTTTTTGTACCTGCTCCTTCAAAGATGAGGTCACCAGAATAGGAAACTTTAAGTATTTGACAATTCAAATCAGGGACTGGAGCTGCTGCTCTCTGTGTATTCTGTCAGGCAGATGGACTTGCAAACTACTGAGCTGTGCAGACCCTATGTTCTTCAAAGATGCTTCTCTTAAGGATTTTTTTCCATCAGACAGCACAGTGAATGATGCTCAAAAATGCCAATTATCTATAACCTACTCATTTTCTACATTCTGTCCTTCAGATTTATTTTCACAAGGCACAGATTTGAAAGTTCTCAGGGAAGAACACAATAATATTTTTGAGTTAATTCTTCACCCCCACTAGCTTATATTACAGCAAAATTAATTCCTTTATAGTAAACTAAAACTTTTCACATCACAGTCAGAATACCAGGTGTGATTAGACAAATCATTTGAATAAAGTAATGCAGTTCTCATGTTATTTGATGCAAAATGCAATTTCATTGCATTAGAGTACATCTGAATTGTATACTATACCATTACAATTCCCTAAGTTTGTGAGAGTGCTGTTTTATTTAAAAAATCTTTGTGCTGCTTTTGAGTTGGACACCAGGGATGCTACCTTTTTGAGCCTGTGTGTCTTTAAAATCATAAAGGTTAAACAGTTAAGCAAAAGCTACTTTATGTATTTTCTTATGGCCTTGAAAGCAGAAGCAAGTTTCTGGCATGTTTAGGGCAAAGGCTGGGAGATGATTTATTCAACTCTGACACGAGGAGAGGTTTTTCTGTCTAAGTACAATGAGGTTTTACTCTTCAGCCAAGCAGTTCAAGGTCCTCTGCTAAGGGCTAGAGCTGGCAGAAGCCAGGATTTGTGAAAAACTCCGTAATGCCTCACAAACTCATTTCTGACAGAGCATAAACCTGAAATGTTTGTGTCACTCAGCAGAGGGGCAACTGTGTTTGGCCACAATTGCTTTTCTACCTCACCCATGGCTAATAAGATGTCCTCTCTCTATCTTTGCTACAGCACCTCTTTACCCAGGCATAAAGCATGAGCTGGAGGGGTTTTTTTCAGTTTAAATAAATAAGTAAATTCTTATTAAATTGTACAACAAAGCCACAGTAAATACTATTTTAGAATTAAAAACCCAGCAAGTATCTTTTGAGTGGAAAAATTTTGATTTCCTTTTACTTTTGACCACACTTTGACATAAGCTGTTGCATTTAGACAAGCAATATTTATGCCTCTAATCTTGTTCCAACAGGACTAGCATCAGTGCTATAGTTCTCACTTAAAAATGTCATAAGTAAGCAGCATGGATTTCTAAAAGTTCAGAAGGTGTGGTTTAGAAAAAATGTTTGAAATTTAAGTGCTTTAAAAAAGTCAAAACAGTAGTAATTTCTGATACATGATGTCTTCCTGAATTGCTCTGCCACTACTTGCTGGTTTTGCAAAAATACACATTTTTTTATGCAATTTTTTTCTCTTTGTGAAATTACCACCAAAATTGTACTAGAAGATAGACTTAGATGGAAAGAACTGCAGAAAGTGCTAGTAAATAAAACAAAAAAAATAAAGTTAATAATAGGTTTGAATTTTCTTTGCACAGCGGTCCCGGGGTTTCCTTATTACTAAGCATTTTCTTTAAGGTTTGTAAGGGTTATTCTATTTTTTATGTAATCTCATCTGATGTAAAACTGACTGCAATATTAATCTCTGGCAATTCAATTATTTCCAAGTTGTAGCTTTCATGGTGATGCCACAAAGGAATTAAAACTTACTTAAATTAGTCATCTTTCTAATCAGTGATTTGGGATTTTAAGACACTATCACATTATAATAAAAGAAACAGACACTCAAACAAAGAAGTGAAGAGTGTGATATTCAGAAGTGGAAGATCATGTTACCAAATTTAGTCCAAAATTGAATCATGCTTTATGGGGCAGAATTTGTGCTTTGCTTAGTGTGAAATACAGAGGATCTTTTTTTTCTTTTTCTCTTTGCCTATGACAATCATTCCAGAAATAGCTTTACCATGTATAATTTCAGCAAGAAATTTTAGATATGGAAAAAAGATGCATTGTAAGCTTGATGTGGCCCAATAATGATTATGTCCAACCATTCCAATGAACAGAATGTCCCTGTCCCCAAGGTTTCCTGGGTGCTCTGAGGGACATGATAAAGAAATAGATGGATTTCTGAATTTTGGGCAATGTGGATGTAAACAGCTGTGAGGAAACTACAGCTTAACAAATGACTTGTAGGTGACAGAATAATTTCCATATGTCCATAAAAATAGTTGTGATTTGATGTAAACATCCTTGGGGAGAAGCAAAAGGAAATATCATGGTCAGAGCCAGCCATTCAATCTGTGATTTTGCAGTGCTACTAATCTGATAAACCTGATCTTTCTGAAAGACTCTAATAAAATCATCATTCTTGAAGTATCAAATGTAAGAACCCTTTTTCTTGCCCCTTTTTCCCCTACTTGCACCTTGCCTCTTAACACTTCAGACATTTTAAGGAGGTGGAACAATTAATATTACCAACACTGATCACCAGCAAGGATCATACTTCATTATCTAACCCTTAATCACTTTCAGTGAGAAAAGTTGTCTAACAATAAGTCAGGTTTTCAGGTATCTTGGGTGAAAAGATAAGACCTAAATTATAGTTTCTTGTCTGTTCCGCAGGAAAGGCTCACTGCCATGGTGTTAACTTTGAAGCTTGGGAAATTAGACTAAAACCATCTATTTAGAGACCTCCTGCTCAAGAAATCAGATCATATAGGAAATTCAGGTGGCAGATTCCATTCTTATACAAAGTGTATATATCATACAGCATTGTCATGGCTTAGAGACAGCCCAGCCAATTTCAGTAACTAAAACCAAGCAGTTGGGCTCCAAGTTCTCTCTCCCCACAATCCCACCCTTAGGGAAAGGGAAATGAGAGAAAAAGGATCTGCAGGTTGGAAATCAAACTAAAACAGTTTTAATAAAACAGTAGTAGTAGTTGAAGGTAGTAGTAGTAATAATAGTAATATTAATAATAATGATGATGAAGAAGAAATATATGTGAACATATGAAATCATGCCCCCACCCCTCAATGACTATATCTCACGAAAAATGCCACAGAGCATGTCAGGGAAGGGGTCAACAGCAGGAGAGAGCTGGACAGAGGAACTGGATTGAGGAATACACGGATCCAGGAGGAGGGGTGAACAGAGAGACGAGGTCCTCACTGAGCTTTGGCCATCACAGAAGAGAGCGAGACCCTTGTGATCTCCCAGTTTTATACCGAGTGTGACTTACATGGGATGGAATACTCTGTTGTTTGGGGTCACCTGTCCTGATGCCCCTCAATGCAGGTAGGACCCTTTTTTTGCCTCTTTGTCTTGGGGCACTCCAGCAGCTCCAGGATGGCCTTGGTTACTACAGGAATGAGTAAAAACATTGGTCTTTCTGCATACCAATGCCCCATGTTATCAGTTCTAGAGAGGACCACTGTTTGGAAAACATGCAGTTAACTTTCAGAAAAAGAAGGTACTTGGACACTACTGAAGTTAGAAAACTGATTCTGCTTTATGTCAAACCAGAACAAGAATGATGTGTGAGAATTGTTACTGTTCCTTCTTTTGAATATCCAACACTTGGATATTGGTGAGTTAAAATCTAAAGAAAACCAAGAGAACTTTCAAGAATCTTTCTCTAGCCAGTGTCTCTCTTAGACAAGATGCATATAAACAGTGCTTCTACTCAACAGCCACTTATTACTTACTTATTATTAAAAATATAGCAATTGAAAATTAATCTGAAATCTGGAAAGGAAGGTAAATATTGCTTTATACAAAGCAAAAGAAAGCAGAACCACTTAGATTACTCCTGAGACAATAAGGCCCAGCTAGTTAACCTTTAAACACAGAGAACAAGATAAACAACCCGTTCATAAGAGCTTGCCAGACAGGCGTAATTTAGTCTTACGATATTATCCTTATTACCAATGTAGCCAGAAAAAATCTGATCCAATATTTAATCTACATTGTGTTGAAGAAGCGTTACTTTATACAAGATTACAAAAATTCTGCTTGTTAAATTACAGAAGAAAATGGACAAATGAAGAATTGTGAATAAAGCAAATAAAGAAATTATTTAGTAGGCTAGAAAAAATATTTCCCCTATTTAAACTCTGATTCTTATACATATTTTTTCTCCTAAAACAAATTTTGCACATAGGCTATACTTGGTCCATCCTTTGTGTTTAGCTCTTCCTATTTTTTTCCTCCTTATAGAGAAGGAAATTAGATAGGCATCTTTATCTGAGTTTTCTAAATGTATTAGAAAAATAATAACAATAAAAAGACAAAATGTGGCCTCTCCACTTCTATAAAATTTGTAGGAAACCCTTGCCCCACCTGTTTCAGCTGCCCATGACCATCTTAGATCAAACGGAGAAAGTTGGAGATGCCTCTTAAATCGGAAAATGATTTGATCCACTATACAATAGTAAGAAATATTTCACATATTTCCTAATTTTCTTCCAAATCTTGTCATATCTTGAAACAATCTTAAAGTTTAATAGAATTTACAGCCTTCCAAGATTGTCTCCTTTCTCCTAAAACTTAGTGAGTTTAAATCCTCTGAGAGGAATAAATCCATCATTCTTGTCAGCTTCAATAATAAGTTTTCACTGAAAAAGCCACTCGATAAAACAAAAAAGAGCAATAGTAACATGTCAAGCAACCTAAGAGAAAATGTATAGTGCAAAGTCTACTCTGTGCTCTTTTGAACCTTTTTAAGAAGTGATCTTGAAACAAGAGCTGCACTAAACTTTATCTCAAAAATCTGAACTGCAGAGAAAGAGTTTCTTTATGAGAAAATCTTTTGATCATTATATATTTAAATCAGCTGGAAAACCTGTAAGAGCACGTTTGCTGCATGAATTTAGAAACAAAAAGAAATATATTTAATTTAGTGCATTTACATTTTTAGAAGAGAGTATCTGACATGACTTTTCTTAAGCTCTCTTTAAGCTTTCAAAGGTTATAGGACTTTAAAAAAATAGTTCACATCCCAGCAGTTTTAATTGAGCTGTATGTGCATTTTTATGGAAAAGGAGAATTGAGATAATATTTTTGCTGTTGAGAAAATATTTCTTCATCACACTCACAAACAATTCCCATTAGGACATTTCTTTGCATCTATTTTAGATCCAATGGTTTTTCATGCAGTGATTCTGATTGTATACCGGGTCAGTTTATTTATCCAGAAGAGAACGTTGTGATCATGCAGTTCACCCTCCCTGGTCCTCTTCAAATTAATTATTGTTTAATTAGTGTATGACTTCTAAAAGTGAAATATTTTAGGAAATAGAGAACTTGTAACACTCCTAGCAGTCAGCTCCAGTGGGTAATAATTTTTACTATTTGAAATTGTACATTTTTGGGTGAAGTGTTGAGGAGCTTTTCATTAAGAAATTTGCCAACCCCTTAAGATTCACTGTGGTCAAATCTCTTGATAAGCTTTTCTTTGATACTGTAAAGACAGATTTTGAGACTTTGACTATAAGGTGTACTTTCCAATGCTTTGATCATCCCTCTGGTTTCATTTTTAATCATTTTGCTTTGGAGTACTTTCATTCACTTTAGAGAGTTTTTAACTCTAAATCAGGCTTGCCTGATATTTTATGTACTTACACTACAAATTACATCTGTGATGATGACATGGTGCTTCTCATTTTGACTACACCAGTGAATGTCCTTTGTCAGTTCGATGACAGTGTTAGTTTTCAGTTTTATAGGAAGAGTCTACTGGGATTCTCTTTTCAGCAAAATTTGTCCCAATATACACTTTGTAATGTTTTTCTGTTCAGTCCTTATCAATCAGTCTCTCATTGCTTCTCTTTGTTGACTAATCTATGTTCTAAAACCTCTGGATGTTTTTTTTAATGTATCAATCCTTGGTGTGATGCTTGTCTTCCATACAAATTAATGTTAAAACTCCTGCTCAATTCCAGCAGTAGAGAGGAGGAAATGCCAAAATTTCTGAAAGAGCTTAAGCTAATTAACTTCTTGATACTTCATAATGCCTTTATTTAGATATTCCTTTAAAACACAGTGCCACCAAAACATTGACATATTTCTCTCTGCAAAGCATTCGTTGAGTTAGTAGGCAACTCAGGAAGCAAAAATAAGATATATATCTATAAAGATGATTGAAGTAGCAGCCTTTAAATTCTTAAAAATCACCCTGCAATTTAAAACATTCTGTGATTTTAAGTCCTCTGTCCTGCTAGGGGCAATTGAGGTTTCAAATTTGCTTTTGATTGAACATTTTAGAAATTATTTCTATGGGAGATTGGATAGTGTAAGGATTTCAGAGTAAAATATAAATTTGCTATTAATGCAAAGCACTTCTTCATAAGTTATGTCAGTTTTCCATGGTTCATGGTTATGACTTCATATTTCTTCTTGCCTCTTCCTTAACTAGGGACAAAGTTTTTCACAACATAGAATGGAGAGAAGACATTGTCCTTTAAATACTCTAATCTCATGCTATAAAATTAGGCACCTGGTCACTGAAAGTGCACTTTTCTCATGGAAAAAAAAAAAAGTAGAATCATTGAATCATTGAATTACCAAAGCTGGAGGGACCCAAAAGCATCCTCGAATCCAACTCCTGTCCCTACACACTTGCATCATACCGTGATCTACAACTCTTCTGTGAATTTACAGGGAAAACATTTAGAGGATGTAATGATAATGAGGAGCAACCTGTGGTCTTGTTAAGAGCAGCTGTGGGCTGCTCTTAGCCTGCCTTTAGGGGAAGCCTAAACAAGTCCACATCTGTTGTGGTTGCTTCTAGGCCCCTAACCATCTAGTAGCATTCTGCTAGATGCTGTCCAGTTCCTGAACATTCTTCTCAAAGAAGGAGGTCCAAATGTAGATGCAAGAATCCATGCCAGTGTGGACTTATTCACAGTCTTACTCACAATGAGAATATGTCCAGATCACATGCTACCTGGTGGCCATGACAAACTCCAGGTTCTTCTCAGAAGACTAATTCTAGATGCTTTATCTTCCAGTCATACATTCCAGCACAGATATATTTCAAATAAAAACGTTATGCAACTGAGTACCAGAAAGAAAATTTTAAAATAAATGAATAAAAATCCTGTGGCATTTATTGTTGACAAAGCTGTAATGACTACAACACTATTAAGGGAGGTGGTGGCTGAACAGGGCACAGCAAAACACATTTTATATGAAGAATTTTATATGAAGAATTTATACGAAGGATTCTTAATTCTTCAATTATTATTGAACAGCAAGATGGGAAGTGAGGGCAGAGAGAGGAAATAAATGACTGCAGAGAGCTTCTAAAAAGTCTAGGATGTAAGAAGGGATTATATTCTGATACAGAGTCTCTATCCTGTGGAGGCCTGGACAGCTTACTGCAACTATAACATTTTTGGTCTGGCTGGTGAGTTTTAAATGAGATTCCAGATCTCTTAGCTGGACATTTTTAGTGCCTCTTGAGCCATAGTTTAAAATTCTACACTGTGGTTTTGAGTCCTTATGGCAGATTTCTGTTGCTAGTTAGGAACCACCCCAATCCAACATCCCTGGGATGATGTCTAGAAAAGTAAGGTAGCTAGGAAGCCTGAGCTGTGTCTTTTAAAAGCTGAAGAAGCTTGTAAGAAGACCAAGTGGACTAGTGGCACGATATAATGACTGTTTCTACTGCCATATGTCCTCAGAGGGTGATACACTCTCCTAGCCGTGTGAGATGAGTAAGCCAGTAGAGATCTCTAATGTGAAACATGTGCCTTTCACACACTGCAGCACTGGAACTCCTTGAAAGCCTTTGTCATCTGCCATCTATCAACGTTCTCTTCCCACAGGCCCTCAAGGTGTGTGGTATGAGTCTTGAGATTATTGACTATGTGAGGATTTTGATGTGCAGCTGACAAAGCCAAAAAGTTGGGTTGTTTTTTCCCAAATATACTCTGGTGCACACAATTTGTGGGTTTCAGAGTAGAGGAAACCACGAGAGCAGACATTTTCAGGAAAGAGGTTTGTGTCACCTGGTGTGGATTCCCACCCTAGAGCGGAGTTTTGAGAACATTGTAGGGTTTTCATAGTGCTTCACGGTCAGCCTAATTGCAAGAAGGTTTTCCTTTTGTTTTAATTTCTAATCTCTGATGCCAATTATGGATTGCTTCCATTTTTTTTTTCCGTTAAAGATGGTAGCTGTCTGCTTTTTCTTCTGTATTTCAAGGGTTTCTGTTCTGAAATGTTACTTTTTTTTATCTTACTGCATGTTACTTCAACACAGTGTTTAATGATTGTGCACTTCAAATGACTATCAACATTTCAGATTACACTTCCTTGAATTGTTAAACCAAAGTTTTGCAAGATATTGGATATTCTTTGCACTTGTTTATTCTCTGTATATTATTAATTAAAGCGTATTGTCAACTTAGAATCAGAAAGCACCCCACTATCTACCACTGAAATAGCCCCACTTGAGAGCCAAAATATCATAACTTATTATTATTCAGCTATTCCGCACTCTCTTATGTAGTATTACTTGGAGTACCCAATCCAGAATTCTTTGTAGATTATGAAATGACTAAAAAAACTCACAGCTATCCAAAACTGAAAAACAGTTATGTGGTTTGATGGTTGTCACAGGGTTTGAATTTCCAGAGTTCCCCCCCATTTATGTTGGTGTCACGTGTCACTTCATTTGTATAAATGGTGCGATATACTGGAGAATCAGGATGCAAAGGGTTAGTGCAGAATCCAGCTTTATTCAATCTTCATTAGTGATCTGGAGGTGGAAGTAAACAGCTCATTAACGGAATTTGCAGATGCTAATAAACTGAGGGAAATTATGTTACCTGAGGGAAGACTGTAAAATAATAAAAGGGCATCCAACAGGGTTTTAAAACTGTGGACAGAAAAAAACAATTTAACTCAAGAGAGTTTATATTAATACAACTCAGAAAATAATTAAAAACACAAATAAGAATGCAAATTAATTCCATACCTTACATTATAAGACATTGCATCATCAGAAGAATATCTTTTCTCTTAGGTATTTGGGAAGCAAACTGGGAAACTTTGCTTAGAGTTAGAGCCTGTCATCAGTGACAGGCACAAGAGGTAGGTAGAGGCATGATGCAAGATGCTTCAGCTTCAGGGTTTTCAGTGCGCTGATGGTGTCTCAAACTCACTATAAACATCCTGTGAATTCTAGCAGTGGATTTTCCACAACATTAGTTGTCTAAATATTCTCATTCTTTGATCTGTCTGGCAGGAGGGTGACTGGTTTTAACCTTGATCAAAATTTATATGGTAATATGTGGTTTTGTATTTGCAAATGTGCAGATGGTGTATGCCTTTTTGACCTTTATTAATTTTCATGCCATGATAAATATTAAGAATTCTATTAAAAAAGTAAATACAATAATTGCTGGTAATAAATGAAGAAGTAGTATTATATCTCTTTGGCCTATCAGGAAATCCTCGTAAAGCTATTTCAGTCTTTTAGTAAATTTATTTACATAAATAAATAACTACTATTATGTTTAAACAATATAATTGGATAAAATAATTCATTTTTAATTTCTGTCTGTGACCTCAGTACCTGAAGATATTTATGTGTCAAAAAAAATCAGTAAAAGCAATGATTATAAGAAAATCATGGTTGTTTATGCATCATTCTTATTCCTGCATTAGGTTCTGTGTTTCCTCACTGCAGGGAATAATATCTCAGACACAGATAGAAATAAAAATGGTACAGCTTGCTTTGGCTTCTCTAGAAAGAGGCAGTCATGAGCTCATCAGGATATAATGCCATTCAGATGTGAGCTTGAGGTTTGCTAAATGCTGGCAGTGATTTTGAAAGCTAATCCCTATGTCTTTTATATTTAGAGAGTTAAAAGTATAATTAAAAACTTCAGTTAGTTTAGCTCAACTGTCCAAACATAACACAGTTCACTTTCTATCATGTTTTGCAGCAGCATCTTCCCATCAGTACTTTCCTACACAGGGTGCTTTTCTCCATGTAATGCTTTCTCTTTGTTTATTTGTTCAAATTTCTTATCAAACCAGAAAATGTTCCCTTTGTATTCCCAACACAACCATTCTTCTTTCCCTTCTGTCTGGCTTTTATTAGAATTATGTTTACTGCGGTAGCCTTTCCTCTGCTTTTCCCTCCTTTCTCTAATTGCATTGAAAGCTATTTGGAATGATTCCCTCTGTCTCTAAAGACTCTTTAAGATCAAATTAGCCAATGGTCTTGCCGTCTTCACAGTCCCTTAGTTGGAGGTGGCCTAGAGCTTATTTTGACTTTGACTTAATAGGATGTTCTCCTGTCGTTGCCACTCAAGCATATGCATCACAGCTGTGAAGCTACAAACCATGCAAGTTTTGGCAGTTACCGAGCTTGCTTTGCATTTGAGGATGATGAGATAAAAAAGTACCCTGAGACACAAATGATCACATATGGGGGAGAAGGAAAGAAAATAAAGATTGTGCAGGCTCTGACCCCAAGTGCACATTTTTGTGTGTCTGGTTGCCAAACGATACACATCTGTGAAATCAGCATTGTGTGCCCTCTAAAAAAAAGGGCAGTTCAATTTGTTAATGCTGTTGTGGAATGACAGAGCATGATTTGAGCAGCATTTGTACAGTACTATCGAACCCAAGACAAATGAGGAATACTGAAAATATGTAGGCTTTGCAGACAGGCAGAGGAGGATGAGCAATGGAATGGAATTTCACCTAATGTGTGTGGTATGTCCGGAATCGTTATCTGAGATAAAGTATTAAAATTGAATTTCTCAGAAGAAATATAGGGGTGTCAGAGAAACAACACAGGTAGGATGAGCAAAAAATAGGCATTGCTTTCATTCTGTTATTTATCTGTTTTACAAGCATAAATTGATCATTATGATTTAACACAAAATAGTTAATGCATCACTTTCCCCTGTGCAACACCACAGGTATCCGGTGAAACAATCTTCTTGGCTGTGAAACACATGTACCTTGGAATTGCACACTCACGTATTTAGGGCCAACTCTGCTGTCTTTCACCAACTGGAGTCCTCTCATCTATCACTCTAGGTCAGGTCACCAAAGTAGTGCTTGGTGGGCTTACTTGGCCGCCTTCCCTGCATGACAGCTGCAGAGTGCTGGCTGTGATTAATTGAGTTGCATTTACAGAGCTATATTAATTGTTTTGCTTTGCAGACCAAAAAAGAAAAAAAACACTCAAAAAGCCCCTTTTATAACTATTGGATATCTAACAAGACAAAATTTACTGATTTAGTTTCTTTGTATCAGCAATCAAAATGTGTCAAACAGTAATTCTGCATAGATTATACTCTAAATTGACAAAAAATAATATTTTTATTTTAATATTGATGTTACAGCACTGAAAAATGGTATTATTCTGTTATATTCTCCTATGATTATGACTCAAGATACTGAGGATCATGAAATATCTTCCAGCCAAAGAAGTTAACAGTGTATTGAAGATTCTAAAATAAATTAATAATTTGGAAATACAAAGAGTTATACATAATGCAGAGGTTTGTATTTTCTCTAAAACATGAGTCTTTAGCTTTTAAGCACTTGTGATCAATACCTTTTGCTTTTGTGCAAAAACTGAAAGCTGAGGACAAATTGGATAAATGCCTCTTTTTCTCTCTCTTTCTGTCTCTTTTGGCTGCAATTGGGAAAAAAAAACATTCTCTTTATATTTTTAAATAAAAATATAACTTGGATTCAAATAGGAACTTACAGGATTTATTTCCTTTCCATCAGAAATGCTGAGTCAAGTGTGGTTCTCCTTAAACCTAAATGCACTGTGGTATCTTCAGCTGGTTTATGGTCAGAGTGCTGAGCACCACTCTGTTGTATCAAATCCTATCTTGTTTATTCTTTTCAAAATTCATCCTAAAGCTTTAGTCTGTGATTTCATATCAGGTGTTTGTAAACCTGATGGCTGTTTCCTGCCAAAAAAAGACAACAGTGTTTCTCCTTTTCCTATCTTCAGCTACAGGGTCTTCCCATCTTCATCATTGCTATTCCTCTTACACACGGTGAGTGAGGCTGATGATCAGAAGTTATTCACTTGAGAGGGCTGAGGGAGGGAATAGTATTTCTTTGCTGATATCTTAATCAGTTCACTCTGAGAAATGCTCTTACTGACAGAAGGCAAATATGCATGTATGGTGGGAAGAAGTTGCAGACAGGAGGTTAAATGGAATTGCTGCTATTTGGTGGGAATCCTAGCAAATTTTTCATCATATTCTTACTGATCTTTGTGGTGCCCTCATTGTTACTGCTGATCATACTCACAGCTGAATGCCCTACTTAGATATGAAAATCCAGCAATATGCAATATTATACAATATTATACTACTTTTTCTGCTTTTAGTTCAGGCAAATTATCACTGGATCTGATTCTTCTTTGTTTCTGCCTACAAAATCATACATATCTCTGTAGAAGACAGTCATAGAACCATAGAATTACCTGAGTTGGAAGGGACCCAAAAGGATCATCGAGTCCAACTCTTGTCCCTGCCCAGGACACTCCCAACACTCACACTGTGAGCATGCAGTGTCCAAATGCTCTGGAATGCCTGATGCTGCGGAAGTGGACTTAAAAAAGTGTCAGTGTAGTGGTTCTTGGTTGGATCATACGTTTGGTTCCAACTGAGGATGGTGTGACAGCAATGAAGAGCTACATAGTTCCCTTTTCCTCTCTGAAAGCTTCTAAACCAAACAAATTACTTGTAGTTCAGATAAGCTATTCTCTACTCAAAGTCTCTATTCATAGAATTATATAATAATAGAATCATGTGTTTGGAAAAGGCTTTTGAGGTCACTGAGCCCAACCGCACCTGTGCACTACTAAACCATACCCCTAAGAAGCTCTTTTAAACACCTCCAGGGATGGTGACACAACCACCTCTCTGGGCAGCTGTGCCAGTGTCTGACCACCCTTTCAGCAAAGAAATGTTTCCTGATATCCAGTCTGAACTTCCCTGGTGCAACTTGAGGCCATTTCTTCTCATCCCATCAACTGTCACTTGGGAGAAGAGACCAACATCCACCTCACCACAATCATCTTTCAGGCAGTTGCAGACAGTGATGAGGTCTCCCCTCAGCCTCCTCTTCTCCAGGCTAAACAACCCCAGGTCCCTCAGCCGCTCCTTGTAAGCCTTGTTCTCCAGCCCCTTCCCCAGCCTCGTTCCCTTCTCTGGACATGCTCAAAACAAATTGAAAACAAAACACATACACACCCCTGCCTCTGAAATTCAGTGTGTGTGCAGGCCTTTGTGTCCTCTGTGAAATGTCATCTGTTCCTGAAAAGCAAACTGCGTTCTGAACTGAGAAGATAAAGGCTCCACTACATTTAGTAGCACTGGTTTACTACCCTACTACCTTTGGCTGTGTGCCTTGCCTTACTGCTCATGCCAAATATGCCAGAACAGATGCTTGTCCACCCCTCGCCAGCCTCTCTTCAGAGGCTTGTTTTTCACCATAAATCCACTGCCTTTCACTACTTACATTAATTTGTTGTGCTGTGAACTTGAGTGTGTCAGGTAACAAAGCATGTTTCCTTCTACCTCTCCTCCTATAGACCAGTAAATTCTGGTAGAACAGTTAAGTGAATATCATTTTTTTTATCATATAGCCATTAAATCCATTGGTGAACATTTGTCAGGGCCCTAAGAAGATGATCACAAAGCCACACTCTGAGCACAGTTTGGAGGAAGAGGGAATTTTGAGGCCTTGGAATACTTAAAAAAAGAAGCTATTTCAGCTATCTCATGCCATCTCATTCCTCTCAAAGTTAGCCAAAACTTCATTTTTTCCATATGGAAGGTAATGTATTGAAAGAAATCAGTCCATTATAAATTTATCTACATAAGGCCATGAACTTTAACTTTTAGGTCAAAGAAAGGTATCCAAATTTTTCCCACAAAAGGCACTACAAGATAACCACACTAATAAAGAATCCTTTTTTTGTTCAGTCTTGTCTAATTGTATGTGATTATATCTATTTCAGTGTGTGATATAAAAACAAGCATAAGGAGAGTTTTATAGCACAGCAATAGTAATCTAATGCAATATCTTTTGTCACGCACAATCCACATTCTTTTTTGCAGTATGACTAATACATGTGAAGAGATAGAACGTTTTAACACCTCCTTTTAGAAACTGAGATAAAAATAA
Source organism: Tapera naevia (assembly GCA_033556795.1). Classification (NCBI taxonomy): domain Eukaryota; kingdom Metazoa; phylum Chordata; class Aves; order Cuculiformes; family Neomorphidae; genus Tapera; species Tapera naevia. The sequence continues at coordinate 536,101 of JAUMJJ010000034.1, read as the reverse complement.
GTGCTCTGCAGTCAGATAAAAGTGAGAAATAGAACGCACCAAATTTTCCAATACATTGGCTTTGCTCTGAACTATCAGTGCCATCTGGTTTAAAGGCCAAATAATTCAGGAGAGGAAGAAGTATCTAAGAGTGATCTAAGAGTAAAAATGATCTCCTCGTGGAATAGAAGTTCTTAATACATTTAGTGTCTCTACCACTGACAGGGGAAATTGAGTGAAGATGAAAACCAGGGTGTACGGCTGGAACAGCAGCACTTTGATCTTAGACTGTGCTTTTAAACAGCTCTGCATCCTTCAGAGCCTGGCATACATTAAATATGCTCTTATATTTCTCTGTCTGACTGTAGGGAGAATTGGTGCTACTGAGAACAGGGTTAAAAAGGCTCAATGATGAGTTTCAAAACTTACCTGCAGAGCACTCTTCAATCCAGTCGTGGCTATAACCAAATATCTGGCCCATATAACGTTATTGTTCTTAACGAGCAATAGTTTCTACAATTACAGAGCTGCAAGTTCATGTTGAAGCCTTCCCAATCCCCAAATCTATATCCAAGATTATACTAAAAGTTTCTGGTGACTAAATTATTCTTTTTTGATTTTTAAGGGTAACAGTTTGTGGGATTTATAAAACAATTACGGATTTTGTTTTCCTACTAAGATTTTGATGGCAGTTGTATAACAACAGAAACTGGAATGATGTTCATCACCCACAAAAATCTGAAACACGGTTAAAACCTTTCTCATTCTGTTTTCATAGCAAATTGCAGTGGCAACACAATGAAGTGGTGGAAACATACAGGAAGGAGGTAAAAATCAATAATGAAAGTTTGTAGGACAAATTTCCATACTCTTTTTTTCGTAATGCTTAAAGGCATTATAGACTGCTACAAAGCCTTCTCTCGAGATCCTTACCAGCTAAAAGATATTAGAGCTGCCTGGATCCTTCAGTTTAATTTTCTGAGTCCTTAAGTTGATGTGCCAGCTATTCTACCTCACGCAGATCACGTGGGGTACGTGGGCGACTGTAACCAAAACAGTTCTGTAATCCTGTAGCCAAGTATATGTCAGCTTAGAGAAGCTGAGCTACGTTCTCCAGCTGAACTCGCTCTTGAACTCTTGTACTGCAGCTAAGTTTTAGCATGGCCAAGCACATTTCCCTTTGGCTTTTCCATGTTGTATTCGAAGTGTTGCAAGAGCAGGGCACAAAAGCAGTTGTTCTATCTCTCTTCCGGCTGGCAGATCCAGCCCTATATAGCTTCTAGGATGACCCCACCCCTCCCTGTCCCCTGTGGCCAGGAGGAAGGCAGAAAACCCATCCCTCTAAACATTTTTTAAGAATTGGCACAGATTTTCCTCTTTGGAGTATTCTGCATATTTTCCTGCATAGTTCCATTCCTGTTTCTTGTCAAAGGGATTGCCCGCACAAAGTGTGAAGCAATAATGCTTCCTGTTAGGAAAACAGAGACTTTAATTCTAATGTATTTTCTGGTTTTGTGTATCTATTTCATTATGCAATAATGAGAGGAACCTAACATGTCCATCTTCCCAACTCACAATCAGTTATCTAATTTCACTTGTGGTTTGAAGTCTTATTGCTCTGAATATTATGGAAAAGTCCTGGTTGTATAACTTCAGGTATTCCATATACTAATTTTATTATAGATTTTCTTAGCTACTGATATAAAAATAAGACAGTCTTTAACATATTGTTCCTTCTCCCAGTTTGCTTTTTTATTAGTCGGCTCAACAGTTTTGAAATAACTACAGATTTTTCATTAATATATTTGTTGTCATTTTGACTACACTAAATTTGGCATCGAGTTACTCATCAGCATACTGAAAAGTTTGCTATGGTAGTAGGAGCATGACCAAACTGTCACCAAAGATCAGTAAATTATTGTTAACATTTCCTGTTTGTATTCTCTTTTTCTTCAAAACCTGTTCATAAAATAAGGAGAAAGACTTAAGAGAAGATATGCTAGAAGCATAATAAGAATTTAAATATATAAAAAGTGCTCCTCATTGTAGCAGACTTGAAAAAGTGGTTGCAAAATGGAATCCCTGAATGTTCTTACATTTTTCCTGTAGCTCCTAACTAACGTGTTACCAGAGACTCAGTCATTCTCCAGAAAATATCTTCTGTCTCCCTGGCATGATTTTTGTCTGCTTTTGCTTGCCTTTCATTGCCTTGCCTTGTTTTCTTTCTTATTTTATCTTTTTTTTTTTTTTATTTTAATACTTTTTATATACTGAGAGACATTAGTAATGTATCTTTTCAGGGCTTGCATTTTGGTATGGTGCCTCCAGATCAGATTTTCTTTTTCTATTGTTACATGTATTTGTAGGAGTAGTGCAAATAGAGGCAGTCATTATTTTTGTGAAAATATTGAGGTTAGAGAATGTACAAGAAAAAATAATCTTTTGATTATCTTATATGCCAAAAATTTTCTTGGCTATAAAATACACCCACTCACCCCACAGCCTTTAAGTGTATTTGTTGCTGTGTGAACTGGTTTTAAAACAATATCTCTAAGACAAGACCAAAGACTAGCTCTGTGGTCAAGTCATAGTATAGCTGTAGTCCAAGGTAATGAATTCTTCACAGGACAAATGGCTCAGACATGAATACTGAAAGTATTAGCATCCATCCATCCATCCATCCACCTTTCCCCTGTCTTTCTTTGACCTCTACTGAAAAACAGCCTCCCTTCAAAGTGTGCATTCCCTTACCATGCAGTTGCACTTGGAACAGAATATGGACTGGAAGATACAGTAAGAATCAACAAGACAGATATTGACACCATTTCTCACAGTGTCCTGCTTGAGAAACAGGATGCTCTTGGCCTGGACGGGCACAGCCTCTGCTGGGTAAAAATGGGCTGGATGGCCAGGTAGTAAATGGAGTTAAATCCAGTTGGAGGCCAGTCATGAATGGTGTTGGCCAGGGCCCAGTTGGGTTCAGTCCTGTTCAGCATCTTTATCAATGATCTGGACAATGGGATCGAGTGCACCCTAGGCAAGTTTGCAGATGACACCAAGCTGGGTGGCAGTGTTGATCTGCTTGAAGGAAGGGAGGCTCTGCAGAGGGGTCTGGACAGGCTGGATCCATGGGCTGAGACCAACGGGATGAGGTTCAACAAGGCCAAGTGTTGGGTCCTACACTTGGGACACAACAACCCCAGGCAGCGTTACAGGCTTGGGGAAGAGTGGCTGGAGAGTGCCTGGAGGAGAAGGACCTGGGGGTGTTGGTTGACAGAGGCTGAACAGGAGCCAGCAGTGGCCCAGGGGGCCAAGAGGGCCAATGGCATCTTGGGCTGTGTCAGACACAGCGTGGGCAGCAGGAGCAGGGCAGGGATTGTGCCCCTGCACTCAGCACTGGGGAGGCCACACCTCGAGTGCTGGGGTCAGCTCTGGGCCCCTCACTCCAAGAAGGACATTGAGGGGCTGGAGAGTGTCCAGAGAAGGGAACGAGGCTGGGGAAGGGGCTGGAGAACAAGGCCTACGAGGAGAGACTGAGGGACCTGGGGATGTTTAGCCTGGAGAAGAGGAGGCTGAGGGGAGACCTCATCACTGTCTGCAACTGCCTGAAAGGAGGCTGTGGTGAGGTGGATGTTGGGCTCTGCTCCCAAGTGGCAGGTGATGGGATGACAGGAAATGGCCACAAGTTGCACCAGGGCAGGTTCAGATTAGACAACCGGAAAAATTTCTTCACTGAAAGGGTTCTCAGGCCCTGGCACAGCTGCCCAGGGAGGGGGCTGAGTCACTGTCCCTGGAGGTGTTGAAAAGATGGGTAGCTGAGTTTCTGAGGGATATGGTTTAGTCGTAGATATGTATGTTTGGACTTGATGATCTCAAAGGTCTTTTCCAACCAAGTAATTCTATGATTCTATGAGAATTATTCTTGAAAATAAGCATTTCTTACAAGTTACACAGATGTAGTTACACAGATGCCTATCTACCTGCAAGTCAAATGGCTGCCAACGGTATAAGCCTAACAAATTTATACATAATCTCCACCTATGAAAAGAAATGAACAAGATTTCTTTGAAATAAATTAATAAATTAGATTGTGGAGATGTTTTTCATGACCATGGCTAATTACTATTTGCAACTGATCCTAATATGCAAGTTCTGATCAACCCATAATGCTGTATACACAATGTGTCTTTACACATCTTCCCAGCAAATCACATCTTTGACATATTTGCCAATTCTTGAGAAGAATTGTGATAGGAAGGGTGGGGTGAACGGGTAGACTGGCAAGAGGTTTTTACGAAGTATTTTTCAATCTGTTGAGAATTATTGGTTTTTTCTAATGATGGTTTACAATAGTCTTTACTTTAAAAGAAATTCTGTCAGCTGGATTAGGGCTTTCAAACTCTTACCTCTGTTTTTTTTACTGCTCTGTGGATTGTATTTCCCAAAAGCTACCACAACAGCATAAAGGTGTAGAGATTTCTGCATATCAAGAAATTGTGTGCCTTGGGTTCATATGTGCTGAATGGCAACAAATAAAACTCAGTCCTATGGCTGTAACTGTAATGTCTTCTGCTTTTTTCACTCAGGAACAAGTCTGAAGATCCTTTGAAAAATAATATTTTAGAGGTGAGGGGGTGATTATGCAAGAAAAAAATGAGAAGCACTTAGAGGCAATATAGAAGTCAACATTTTGTTAGAGCTCTGCCTCAAGCAGAATAGTCTACAGAAAAAAAAATGATGTTCAGAAGAATCTAAACAGTTAATGTTAAAGACCATTGTTCCTTAAAACATCTGGAAGAATATAATAAATGTGCCATTTAGAAAGCAAGTATATATATTGTAGATCTTGCCCAGGATTCTCTGTCAATTAATGCTGTTTAGATTGAACTGCTGTGACCTTGAGTTTGCATTCACACATTGGCTGCATTTGCTTTCCCAGTTAGCAAAATGATTAATGTCAAACTTGGTCAATAAGATGATCAATTCTACTTCAGGTAGGTGTTTGTTTTGTCAGACAGTACTCAGTGTGTAATATTAGTTACAAATGCAGGGGGAAGAATGTACTTGGTGATCATCAAATTTCTACATACCGGAAGCTCAGGAAAAAATATGAATTATATAAAAGTGGAGCATTAAATATGTTATACCCCATATAGATCAACTAATATTATTATCTTTGACAAGCAGTTATGATCTACATGACATACAACAGTCTAAATGAAAAGCAAAAAATAATGAATACAGGACTGCTTGATTTTCCACAGGGTTATTCCAGTTTTAGATCAATGTTAATTCACACCAAAACCTGATATAACATTACAGAGACATTGCCCATTAAAAGCACAACAAGAAAGGGATGAGGGGGAAATCTTCTTCTGAAAGTCTTTAGATTTTGTCATCTTTAGTTCTTTTGAATGTGTACTGACAATATCAAGTCAATACCATTACGAAGTGTTGATTGAAGAATGCCTGATCTTTCCAATAAGCAAAATATTATTTTGTCTATTTAAAATGAGTAGACTTTGATTTTTTTTTTTAATCTGAAAAGGATGTGATGAACAATGCAAAGAATATTTGTGTTTTTTTCCTTTTGTGCTTTCCATTGTTCACAAGGAATACACTATTTTAGACCTGTATGATGCATGTGATTCATAGCTCCATAGATCATCATGGGATGCTTTCTTGAAGATCTAGGTTAGTGGCTTTTTTAGTTGACAAAGTAAATTGTTTTTTTGTATAACAAGAAATGTGTGCATAAAGGAAGTATAACATAAATAGGTAGTTTGTTTACTTTGTAATTTGGTAATGCATGCTAATTCTTAGATTTGCAGAAATTAGGTAGTCAATGTGCAATAATGAAACCTGCTCTTGTTCCCCATTTGAGTAACTTAAAGAATAAATGTGAATGTATTGTTTGTTCTTAACAGACTCACCTTTGATGCCACAATTGAGCTTTGCTATACATTATTAGATACATTTAATGAAAGTAAATCTGACTCTTTGGCTGAATGTTATTCAAATTCCAAGACATGAAGGGAAGAAGTTGCTCTGATTTTAGAAAGATTTTGGACAATTCACTCTGAGTAGTTGCAAGAGTTTGTCTGTCATTTTAAACAGTTTCTAATCTCCTCCTATTGTCAAATGAAGGAAAGAAATAGGGTTTTTTTCTAACACCAATTATTTCAACAGACAAATGAAAGAACATGATGAATCTTGCATGTATAAATAAACAGTTTACATAGCATAAAGTTGCTTGCAATTTGCCCTTGTTGAGAAAAATGAATAGTTTTTAATCTATACAGAAAGACTTACAATGAGTAATGTGGGTCATGGCAATATAGTTAAAACCAACAAGTTTTAAAATAAGTCATTTTGTTTTCCTTACTGTCAGAAGAAACATGGTGATGTTATAAAGTTCAAGTGCTGTCCCCTAAGATGACTGAGGTGAAATCCTGGACCCACAGGAATTTTGTCCTTAACCTCAGTGGCTGAAGTTTATATATGTTTATGTGTCAGAACAGTGATTGGAAGCTTAGATTCTCAGCCTTCCTTGGAGCTGTCTCTGATAGCACAAACCTAAGAAACAACTCAACTAATGCAAAACAAAAACAAGAACAAACAAAACCAAAACCAAAACCAAACAAACAAAAAACCCAGAAAAAACAACAAAAAAAAACCCAAATCAATCAAAAAAAAACCCTCTACCAAAAGATATGTAAACTGCAAGACCCAGCCATCTAAACACAAAAGATTTTGCTTAGATTTATTCCAGTCATTCTTTGTCACGTTCAAATAGCATAAATACAAGTATAGACCCAGTGATAATATTCACCTCTTATGGCTGTAATTCCTGTAGTTGTTTTTTCTCTGCACTGATATGCTATGTTAGTATTTTCCTTCCAGCATTCAAAATACACTGTTCTAATGTGAACTGAAGCCACAACTTTTCATATCAGTCTTTGTAAGAAACAATAGACAGGTCCCTGAAGGCATAACTTTAATTTGCATATGGACTGAAGGTTATGACTGTTATTTCTGTTATCTGAAAACCTCCAGTAGCACTGTCTCCTGAACTCTATGGAAATGCATAATGAGTTAGGACTGTAAAGATTTAAAACTGAGCACCCTGATTGTATTTTGCTGTGTTTAAAAGTTAATCTTTATGCTCCATGGATAGAAAATAGTGTCTAAAAACTGAAAGGAAAAAAATTATCTCCACGTGAAGCAAATTTTTCTACAGGAGTAGACATACCATAAGTAATGGATTTATGCCCTATGCCTTGCCCTGTGAAGCAATTCTTCACAGGGATAAATCAACCTGAGAAAACTGAAAATAAAGCATGAATCAAAAGAAAGGGAGAAAAGAAAAGGTATTAACACCAGATAAGTAAAAAAATAACGAAGATAACTGAATAAACATTATGAAAACAAAATATAGCCAAGGGAATAGCAAGGAAGTAGCATAAACACTTCAAAGCTAGTCTTATTTTCATGAAAAACAATGCTATGATTAGTCTCAGTTTTCTAGCCTAAAGGTATTTTCCTAAAATTCTTTTGTACATTATTCATATTCTCAGTATAAAGAGCCACGTGTGCTCTGTTAGGATTGGTAGTAGGCGAGGAACAGAAACAGAAAGAGCTGTTCTGCTTTCTGCTTTGCATTTTTTCATTAAAGTGGGCTCGAATGGCAAAGTTGCAATGGAATTTGGCACTCGAGTGTCTACCTTCAGTCTTACAGCTGGAATTTGATTCCCAGCATTCATTGTATGTTTTGAAAATGATGAGTCAGACAGATTCTGGCAGGCTTCCAGATCTCGGTTACGTGTGTGAATGAACACTGCTTTTCTTTTAAAGAAGGGAAAGAAAGAAAAAAAAAAGAATCCCAAATAAGCAGCCACGGTTTTGTGTCCAGAGAGAAGAAGGATGAGCTAAATTTGCATTAGAAGCCCCTGCATCCAATTAGGGAGAAGAGAAAACACAGTAGTCAGGACATCTCTTGCATTTCCAGTTCTCAACAGCAGGAGAAGAAATAAAATTTATACAAATAAGTTTTGCTTCTAAAAAAATTTTTGTAAGGTTGAAAACAATCTTTTATTTTTTTAATTAAAAGTAAAATAAGTCTATACCTTAAAAATTATAAGTTCACTTTTCACCTTTAACCAGCTACCAATTATCATAACTGTGTTGATCTCAGAGACATTTTTCTTCGTTTAAACCTACATGACCTAGAGGTATGATATGAATTCTGTCACAGGGAGATACAAGTGCTACTATCAGCAGCAAAAGCACTTTGCCCAGTATAAAAACATTGATATGTGAAACCTAGGTCCAGTCTGCATTCCAAAACTCCCTCAAATTCAGGAAAGTCTGGATATGATGTTTTTCATTTAAATCAAAGCTACCAATTTCTGATGAAATAGTGAAAGGGTTCAGATTCATTTTATGCCTCACACAAGGGTGACCTCTCCTGGCCGAGGACAAAACTGTTAAAACATTCTCCCCTGAGTTTTCAACCTTTTTATTAATTTAAATTATTTTATCGCTCTTTGAAAAGAAGTACACAAACCTCTATTTTCTAACATTGTAACTTTATTCATCAAAAAGAGGAAAAGTCCAAATATGGATGGTATTTAATCTGTCACATCAATCTCACGTGTGTCATGATTTATTGGTATGTTACCCCAGCAACAACCTGGCTCTATGATTGCCACTTTTAAGACTGAAAAATTTCAGAATGAGAACATGCAAGCAAGAATGAGTGTTGAATTGTCAACTGTATTTGCAGATGAAACTAATGCAGTTGCACACCCAATATAAATTCCATTCTATATTCCTGAAGGAGGTGTTTTTGTCAATAACTGCTGCTGAGCGTTGCTGGAAGGAACGTCAGAACCATTCCCAAAGGACATCAAATAGGCCAAATAGTGTTGAGTGAGAGCTCAGAAGTCTAAAACGCAGAAAAGTGAAATCCAGACCAACACAGACCTCAATGGGAGCTTTGCAATCAGGCTCAGCAGTACCACAGGTAATCCCTAAGTCTTCAAACACTTTACTTATATTTTAACTATTTTGAAAGTATAATATCACATAAGCTGGGCAATTATTTCATGTAAAACATAAAAACAATAATATTTATTATTTGTATGGCACTATTTTACTCTGATTTTTCTCAGCAGCAGTGTTTTAGAAGATTCTGCAAAGCAGAAACATGGATAAACCTGTAAATAATCGGTTTCAAATATTTTTATGAATGAACTATCTTCTCTTGCTCATCGGAGGAGAATACAGATGTAAAGCCTTAGTTATTGTTGTTACCGTAAGACAAACATAAAATGTATAAAGAGCTGCTTAAGTATTTTCAGTGCAATGGCTGAGGCTTCTTAAATAGTGTAGCTGTTACAACAGATGAAGCTCCATCTGTGGTTGGTAATAACGTAAGTTTAACTCAATATGATGTTAATGTCATTCGCTGGTTGATGGAGTTTCAATCTGTCAGGCACTGAGGGACCTCTTCCAAAGCAAGGTTAGAAATTTTGTCCTAGGGATGACAAGACTTGTGAATATCATTGCTGAAAGGCTTTTTAGTAGCTGATACTTTATGGCATCAGTTCTCAAATTCAGAATTCCCAAGACAAAGAGGCAGCACCTGGCTAAATTGATTCTTTTTTTCTCAACTGTTTTTTGAAATATACTTTGCAAAATACACCTTTCCTTCTATGTGAAGGGATAATACAGCATCATTGTACTTCCTGGATAAACATCCTGGCTGGTTTTAGAATTTTATTTAACACCTTATTTTTTTAAGACTAAAATTTAACTTGATAGGTTAATAAAACCTTTGGGAATGTCTATGGTGTGGTGTTAACTGAAGCCCTGAAATTGTACTTGAGGCAAAACGCTCTGTTCTCCCCTAGATTGAAGACTGATGTGAGAAGCCATCAGGGGGATGAACATATCTAAATTTTCAACAGGTACAGTATCACAATATCATGGTATCACAAGACCTTTAAGATCATCGAGTCCAACCTATGACCCAACACCAACACCTACAAAGGCACAAACGGACAGGTTTGAGTTTAGATCTCATCCAGGAAAAGATTTGAGCTTAACAGGCTTAGACTATTCAGTACTGTGAATGCCAGCCCAGCTTGGACCCTGATAACAGAGTTGTCTAACTGTATTTTTATTGGTTTAATTCATGTAGGATTTCTATCTGTGGTTGAAAAGGGAAGACTTGATCACTGGGAGACGAAACACTACTTTTTATTGAGGAAACATCTGGAAAACGTAGATACTTTAGCAACAACGTTAGCAACATCAAAGCAGCACTCCAATCGTATTCAGATATAATTGGGAAGTCATTGAAAGTTGTTCCATTATAACTTCTGAAGTTCCCCAGCTGCTAAGAAAAACACTGCTACGCTGCCATTGGCAGCCACCCACAGACCTGTTTGAGGGCTCTGCCTCCCGGAACTCAAGTGGCTGGGAATCATACTGCTACCACAGGAAATAAGCAATTTGCAAGGTACCTCTATTCAGGAGGAGAACCTTTGTTAAATACTTGGCTTTTTGATTGAAAATATGGAGCGTAGTGGGATTAAAGGAAATCAATTCCATCCCTGAAATGAACTCTTGCAAATTAGAAGCTCGTTGCCAACTTCTGTTTCTCTAAGGGAAGGAAAGATGGAGCAGCATCACCATTGTTGGAAGCTTTCGGTTTAACTTTCTCACATGAACTAATTAATCATGTCTAACACAGAGAAATACCTAATGGGTGAGATGGCTGTACATGTGTGTCTTTGAAAAGGAAATAGTGACTTTCAAATACTGCTTATATTTTGATACTCAGCTGCAGAAATCTGAGGAACAGTTTGAGAAAAGCCGCTCCACATTGAAGGGCTAAATTTTTTGATATGTGCTACCAAAAGTACTTATTACTGCTATCATAGAGTCTGTTGACTGCTTTTGAAGTGTAGGTGTAGATTTCTTTCTTATGAGTGTTTCTATTTAGAGCTGGAATTTCAATTGTATCCTCAGCCATAGAAAAAGAAAAGAATGGACAAATTGTATGAGGGAAATATGATATGAAACCTGAGACTTCACAGAATTCACAAACTTTCTGGCATTCTTATTTTACTTTACAGATTTTGCTCTCCTCCATCTGAATTGGTGTTACATTTTGTAATGCTAGGGAACTACATCTTTAATTTTGAAAGACCAATTTTGAGGGGACAGCATTTAATAACATTTTCAAAGCTCAATGTTTGTGCCACAGCAGGGATACATTAACAGTGACAATTCATCCATTTAGAAGAACTTTCACTGAGAATTTTACAATCAAGTTGTTTTATAAGAAAAGGAGTCAGGTTATCTAGTTCCCACTTTTCATCAATGCAAAGGAAAAAGTATATCAAAGATTGAGTAAAAACAATGCCAGTAAGTTGTTTCTTTACTAAATTTTATTTTTGCAATTTATGTGCTAATTGGCACTGCCTTCTGCTATGTTAATCACGAAAATGAAAGCAAAACTACAATTTTTTCTCCTTTGAATCAGGCAGCATTGCCCTTCATCCTCTTTAGGGGAGGTATTAAGCCTTCTCTTTTCAAAGAACTGCCTTTTAACCAATATGTTTCTAGTCTTTTTTCTTCCTTCCTTTAGGCTGAACTGTGCTAAAGCTAATGTCAAGAGCACTTCCAGTATGCAATGGTTCCAGATAGGTGTTCATCTAATGATGTATCTCCTCTGTTTTGTTCACAGGGTATAACATTCAAAATACACCTGAGAAAATAAGGTGTAAAACCCTTCTATTTCCTGCTTGCAACTAGGTAGCTTTCTCCTGTTCTCCCACTAGATCTTTGTTAGGAAACAGAGAAAAAGGTGCCTAAGAGTCTCTGACTTCTGTTGGAGTCCAGCTGCTTGAGGAATGAGGTTTGGATGAAAGCTGGCTTTGAAGTAGTGTCTCTGCCATTATGGATGTATTTTATATTATCCTTTTTAAAGACAATTGTTGTTTGAAACTTCTAGGATGGAAGATTTGCTAAAAGCTAGACAAGCAGACTGCAATAATTGAAAACTGAGAAAAATCTACGAAAGACCTTACCTCTTACTCAATGGAAGAAACAGGGCACTTGATCTACATGTTTGAAATTTCCTTCCCTCTACAATAAAACCCAAAAGTTATCTTAAAATATCCAATAGAACATTTAACTGTTTTACCTGTGAGACTCACTACTGTGAGGAATTCTTGATTTTTTCCTATCTTCTTTGAATACTCCATTTTTAAGTTGGTAATTGTCAGCACATGCATCCTTACAGCACAATTTAGTCACATGAATTAATCTTGTAGTGATTCTATGATCAGTGTAGAGAACACAGAAAACACAAAAAGTAGCAAATATCAAAACTGAAGCAATTTTTAAGAGGAAGAAGAGAAGTTGGCTCTCTGAACTTTACCAACTTATATGGAGGATATTTAGGTCATGCCACCTCAGCCAACGATGGGACAACGTGAAATTTTAATGCTGCATTTGATGGTCACTCCTCAGGAAGTCTGACATTCCAAGTACTTTTGTTGAAAGCATCGCTAATATCATTTGTCCATATCATGCAAATCTTATACTCATATTTCCTTTATTGCCCATGCTTCAGGCTTTTTCACCGAATTGTGTAACTACAATGGTTCTATACAATAAGTACTTACAGGTTTTTTGTCAAGAGGTGTTGAAAAATATTCATCAAAGACTTTGCCTGCCTAGAGTCTTCCTAAAATTCAAAGCAAGGTAATCCCCAGAATTACGTAAGAGTCCTCCAGAGAGTTAGATCCCTGAAGATCTGAAGGCAACAGCAGTGATACCACTTGGCCAAAACACATCCCTTGAGCCTTCCTCAGGATTTTTCCAGCAGATCCATGTCCTTCCTGTGCTGAAGATTCCAGAACTGAACAGAGTACAGCAGATCAGGTTTCACAAGAGCAGAGGGGGAGAATCATCTCCCTCTTCCTGCTGGTCACACTGCTTTGGATGCAGCCCAGGATAGAGTTGGCTTTCTGGGCTGTAAGCACACATTGCTGGCTCATGTTAAGTTTCTCATCCACCAGCACTTCCAAGTCCTTCACTTCAGGGTTACTCTTAACCCATTCTCTGCCCAGCTTGTATTAATGCCTAGAAATGTCCCAACCCAGGTGCATGACCTTGCACTTGGCCTTGTTGAACTTCATGGGCTTGGCACAGATCCACCTCTTAAGCCTGTCCAGGTCCCTCTGGATGGCATCCCTTCCCTCCAGCAAGTCAACCACATCACACAGCTTGGTGATGTTGGCAAATTTGCTGAGGGTGCCCTCAGTACCATGTTATTGACAAAGTTGTAAAGCAATATCAGTCCCAGGACTGACCCCTGTGGAATGTTACTCACCATTGGACACTGAGCCATTGACCACAACTCTTTGAGTGCAAATATCCAGCTAATTCCATATCCACTGAATGGCCCATCTGTCAAAACCCTGTCTCTCCAATTTAGAGACAAGAATGTCAAGTTGTCACCTGACATTCTGTGTAACAGATTCCTGGTCAGAAGCCAGGTCAACGCCCACTCCTCAGATCTGCACTCGCACAGATGGTCAGATCTCACATGCCATAAATCAGGTAAAAGATAAAATTCTAACACATCCAGTAAAACAAGAGATATATTTAAAGGTATTATATCATCCTATCCAGAATTTCCCTTACCAAAAGAAAGGCTTAACTTCTAATTTTAGATCTGGAGGCTATATTGTTAATTTAATACCTCCACCTCTGGCAACCTGTTCAAGCAGCAAGGTTAGCACAGCCACATTCGTTGACTTTCCAAGGTGTGTAAAGTGGATAAGTGGATACATAATCATCCACCATTCAAGATTATCTTCTCAGGTCCTTTTAGAAGCAAACCTTTAGAAGTAAATCTTCTCGTGTTATATTGTTCCTTTGATTCCTGCAAAGTATTTTCATTTTGCCTGTCTCCATAGTGTTAACGAGGCCAGGTACCGACACAATTCGCAGATACAGCTACAGAGGGAACAGACTGGGCTGTGAGATGCTGGAGAGCAGCCCTGGGGAGAGAGACCCGGGGGTTCTGGTCAATGGCAAGTTGACCACGAGCCAACAGTGAGCCCTGGCAGCCAAGAGGGCAACCGTGTCCTGGGGGGCACCAAGCAGGGGCCAGCTGGGAGAGGGAGGGGATTGTCCCGCTCTGCTCTGCTCTGGGGCGGCCCCACCTCGAGCACTGGGGGCACTTTGGGGCACCACAGCATAAAAAGGCCATCAACCCACTGGAGAGTGTCCAGAGGAGGCCACGAGGCTGGGGAAGGCTCTGCAGGGGAAGGCGTGTGAGGAGCGGCTGAAGTCCCTTGGGCTGTTCAGCTGGAGCAGAGGAGGCTGAGAGGGGATCTCAGAGCTGTTTGTGCCTTCTCCCAAGGGAGGGAGGGCAAACAGGGGCTGAGCTCTGCTCTCTGGGGACCTGGGACAGGACCCCAGGCAATGGCAGGAAGATGTGCCAGGGCAGGGGGAGATTGGATCTCAGGAAGAGGTTCTTCCCCCAGCGGGTGGTGGAGCCCTGGAACAGCTCCCCAGGGAAGCAGTCCCAGCACCCACTGTGCCAGCATTCCAGAAGCATTTGGACACTGCCCTCAGCCCCACGGGGGGAGTGTTGGGAGTGTCCTGGGCAGGGACAGGAGCTGGACTCAGTGATCCTTGTGGGTCCCTTCCAGCTGGGGTGATGCTGTGGTTCTAAGATCGTGAATGCCATAGTTCAGACATTGCAGTCTATTAAATATAAAAGGCCAACGATAATTGGTAATGGCTACCAAAAGTTCAGATACTGCTACTCTGACATGGGAAGGTTAAACTGAAAACAGAAATAGAGTAAGGGTAAAGTTGAGAGGGAGTAATCAGATCTGCTGTAAATCAAGAAAGTACAATGGATAACGAAAAATAAGGCTGAAGAAGAGCAAGTATTCTGGAGAAGATGTGAAGCATAGGCTAGGAAGGAAAATGAGACTAAAACTGGACATGAATAAGGGAAGAGGTACGAGGTGCAGTAGGAGAAAGGAGTCTAGAATCAATATAAACCTGAGCAGAGTATATGTACTCAAAGCTGGGAAGTATCTTCTGCACATAAACAAGGAAAATAAAACCCCAAGTGTTGCATTAATGGGTTATGTTCACTTGTTTCATAGTGAGAACTGGAAGAATTTGCTTGTAAAGGGGAACCAGCTTTAGAAATTATTTCAGAAATGGGGTTTGGACATGGTAGACCAGGACAGCTGTTCCAAAGCCTCTGTGCAAATTTTTCTTAGTTCAGTGCTTATTGGCTTAATAGAGTGCTCAGCAGGAATCCTTACGGTCCACTCTATTAATCTTGCTGTCAGCTCTGCACAAATTCCATGCTTAAAAAAAAATCCCCATCTCCCCTACACTTCCATCCTGACAAGAATGCAGAGGGAGTCAGACCCACTCTTTCAAAAAGAGAAGGGGCTGTACAGTGCATGGCAGAGGTAACAGAGAAAAAGGAGGCACATTGTTGTGCCTGGCTTCCTCTCATTCCCCTTCCCTTTATCTAAGCAACTTATTTTTTCTGACTCTGTGTTGCTGTTCACAAAATCAGTGTTTTCATCTCTTCTAAAGTGAAGCAGATCTGTCCCTCATCACATCCCAAGACACAAGGGAAACAGATTTCTACTCTTCACTCATACCTATCTGCTTCTTCCACTCGAAGTGATCATGTAAGTAGAGCTACTAGCTCAGAGTGAAAGAAATCTTGGTGTTTACTTGCACAAAAGGCATCTTTAAAAGGATTAATGTGGGCGGGAATATAATTTCTCCCTCTGTGGTCAAAGCAGAGTATGTTACCTTGTTTTAAAGCCACACTAGTGCACCCACGCAGCTTTTGGAATGGTATTTCCTAGGCAATATTTGTCCACAAGGCAGTGAATAGAGATGCCTCAAATAGCTGGAGAAAGATTGCACTGAAATCGTGTGAGATTTTCTCTCCAAAATACCTTCGTTATCCAGCATATGCAAATCAGAACCTGAAACTTTATTAATTTCATGTTCTCCCTTCGTTCCTCTGTGTGATAAATTGTCAGATAGTTTTTGTTCCAGAGTAGGTAAGCTTTGATTTGTCTTTGATCTAGGCTTCAGATGGAGGTAAATTTTTCCTAATTGAACTGTAGTCCCTTGAATAACTGCAGAGAGGTGTTGACATCACCTTATCCACTCCAGTGCTGATGGTTTGCTTAGCATAGCTCTTTGCTTTGGAACAGTGAATTTAAAGAAAAATCTGTGCATATTGCAAGCCACAAAGCACATGAAGATGTGTGACTTCATGTAGCAGTTATGGCAAAATACTTTAATCTGGAACTGACTTGTCCTTTTTATGCATCAAACATTGCAAGACAGCTTATCCCATCATGCAACAAGAACTTTGGAACCACTGCAGAACTTCTGCATGGTTCCTGCCCTGAAGTTCATCCTCTTTTGAGATTACTCAATGAAGGCTATTTATGATTACATTAATTTCTTCTATCTCTTCCTTTTGAAAAGGCTTTTACTTACCAGAACCTTTCATTCTGCTTCTGAGCTGCTCGTCTGAAGATGAGACTGAATTTTCCATGTGTAGCAAATAGAATGAATACAGCAACAGACTGCAGAATGCTATGTAAATTATTCACAGGATTTCGGATGTTTGGTTATGTCTTGCATCAATCAGTATGGTTTTAATTACACTTACCACAAATGGAACACATTTTTTACTAAAGGATCAAGGAACCAAACAGACTTTTCACATGTTTTTTACCTTCTGTCATGACAGATCAAGCTATCATTCACTGCATGATGTGTATTACTCTTTTAACAGTAATGGTAGTTTTCTTCAGGGCAATGTCATAACAAATAAATAAAAAGCATAAATGTGATGTCTTTATATCCTTAACATCTGAGGTGTGAGATTGCCTACATTAGCAACTGCCCTGAGCTAAACAAGCCTGAAAATTCAGATCTGTAGAGGATTTTACTGTGTTCTTGTGGTTAAGAATTTGTAGATAAAATGGTGCCAAGTTTTACTATGTACGTAGCTTGGGTTTTCTGGATTTTGTTCAACTTCTAAAAGACTGTTTTGACAGCACAGATTTGTCTATGGGTAAAATAGCTTAAAGACAGGCAGAATGCAGTTTCTCTGTATTATAATTGAAAAGAACCTATGACTTTGAAAGGATCTCTGAACGACTGATTTAAAAACAGTATGGGACAGACATGGAGTCACATGGAGTAAATCAGCACAGCTCTTTCAAATTCAAAGAAGCCACACTGATTTATACCAGATGAGGTTCTGCCCATAATAAAATCAGTTTAAAACTTAAATATTTGTACAATTGAGGTATTACAGAAAGTTTAAAAGTAAAAGACTTTTCTTAATCTTTCCGGCCAAAGTCCCATGACTTTTTGTGGTTAGTGGTATGTTTCCACCATGCTGTGTTTTTAACTGAGTTACTGGCTCTTAATTTGCCTCAGGCCATCATGTATTTGTATGTGTAATTCTGAGCTGCACAAATTAAGCTGAATAAAAATAAAGTTATTTCTTTTGCTGAAAGAGCTTTAAAATTAACAAGAGATAATTGCTTTTGAATTACAGATGCAAATTGATAAGAAGAAAGGCTAAGTTTGTTAACAACTAACATCTGAACACTGAAAATAATTCCCTACAAAAAAGTCTGAGGAAATTTCAGCCCACTTCTGTCCAGCTGAAGGCTCTCCATAAATCTAATGTCGTCACCCTTTGAGTTCTCCCTCTGGATGGTGCTCGGGCCCCAAGTTCTTTAGATTGCTTTTCCCAGACATGTTCTTGTATTTATTGGCAGCTCCCCTGAAGTCACTGGCTTGTTCTGTGTTGGAGTCCTTGTGTGTAAACTGAAGGCATTTAATAAAAGAAATCTAGATTAAAGGTGTTTTGTTGAGTATTTCTAAGTACAGCCTTGTGTCCTGGTCCATGTATACCTTAAGTAACATGTGATTCAGTTGTTTTAATGTTTTGTGTAGTTCTTTGTGCTGATTTGTAGTCCAGATGTTCCAACACAAGGTATCTGGAAGCCAGTACTCTGCTTAGGACCATTTTTTTTTAAATACAAAATAATGAGTCAAGTCATCCACCTGGAACAATGAAGAGAATTCCCCCTTCTCCATGAGAACAGCTCAGCTTAACTCACTGAGAGTATAAACCCTCTGAACTTTCACAGTGTCATCTTATTTTAGAAGTGCTTTGTACATGCTGTGTATTCAGCAGTTGTCCAAGTAGCCCCAAGTATTACTAGAAGTAGCTGGAATTTCTTTACACAAATAAGTATATTAGGACTGAGTTTCAGCTGAGAAAGTTAAAAGCTGGTTAAGCATCACTGGAATGTCAGCCATTTAGTCTTTGCTCTTTCTTACAGAAAACATACATAACGGATTCTTCATTGCAGACCCATTTCCAGGGCTTATTTATTCATACAAATATGCCTGCACATAAGCTGCACATCTGGAGAAGTTGATCTTTGATTTCTATATGAGCTGAATGAGTGGCCTGAACGAGCATGAACTCTTCAATGGCCTTTGAGGTCGGCAGTCATACTATAACTGAACACTTCTACATCTTATTTCAAATTTCAATTTGTAATTCAGACTGTGATTGTTGCTGTTCTGACTTTCCAGATGTTTTACTTGGCATAGATTCATTTCAAAACTTTTTTTCAGTCCAAATATCACTAATTGGAACCACCCAGATCCACTAATTATAGATATTCCTGGAATCAGAATGACTTCCCCACAGTAACATCAGTATATTATATGCTTGTTTAGGTAGAAAAATATGTAGATGAAGAATTAAGAATTGATTCACAAATCTAAAAATTAAAATAGCTGTATAAACTCCCTTCTCCCTTGAAAAAAATAAAATGCTTGTGACTTCTTTAAACAGCAGTTTCAGAGGTTCTACTCAGAATAAGATGTATTAGGAAATAATGAATGTCTGTATGTTCGTATTTTTATTATATATAACACATTTAATATTTTTAAAGTTCAAAATAGCTGTGACATATAGAAAGAAAATGTTTTAAGTGTGTATAGTAAGTTTTTGGTGAGGAGTATCTTTTGATAATACCAAAAGATAATGGCCTGAAGTTTGTTCTACACACCAGGTATACTAGGCAAGCATCTATTTTAAGTACATATATTTACATCTGAATTATTATGTCCCATCACAATCTTTAATGTATTTGTACTTATCCCTATCAGGATAAGTAGTATTGCTTTATTAGTCTATTAAATTATTTACATTAATAAAGAATAAACAATGTGCAAAAGAGGTTCATAGATTATATCAATTTTGGACAAACTAATTTTATTCTGCAGTTATAATAATGTATGATTATTTATAAATTCTTTTATTTTACTCAAACATGCTCAGAAAAGTATTCATGAATATTTATGTCAAAATAACTTATCTGATCACAGTATTATGTAATTTCATAACCATTGCTCTATAAAGTTAACCTTTCCTCTGTTAGAGTACAGCAAATTGCTGCAATAAAGATGGATGAGAGCTTCTAAGCTACCTTTATTGATATTAAGAGGCTTTAATTGTGGCATCTGCAGATGGTCTAGTGGTGGAATTAGCAGGGCTAGATTGATCCTTGGGCTCGATGATCTTAAAAGTCTTTTCCAACTGAAACTATTCTGTGATTCTGTCGAAAGCTCAGCATACCTCAACTAAATGACCTGGTATCAGCTAGGAGCATAACAGGCTCCCACACGCAGCCAAACCATCACAATTAGGGCAACAACAAAATTTATGAATGAAATGGAGTCTTGGGATTTGTCTTCAAAGTTACCAGAGCTGAATTTTGACATAAAACATTTGGGAAAGAATTTCAGTGATGCTTACCCTGAGAAGAGAAGGCCTCATGAGCCGGTCTGTGTGAGTTATATCCCAGGAGACCCAGTCACTCCGTTTTATTCGACTCCAGCTGTTGTGATCAGGGATCAGGCAACAGGTGTCCCTCCCTGGAAGGAAGGGTCAGGTGTCCTAGGAAAAAGGAGAAAAAGGAGAAAATGGAGATTTTTTTAAAGCACATGCATGGAGTCCAGCTAAGAGCTGATGACGAGAAGATTTTGCAGGTAGGAAGGACTCACTAGAAGGACACTTTCACAATAATGATGTCAAATCTGTATGTGGCTAGAACCTCATTTTTAAACAAGGTTTCTCTCTAGGTCTATTTGTGTGTTACTGAATGAGAATAAGAAACTCACAATGGGAAATGAACCTGAGGAGGAAAAAAAAATTCTGTCTCAAATATTGAACTTTAATCCAGGGTTCTGTGTACATTATACATAAAAAAACAAACAAACCTTCCTCAAACTTACTTCAGAATAAGAAAACATCTCTAGATCCAAATGCTTTTCCTAGAACGCTTGCAGAATCATTCCCTCTTGAGAGTTTTATTCAGTTGTTGTTCTCTTTTTGAGCTGAATTTCCCAGTTTCTGTCCTTCTGTCTTTCTGTCTTTCTTCTGTAGTACTTGTCAATATATTTATGGCCTCAAAATGTATAACAGCTTCAGGCAGAATTAAATCAGTCGTGATACTTCTATGCTGAAGCAAATCACCAGTAAAATTAACACTCATTAAAACCAGAAATGTTTAAAGCCTAATATCTCTTTGCAAAACTGTCCATTTAGTAAAACCCAATTAAAATGCAATTAGCTTTATAAGCGATGTATATAATATCTAAGAAGGTCAATTGCAATGCACTTCATAGCTCTAATTTGTTTTCAGATTAGATAGTGTGAGAAAATTTAGAATGGCTTTTCAACTTTTCACTTTTAGGACAATTTGTTGCTTTATGTTGCATTCATTTAAGCATTTCTATTAAAAAAAGAAGCTGAATAATGAATTGTGAGTACTTTGTGTTTATTTATCTGTACTTCGTGATAGCCATGAATGGTAGAATTTTAATAAAAAAAGCTCTCTATTTAAAAAAATTAAATATTTACAAAGATGTCTAAGTAGAAATTTTAATCCACTTAAATGAATATGCCCTGAGTTTTGAAGACACTCAGTCAAAACCTAAATAGCTGTCAATGGGAGGATAGACACCTATTTCATGGTAGGATGAATTATTCCCCTCTAGGTAGATATTTCTCTGTACTGACCTGTGAAGGATGTGGACAGCTAGCTGAGATGGATGCCTAGGTTCCACATTTCTTAGAAGATTTGATGAGATCAACCTCCACTAACTGTATACAGTAATCTAATTTGGAGAAAAATGTTTATGGTATTATAAATCCTTTCTACTAACTTCTAGTAGCAATAAAATCAATTTCAAATATTCGGTTTGTTATTAAAAATTAAAGAAATCTCTACTAAAAACTAGTGAAGCCAGTTTGCTTCTCATATACAATATTTAAGAAATATAAAACCAGCTTGAGGTGGAATCTAAACTCTCAGCTATCTCTTTTATGACTCTTCAGTGCAGATTATTTAGCAGCCTTGTTCATTCTTACTGTTGGTTCTACCAGATTTTACTTCTCCTTAATTACTGATGGGCTAAAAAGATCTTCTCCCTTCATTTGATGTGAATATTTGAACTTCCTACTTCTGAAGTATATCAGGAAAGATGTTTCAGCTGTTCTGCCTTTTCTGTATCTGTTAAAATGTCACTTTCTTCACCCACAGACAGGTCTATAATTTTAGAATTTCTCTTGCTCCTGTTATGTTTATAATATTTTATAATATTTTATTTAACTATAAGTCAAGGGGGTCCATCTTCAATATTTCACACTTTCCATTCTCTTTTTTCGTTTACATTAACACATTCCCATTTTTTTCTGATCAGCTGCCTTCGCTTCACTTTGGAGCCAGCAATGCTTGGAACCAAAGTAATTTTTGATTTTCAATTTGTTTTGGGTTTAAGTTGGGTGTTTTTCTTGTTTTTAAATATTATATTAATTTAAAATACAAAGAAATTTTTTTAAAATGACAAATAGTTTTCTGTTGGAACTAGATTTTCTCGTTCCTTACGCAGTGATCATAGATAGTGTTTTATTTACATCAAAAAATTACATCAAAGAGATGATTCCCAGCAAGTAACTTAGACTTTTATTTTTTTAAAAATAAATAGAAAATGGATGTGTTTTCTGATTTCACTGCTCATTTGTATCAGGGAAACATCAGAAAACCCTCTGGCCTTATGTCTGATAAATTATAATTACAGAGTAAGCCAGACATTGTCAGACTTGAAAAAATTTAAATTCCTGTTGTTTTGAAACATTCTTTTTTCCTCTCAACATCTTGGACAAGCTATTTAGTAGTTTGAGAGATAAGTATCATATTTTATGTGAATGTGTTTTGTTATGAAATGAGAAGGCAGCAGCAGTTGACCCAGGAACGGCTTCCATTCCTCCCAGAGTGGTGTCGACTCCTTGTGCCCACTATCTGGCCCCTCCATCCCACGGTACAGAAGAAGCCTGAGCAGGGCAATTTCATGTCATTAACTTGTGGATTTGGGGTTGTGGACTCTCTTCTCAATTCCAGCTTCTTCAAAGATGCAAAGTGTTTGCAATGCACATATATTCCATGAAGCGGAAAACTGAAATGTAGGACTTGTTCACTTGTTCCCCCTTAATGACCTTCAGTTTCTAATGGGATGGTTTGTTTGTTGAGGCTTTTTCCTGGCTTCTCGTGCCTTAATCTTTGTGAAGGAGGAGATGGGAAAAGGAAAAAGATTCTCTTTTCCTTTTTCGCTTTTTTTTTTTTTAATTTAAAAGCAAATATATTGGAAATAATTAATACTTTTGTGCTTAGTCTTTTAATGAGAAAAGTATTGCTTGGGAAGAAAACAGCTTAACACCCCCAGAAAATTAAGAGATCTTTATTTACTGCTAAATAAGAAAAAAAAACCATAAGTGGTTATTAACTTCTCATGTGCATAGGTAACTATGAATACTCTTATGCAAGGTCACTTACAACTAAGAAGTCCAGGATTATTCCTTTAGTACTTAGTTTATTATATCATTAAACTTTTTCAACTCTCTGGACAAATGGCAGTAGATATCAAACACATTTTTTGTAAGCTTTAATTAATATCAAAGTAAGCCCAGGGCATGATGGGTTTTTAAGAGAAATAACACATTATAAATGAGTTGAGCTTTCTCTGTGCACTTGTGACCAGCATCGAAGCTGACAGCTTATGGCAGCAATGGTATGTGCATAAAATTTAGAATCACAACTGCAGTGGAAGAGTGTTGGCTTCAGCAGATCAGAAGTTCATTTTTTTTATTTCAGTTGATTAATACCCTTGGAAAATAGCTTCATGGTTGTTTCATTTGATGATTAATTTGTAAGAGTCCTTGCCTGTAGGAATGTGATAGACAAGAGGGATATGGACAGAAATAAATGCCAAGCAGAACAAAAGGTCCACAGAGGACCTCTGTGACAGTTAAACTCCCCTATTGATTGATGTAGCGTTTAGTCAATTCAGTTAGCAGATTTGTACGTGGGCACTCTGTTTTTACTGTTATCTTGTTACATAAACTTCCTAAAAGAGAGAAAAACTGACTCCTGATTATGTAGTTTTGACAAGAGAACAGAAATGGTTAAAGCCATGTGCTCAGGATATCTGTGTGAAAATCTGGTGATTTTCATGAATAGTGAACCTTGGGTCTTCAGTAGTACTGCTCCAAGAACAGAGTACTCCCTACAGCTGATAAATACAAATAAATAAGTTGATTTATTATTATTATTACTAATATTACTATTATTTACGGTTGATGATTATCAGAAATTGCTATTGAAATGGAGTTTGGATGGCACCGCAGATCTGCAGAAAGAAAGAGCAGTTCATTCAATAAACTGTATGATCTTTGGATTTCAGCTAAGTGGAAACAGAATTTTTGATGGTATTTCCACCATAAATATATATTCGGTACAAATTATGCATTAAAAAGGATGAATTAAAAATATGAATTAAAAAGGATATCAGCTAAAACTGTATTCGTGTAGCTGATCAGTGCTCATGAAGTGTAATTAAAACCAATAATATGAACTGACTGGATAGGGGAGGACAGGGTGCATGAAGGAAAAATTAAATGGAATATTAAAGTAGGGATTTTTAAAGTACTGAAATATATTTTATTTTTCTGTAACTTTTAATCTATTCTTTAAAACTCTGCACAGGTAGCAAACTCATTTTATGGGTTCCTAAAAAAAATAAGCCATGTTGATTTTGATTGGATGGGAGCAGTAGGATTTAAAGACTGTTTTTATTTTTCTATTGGTTTTACTTAGTATTTCAGAACCACAGAATAAGCAAAGGCCAACAGGCAGTTCAGTCCAAGCTGTGATTGCTGAGAAGATGAGGGGGGGTGCAACTGAACCTTTAGACAACACTTTGGAGGGGCTGGAGGGAAAAGATGTCAAGCACCTTGAGTATTATCTTTTTCTTCATTTTGGGAGGCTTTTGCAAAACCAAAGTCTGTCAAGAAGTGATGTGTGTCAGCAACACTGAGAAAGGGCAGTGACTCTGGCAAGGTGCCAGACTGAGACAGATGTTTGGAAGAAGTTGAGATTCCTCAAACACAAAATAATGTCAGGTCTTCGGGTGTAAATTTGAATTATTCTAAGCACTCTGATTTTGAACATGTTTTATCCCTACACATGATCAACCTGAATAACATATAAAAAGGAGATCCTATGATGTCCGTGCCCAGAGCTCATGGTGGTTTCCAAGCCAAGGTTCATGTGAAGACACTGAAAGTATATTGGCCTAAAGGAAGACAAATTATTCCTGCATTTTTAGAAAGTATTTAAGTGAATAGCAGAGTTTTAAATTATGGGGTTTTTTTGTGTATGAGAAAGGATGACCAGATACTCAGTGCATGAATAAATACATAGTAAATATTCACTTCACTGTTTGTGAAACATACTCGACCTAGGAAATCATGTTGGTATTGGAATGACAGGGAAATACATACACTCTAAAATAGAATTTTGAATTCACTAATAATATTTCTCTTAATAACATAGAAACTAAAATCCCTGAGAATAAAACCAGCAATTTGGTCACAATAAAAATTAAATTTACCCTCAATCCTTTCTGTGTCAGAAAAGATCTTGAATCCCTGCTCATCATGGTAATGACCTCAAGGCAAGGAATGCCCTTTCTAAGTCCAAAGTCTCTTTGCCTTTGTAACATATTTTGTGAAATATGAGAACTTAAAAGCTTTCCTGATTCCTTTTTGTATTTTAGTGTAAAATTTCATCTGTTCTTTCACAGCCACTTCCTTGCAGTTTCAGGGCTTTCAAGCCTCGCGATGACCTTTCTGGTTGACCCTGTCCTATTCTTCATGTTTCCATGATGTGGTGTCATGATGTTTGCATGAAGTGCAGTCCCTGAAGGGGTTAATGCTCCCCTGCAATTCAGCTGTTAGTTTCTCTTGAATTTCCTTCTAGACTGTCACAAAGGATAACAAAGATGTAATAAAAAGGTCACGCAGGTGCTCCCTCAGAAACCGTTATCGAGTCCTCCCAGTGAAGGAATGTGAGAAAGCCTATTTGAATGAACAATAGGGAGACAACACAAGGAAAGACAAATTATAGACAGCAGGCAGGTTTGCACTAAGAGAATAAACAGGATTTACTATATTCAAAGAACCTGAAATATTACACTCATTAACCGTGTATCAAGTAAATCAATAATACCATTATCTGTTACAATGAAAATTGGCTTTAACAGCTATTTCATACAACTCAGGGGGGACTCGTAGCTAATTAAATTTCTACTGCATTGTATTCACACTAATATTGCTTCAAAATGGTATTTTTTTTTGGTCCTCTCATCTATTTCCTCACCTTATTTAGTACTTCTAGGTAAACAAAATATAGCTATTAAGAGGTGTAGTTCTAACAAAAGGTTCATCATTACTGCACCTTGTGTCAAAATACTGAAGACCAAACCTTTTTCTTGCACGTACTCCGACTGATGCCTTCATTAGCTGGTCAGCTTTCTATTCTGCAATAGATCAATGCCAGCTCCCAATGATGCCTCAAAACAGGTCATCCATGAGGACTGCTGCAGCAAGTCTACCTCTCTCCGTGCCTTTCCTTTGTCAGAGGCTTCCTGGATGGCTGTTATTCTCATGTGCTGCAGCTGCATGCTGAATTGGGAGCCAGTAAATGTAAACAACTTGATGTTCACACCTTTACCGTGCTGCACGATTTAATAAATAAGGGCAAGAAGGAGGGAGAGATACAAAAGGGTGCTTTGTCAAAAAATATCCAATAAATTTGGCCGATGTGGATAGTAAATGCATATACCATGAACCAAACAAATTGAAATGTAAGTAGTGAATTGTGGCAAGGCAATACGAGAACGACATTTAAGACGTTCATAGTGCGAGGACTTGGGACAGAAGTCGCAGCCTTTATGAGAGAGAAACCAGGGCAAATATTCAATAGAGTGTAACTGAAATAATAAGCCAAGAGTCTTCCACAGGGTCATTTCCCTTGGTAAAGAGATTATAATCAATTTATTTTATCATTTAATTTTACTGCTTCTACCCCATGAGGATTTTTTTTAATAGAAAAGGAAAGGCATGCAGAGTTTTTCTGTGTTGAAATAAAAATACCCTGAGAGAAAATGAGGAAAATTGATAAATTTAGAGAGTAAGGGAAGAGAATCATATACCATATTTGCACCATACCGTCATGACTTGTGCTCTTCTAAGACTTTATCCTATATCTGACTTTGATTTGTCTGGACCGATATATAAGGTATTATATATTGAGATATATGAGATTACTAAATTTTACAGCATAGTCATTGAGGTTCACATCCACAAGCCATTTCCAACGTGCTAGTGGATGTGACAAATGAATCACACAAGACACATATGCAGCCCAGATATCAAATATTGCTTCATAATGTAGTTACCTGAGAATGAGGCTACTGAATGTTCTGAGTTGCTGAGAAATTTGAGGTTGCTTTCATTCCTTGTGAGCATTCATCCAAAATGAACATTTATACTGCTATAATCAAATAATTTTTAAAAATACTTATTTCTTATTGGGCCGTAAGTGGAAGTTTGCAAAAAATCAAAGCAATCAATGTTCTTAATTGTCGACCACTGTTTATTTATTGAGTTCCTTTTTTGTGACAGGTAACAAAAAGATTGTGGAAACTCTTCATACAGGAGAGTCCAAATCCAGGACAATAACTGCTGAGAATGATTTGCTCAGTACTGTGCATTTAAAAACAATCCTTTTGTTATCTTTGGTAGGACTAACCCAATAATTATTTGTCATATGGTCTAGAGCGCACATGGATTTTCTTTGGATCCTGGTTGTCCTCTCAAGTTTTTAGCTCTACAGCAAACACCTGGCTCCTAAACTTGCTTGTTGCAGGTTCTTTGTATATGATTGTGTGTTTAAATGTTGACTGAATAATAGGAGAGCAATTATTAGCTACTACTGGGTAGTTACAATGTTCTATGTTTTTATGGGGTTTGTTGGTTGGTTGGTTGGTTTTTTTTTCCTGAGGGAATTCCTAATTGGGCAGGGAGGCACCTGTACTGCAAACTTGAATTGGGAATGTTTTCAATTGAAACAAAGCTGCACATGGTCAGAATGGGTCACTTGTACCATAGTATTTCTAAATAATTTCTTATTTTCTTGGTGGCTTATTAAGAGCTTGATGTAATGTTTGGCAGAATTTTCCATGTAGAACCTTGCTGTAAGTGACACAATATCAAAATGAGTAAGAACCTGTCCTAACTAGGCAAGTCCTGGAGCAATAGTTTTTGGTTTGTCTTGGTATTTCTCAGAACAACATTGTTAGTCATCAGAGGACTGAGTAGATGAGCAAATTCATTAATTTATTAAGAACTGATGGTATCTGTGCAAGTTACAAGTCACTTAAATTTAAAACATTAATGAAATAAAAGAAAAAAAAGGAAAATATAAGAAACTCATTTTGAGGGAAGTAAGAAAGCAAGAAACAAAGCTGTAGAAGCTGATGAAAAGAAGGAAACAGGAAGAAAATAACAAGATCAGAGTTGTCAATGTGTATTGCAAATAAACCCTTTTGCTACCTTGCCTTTTTTAATCCAAAAAGCTGCTGCATGGGACCACATCCTCCCGTATGCAGAGGCCATACTGTTGTTTAAAGAAGCCAAAACAAAAAGCCCACAAGATGGTAACACACAGATTATGCTTCTGCCTGCTTCTCTCTCTCTTTGCATTCATTCATTCCTCTGCAGCTGCCTTCCCTCGTCTTCGAGGCTGCATCAGGGCTTCCTGCTGCCAGGCTGTGGCGAGACATCTCGGCTCAGCCGTCCTGGAGGCAGAATGAAGGCAACCCATGAGTGATTGAAGGTAACAGATAGATGGACTAAGTGCTCAGTAAACAATCCGTGTGCCTATGAAAAGCCTGGTGCCCCAGGCCAACTGTCCATTTGGCCCAACCCCAGCGTTTAACAGTTGCTCTAAAATATTTATATTCTACTATAGTTCATTTTTTCCCACGTATTTGCTGTAAAGGATTACCATTATGGGTTCCAGCTTTTGAACTGGACTGACCTATCTTGTTAAAATCAGAGCCACGTCAGCAGAAGCTGGATACTCTCATGAAAGCTACATGTGGAGCCTGCTGTACGTGATGTATTTCAATACAAGTTATTTTCTTTCCTTGTGTAGCCCACTGTCTGATGAGCACGGGGAGCTCTGTGAGGAATGTGTGTGCACTGAACAGCAACAGAACATGAGGACAGCATGCTGAGTTGCAAAACTCCTTTTTATCTGGTAGAATGTGCCTTGCTTTACCCCCACCAGATACACACGCAGTGCTCTACAGATGAGTGTTTGAAATGTTCTCATTGTTGACCTATTTCTTTTTCTTACTGTTTCTTTTGGGGGAAGAAAATTAGCTCAAAATTGAGCTGTGCCATTCTCCTACTTTTTTAGATGTTATTTTCTGGAGAATAACTTATAGTAAACAAAACACTAGAGGCTGAATTGCCAGCTAACAGAATAATTACATGAAATGCTATGACTAGGATTTTAGGACTGCCATAGGTTCAGAAAATTCTTCCAGACTTCCACCTCTCAAGTCATATTTATTTCTGTCTGGCTCTGTGAATGGATTTTGTCATGTGTAAACTTGAGAAACTGATTGTAAAGCATGTCCTTCAGACAGCATTTGTCTTGTCCTACCTGTTCTGGACATCAGTGAGGAGCAGTGGCTTTGCTGTCAGATGTTAAGAGGGCTGCTCCTCCCACCCCTGTATGTAGGGTCTCCGTAATTCCTACATTGAGGTCTCTTATCCCATCCTCCCTGCAGGAGAAGACAAGGTAGATCTTTCAGTTTCGATGTGTTTATTCTGTTTTATATGATAATGTTCTTAAAAGTAGTGTGAAAAAGGGAGGGTGGTGACGTTTGAGGTACTTGTTTTATGTAGGCGTTCACATGCTCCAACAGCAGTTTGTGGTGATCCTCACAGCCCTGTTTCTTGCAAAGTCATGCCTTCTGCTAGTGGAGCAGCTGGGAAGTGACTTCTGAATGAGAAAATTCCTCCTGAACTTGTGGGCAGTATTTTTATTTACTTGTGCTCACTATCCACAGGCTGTAAGTCAATATTTACTGAAAAATCATGCAGGGAACGGAACTGATGTTCTTGCAATATTTCAAAGCCTTCTAATCAGCATGAGGGGGCTGATAATGCTCACAGATGAACCTTACCTTCAGACATAAGATTTTAATCTCTATTAAATTCTGCTTGGGTGTATTTCATGGTAGTAGACATGAGTACAAGGAGACTTACATTACAGCTACCCTGATAAAGGTTTCTTTCTCAAGTTGTGCTCCGTTATTCTATAGGCAAGTGAATTGTGTGGCTCATGCCACTACCTTCCAGGCTGAGCCACTCTAAACCAGCAGATTACTTTCATGTTGTCACAATTCTTGGTTCAGGTCTCCCCTGAGCTGTGCATGATGCCCTTGTAGCATTAAAGTCTAAGGGGTTTTGCTGTTTCTGAAAGCATCCTTCAGGTAACTCCAAGGCTGGCACATTATAGGTGACACTAAGACTGCAGGATATGTCTGGTAATGCCACTAAATGGAGTGTTGCATATCTGCAGGTTGAAAGTATGCTGAAATAGCATCGTAGTGCTGGCAAGGTGGAAAAAGGACAGCCAGGTGCAGCTCCATCCTTTCATCCTTGTCTTCAGGGAGGAGTCTCCGAAGAAAATTATTACCAGACCTATACCCGGGTTTCAGTTCAGACAATAGCATGGGCTGGATGGATTAACAGGATAGTTGTCTGGAGTTGCCTTACAGGCTAAAATTGTGCCATGTCATCTGTGTGTTACTTCAGTGTTGAGCCATGTTTTACAATCAGTTCACACAGGACCTAAGTGTGACAGTGACCTTTGCTGATCCTGCAAGGAAAAAGAAGCAGAAGTCCTAGTGCCTTTCTTTCAGAAATAGCTATGTGGATGTTGATATAAAACTGGAGCTGCTTTTCATGTCTTGCTCTCATATCTCTCTGTTAAACTAGCATAAGAAAATTTTTATTATGATATTTTATTTAAACTGAAAAAGAAGATATACTCACAATCAAAATTTAACTTGTTACAGCCATGCAAATATCTGATAAATTTTAGGTGCTACAGAGAATGAATGCTTCACTTTGTCTGACCAAGTATTCCCACTTGAAAAGATCTATTTTATTTGGTTTAGATAACATTGCAGTAGTCAGATGTGTACTTACTATGGATTCCATCAAACCTTGAAACCCATATTGAACCTTGGGCTTCTGTGGCTACACTGTTATCTGTGCCCATGCTAAGTAATGTAATATTTGTTTGGATACATCCCTACCAACTGCAATCATAATTTATCATGCAGATGTTTACCCTTGCAGGTGTATAAATGTTTGCCTGCTTACTTTTGTGCATGGAAATTAAAAAAAAATATGTTGGAAGAAAAAAGGTGCTAAAACAATTAGAAAGAAATTTGAAAGGCATAATCATACTTCTTACACATCAGTTATATTAAGTCACAACAGAAACTAGGATGAAAAGGGAAAAATGACATGAGTGGGTATAAAAAAAACCAGATAGTTAAAAGCTCAGATTAACAGCACTGGCAGTTTTTCAAGGCTGTGTGCTGGTTCTACACTTTTTACCCTCTTCACAACTCTTCCTGTGCAGTATTGCCTGTAGATTGTAGTATGGAAACCAGTTCACTGTAAACAGAGTATGTATATGAAGTGCTAATTTCTTTAGATTTTTGTCCATTTTTTCCAATTTAATCCACCATTAATCCTCAGTATTCTCCATTTCTCATCCTCACATCTGTTTACAGTATACTGTACAAGAAACTTTGAATTAAACTTATAACATTCTACAACAAAGACATCTTGATCCCAGGTTGGCACTTCCGTGGCCCTATAGAATTATAGGCAATAGTAAATACTAAAATACAGTCTTGTAAGATTTTATCAACAAACTTATTATATACTTATTATACTTATACTTATTATACATGATCAACTGTTTTGAAGCTGATTTCTACTTTTTTGAAATTATTGTGTTTTGGTCCTGCTTATATTTCCTTTTATTCCACTCTTATTTTGCTTATAAGCATTATAAATGTTAATATCAGATATTGAATAAAACAACATATGACAATTATTTAAATTAAAAACCTGTGTGCAGTATTCAACCAAGAAATGGACTCAAGCTTCGTCAGGGAAAGTTTAGGCTTGATGTTAGGAAAAAGTTCTTGACTGAAAGGGTGATTGGTCATTGGAATGGGCTGCCCAGGGAGGGGGTGGAGTCACCGACCCTGGAGGTGTTTAAGGGGAGACTGGATGAGGCACTGAGTGCCATGGTTTAGATGATGGATTGGTGTTAGTGTTGGTGTTGGTGTTGGGTTATAGGTTGGACTCGGTGATCTCAGAGGTCCTTTCCAACCTTATGATACTGTGATACTGTGACACAGCAGAATATAACAAAAACATATTTTGGCATTTCTTTTATTATTGTTAATAACATAACCTGAAACATGTGGGCTGTTACTTACCAGATCGACCAGGTAGAAGAGCTCACCTGGGTCTCACCATGTAGATGTTGACATTAAGAGCAGGAGGGATAGGGAAGACACTGAACACAGAGCAGCTCCCAGAGTGCTGGGGGAGCCCCCAACACCCCACCTTCAGAACACCATCCCTGCCAGCCACCTTCTTCCCTGTCATACCTCATGGTTGTGCCACCTTGCAGACAAGCTTAACCTGTGTCGTTTATTCCTGGCTCTATGTCCAACTCTTTTTGTCACAGCTGTGGTCAAATGGGCAGCTGGAATGAATAGGAACAACTTCAATTACATAGAAAATCTGGATTTGTAGCAGATGAATGGTATGGAGATTTCTACACGCAGGGTGATGGGCAAGGTAACAGCTCCCACTTCTGAGGTAAAATGTAGTTATTTTTTTTTCCTTATTAAGAAAATGATTTTTTTTTTAATGTAAATATGTAGCTCTCCTCACTGTGGCAAATAGTCAGTTGCTATGGGAATGTGGCATGCAAGGTTTCAGGTTTTATCTCAGAAATGTCTCCAGATATCCTGCTATCATAGGCCTTGGGCATCTAGAAGAAGCTGAAAAGACATTAAAGTAAATAATCAGAAGACTGTATGTGTTTAATGACATTAATTTCTAATTAAAATACACTTTGTAGCTATTCCTTAGAGGGCTCTCATGAGTATCTTGTCATATTGGAGATTTTCTACAGCACTGATAGATTCCTAATGACTGATAGAGCCTGGTAATTCTTTCTAAGTGGTTGGTGTGGTTTCCTTTCATCTTTGAGTTTCTGTGAAGCAATCCCTAATTTAAAACCTAATATTTCCTCTTCTGTTCCCATATGCAGCAGATGGCACATGTGACTACATCCTACTTTCAAATTCCTATGTGACATTTATTATTTATCAGAAAGGAAGTTAAAAAATACTATCTTTCCAGCTTCTGGTTGGGTTAATCAAGTAAATTAAAGAACATATTGCTTCAAAGAATTTTTACGTGTCTTCAGATATAATTATTAAAAATATAGCATAAGGGCCACCCAGTGGGGCACCTGTGTATTGTTCTGTTGAAGTGTAGTTTAATAAAATAAGTACAACTCTTGCAACCTCTTCCTTGCCACCATTTTCCATTACATATTTCTGTGTTCATTTGGTGATATTTCTCCATTAGGAACTAAGAGAATTGAATCAATGCTCAAGTACTGGTGACCATATATTCAAATACACAGGTTTTCTTTGTGATTACAAGTTCGTTTTATATGGCTCTAGAAAAAATGCTTATTAATGCCTCTTTCCAAACCACAGGCAAGGTTGTCTTTTATTCTTGTAGTTAATTATCTTCACGTGTATTTTCAGTTATAGGGAAATATTCTTGTCTGATTAGCTGAAAATCTATATTTTCAAGTTTCTATGGCATAGGTACCATAGCAGAACAGACTTAAAAAGTGGAAGAATCTTGGACAGCAAGGCAAAAGGGCTTGAAATATACAAAAGAACTGCATGCTGGTGGCCTCTTTATTCTTTAGATTGAAGTATTTCTAGTGTTGGGATTTCAAAGACACTTGAATGTTTTAGAAACACAAATTCTTGGTATCAAAGAGGGTTTTTTTCTAGTAAAGGACATTTTTTATTTATTTTTTTAATTATATTGTAAAAATTACTAGATCTTGCCCCGCTCACAGGGTATAAATTCCAAGTTTACCCAAAACCAATTTCCCTGTAAAAGTTCTGACCCTGACCTGGAGTTTGCACACTTTCTGAACTGTTTCCTCTGCAAATGATTGGAAAAAAAAAAAAAAAAAACCAAACATGCAGATGCAACTGAAGCTTCTGTGTTGGTTTTCTAAAAAATTAGAAGTAATCTAGAATTTGGGTTGGTTTAGTTTCCAAAAGCAGTAACACACTTTGCGTTATGCCTTTCTGCTATGTCTGCTTAGACTCTTGGGTGTAGAGATTGATGCCATGGCAACACATTTTTAAATTATCATCACATACAGATGTTCTTAAATATAAAACCAAATCTCTCATTATAATACCCTATAAAATACAAAGAGTATTTCTTATTGATTGATACTATTGTTGTTGGATTGTAGTCATAATAACTAGAAGTACTTCCACGTGGCATCTCTTTACCCCTGTTACAGAAGGTTCTTGTACCTTACTGCATGCAAACAAGCATTTAAAGGTGAGAGGTGCATGTCTTTTAACAGATTCATTGTTCTCGACTTCAGAACACATAGATACCAGTTAATCTTTTAATTATTCTTCATTGTACACTATTTCCCTGTGCAATCATAGATCCAAAAGTCTAAGTTTCTGTTTTGATGTTGATAATTCCTTTCCACTAGCTATAAAGTTAGGAGGGATTACACTAAGGTATGATTTTAACCTGAATTATCTTGCAAAGATTTGCCCTGATAACAGTAAAGGAAAAACAGAAGAGATGCTTCCCTGGTCATACAACACCTACCTTCATGATTTGTTTTTCACTCTGGAAGGATGCAGATATTTTTATTCTCATAGTTCCTGCTTTCTTAATGGCTTCAGTGATGCTCCTCGGTGGTCAATTTTAAAGCAATCCTGATGCAAATGAATTCAGGATCCTCAGGAACTGGAGTCACACTCTTCACAAATAGACTCTTTTCCTTCTTACACCTTCTAATTCCTCAACAGCAATCAGAGTAAGAGAGATAGTAGGAATATGAGCTCTTAAGAGCTTAAAAGTTTTCAAATAAATGTGCTGAATTCCAGGACAGCTTTCCCAAACCAGCCTTACCTCAGGAGTTTGGGGATTATTTTAAAGCAAGGAACAGAAATCAGGATGATCCCATAGGGCTAAGTGGTACTGGTGTTACCCAGGTCTTCACTCATACTTTCAGCAAATGAAGTGGCTCACCTGTTTTAATTATGCTTATGATATTTTAACCTCTTGGTTCATGAAACTTGGACTAATTCTTATGAGGCTTGTGAAAGATTTTTTTTAAAAAAAATAGAACACTTTTTAAATGGGTTGCTTTCTTTACCAGTAGAGGATAGGGTTTTTTATTTTCAAAGTAGGAACCAATGTATCAAACTGTAAAAATAAAATCCTTGTATATAGTCCTTTCAAAATTTATGTGGTGATAACACTCCCTATTAATACTTTTTTTTCTCAAAGGCAGTGTATATTTTCAATGTGAATCAGTTGTTTCCTTTGCCTATGACTCCTTCCAATTCTTAACTAGTTATTAAAATAACTGAAATGTATTTTCTTTTGTATCAAAAGAGCTACTGACATATGGATTAATCGGATCATCCTTAAATCTCCTAGAAGTTATTTGCCTTTTAGAGAAAGAAATAAATCAGTAATTATTATTCCAAGGATTCTGTGGTTTAATCTAATTAAGAATCAAGACTTGTTATGTCTTGGTTGGAGTCCTAGTACCAAAGGAATTTATAGCTCATTTCACTAGAAATTTGTTTTTTACCATCTGCCTATAGGGGAAAAAATGTCTATGGTACCTACAGCTTCCACAATGCATCGAATTTTTGCTACTACATCCAGATGGGCTGCTCAGTTCCTATGTAGTTAGTAATAATCTTCAGACCAGATCATAATGGGGGGGAATATTTATAGTATATCCTGTAATTTTAAAATGTATTGCCTTGGTTTATACCAAGTGACTTTCTCCTCCTCACATTTTATTCTTTATCATTCCTCCTAACTTTTTCTAACTCTCTACCTCAGATACCATCGTTCATGGTGGTAGAGAGATCCTGATAGATATTAATGTGGCAACACAATCCTTCGTGTCTTTAAATCCAAGACTTCCAATATTCT
This sequence comes from Tapera naevia, assembly GCA_033556795.1. NCBI lineage: Eukaryota > Metazoa > Chordata > Aves > Cuculiformes > Neomorphidae > Tapera > Tapera naevia. The sequence continues at coordinate 500,166 of JAUMJJ010000034.1, read as the reverse complement.
GGAAATATTGAAGTGTATGTATATAATTTTCTTACTAAATTTACTTGCTATATAATTGCAAGGTTATTTATGTGACTTGTGGTCAATTGTGGGCTTGGAAAACCATAGTACTTCCATAAAATTCTCCTCTGCTCGGTGATAACTGCCCTTATTTATTATTTTATAGTTCTGAAAATTTAAGATAAAAATGGATTTACAGTCTATTTCTATGGAACCTAAACTATGAATGCTCTTCAGAGACAGGTAAAATAACCCGCTATTAATTTTGGTCTAGATCATAGCTTTCAATAAAGAAGTTCATTAAGTCTGCTGGTGAAGGAACTGTTTCCTATGCATATTTTTTTTTTCCTCTCAGCTTTTCCTTACATTTTCTACATATCAAACTTAATTCAACTGACAGGTAGGAAGGAGTCCAAATATTATCTTTTATTCCACTGATGTTAGACTGAGAATTAGAAATCTGAGATAAAAATTCCTGTGGTAATTTTTGAGGACTTAATAAGCTTCAGTTGAACCAGGCTGAATAAAACATAGGCAAAATATCTGCAACTGATTATATGAAATCAGACTTTCCATCTCCCTGTAGTATGATCCCATTCTTTATTTTCAGTCTTATCAAAAGGAAAGAAAAAGCCATTTTTATGTCTTCTGATGTAACTATTGCCACCAAATAATAAACTAAACTTTTAATGTTAAAAATGTTAGCATAATCTAAATACTCGGTATTTCACAGCTGCTGTAGAACACTTCTTTGCTTGATCAAAACCTAGTTTGGCCAAAGGACCCAATTTTTGCCTCTGAGACCTTTGTGTACAGCAATCTGTTTTCCACAAATACAAACATTCACTCACTGGTGGCAGAGATTTACCGTATGTATAAAATCCTTTTCCTTTTACCCTTTGTTTTTCCCACCTAAATTAAAAAATGAAGTCTTTGAGGTCCCTTAAAGCCTCCCGTAGCCCCTATATTCACCGACATGTAGGCACAACAACAACAAAATCAAGGCAAAATGGACATTATCATTCAAACATGTTCTGTAGAGCCTTTGGCAAGGTCCCCCATAACATCCTCCTCTCTTATTTGGAGAGATGGATTTGATGGGTGGACTGGTCAGTGGATAAGGAATTGGTTGGATGGTCATATTCAGAGGGTGGTGGTGGACAGCCCGATGTCCAGATGGAGGTTAGTGATGAGTGTTGTCCCTCAGGGGTCCATACTGGGACCAGTGCTGTTCAGTATTTTCATTGATGATATAGACAGCGGGATCGAGTGCACCCTCAGCAGATGAGCAGATGACACCAAGCTGAGTGGGGCAGTGGTCACACCAGAAGGATGGGATGTCATCGAAACGGACCTGGACAAGCTGGAGAAGTGGGCTTGTGGGAACCTCATGAGGCCAAGTGCAAGATCCTACACCTGGGTCGGGGCAATCTGTGGTTTCAATACAGGATGGGGAATGAGGAGATTGAGAGCAGCACTGCAGGAGAAGGACTTGGGGTACTGATTGATGAGAAGCTTGACACAAGCCATCAATGTGTGCTCACAGCCCAGAAGGCCAACCACGTCCTGCACTGCATCATAAGAGGCGAGGCCAGCAGGGCCAGGGAGGGGATTCTGCCCTTCTGCTCTATTCTCATGAGACCCCACCTGGAGTATTGTGTCCGGTTCTGGAATCCCCAGCATGAGAAGCATATGGAAATGTTGGAACAGATCCAGAGAAGGGCTATGAAGATGATCTGAAGGCTGGAGCACCTCGGCTGTGAAGACAGGCTGAGAGAGTTGGGATTGCTTAGCCTGGAGAAGAAAAGACTCCAGGGAGACCTTAGAGCAGCCTTCTGGTACCTGATGGGTCTATGGAAAAGCTAGGGAGAAACTTTTTAAAAGGGCATGTAGTGATAGGAAGAGTGGCTTTAAACTGGAATGGGGAAGATTTAGATCAGACATTAGGAAGAAATTATTCACAACGAGGGTGGTGAGACCCTGGCACAGGTTGCCCAGTGAAGCTGTGGATATCCCCTCACTGGAGGTGTTCAGGGCCAGGCTGGATGGGGCTTTCAGCAGCCTGGTCTGGTGGGAGGTGTCCCTGCCCATGGCAGCGGGGTTGGAACTGGATGGTCTTTAGGGTCCTTTCCAACCCAAACCTTTCCATGTTTCTATGACCTTCAATTCATATCTAGTTTTTAAACTTTGCTTCCCAGCAAGTATTTACTTTAGGAAACATGTGTCTGAAATTGGTTTTAGACTAGTTTTTTTCCCCCTCCATATTTCTAGAAGCACAGACCTTTCCAGAACATGTATTAAATTGAAAAAGACTCTCCTCAGCACAATGTGCACAGAATGTACCTTTTAAGTCTGATTAGAGTGAAATTGTTCACAGCAAAGTCCTTTCTATGCTGTTGCAGTGCTCTGCATCCAGAACTGCACTCATACAGATGGAGCTCTGAAAACAAGGCTGACTTCCAAGTCCATTGTTTTTTGTCCACATAAATATTCTCAGAATAGAAAATCTAATGAAATGAAATTAAGTGATTTCACAGGGTTTTGTCTTTTTATCCTAGTAATCATTTGGCCTTTCTGTTAAGGTTTTATTATTCTCAATCATAATTCTAGATGATTCCCATGCAGATGAAACGCTATCAGAGATGATAATTTAAAACTCTCCTTATTATTCCCTATAAGAACTGTAATAAATCATTATAGTATTATCATTATTCAGACTTGTTTTGACAAGGCTACAACCTTCATGTTTCCAAATGAGTTAGGTCTGAATTTATCTAAGCCCAGGGTGCTTTATGTGTTCTGAAAATGTCATGAAATTTTCACTGCCATATATCTTCATAGTGCTAATTTACCACCAGGACCATATGTTCTTAATCTTAGATTATAGCTGTATAAAACCCTCAAAACTGTGTTCATTAAAAGTTTGGTCAGCTTATCTGTGTTTATTTTAGGTATGAGGCAGGGTTCATATTCTATTGCTGGTCATTGGGTAGAGACTGCAGTACGCATAGAAGGAACTGAGAAGAAAAGCAAATGTGAGTCCAAGACATTTTTTTTGTCCATGAAAGGAAAGTTCATATTGTTATTCAAAGGAATTTGCATACATTAAATATTTGCTACACTCCTAAAATATACTTTAAATGTCTCAAAATAAGATGCCAAAGGTGATATTTCAAAGTGTGCATTTCTCTTCATAAATATTCCGATTATAATTTAGGTTCTTTTTAACAAGTTGGAAAGGAAATTATTGTCAAACACAGTGAAGCAAAAAAAATATCCAAAAGAAAAATCTCTAGCAACACCAAGCATTTTGAATAAGTCAGCTGTGGCTGACTGTCCTACTCTTCTACTCTCAAAATGGTGCATGAAGTAGAGAGATGCTTCTTTATATGTTGTCATATGTAAGGATGTTCTTTGAAGGGAATTCCAGGATATCGTGCATTGCAAGAAATGCCATGCAGTAATGTTAATTTATTTTTGGTGTTGTGGTTTAAGCAAGTTAAATAGATACATAAAACTTACATGAGCTGTTGGCACGCAACTTATTGCTTCCTGGGGACTGCAGCAAGTTACAGAACCCTTTTTGAAATGATGTCAGGATTTTTTGTAATTGAATATGCATATTTTACATGTTGGAGGCTGAAACACACTTTTTTTTTTGGCAGCCTCTTTCAACAGATGCACATGTTGAGGCCCTATTCTAGGAGGTCTCACAGCATACGTAAGTCAATAGAAGTGCATAATTTATGAAACTGAACAGTGGAACATAGCTTTTCCATCAAATCCACACAACCATATTTCCATTATTTGGGTTTTTTTTCTTAAGGGAAACAGGATGCTGGGGCACCAAAAACATCAAGATGAATGAATGAATAGATAAATAAATATATAGATAAATAAATAAATAGATAAATAAATAAAAGTAGGATGAGGAACTAAACATTATTAGCTAATTCTACAAGAAACTGACATGTTTTTTTTTCTGAAGGGAAAGTACAAATGGAAAACAGAAACAAAGGAGAGTATTGAAAACTTGTGATTAGTCTTTCAATCTATACTCTCAAGTCCCTGAATGTTCCTCTTTAATTAGCTTGTCTTTCATTTTCTTTCAGGTTTTGATGAAAGAGATAAGAACAGGCAAGGCTATAGAGAGGAGAAAACATCAAAACATGTCTAAATTGTTCATAATATTAGTTAGAGTTGCTGTGCACCTTCCAGTTCTTTATATTGCCATCGTGCATGTTAACTATAAAAAGGGAAGACACATAATGAAAATGTTGGTGGGGAAAATGGATTGTTGTGCCACAAACTGACTGAAGTCAATGAATTCAACTCACTAATTTCTGGTACTGCCATAGTGCTTAGAAATCCATTGGAAAAGTCATGAATTTAAAACATCAGCTCTTTTCTATAAAGAGTAAAGGTTGTGTACATATTCAGATAAGGACTGTTTGACTTTTTTTGACTTGTTACCAAATTATCAACAATGAAAATATACCATGCAAACTAAATGAAATCTTAAAAGAGAGTAAAGATCTCAGAGTAGAGTGATGTTTTAGTTTGCCTCCTATATTTTCATAAGCAAAGAATGAGAGTCATATGCTGTTGGTCATAGAATCAGTAAATGTTATGATGAGGATCATCTGCACCCAATATTTTAACTGTAGTTAGTGAATGCTTGGTACAGGATGGCCTATATATCCCTGAGTACACTAGGGTAAGGAGTTTGGAGCCATTATTGTAGAAAATAAGTCTGAACTGTGTTTACTATAAATCAAAATACATTTTACTAATTACAAATCATACCAACATAATAAGTGCTTTATCAGAACAATTTTGAAATATTCAAAAATACAAGGATCCTTCACTTATTTTTTTTTTGATTTAGCCTTTGTTTTATGCACTGCATAGGGAAAAAATTGTTAACAAGAATTTATTACTCCACAGATAACAAATGAACAACAATTCTGACAGCTTCATAAGAAGTTCATGCTATTGCATGATAATGAAGAGCTGTTGTGGTGACAAGCATTGGCTGCCAATTTTAGTAATAGCTTTCAGTTACAATGTTTAGCTTTGGACATGAGCTTTCTAAAGAATATGAAATAATCAGGTATAAGCCTTTAAGCTGAGGCTCCTTTCATAAAAGCAAAAGCATTTCAAGGGGAGGAAATAGAGTGCTTTACAAAATACACTGCTGTGCACATTTTGCTTATGAGTGAGCTGATGTAGATAATGACTCCAGATCACACTGCAAAGTCTTTGAGTATCAGGAATATAAACTAACTCTTGTCACTAATTATCACTACCAGAGCACATTTCCATTAGTCAAAAGATTTTTCATTTCAAGAAAGACATCTGGACATTGGTGCTAACCAAATGTTATTTTCCAAAAACCCTGCCTTAACACAGCTAAAAGAATCATTGGGAAAATAGACCAAGACTTAACTGCAGCTTTCACATTCCCAGCAACTTTTATTTTCTTTCCACTGCAGGCACTGCTTTTAAGACCTTTCTGTCATAAATTTCAAATAAAATGATAATGATGTCAAAGGCATGATGTTAGATCTGGCATCAAGAACATAGTTTACATATACAGCAATCAACTTCCTTATATAATAGAGAGAATTAGCTAAGAATTCAGCTTTATCAAGCGTATCATAATACAAACAACCAGAATAATGAGTCTAAGGACAATTTCCCAGTATGCAGTTGTGATTAAATTGGGTGGAACATCAAGTAATGAGGAGTAATAAAGAAGGACTTGAATCACTGAAGAAATATGCCTGAGCTAATTTATAGTAAATAGGCTTTGACAAAGACGGATGTATCATTGTGTGATAAAAGGAAAGAAAACTCATCTATGTGAACAGAAAGATGCAGAAGTCATCTAATTTCAGACAGCTAATCCACACCTCTGCCAATGCCATATACACTGTGATATATATAAGAAGCACTTAATGTATAAATATTGTTCTACAGCAACTGTAACATGAAATGAAAAGAAAGACTATGAAGTTGAGAAAGGAAGCAAATGGAAAAAAAAAAAACCACAAAAAAAACCCAAACCCCAAGACAGAGGAACAGGAGTGGAAAAAAATGGAAGTCCAAAATATTTCAAGATATTCTGAAACCTTCAAAGCCAGATTCAAACATAGATTAAAGAAAAGAACCCTACTTCAGTAGGAAAGTTCAGTAGATTAAATACTCAGTACTTTTCTATGTTTAAATCCTTATTATTCTCTTTAAGATTACTGGATCCTGGTTGCTTTTTCAAGCAGAAAAATGTTGCCAAATGTTACCTTTGAAAATATAGCAGGTTTTATTCTCCTTCTTAATTTACCACAGTTACCACCCATGGCCTGAATCCAAATGGAATTTAGCAATTTATTTTACCTTCAGAGTGAGCTGTTTTAAATCAGTTTCTCTTCTCTTCAGCCTGATATCTGAGCAATAACCACAAATGAAACCCAGTGATCAATCTGTGCCAGTGCCATCTTCTCCTGTGTAGCACACAGAGAGGCAGCTGGATTCAGAAGAGCAGAACTCACATTTTGTTGCACCCAGAGAGTTCATCTGGGCTTTGAAACATAAATTTAAAATCCCAAAATGAACTTAAATAACCAAGGGCTATCTATGTCCTTAATTTGGTCAATGTGAATAATTCCCAACATTATTGAAACCTAATGTAAAGCAGAAGAGTGACATTTGTTTTCCAGCTCTAATTTCCTGATATTTGAATACATCAGCTGCTTGTTGCAGCTATCAATATATCTGTGCTCTGAGAAAGCAAGGTTAGTGTCAGTGGTTTAATTTTTTTGACTATAGCATCTGGTCATTGGTGAAATGGACTGTAAACTGGATACTTTTGAGATTTTCCATTTGCATCCATTCCTGGAATAATTCTGATGACATATTAAGATGAAATACAACAGTAAGAAGCAGAAAAGACATATTTTTCCTACCATCTATTGACCAGAAAATGAGTGAAAATTTTAACATAATAGAATTTATGCTATACTAGTTCTTGTTCTTTCAGGATTTATAATGACAGTTCTTTATGTCCCAGGCTTTCATTGTTAGGAAACGGCTGCTTTACAGAAAGTAATGCAGGGTACACAAACCCTGCCTGTCTCATTTTATCTCCTTCTTTCAAAATAACTTCATACACAAGGAAACTAGTTTTTGCTTTGTCTCTGACTCTGACCAGTTCCCAAGGGAAGGGGAAAAATCAGTATTTTTTTCATCAAGAATATCAACACAGTGAAATATATTTTAGGCAACATTGAGATCTTACATGCTTATTTGTATATAATGGTTGAAATTAAAGTTTACTTTAAATAAGGAGCTTATTATGCAGTTGTATACAATCAGCTGATTTCCATAGTAGTGGAAAACTCTGAAAACCATAAAATATAGTTTAATAAATACTGGACAACACTTATATTTCCAGGGGTAGGAATTAATTTGAACTGAATATTATAAAATGATCAGATATCTCACCGCTATCTTGACACTAATAGAATATTTCTTCAGGATTTTCAACATGCCTGAGGAGACCAAATGCACTCCCAAAAACCAAGCATGAAGCAAATATGACCAATCAAATTCTACTGTGATTATATCACAGTATCACAGTATCATAAGGTTGGAAAGGACCTCTGAGATCATCAACCTATAACCCAACACTAACACCAACATGTACATGTATACATGTACTTTCCATCAGAAAATATTATAATTATTGGGTTTTAGCAAGGATATTTCATCATCAGATCATCCTTGAAAGGGAACTTCAATAGTAGAATTAATATAAGCTCAAACAATTACCTCTCACAAGAGACTTAACAAAGACAAGTAAAAATTACCACAACCAGGTTATGCTATCACTAATATTGCTTTTGCAAAGTCACTCTTCCCCTTTGTTTCTTTACACACCCTCTCTGTATCTCTTGGCTAATTTGATGACTCTTAAACTGTTGAGACTGTCTTTTTGCTGTTTTGCCTATGCTTATTCTGTTTAATGTATAGATACACATCTCTAACAGTAATTATTATTATGAGCACTGCTGTTTAACCATGTGTTGCAGTACTTTTCAATTTTCTTGTCTTTTCTAATAAGCGACTGTGTGCAGTCAAAGGGAGCAGAAGACTTCAAGAATTTGAAATCATATTATTTCTGTCAGAGAGAGTGCCGATGAATCACTCTATTTTGGGGAAATGTACTGACTGGTTTATGTCTGAGGTTCAATAAATTAGTAATGAGAGTGGAAGCTGAAGGAAGTCATAAGATTGCTTCATTAAGATTGCTTCATTAAGATTTCGGGCATTTTTTTCCCCATGAATAAACAACATTTCATCATTCTATAAGATCAAAGAAATTGGACTAATTGCTCTATTACAAGCCATTGAATGACTGAAGTCAATAAACAGACACTGATTTCTGTCAACCAAGAACACACAGCCAGAGTGTTCAACAGATGCATAAAAGTAAGGAAGTGATGCAACTGGTCACATGTGGGTTACTTAAGTGCCATTATCTGTACCTCACTCTAACTATACCACATCCATGGTCACCAAAGTTAATACTCATAAATTATATATTAACCTGAAGATATTCATGAAGTTCAGTTAGAAAATTAAATTAATTCTTCCCCCTTCCATGCTTTCATTTACTCTCTCTGAAGCATCAGTTTTAAACCACCTGACAGAAATGTGAATTTTGCCTTTGAGCACCAACAGCAGGATTTGCTGTGATCCTGTGCTAAACTTCATAATTAAACACCTGCTTTAACCATCTGACTAAATGAACACATCACTGAGTGCTAGCTCTAAAGGTTCTCTTCATAACTAATGAAAAAACTATCAATGTTGGTACCACAGACAAATTATCCTCTCCTTAAAATGGTGTAAGAGTATATTATAGAGAACAGATGTTAACAATGTTTTTCCAAGTGAGATATCTCATCTTATTTTTATTATTGTTATTATTATTATTATTATTATTATTTTCTTTGCAAACTCTACCTAAAAAACCCATATATAATTTTCAAACACATTCAAACAAATTCTGTTTTCAGATACATCTGTTTCTGGACAGACCATGTGTTTGAGGGAACTCCTTAAACAAGTCTGGTTTGCTGTTTAAAAAGGAGCCCAATCCAGACATCACTCAATGTTTTCTTTCTTTTAATTCCAGCATGTGGTTACTTCACAGCACTGCAAAGGGTGCTGGAGCTCAGGTAGGAGGGAAGAGGTTGGTTCCTTTTTGAGCACACATCCATCACTTTATTTTCCTCTTCAGACACTTGGTACAATAACAAGTGATGTTTGGGGTCTTTTTCATCATAAACATTTATTTATTTTGATAATAGCTGGAGGGTATCTCTCAGATTTTAAGATGATCCAGGGAATAAAAGAAGCTTCTATTTTCTCTTACAACAGGAAATAAAACTCTTCAATTTATGAAGATCTGCAGGGTACGAGGGTTGAATATTCAAATAAATTCAGAAAGCACTAGACTAAAAGAGTTTAAAGTTATTTTCAAGAGGCACAGTTCTTGCTCCTAAATCCTGAGTTTACTAGTTGTGGCAAAATTACTTTTCATGTTCCTCTGTTTAGACTCCAGGGAAAAGAGAAAACAAACAAACAGAAAATCAAAAACACATAGAAACTTATGATAGCAACCAAGTGTATGAATGAAAAACCACTTCTACTGCCAGATAATGCCAGGATGAGTAATCAGCACGTTGCACAATGAAAGACCATACAGGTTATAATAATTGTATTTTCAGAGTGATTACTATTTGTAATTAGAAGACTGTTTTGTTGGGAACCTTGATAAGACTTGACATTTTTGTTATTTCTGAACGACATGGATAAGCAAAATACAATCAGATTTATTACTATCTTCTTTTTATTTACACTTTTTTTGCTGCTTGGCAATTTCCAGAAACATGAAAATAATTTTTTAATACTGGCAACACTAGGGAATTTCACAAAATAGACACTTGTAAGATTCTTTTTTTAATTGCCTGTTCGCTATTAAAGTACATTTTCTTTGAAGTCTTTAGCACAAAGATTCACAATATTAATAACCTTAGGCTATTCTGGGTCTTAGTCAGTCCTTATGGAGATAGAGTTTGGGCAAGTTTTCTCTTCCCCACTCCACTCCTAATTTTATAGTAAACCTGTAGTTTAACAAGTAATTTGACCAAAAGACAGACTCAATTAGGATTTTTACTATAAATATATATATATGGTATTTTTATTATATAATATGTATTATATAATATATACACAAAATATAAAATATAATTTAATAAATGATAAACAATATAATTAATTATAGTATTATGTAATATAATAGTTTCATTAAACATGAATACAAAATACTTGCATTTGAAACATCCCTTCTGAAACAGGAAGTAATTAAATGAAAGATTTGCTGAGGCTGAAGTACAATGGAAAGAAAAGTGAAACAACTGTACCTTCGATGGATATATTAACTTTTCTGGGTTTTGCAGTGTAATATTTCTGCATATTAGCACATGCAGCTCTCTATGTGACATTTTCTCTTACTATAGCTGAATGTTACCTTTATAAAACTTGACAAAACATGGCCACTGGTTCCCCAACAGACTTGGAAAACCTGCAGCTGTCCAGTAGCCCAGAAGATGATTTATGCCAATATCCCATTTCTGAGCTAAGATTTTCCTTTGAGTGCATCAGTAGAGTTTTCACCAATCACAACAAAGGGTGATACAATGCACTGAAGTAGAGTTTTCCCATTGAATTCAATGAAACAGGGATTTTTCTTGCAATTTCAGCATTTTCCTAAACTTGATCTGTTCCACACATGTGGAGATGCCTTTTGTGAGGCACAATTTTACTCTGGATACACCACTAGCAGGATGCATCGGAGGCTGATTTGAGGGAAGCTGGCCCACTGAGGACACCGGTGTGGAAAATGCTTCCACTCCTATGGAATTCTCCCCTGTGTCACTGAGTCACTGATGTAGGAAATCCCAGATGAGCTGAAGCAGCCCGACTTGTAACAGCACACCTAGCAAGAACTATTATTGGGTACAGCTGTACCCAATATGGTTATGGAGATGCTGGTTGCCAGTGCTGTCACCAGTAAAGTATCTGTACACCTTAACACCACGCCCACATCAGTGGGAGGAAGAGGGCTCTCCCTTGCTAAGCTACATAGACATGGAAAAGTGAATTTCATCATCAGAACAGCATTCTTCTGCCTTCTCATTCTATCAAGACACTGTGGCCAGAGCTCAGTGGAGGTGCCACTTTCCATCTGGACATGAAAGACTGTCAGTGCTGTTCAGGAGACTGCGTTCCTGCATCCTTGGATCAGTCTTTGTCACAATACTCTTCCCTAGGGTGTCTATGTCTTCTTCTAAGAGCTCTCTGAAACCACCTCTCTCCTTCTCTCTTTCAGATTGACATAACGTGCTGCCACAGCAGGGTGACTGGGGAGACACTGGCATCACCACCAACTGCAGCCCGTGCTCAGATGTGTACACTGGTCAGAGAGGGTGTCAGAATCACGCCACAAGTTCTGGTAAACGAGCAGTCATCTTGATAGTGCTGTCTGTGGTAACGCTGCACGTGCCCAAATTGGACACTGGAGCTCCTTCCCTGGAGTCACCTCCTCAACTGAACAAGTCTATGAATCTTCTGTCTCCTCTTTTGAAAGACTACATACACTAGACAGCCGCAGACACAACATAGAGCACATAAGTAACCACAAATTACTAGTGCAAGTATAATTAAGCCATGTTGATCTGAATAATTTGTGTCTGCTGCACTTACAGGCATTTTTATGGACCTATTTCTTCTAAGAGGCTTTTGGGACAAGTAAAAACCCAGAGAGATTGAAACTGATGGAATGGGATTTTAGTCTAAGGGTGGAGCTGAATGCTCCATGTACAGTGTGTTATCTTTAAACAGCAGCAGGTGACCGTATTTTGAGCTGGATAACATATTTTTTAAAAATTATTGCATAAGTTAAATTGGAGTGAATGAACTGTAGCAAATATTCTATGACTACTATTTTTAATGAGAATCATTCAAACAAAGTCTGAATTGGTTACTATATATATCTAAGGAAATTATACTATATAAAAATAAATATACTATATGTACTATACATAAAGAAAAAAACTATTCTCCTATATGTTATTTATTACCCTGTCTACTTGTTGTAATATTAATATTATTTATATAATGTTGGTTGTTCATTTTTCCTTTATTCCTGGAATTCAAAATAAAGATCTGAGGTTTTCTGTATTTCTTTTGATTGTTTCCAGGTAATTCAGCATCTGCTTTTGCTATTTTGTTTAAGTTTTGTATAGTGAAGTTAAGTATGAAGTTTGATTTATCTGCAACACACATACGAAAGGAAAAGTCTTATCGGGCACTTGGGAAAGAAAGTACAGTTTTCACAAAAGAACTGTTAACTTCTTTCCCATTTCAGCACCCCCCTATTCAGGGACATTGAAGCAGCTGTGATGAGAATGATGGATTTTTCCAAATAAGTTGCCATTGAACTCCTGGAATTTTAAAAGAGTGAAGAAAATCAAAAACTCTGTTTTGGCAGAGAGAAAGTTACCCTGGCATGGCAGTCATGCCATCAAATAGCTTTGTGCTCATATCTAACATAAAATCCTGAATCTATTTGTAAAAATACTTTTTTCTTCCTTTTAATAAGGTTGTTACCTCTTTAAGTCTTTAACAGTTGAATTATTATGGTTGTACTTCCTTGTGTTCAAAATCTGATCTCAGTGTGATCAAGTACCTCTAATTCTTTTTTTTCATGTATTTTTCATCCCTTAGCTATCCAGGTATCACAGGTATTCCTACACAGTCAATAAACTCATTCCTTTTTTACCACTCTTTTTCTGTGCCAGTTCCACACCTATGACTGTAAAAAACATAATTCTATTAAGATTTTGCTTTTTTCAACTGTAGTTACAAGTAAATGTTTGTTTCTCTTCAGCACTAGTCATTATTTTCTTCTAATTATCAACCGTATTTCTGCACAGATGTCTGAAGAAAAGAACACTTTCAGCTAATATCTTAAGTGAATAATTTTAGTCATTTCCTTCTTTGATGCAGTCCTTGAAGGGGATTAGTTGTCTAATTTCTGTTTGGGCCTAAGTGCCAATGAAAATAATGGGAATATAGACCCCTGAAAAAGCGTCAGGTACACAAACTCCCTTGTGAATTTTTTCAAGTGGAATAGAAATATTTTCACTGTGTAAGCTATCCAGCTGAGATTGGATTCCAAGCACTTTCACCTGGGAGTCTCTACAGAATCCCCACTTTTAAGGTACTTAACAATATTTGACTGCATCCCTTTTCCTTGCCTTTTTTTTTTTATTTGAAGACTCTTTGAGTTAAACTTTATTGAATAAATGGGACCAGAACTTTAGACAATATTAAACAAGGATCTACTAATATCTGGCACACGAGTTTAGTTCTTAAATTTACTGGAAACCTTCTTACAGATACACAATAGGATTGAATTTTCTGTAGCTGAAATGACAAATTTGCTGTTAAAAAAAAAGGTTTAATAGTTCTGTGTTAGAGTATGAGTTTATAGCAAGTGGGTTCACACCTATGTATTCTTGTTGCTTTTATAAATTAATACATTCCTCCTGAATAACATGGTTTTCTTCCAATTTGTATAATTGTTGAGACCATTACAATACTTTGTAAATCACATGTTCAGGGAAACTTTTACTGTACAGGGGTTTTAGAAATCTTATAGACTCTTATCCATCTCTTGCATTGCTGAGTACCTGGACTAGTTTAGCAGATGATAAGTAACATATTTGAGTGTACTGCAATAATCAAATCACCATCAAATGCTTCTGATTCAGCTTTTTACTCACAGCTTTGATGACTCTAAGGTTTCTGCAATAAAGACTCAATAGGTTTTCCAAGAAGCTGTTATTTCCTTCCCTGCTCCCTGTCTTGTATGTTGCCTTTGGGACTGAGAAGGACTAGGATGATCTCAGAAACAGGTGAGATTTTAAAAGGGATTCATGTGCATGAAAAAGTAAAGCACTATGTGACTAATTTGATTTGCTTTGGAAAACTGACTCCTCTGCATTGGGTGGAAATGGCTCCCCTGCATTCACTGGTAAAATTACCCATTGCCGTCATGTAGATCAGGAATTTATCTCTGATTTTCTGAAACTCAGAGGTAAGTGGGTTTTATTACCAGGTTTGTCTACGTGTTTAAAGGTTTTACTACTACCTCATCGTATTAACACAAGATTAGGTGTGCTTGGACTGCAGGAATTTATTCAATGTGAAAGTTTGCAAAGAAACAATGTGTGCCTATTTCCAACATTTCTTGCAACTAGATCTCTGCAAACCTCTATAGATTTTCTGAAATAGAGTTCGTACCTGAAAGAGCCCAATTTTCCCAAGGTCAGATTGCTCTATGAACTCAGATATTATTTATGCATGGTAACATAGATCAAAAGTGTGTCTGGAGAAGGACATAATTATATGAGACAAAATATGAAAAAATAATGAGGTCGTTTCCTATTCAGTTTTTTATATACAAGACTTAATCCTTTCCAGAGAAAGAAAGATAAGAGACAGGATTGAAAGAGGGCAGTTCAGATCCAATTTTATGTCTTGTGCTCTTGATTCCTAAACAAGGATTTTATACTAACAAAAAATTAGATTTTGGACAGCACTGACCTTTTCTCTCTGAGTTTAATAAGATAAAAATTAAGCCATATATACTGATACAAATATATGGAAGATGTAAATACAAACCCACTGGGGTATAATATCTTGAAACAATCTTGAAGAGGTACTGAAACATATGGAAATCTCAATCATGTGTGATCACATGAGGATAGATAATCAAATGATTTTGTTAGCGCAACTGAAAATATACACTTTTACATTCATGACACTGAGATAATTCTTTAAATTCTACAACTACAGTGTAACTTTAAAATTAAGCATTAATAACATGCTAAATCTTTAAGGAGAACAAGTCAAGGACAAAATCAGATTCATGTTACAATAAGGCAAACATAACCTTTTAGTAAAATAAATTTGAATAATTCCCAAACCTGATTAAAACTGAATAATAGTGCTGTCACAGGTGAAACAAAGTAAGCCCATAGTGGATTTGATAGTGGGGTTTATTCAAAAACCTGGGAGATTCACTTACCTCCCACTTGGTTTCCTCACATACTTGCTCACTGCCTCCCCACACTCCACCAGGTTTCCTGCATCTCCAGCCCTCAGCATTGGATGCTGTTTCAGAGAAGTTGGGAAGAAATTTGTGCCAGTACATGCCATGCTGCTGCTTGCAGATACCTCTCTAGGGCATCTCCAGCCAAGGTCTCTGTGCATCCCCCAGCACTTGTGTCTATGCGCTTCTCATGTCTGGAGACTTTTCCTACTTCCAAGATCTTTCCTCCAGCAACAATATTCACCTTCTACCTCCTAGCCCCCCTCCTTTTTTTTTTTTCCTCCAAGACCAAATCCTCCTTTCAGGAGTCCCTTTCTGTGTACAACCTCTTCTTTCCAGGATGCTACACTCCCAGTTTTCCCATTATGTATAGTCTAGGTAAGGAAGAACAACACATGACTGGCCTTTTAATAGGTGATCAAGTCTCCTCAATTGGAAGATTCAGGATATGATGCCCCAATGCCCAGTCACCATGGATTTAGGAAAGGCAGGTTCCGCTTGATCAACCTGATTTCATTCTGACAAGGTGACCAGCTTAGTGGATGATGGAAAGGCTGTGGATGCTGTCTTTCTGGACTTTAGTAAAGCTTTTGACACTTTTTCCCATAGCATTCTCCTGGAGGAACTGTCTGCTCATGGTTTGGACAAGCATGCTCTGCTCTTGGTAAAAAAACCCTCTGGATGGCCAGGCTCGAAGAGTTGTGAACGCTGGAGGCTGGTTGTGAGTGGTGTTTCCCCAGGATCAGTGAGGGAATCGAGTGCACCTTCAGTAAGTTTGCAGATGGTCCCAAACTGGGCAGTAGTACTGATCTGCTTGAGGGTAGGAAGGATCTACAGAGTGATCTGGACAGGCTGGATCGATGGGCTGAGGATGACTACATGAGGTTCAACAAGACCAGGTGTTGGGTCCTACACTTAGGTCATAACCATCCCATGCAATGCCACAGACTTGGGGAAGAATGGCTGGGAAGTTGCCTGGCGGAAAAGGACCTGAGGGTGTTGTTCAATAGCCAGCTGAACACCAGCCAGCAGTGTGTCCATGCGACCAAGAAGGCCAGTAGCATCCAGGCTTGTATCAGAAACCGCGCGGCCAACAGGACCAGGGCAGTGATTGTGCCCCTGTACTCAGCACTGCTGAGGCCACCCCTTGAATCCTGTGCTCAGTTTTGCCACCTCGATACAAGAAGGACATTGAGGGGCTGGAGTTTGTCCAGAGATGGGCAACGAGGCTGGGGAAGGGGCTGGAGAACAAGTCTTAAGAGGGGCAGCTGAGGGAACTGGGGTTGTTTAGCCTGGAGAAAAGGCAATTGAGAGAAGACCTTATTGCTCTCTATGACTGACTGAAAGGAGGTTGTAGCGAGGTGGGTGTTGGTCTCTTCTCCTGTGCAACGAGTGACAGGACAAGAAGAAATGTCCTCAAGTTGCACCAGGGGAGGTTTCAACTGCATACTAGGAAAAATTTGTTGACTGAATTGGAACAGCTGCCCAGGGAAGTGGTTGAGTCCCCATCCCTGGAGGTGTTTAAAAAAAAAAAAATAGAAGTGTGAATCTGGTGTTTACAGACATAGGTTTGTACTGGGCTTGGCAACGTTACACTAAGAGCTGAACTTGATGATCTTAAAGTTCTTTTCCTACCTGAACTATTTTATGGTTCTTTCATTCCCAAACACATACACCCAATCATCATCTGACTGGTAACATTCACAATCTGAACTATACTTTTACCTAGGAGTATGCTCTTTGATGACTTTCCTGCTGAAGCTGAACAGCTGGTGCTTCTTTCCATGGCTGTACTATAAGACCTATCCAGCTTAGAAGAAAGAGATGGAAGGGACAATAATATTTAATACTGCAAGCATCTGCTATTCTATCATAGCTGAATATAAGGGATTGACTGTTATGGAATAAATAAATCATATTAGACAACATAATATACATATTGTCACAGAACATTAGACTTGGAAAGAAGGCTCGTTTGCTTACTTGATTCACCCTCATGGGAAGAAGAATTAAACCATATATTCTCTTGAGCTTTGCACAGAGAGGTTTTTACATGTCTGTAATTATGATATTTCCTTACTTTTCCTGAAAGATTTTTTTCATAATATGGTATCTTGGAATATAACTCTGGCATTGATGAATTTTTTTTCACATAAATACAGTGAAACCTATTGATAGTTAATGTTATCCAGTAATCCACCTTGCCAAGGTTGGTTTGTTTTGGTTGGCAAACATAAATGTATATATTTGAAGTAAGTGCTCATTTTGCACTGAGGCACAGCATAGCCAATTAGAATTGTCTTCACAGCCTAAAGACTACAGAAATCTGTGAAGAAAATACAGTAGTGGTCCTTCATTCTGGAAAAAAAAAGAACCACAAATTTTGTGCATAGATCACTCTTCAGACAGACTGAAATTATATATGAAAGTCTGATGTATTAATTCTGCTCCATAAGCATTGTACTGGTAATTTTAAGCACTAAAAATCTCATAAAATAATTAAACTGTAAAAATTAATCACTGTCAATAGTTGCTTTATTATGATAAGCTACAGATAGTTCCCAGTAAGCTTTTCTTCTAGTCTCAAGATCTATATATTCATGGAAGTTTTCATAGTGTCAGTTATAGGTATCAATTTAGACATTTTAACATCTAAAAATTAGTCACACAGCAGGAGACTCAGCATGAAAGCTAAGTACTGCACACTAGGAAAATAATTGCCTACACCCAGGAAAACTAAAATAATTTGCATAGGAACTGTTCTGAAGTTGTCATCCAAATTAGGGCTTCTCCACCCCTTGGAAATTCAAAGCGGAGTTCACTTCCAGGAGTGCACACGCAGTGAAAGAGGAGAGGACTTTTTGCAGAACATGTACATGGTTAAATAAAACAGGAGAGCTTGCTTTCAGAAAGCCTTTTGTCCTGGAGATGTGGACCTGTCGGATCTCCTTCTCCAAAGCGTGGTATTTTAATGAAAAATGCATAAAAATGGAAGCCCAAGACCCTCTCAGAGTTAAATGAGCAATTTATCATAAAATCTGTGCATTTTTAATTTTAAAATTATACTTTAAAACACTTTGGACATTTGTTTCATGCTTTTTACATTTTTTTGATATATTAATTTGTAACAGAAAATAATTTGGAAATGATAAACTTGGCTAGAAAGGGGTTTTGTTACTTTCCTTTCTGAAAGTATGTTGTTGTGTTATGCAGAGGAGACATCTTTTGACACATTATCTACAAGTGTGTGTTATGTTTTACTGCCTTCTCCAATGACTTCTGCCATCTGCCTGGAGTTGCAAATATCATTTGGGACAGAAAAATAAGAAAAAGAAGGAAAACCACTGAAACTGAAGTATCAAAAATACCTAGGTCATGTCAATACAAAAATATATAAGATTTTTTTTAAAGAAATCAACAGAATTAGTTTCACTAGAAGAAATACTGGGGAAAAAAATAAGGAAAAATAAGATTCAATACAAGAGAAAAGAAATACTGAAAAATTCAGCAGTGGGAAGAGTGAATAAGAACCCAAATATTTGTACATATGATATAGAGTCTTCAAAATAAATAGCACATAATGGAAAGGAGATATAGCAAGCTACTCCTTATGTATTCAGGACACTCAATTACAAGAAAAGTACTATTATAAGAGATTTATAAGAAAAAAATTAGTTTCTGCTTGCTTTTGAAAAGATTTTATTTTTTTGAATCCAGATAATTTTCTTTAGAGAAGTGTTCCCAGATCAATTTTTAGAAGTGATTACAGCAACTAAACAAAGTTGACAGCCTGCATCTTAAACCTTTCTGGAACTTCAAAATAGCTGCTGTGTTTGTAAAACAAGAACATATTGGCACTGGCTTTTTTTAAATCAAACATATCTTTGCAATTTCTGTGCCATAGCACATCACAGCTGATTATATCATGCTAGAGTATGTGTTGATGTAACCATAGCAATCATTAAATCCATTCTTGGAATTTTTAGGTCCCATGGATTCTCCAGACTGTTCAAACATTTGTTCTAAAAGTGCAATGTTTTCTTTTTTAAAAACATTTCTTTTTAAAGAAATTTCAGATTTTTTTATAGAAAGTGCAGATGCTAAAGGAGTTGTTGTGCATATATAGTCCAGTCTAATGTTCTTATTTCATGCTCACATTTCTCATTTGCTGTTAATCAATCTGAATTAAGTACAATCTACTGTGCCCGCTACGCATGATGCTTGGCATTGATCAATTCACTACACAATTATGCACTGCTTTAAAACTTGATCTGGAAGATATAAGCAGTAATTCCCTGGGGATCCAGGAGTCAAGACCCCTTAGAAGTACAACAGTAAGTGATAAATTAGATTGTTTAATTATAAACACGAGTACAGGTTATTTGCAATCTCAATAAATCATCCAAAAATATCTACACCAGACAGAATTTTAATTCTCCCTTTCAAGGAAGAGCCCTGATCTATAATTTGCCTTTATTGAACAGATAAAGGAAAGACCATATGATAAGACTGAAGTAGGGATACTCAGATGTTAAGAATAGGTCTTTTATTTTGTTTTGCAATGAGATTTTTTTTAAATACCAGCATTTATGATGAGTTGAACTAATCCATAGCTATGTAATTGTTGTGAAGAATATAAGGACAAGTGAATAGGTACTTGTTAAGAAATCCTCAGAAACTTATAGCGTGGCAAGAAAGAAAACCATCAAATCTTTGGAAATGGAAATATGGGGCAGATTTCTAGAAATGTTTTTAGTGGGATGAGAAGACGAGCAGACACAAGAGTGCTGGAATTAATTTCTCAGTTCATTTTTGTGATCGTGGCGAGTATCCCAGGCCCAAAGGTAATACTGCATTTAATGATAATTGGGTTTATAACCTTCTGTATGACCAGTGGTTGAAAAAATATTGATCACGTAGAGAATAAGGCAAAAATAGGCTTATTTGTTCTGATCAAAGTTTCCATGCAATTTATTATTTTCAAACACAGCATGAAGTAAGGAACACTTCAGAGTGGGACAGTTTACAAGATTCTTTGATGTTTTTTGTTTGTCAGCTAGACTGTGCGTGTTTATACGTGTAATTCTGCTTAAAAAAACCCTCTGGCTAAAATTTTCAACTTTGCTTTCTGAAGATGGGCTGTTAAAATAATGGCCTGATTTTGGCTCCTCATAAATATTCAAAAATTTGCAATAGCTTTCTCTACAGTGTCAATGGTATCGGTTTGTTTTAACTACATTTCAAACCACAACAACCCTAGAAATGTATAATTAATATATAACATATAATATATGGTATACGGTGTATATACTATATTATATATAAGATACAAGATGTAATATGTCATATGTAATATATAATATGGTATATAATATACAATGTGTAATATATTTATGTAATATAGTATATATGAGATATATATTACATACTGTACTATACACTAGATTCTCTACAATATACAATATGCAATATACAATATACAATACATGATGAAAATTGTATAATATGTAATGTATAATACATAATATATAATGTATAATATATTATATACTATGTAATATATACTGGATAATATATATGACCTCTAATATATATGCAATATATGCCTCAGAGTGTGTTACCACCCAAAGATGCTGTCTGAAATTCATGAGTGATGTTTCAATATCTGAGGCATTGCCTTCATGTTATAAATTGTTTAAAAGTTTAAAAAGTGGCTTGCAGACAGGGCAGAAAAATAAATAAATAAACCTGTGTTATTCTAGAGTTAGTGCATCTTACAAGGCTAAGTAAAGGAGTGGCCTGTATCCATCACTTAATGACATTATAAATCTTAGTACCTTGCAAGGCAATGACATGACAAATTAGAGTGAACAAGCCAGAGATGCACTATTTGTAAGCCTCAAAGGAAAGGTTAATGCAAGTTAAATATTGACATGTCAGCAATAAGGATTATAGCAATTATAAATTTGCACTAATGCCAGCTGCTGTTTAATTATTACGTGACACTGACGGGTCAGTCTGGTAGATTGACAGCTGAAGGCATTTGCCTTGTAGGAATAATTCAAGATCTTTGGAACAGGCTCTGATCTCTGTTACAGCAATTCAATTCTATGCACAAATCTCCTGGAGACAGGGGAGTTAATTCATATTCCCAGTGGCAACAGCAGAATCTGCTGCTGTGTCACATGTTGTATTCATTTTCCCAAGTGTCAGGAAAGTAAATAATTACTTATTGTGCAAAGATACAATAAGTATCACATATTGAATAACACACTTCCTCTCTTCTTTACTTTAAGTCACTCTTCTAAGAGCCACACTAGAACACGTGTAAATACTGGTGCTATCTGCCTGAAAAAAAGAGGTGGAAATAAGTAAAAATATGAGTTTTTACTCTAAATGGGTATGTTTTAATTCATGTTGGTAATCCTGAGCTTTTGGGAAGTGCTGGGTAATAAAAACCATGAATACAGTAAAGGAGAATATTATGGTTTTCTAAGAAAAAAAAATCAAGCATTGATTAAAACAGAAGAATAGATCTGGAGTACAGGGAAAAGAGTAGATTGAAGTTTTCTGCTGAAATTTACTGGGTCTTCTTAAATGATTTGTCTGGGAAAATTAATTCAGTGACTGCCGTTTTGGTGCACTTGCACTGTTCACTAAGTAATTTTGACATCTAAAAGCATGTGGAAATTATGGCAGTAAATGCCTGCAAATGACCAACACAAAGCCTGTGAATCAATTAAATTCTAATTAAACCTTCACACACTGAATGAGCAGGATTTAACTTGGGGAGAGATCTTGTCTTGGAACCTCCACACGCTGGTGCATTTCTAAAGAGAAGATTAGGACAGACATAACTTTTCTCCCTTAAGCTGTGTCAAAAAAAAAAACAACTTACTGATTTCAATGGGAGAAGATTAAAGCAAGTCTTGTCACTTTTGAAGTTTCTGGATCATGCCTTTTCTATTTCAATATCTAAGCAGAACAGGAGACCTGTCCCAAAGGCTCATAGAATTTCTGCTAAAACTGCAGTTTTCTGTAAGAGAATTCCGTGGTTTGGGGCAGTTATTCATCTGTTTTCCCTGTTGTAAGATGTGTTTGTTTCTGAATATGTAAATATGCAAGAGTTCATTGCATAGGTTCCACTTACATGCTTTTCTTCAGCTGCCTGAGGTTATTGAGGGAGGTGTTAACTGAGCCTCAGCAGAACTGCATTCTAGTTCTCAGCTATCATTAAAACTTGTGGCTTCCCAGCCCTCGGTTGTAGTTTCATGGATAATTAAAGGGGTTTGGGGTTTTTGATTATTAATTATTATATATTTTATAGAGACACTGAAGGAGGCTTCTATATTCTTCTGTTTCTATGTTTCCCCTCTTCTTACACCCAGCCCTATAAATTCACCAGTGGCATGGAATCAAGTTTCTAACTTTCCGGAGGATACACTACAGCTCTTCTTGTATTCTCATTTCAAGTTTAATTGAAATGTGAAATTAAATTTCTGATAAGTTGAAACACATAAAATCAGTGGCACATGACTAAACTTTAAAATATTTGACCTTAAGCAAGATTTGTTGGCATTGTTCTTTCCTCGCTTTGTTGAAAGCAGGAATACCATTTGTTTAAAGAAAAAGGGCAAAGTAACCTCCAAGAAACTTCAAATACAAAATTATTATTATACAATTATAAAATTAAAACAAATCAGAGGCGAGCACTGCAGCACAAGGACCCTTGAACTTTAGATTTGCTATAGGGCACCAAGAATGTACTACACAGGTTCAGTATTACAAGGAAAAGTCTACCTGAAGGTTATAGAAGAGGATTGTGGCTCCTTGCTCCAAAGAAAAGCTGAGTGAGTGGTGACAGTGGATTCCCTTAGAAAATGCACTCCTGATTCACAGTAGAACAGCAATGTTGTTGCATCCTGTAGCGTCATTCCACTGTGCTCTTCACAATAAGTGAAGAGTTGAATTGAGACTTCTCTAAGGCAATAATCTGTGGTGGCATCTGTGGTCCATAGTGCTGCAACACCAAAGTGGACCAAGGAGGTGACTGCATCACTAGCTTTTTCCCAGACTTCTCTTGAGCTATAAAGCAGAAATACTGGAGGTGTTTGTTGGTAGCTAGGGTGTTCCTACACTGCAGTAGTTTAACAGAGAATAATCTAAGAGCTTTCATGTGACCAAAATAAAACAAGGTGTTTGTATCATTATCAAAGTCTCAGTGTTAGTAATTAGGCTGATGCTTGCAAGTATGCTGATAAAAAGAGGTAGCAACCTCTCCAATCAGATAAGAAATAGATAATTCAGATGATTATGCCAGCTCTTTCTCTTCTCCACCCAAACAAACAGCACTATCATTTGATTTAAAATAAATATATTTATAAGAGTACTTTCAATTAAATAAGGCAGGCTGCATTTTAATTAGAATAATTTCTCAATTTGAATGCACAAATCTAATTTTCTTGGAAATCTAAAGACACTTCTCCAGTTTGAGGGCAGAGTTGTAAAGAATTGCAGCATGTATTTCAAGGGCAAAGACATTTAAAAGGTTGACCAGTCTCAATTATATTGTTAATTCCTGAACCTGTTCATATGAAAAATGTCATAACAAGTTCTAAGGGGCTTGGCAATTGAGAAAGTGCTTGTGCACATGGCATTGTACATGATTTGCATCACATTCAGGCAGAAAAGTGGAACTCTGCAGTTTTTTAGAGTGCTTCACTCTACCATAACAATAAGAGTAAGTACCATGATACTCTTCCCGGGGGAGGGAGGAGATTTCATTCATGTCCAATTTGGAAGACAATTGTAAAAAAAAAACCTTCATTGCAGCAATTTTTTTTTTAATGCAAAGGTCATTAACCTCATGCCACCATAAACAAATCTTCACAGTTCTTCCAATCTTCTCTTGGCTCCCCAAGGGTTAAATCTTCTTTCATTTGTTATTTAAAGATTTTCACATTGTTTAAGGAGTAAGTAGAGTTCTGTCGTTTGGAAGTTATAGGATAAATACCTCTTTCCAATCCTGCTTAAACAAATTCACAAAGAGACAAAATAAGAATTTTGCTGTCTTTGTGATTTTAATGCCAAAAATACAATTTTTTTTACAATAACTTGAAAATTTAATTTTAAAATTTTTAATTTTAACATTTAAATACTACTGTAAGTTATGGAATACATTCATATAAATTCATATATATGAATATATATATTCATATATTTCTAAAAAACCCAAATGGATCCAAAATGAGCAAACACAATCCTTCAGAGCATTATATACCCTACTGGCATTTTCCTAAACATACTGAGTCTGAGTCTTCTCCTTACTATTCAGACATCCCAACTCTATTGTTTTTTTGAGGCTGTATCTCTGAGTAGAGACTCCCAGGACTCTTTCCTGAGTTGATACAATGCACCTGTAACGAGTATAGGAAATTCAGAGTCCCCTCTATTGTGGATTAATTAGCATTTTTTAGTTCTTTTTGACATTATGCTATCATTCACATAATCCTCTAATAACTTTTTGGAGCTTTCTCAGTATTTGACTGTTAATGAAGTAATTTCTGATCATCCAGAAAATTCGCATTGCTAATATTAACTCTTAATTTTTACAAATATATTAACACTGGAGTGTTGATGGAGACTTGAAACCTTGTACTGTCTGATGTGACAAAGCCACCTCGTTTGTTTCATCTTGTCTTCTGTGGGAGACCTCTGAGTAGAGGCTTGTTCCTGTACACAGTTATTACTTTATCAACATGTCCAAAGGACTCAAACGATATATGACTTACCAACCTTGCTGGATCTGTTATCCTGGAAGAGTCATTCTACTTCAAAAAGCAAAATTGTTACAAACAAATTCTTAAACTCTCTTGGCTCCCAATAAAGTAAATAAAAAAAATCAAATTCTTAGTCCCAGAAAGTTTTTCAGCTTTATTGTGAGAAATCCTTTGTGATATAGAATGTTAGAAAATCATTGAACTGAGAAATATCCTTAACCTCCTCCAATGTTCCCTCAACCACCCTTAAATATACAAAAAAAAAAAAAAAGGATTTGGATGATTTGGTTTGTCATTTGCTGTGCATTTAGAGTAATTGTTACGTACTTGACACTGAAATGATGAATAGAAGAATTTTATTATCATTTACAACTTTAGAAACAGCAGGGTTTAGTAATGTCAAAGATAAGAGCCTGACAGGTAGCTGAAATCAATGAAAGGCAGAGGCAAATCATGAGCTGAAACAGATGTTTTTTTGAGCCTTTTATGTCCCTTTATTTGTGAAAAATCTCCCTATATATCAAGTGTTTGCAAGTTACAGGATTCATAACACTTCTGGAATCACAGCAGGAAGATGGGGAATGAGAGGCAGGGAACTGAGTGAGCAGATTTTCTCCTTCACTGCGTGATGTTGGGACATTCCTGCAGAGGGAGAGGGAAGGATTCTGCACGTCCTTCTGCTTTCTCTCCAGCCTGGTAAGGCTCTGAGGGAAAAGACTATCAGAAAGTTATTCTTACCACAAAGGTGTTTATGGAAAATTCTCTTTCAGAATTCTCCCGTTGGGATTCCCACCAAAGCATGGCATTAGTCAGTGGGAGGTGGTATTACCACCATCCAGTTTCTCAATAAGCTCCCTTATTCCCGTATTCATTGCTATAATCTGGTTTTCACTGGTGTGTATTCTGTGGGCACTGGGTAACCAGAAAATCTGGGTGGGACATTTATTGTGTGTTTGATATTCAGTATCTATTTATCCTCAACACAATGGGATTCAGTTTACTTGCCTAGAGTTTCTACACCCTACAGTAAACGTGATGATCACTGTTAAAATCTCCAATTGATTTAAAAAAATAGGTTTGTTGAATCATTTATATTCCCCATAAATTCATGTTAGTGGGAATGAATTGTTCTCCCTTATGTCCTAAACAATGAAATTTTATCTACTCTTTCATCATTAAGGATAAGTGTTCTAGGCTTACGAATACCATACTCGTCATACTTGTCGTTTCTAAATATTGGCACAATATAAACTCTCCTCCAGTCTTCTGGATTTTGTTTGCTGCCTCTGAGATTTATTACACATCAACACTATCAAGCCAGAGATGTCATCAGCCAGCCCTTTTGGGTACAGCTTTCCCAGCCTGATGATTTCAAATGTTTATCACCACCAGATGTTATTTAACATCTTTTTTAGTTACTAATAGACAATACATATCTATCTAAACAACAGACATCTTAATTCTTTCCAAATGTAGGCAGGTTCCTAAAGTCTTTGGCTTTTTTATTTCTCAAAACCTCTTAATCTTCCCCATTTAGTGAATGCTCTCTCTTTCCTAAGACTTGTTTTTCTTACTATATATTCCTATTAAATCTTAGCATAGAATATTTAATTTCACTATCAATAGTCTACACTTAAAAACATCTGTTTTGATTGGCTGAAACATGATTCTGCTGTTAAAATTTTACAGATTATGTTTTATATATTATGTTTAATTTTTTACTTCTGCTTTAATTTCACCACTATACAAATACTAAACATGCAGTCAAGTTGTCCCCTTTCTTGTTTCCAGAATCATATTTTGTCATCAAATAATCTCTGTATGACCCATTCTAAATTCTATTCACATTGTCTTTTGCCTTCTCCCTGCAGTTGTAATTCTTACAGACAGGTTTTTTCAGGTTCAGTTAGACACTAGTAGGTCAGTATATACTGATGCATTAACTTCTCCAGAAAGGAATAACATGTTATTTAAATTTAGGAGGGAAATGATTGATTTGATGTACAAAGGAAAGTCACAGCGATGTGAAAGCAGGCAGTATCACCTGTCAGTCTTGACAATTATAGAGCTCTAATCTAAGAAAAACATCTCATATTATTTCAATAAAACCCTTCATGCTATGGGCAGCCTAAGTTTTTCCTGCCCAGTGCTGATGGCCCAACAAGTGCTGGAACTGGTCCATCTCTAGCATTCTGGAGCTGCTACTCCACAGTAGGCTGTAAATTTCCCAGTGTGAAAACATGGGGTGAAAAGAAACACATTTGATGTGGCACAATACATTGAAATAAGTAAGAAGTGGCTGTAGTGGTTATATGCTCTCCAAGGTGTTTAAAACTTAAAATGCTGTGTGCTAGGGGGCCTGTATTTGCCTTTGATATTCTTAATGTATTTTCCTGATCCTTAAGCACACAAAAGCTATGCAATTCATAAAAGCATGTGTGTGTAGTCTTCAAGATCTACTGAAGCACTTCTACAAGATGTCAAATTTGCACATTACAATCTCATCCTTGCAGATATTTATGAGGATATTTAACTTACACTAAGTAAATAAATGTGCTAAAGATAATGGGATTCATTACTAATTCTATTTACAGTCTGCATATTTAGACATAAGTAATTTAATAATATTTCATAAAGAAAGTATTATTGCTAAGAGAGTTATCTTTTATATTAGCTTTTCACATACAAGCATTAGTTGATCCTTCTTTCCAGTCTCTCTGACTGCCCAGGACATTCCTTTCAGACAGATGGGACCTTGTAAATACACACGTTCATCTGTTCTTTGCTAGAACCATGACAAAATGTACACAGGAGTGAATCTGGAATCATGCAACAAAACTCAGGAGGGAGTAGGTATTGAACATGAAAATTGAATACCTGGGCTGCAACCAGCACATCGGCTCCTTCCACCGCCCTTCAGACTGTTGCCTTAGATATCTCTTCCTAAGACAATTGGAGGTGATAGGATTGCCCAGAATAAGGGAAATAACTGTCAGTTCTGTTTATCAGGGTGAAGGGAAGTGGTTTATTCCATCAGGATGGGAAGAATCTTCTCCAGACTGGTTCAAGAAAGCAAGAATTTCGACAGAGTCTGGAACTCATTTCAAATTATTCCTCTATGTAATATGTATTATGCACAAAAATAAAGTTACAAAATATTGCAGGCATTAAACAAGAAAAATAAGGCATTTCTCACATCAGTTCACTATTGAGTGATTTAAAATAAATTATTCTTACAGTGATCTCTACAGATTTGGAGACAGAAAGAGCCCAATAGCAATATAGGAAAACTTCACACAACTTGGAAGCTCATACAAAAATTAAGCTATTCTATGGTCCAAACAGAGAAACCTCTGCTTTAAAGTTAATTCAGCTAAGTTTAAAACAAGCAAATAGAGCGTAAAACAGTCCCAAACAAAATCAAACAGGTATGTACTTCACAATTCTGATCCTGGATATTAGCTGAAAACAAAAAAGGGGATTAATTCTGATGATACCAGCAGGAATTAATTCCCTTTTTTGTTTTCAGCTGAAACTGAAATATGAGGTTAGGTTTTCTTCATCATGAAAATCCAAAGTCTAAGATAAGTCTTACTTTTTAATGGATGATATGTACAAAATAGTTAGATGAAGGCTTCCCTATGGGATGCATAAATAAGCCTTCAATACTCTGTTAGCTTATAAAATTGTTACAGCCCAGTAATTCACCCTGCTTTGAGTGGTTTCTCCCTAAAACTAACAATGAAATTGTTTACTAAATGTGCTCTCCCCCAACACAGATACATATGGAAAGTCTCAGGGTCACCAATGTCCCAGTGTATAAACCAGGATTCTGCCAGCAGGGTCAAAATTTTGCACAATTAAATTCCTGATCAAACCACCACCAATGTCAATGAAGACATTGTAGAAGCTCATGGAGGCAAAATCCTGCTGCAAGTGCCCATGCACTGAGGGTACCTCTAGCATTGGTCCCAGGGCATAAGTGTGCTTTAGGAGTCCCAGACTTCTGGTGCTGCTTAAGATTTTAGTTTGAGAAGGAAAGTTTTGCCTCAAGGTATATCCTTTTCTGGTGAAAAACCCATTGATTTTCCAAGATTTGTCTTTTCCGTGTCAATACAGAAGCTCACTCAGCCTCTCTCACTTCTCAGGGAAGAACCTGAAGTTGAGACTTGGAGTTGGTCTGCATCATGCCAATCCATATAAAGAACAACTTCCTCTCTCAGTTCCAAGTCTGTACCTCAGCTACAGCATCCATACC
Source organism: Tapera naevia (assembly GCA_033556795.1). Classification (NCBI taxonomy): domain Eukaryota; kingdom Metazoa; phylum Chordata; class Aves; order Cuculiformes; family Neomorphidae; genus Tapera; species Tapera naevia. Next base: position 470,882 of record JAUMJJ010000034.1, on the reverse strand, counting down.
CTACCTGGGTTGGCCTTAGCCTGAGTGGATGCTGAGAGGGAAAGGTGAGAAACTTAACACCTTGAACTCCGCTCGCCGCTGTTGATCTGGAGGTGCAGGTATGTCCCCTCCATGAAAATGTCTTGTACATATTATAAGTTTTAAAACAAAAATAACCCACAAATGCCTCAGACTGCACCCCTGTTTGAAAGCTTGGCAACAAAAATGAGTAAATGGAGCAGATGAGCAGTTGTAAACATGCATAAATGTGTAGTGAAATGCCAATTCACCTGGTAAAGCAATTTTCACTATAAAATAAGGGTTTTCACCCTTTCTTAGGAAAACTTGTATATATTAAATATGAGTCTGCAGAACTCTTTCTGTTCATTTCAGATTATAGTATATGGAACATAATGTTTAACATCTCACCCAAATCAGAAATTGTTAGTGGCGATTTTTAAAGAGGGTAACTAATACCATGCTACTTTTAACAAAGTCAGAATCTAATGGATCATATATATTCATGAGTATTCATAAGATAACAGTTAATTTTCTTTGTAAAAGACCTTTTGACTCAGTTGAATGTATTTGGAAACTTCACTATCCTACAATGAAAACATTTTTCTTTTTATGGCAATGCAGTGATTTTTCTATTTCCCCAATGGGACTTGAATTAGTTTAACAAAATGTAGTTTACCCATAGCAGCTGCAACCTCCACCTGTGCAGTATTTCAGAAAATCATTAAGAATTGTATATTATTTTTTCATTGCTATGTTGGGGGGGGAAACACATGGACAGAAAGTGGTTACTTGAGACCTAATGAATGAGAAAGTAATGCAATATCAGTTTGAAGAGGTATTTATTTTTTTTGAGGTATGTAATAAAGTGCATGAAAGAATCAAATTTAGGGAACAAAAATTCCATATTTTCACTCTCTCTTCTGAATTAAAACAGCAGCTAAGCTGGATGGAGGATGTTTGATGATTCTAATTTCTTTCAAAGAGAAGCTGCAACCATTTCTTGTTTTGTTTTTCCTTTTTAGAATCATGGGTAAAGTTCTTTCATTTCAGATGGAGAAGCCTGAGGTGCTTCAGTCAATGGGTGAATTAAACTCCCCCGAGAACAAAGCTGTGAATATCAGTCCTCAGAGGATCAGGCAGGGGAGGGTATTGGGAGGGATTCAAAACACTTTCTTGCCAGATGCTGATCTTCCCAACCTTCATTCGAGTCATGGAAAGCTGCAAGTTCTCATTGCACTTGGGGAAGTGCCTTGTATATATTTTAATATCTGTCAGGGTTGAATTCAGCCCTGGTTTGAGAGGTGGGGGCTGCCTCAACATTCATGGTTCACCACACAAGGTCAGAAAGAATAGGGTGCACATTGCTGTTAATGGAAGTGGACAAAAAGTAAACAAAGCCAATCTGTGCCTCCTGCCCCCCCCAAAAAAATCCATGTTTATCTCCTCTCTATATGTTTTATTAGCAATACTGTCAGATGGCACAAGGCATGCCTTGGAAATCCAGCCCTTTCCCTGAATTTCTAATCTCTCTTTTGGTGACAAAAACATGAGACAATCACCATAAATTCCCAATAGAGTTCTTGTAACTGCATTTGCAGAATTTTAACATTTGTTAGAGACAGAAAATAAATTAAAAAAAAAATACACTTACTTCCATCAATTTTTTAAACCGTTCTATGGCAAGTTGCCCAGAAAATAAACATAAGTGCATCTCAGTTTAAAAAAAAAAAAAGAAGGAAAAAAAGGACAGAATGTCTTCCCATTAAATGCAGATACAGTAACCATCTTAATTTAGATTTTTTTCAAATAGCTACAAAGAAATCACTTAAAATAAAGCATAAAAAGGATGAATGCTATTAAATACTGTCACTAGGCTTGACAAGTTAATAAGGGTTAGATTATGAGGGTATTATTGTTTTAGTAGAGTATTATATTCCACTCAGATTCTCCTCCTAACTTCATAGACAAAACTTGCTCTGAAAACTGTGCCAACTATTACATTAGGTTAATGGGACCCTGACACGTGAAACAAGGCAATGCAGCCCTGTTGACCTACCACATGGGAAAGGAATACTCTAGCTACAAATTGAGAAAGGACACTTGACAGCATGTTGGTTCGGTTTTTTCTTTCTTTTGAAATGAAAGGATGAGGTAAAGTGATTAAAATTATGTCCAATACAACAAACACTAATTAAGTAATTGTACTCCAGCAAGGTACATTGCTGTTCCTAAGTGAAACAAGCTCTTTTACTCTCTATTTTATTTATCTTTAAAAAAAAAAGTGGAATGCTTCCTAGAAGACCAAACAGCTGAGGAAGTCTCTTAAAGACACTACTTTAATTAGATTGATTTTTGAAGATGTGAAAATAGGTATCACTATTTTCCTTTCACTTACCTTAAAAGGCAAATATACACATTTGAGCCTAGGTGAACACACAGCACACCTTGTTAATTTGATTACGTTCTGGACAAGCTGCTCCACTACTCAAACTTTTGTTCAAAACCACAGCTATAGCATTGTTACCATTTTAGTTTCATATAATCATTCTGTGGCTAATGCATTCCTCTTGAGGAGATCTATAGACACAATCATGATAGTGTTGGATTAAGAGTTGGACTTGATGATCTTGGAGGTCTCTTCCAACCCAGATTATTCTATGATTCTATGATTCTAATCTGAATACCAGGCACTGTAAGCCTGAACTGCCTGGTGCAAGACTCACTTAAAATGCCACCTATCAAGCAACTCAGAACTAGGTATGTAGGACACCCTGGGAAGTGGTACCAGGTGGCAGAGGAGAGCATTCCCAGAGCTGATCCCATGGCAGGCATGGGCTGCACGAGGCGTGTAGAGGGGTTAAATGGACAATTCACTAAAGCAATCGCCACAGCCCCTCTCAGCTCTCTTTTTGCACCTGTGGATTCGGATCTCTCTTTGGTTTTGTGAGACATCTCATATTTAACCAAGATTTTTGATCCTTTCTTGAGCTTGGATTCAGCTGAAGGGCATCATTCAGTTCACATTTTCTTTTGGCTACTTAGGAGGACAGAAGATTCTAAGGAAGTCAGTCCCCCAGAGAGAAAGGCTGTAGGATCTCTCTTCCCTTACCCTGTTGAGACTCTGCCAAGATTCACTGGCCTACAAAGGAAGGATGACTGCCTAGCACTGTCACTGTGGCATTTACACGGAAGAAAGAGACTGTTTTAAATGGGCTTATTTTCTGTATTTTGTCATGTTTCTCTTTTGATTGTTATTCATGGCTGTTTGTGGCTGTTCTTAGTGAAACATTTTGATTTTCTTACTGGCTGCTTACTGCCTCTGTCCTGCTATGCTTTCCATAGCTGCTCTGCTGCATAAGTAATTAATAATATTAATTATACCCATCAGTTTCAGTTTGGTCTTTATCTGACTTAACCCCTTAATCATTAACCTTTCTCTCATCTCTCTGGCACACAGCTTGCTTTACTTCTGTCTTGACTGCCACCCCTGTGTGAGTGGTTGTTCCCTTCCCCTTTGTGCCTGGTTACACTCCCTGACTCCTTTTCCCTCAGACACAAATGGGTCTTTGTTGTCTTGTCATAGCTGAGATCAAGGGACCTGAGCCAATTTCTGTAGCCCTTAATCAATAACTTACAGGACAGTAACTTGATTAAGGAGTGTTAACTTAGGATCTATAATGTTTGACAGAGCACACGAAGCTTGCCCATTTCCAGAAAGAAGGTTGCACTATTTTTAGAGCTAATGTGACTGTTTCCTGATTTTAAAAGATATATATTTTAACCATGCATCTTTTCCTACTCTTTTCCACATCCTGATGATTTTCAAACATGATATCAGGAAGTAAGTGATAACAATAATTTTTCTAAATAGTTTAATACTTCAAAAATTAGATAGGTGTCCCTCTTCTGCTTCCTTTATGATGATTTTGTACTGTACTGCTGTACTGTACGTCTTCTGTTTACAGGAAAAAAAGTAATTTATCTCTGCAAAAAGATTATTTTTATGAGTATAGATTAGAGAGAGAAAAAAGTGAGTTAGTATTGGAGCAAAAAAACTTTGGTGAATGAGTATCATCTATACTTTTAGGTAAAGGCAATTATATTTCACCTGCTTTTGTAGAACAGTTTGGTCTTTCAAGCTGTGTCTGGGCAAAGAGCCATTTCGAAAGTCTTTTAAATCATTTCAACAGGATGCAAATGAAGTAAAATGTGAAAAACTGGTATACTAGGTATAGCAAATGTTCCATTTTGTCACAACACTCCCAAATTTTTTACTTGTATATGCATTTCAGAATGATTGTACAAGAACATGTGAACTTTTATTATAAACTACAGGTTTGCCTTGGCAGCAGCATCTGTTTAATAAGCCTGCACTGACATTTTGTGAAAGACACTCATGCCATAGTGTCCTGAGAGTGTGGCCTCTCTGGATTTTATTCCTGTTTAATCATTGCTCAGATGTGCCCCCCTCCCCATTGCTCCGTAAGCTACGCTCTGTGGTTTTATACTGATGGTATTTAAGTTGACACAGAGGCCGAAATGACAAGCAAACAAAGCCAGAGAAGCCCCTCTGCTTACAGCCAGCCTCATCCTTGACAGTTTGACCTTGTCCTGCTAATTTTAACTGTCATACCGATTGGATTTGAGAGCCAAACCACGGATGAAATCAGTAATACAGAAATATTGCTCACATTTTATGTCCACATTCATGTTTACAAGGAGAAATCATGCTACCCATTTGAGTCTGGGGATATGGAGGTCATTTTGCCAATAGATATATTTACATGGAAGGAATACTGTTAATTTTCAGTCTGTGAGATAAGCTTATCAGACTGCAAAGAATAGATGAAGGTCTTTTGTAGCAGAAAATGATAACTGTAGGGCTTCTACAAACCTCTCTGATGACCGAAACAACACATTTTAATTTTATTCTGATGAACAATGTGGCAACTGTTTCTTCATTATATTTTTCTCATCAAGTTTCTTACATGGATTTCAAAAGTTAATTTAGATATCATTGGTTTCTAGCCATTCCTATGGTTTCCCAGCAGTGCCTCTCAAAGGCATAATTTTCTCTGCAAATATTTTTATACCCATTTAAATATACATGTGGGTTATATACTGACATATATGTGTATACTTAGATTTCAATAACTTTTTTATTTCTATATATTTTAATATTTGCTGCTGCAAAAAGACTGCAAGTCCAGTTTGTTTTTCAATAAAATTGTCACTTTTGTAAGAACAGTATGAATAAAAGTCTTAGTTTCAGGTAGCCAGATGAGTAGAATATAAGTACAATTTCTTCCTTGTTAAGCTTACTGTACTGAGGGAATTTGATAACTCTATGCCAGCTAACAAGAAAGTGTCATTTGACATCCTATTACCAGAAGAAAGAGGAAAATCACTATGGTGGTAAGTGAATTTAGACAGGAAGAAAGGAAAAAAATTAACGTGAAACAGAAAGTAATCACATTTCTCTGTACTCTGTTCTGTCTCAGCCACCAATTTCTTCTAATTAATCTGCTGAGTGAAATGATATTATTCACAATATGAATTCATATGGAAAGAAAATCTGGCTTATGTAATTAGGGACTTCCATAGAAAAGTTCCTGATTTTACAGGAACTAGAAATTTTCCTATATCTGTTATCATGCTTAAAAGTCTCCATGAAGAATTAGAAAAGGAAGATTTTTCATTTCTTTTCTTTGGCATTTTCTGACAGCACAACTATCGACCAACTCTAATACATCTTCCACTGTGCTTTACTCCTATTGAGTTGGTGTTTACACATGATTTTCCCTCCTCAGTAAAAAATATGAACAAAACCCCAAAACCAAAAGTCCTGAACTGTTCCTTCCTCATTTGTCTACAGAGCTGTCATCTCAATCAGTGACTGGCACTTTCATGTGTTTCTGAAGATGCAAGAATGTTACTGACTAGCAATTGAAGGCACAATGGATATAAAAGACCTTCAGCATTTATCTGCATGGTACTAACAATACCCATTTCAGATCTGAGCTTTTAGTAAAGGGGCTATCATGGTGTTATTTGTTTGTACAGCTTTCTGATCCCTGAATGAGACCACTGTAGAAATTAGAAATAAAGATTCAGCCAAGGGAAACGTGCTTTGTTCTCCTTCAGACATGCTTTTTAAAGGTACCATCAGTGCCTGGATTTAGTTATTTACCCCAGAGGTCTACAGAGAAAGCTATTGTATAAGTAATGGATTTTGAAGAAGTGCCAAAGATACAAAGACAGAAAAATATGACAAATCATCCATTAGAAAGAAGGGCTGTAAAAAAAGCTATGACTTACGTAAGCAAAGGTCTAAAATGGTCTAATGCTGTTTTATTCTTTTCTCACAATGTGGTGATTTAAGAGTCTATTACTCTTCAGTTCCATTGATTTCATAACAATTGAAGCCAAGGGACTTGCAGAGGTATAAAATCAGACTCTCATTTTCCTGTCTGTATACAACCTGTTCAAAGGTCTTTTTTGGTCATGCTTTGACTCTAATATACAAGGGAATAAATAATCCTACTCACTTAACAAAAAAATATTACAGTTCAGCTGATGGTAGTAACAGCTCAAACCTTTCCTTTCTGCATTCTTATAAGCAGAAGTCATCAAAACACAGGGGATAAAGAAAATAGAGACTATTTATTTCATATTCATTTTTATGCAGAATAGCATACTTCCAGAGAATCATAGAGTATCTTAAGTTGGAAGGGACCCACAAGGACCATCAGGTCCAACTCCCTTCCTCTAGCAAGACTAAAACTAAACTGTATGACTTAGAGCATTGTCCAGACGCTCCTTGAACTCTGACAAACTTGGTGCGATGACCACTTGTTCTGGTTTGGGCTAAAGCAGAACACAGTCTCTGACTTTTCAGCTAAGCCTGGCAGTTACCACCAAGGTAATGGGCCATTGGTGGGTATAAAGGCTATTCCTCACACTCATTTGTATGTAAATTGAGGCCATCCCAGAGATGGTAGGAAGTGAGTCGCATGTTGGGAGGAGCTAAGAGGACAGGTGACTCAAACCTGACCAGCAAATTATTCCATGCCATACACATCATACTCTATAAGCTTAGGAACCACAAGGATCAACCCCTCTTCTTTGATGGCCAAAGTTCAGGAAGGACTTTGTCTGGGGACCTCATCTGCCTGAGTGTCCCTGATCCCGTCTGCATGTTCCTGAATTAAGTTCCTGGATCCAGTTTCTGAATCCCACTACCACCTGCCCTTAAGTCCAGTCTGGGACCTTCTCTGTACCTGTCCTGTAGTGTCAATGGTGACCAGGGAGTTTGAATTTGGTTTATATACTTATATATGTATTTTTTCCTTTTATTATTGTTGTGGCATCAAAGCTGATTTAGTCTTAGTTTCCAACCTGTAAGTGTCTCTCTCTCATTTCCCTTTTTCATTTCCTATGCAGGGAGGTTGGAACTAAAAGCTGCCCAGTTTAGCCACTGACCTGGCTGGGGGAAGGTCAAACCAGGACACCACCACCCTGGTGATCCTGTAGCAGTAACTGACCATCCTCTCAGTGTAGAACCTCTTTCTAATGTCCAAACTCTACTTACCCTGATACCACTTTGTTCCATTTTCTTATGTCCTATTGCTGGTCACCAGGGAGAGGAGATCAGAACCTCCACCTCTGCTGTCTCCCTTGAGGATGTTGTAGACTGTGACGAGGTCACCCCTCAGCATTCTCTTCTCCAAGCTGAACCAGCCAAGATACCTCAGCTGCTCCTCCTACATCTTGCCATTGAGTTCTTTCACCATCTTGGTCACTCTCCTCTGGACACATGATGACTTTTTTTTATATTGAGGTGCCCAAAACTGCATGCAGTACCCAAGGTAGGGCCACACCAGTGCAGAGCAGAATGGGACAATCACCTCCTCCTACTAGCTAGGTATGCTGTGCCCTTTTGTCTGCCAGGGTAGACTGTTGACTCATATTGAACTTGCCATCAAACCAGTTCCCCAGATCTCTTTCCACAGGGCTTCTCTCCAGCCTCTCATCCCCTCATTTGTATGTATAAGCAGGATTACCCCATTCCAGGTGGAGAATCCTGTACTTGCCCTTGTTGACTTTCATATGGGTAGTGATTGCCCAGCCCTCTAGTCTATCCAGATCTCTCTGTAAGGCCTCTCTTCCCTCAAGGGAATGCACAGGTTGTCCTAGCTTAGTATCATCAGAAAACTTACTGAACCTTCATCTGATTCCTGTGTCCAGATCATTTATAAAAATGTTTAAAAGCACTGGCCTTGAAATTGAGCCCTGGGGAGCCCCATTGGTTACTGGCTGCCAGTCTGATGTAACCCCATTTCCTGCATCACTTTGAGCCCGACTCATGAGCCGATTGCTTACAGAACGTGTTTTGGACTTGTCTAACTGTGTGCTGGACAGTTTATCCAGAAAGATATTGTGAGACTTGTCATCAAACTTTGCTAAAATCCAAACCCACCACACCTAAGACTTCCCTGTTCCATTAGATGGGTGGCCTTGTTGTAAAACAAAATTAAGTTGATGAAGTAGGACTTTCCCTTCATGAACTCGTGCTGTCTATGGCCAATGACTTCATTTTCTCTCAACTGTTTTTCAATAACTCTTAGAATAACCTTCTCCATAATTTTGCCAGACACTGAAGTGACACTGACAGGCCTGTAATTACCAGGGTTTTCCTTCCTACCATTCCTGAAACCTGCAACATTTGCCAGCTTCCAGTCTACTAAAACCACTCCAGATTACCAAGACCATTGAAAGATAATGGAGAGTGATGAATGCTATTGGGTCCCATAGATTTATGTGCATAAATATAAATCTATGAATATATGCATAACAATACATATGCTATGCAAGAGACAAATTTTCTAATAAAATTTGTATCAGATTTGGCTAAAGATGATCCTGTTTTAATAACTACTTTACAGCACAAGTGACAAATTAACCTCCTGACAAAAATCAGTCACTATTGTTGCACACAGATGGATTTGGATATGTGAAAATATACCCACAATGTAACTATCAGACAATTACAGTGTTAAGAATCAGTGACTTGATAGCAAGAAATAAAGGAACTGGGAAGAGACAAATTCCAAATTTTCAGCACAGAAGTGATCACATTTTTTCTGAAGATCCTAACTTTTCTGTCAGTAAATAATTTTTCAGATTCTCAGCTGGTGCAAACATCCATAATTCAGATGACAATTGTGGAATCATTTGTACTTGTGATAGAAGCAGATTAGTAAATTTTGTTTTATACACATCACACAGCTATGCAGATGATGGTGCAGTTACCAAAAAAATTCCTCTTCACTATAATCTTACTTGGATTTAGAAATATTCAATGATCCCAAAATTTGTGGATTTGAACTGTCAGGCCAAAATTTCTCTATAATTTTAAGTGCATTATTACTGTTTCTACTCCAAAATGGTCCAAAAGTAGTGTATTTTTTAGAAACATGATTCAATAGGAGAATTTTAATTCATAGACACCCGATTTAATAGGAGGATTTAAAATCAGCATGTAATTTTAATTATGAGGCTGATTTTAAATCATCACCATGTAAACACATTTGTTTGTGATAGGACTGCACTGTGATTGCTATATCAAGACTTCCCTGTGCATATACAGAGTTGAATTACATGGATCCTGTAAGAGCAGAGTAGACTCCACCCTGGAATGGATTGTCATTTATACTGTCTCTGCTAATTTAGGCCTATTTACCACCACTGGGGAGGTAGTTAAACATCGCTGGGATGATATGAATGGACTTAAGTGAAGCCACCTCTGCTTTTAAAAGGCAGCTTTCCCTGCAAGAACAGAAAGCAGACCTTAAATAACTAAATAAATATATCCACTGGAGCTACAAACTTGAGTTTGTGATGGCTGAAGGATGAACATTTACCACTTATCCATTCTCAGTTCTGCAGTTTCTACTATAGCAGCCAAAATCTATGTCACCTGTCACAAGTTGTGTAGTGCTTCAGTTTCAGTTCCAAAAACCTTGGGGGCTTCCTTTTTTTTCCTTTCTATTTCTTGCACTCTACAGCAACTCATACCCTAGCTATGATTTCAATATCATTACAGTACTTTAATTCTCTTTGAGGGTTTTAGGTGGGAGGGGTCATTACAGCAGTGCTGAGGCAATTTGAAAGTATATATTAAGTACTTAATAGACTAACAATTTATCATATCACGTCAATCCATAGTGTGAAACCACCAAAATATTGAGACATGGAAGCATTGGGATCATTTTCATGTACAGCAGTTAGCTTTCAAATATACACACACTCAAAGGAGAGAATTTGAAAGCCAGACTTAAAACAGCTGCAAGTTCTTAGAAAATATTCTTTTTTCTCCATAAGAACACAGAAGTGCTGCCATTCACTGATGTTTCAGTCTCAAACAAGATTTCCTTTCACACAGACTGCTTTTTTTAACAGCTTTGTTGGTGCATTGCCTATGTCAGAGTGAATTAAAAGAGTAGTTCCATGACACAGAATACAAAATCATAGAATGGTTTGGGTTGGAAAAGGACCTTAAAGATCATCTATTTCCAGCCTCCCACTAGACCAGCCTGCTTAGGCCCCATCTAACCTGGCCTTGAAGGCAGAACAATTTTGTTTGATAGGCATACATTTGGGTAAAGATGAGGAGGCATAACTGGAGGAAAGAACAAGATTTTATAATCTAGGAGACAGATGGACTGTAAATGTAAGTTTTGCCCTTGCATTGTTGTATAACACTTAGACTTGTGCATGGCCTGTCCAACTGACCCAGTAGAACTACTGAATGATCTGTAAGCTTTGTAGCACTGATGCTTCAGACCAATAGAGATGTTACCTACTTTTTCACATTCTGAGGTCAAATGCGCTTTCCAGAGCAACAGGATTATTTTTAAAAGGGAAGACCATAGGCTGTATAAAGACCTTAAAATGTTCCTCATCACTCACAGACTGAACCTCAACATGAGACCCGGGGGAATACCACAGCCTCCTTCTTCCCTTTTAGACTAACTGTGACCAGTCTTGGCTCTATTGATCTGAAATCAGCAACCAGGAAAATATGAGTTTATAACTCTAAGCCATGAAAGACTGGTTTGCAAAGTAAGCCAGTTATTTTTCAGTGGTACTGTTGGTTTTGTCTTAAAGTATATTCATGTAATTATCATTAGCACTTTTCCCTAATGCAAGTGCCTGATCCAACAACAGTTCTGCCAGGTGGTCAAATTCGGAACATATATCTCATGGACAGTGACCTGTTCCTCCAAGCCTGTCCTGAGGAGACATTTAAGATTTCTTTGAAAATAGTCTGGTGTGGGCAGAATTCAAACTCATTATACGAGCTCCCATTTTCTTAGATAGAGTTGTCATAAGCATCTGAATACTGCAGGAATTCAAGCTCCCTGTTCTGTAGCATTTTTCTAACCAAACCTCCGAGAGCAAAGAGTGAAATATGAACTAAGAGCTACTGGATCAAAAACCTCTATATATTGCAATAGGAAAATACTAATCAGAAAGGATCAAAAATCCATTCTTTTGTTTTGCTTTAAAAATTTCATCACACTAGACTGTTTTTATTTTTTAAATCATTCTGGTCAATGTTATTTCAGTAACAAAATATCAGGTCTGTTTTCTTACTATTATATTTTCATAACATTATTTCAATCTGTCAAATAATCTTATGTACACACAGTTTATGAGACAACTCAACAGTGTATAGCTTTTTAATAGGCTCATTAATGTACTAACAAGATTTTTAACTATTGTGTAGCCTAAAGCAACAGGAGGAAAGGGGAAAAAGCAATGTTAAGGTGGCTTTTAATTGGATGGTACTTCTAAGTTTTTCAAAGGACAAAACTCCATTTCTTGTTTCTATAGTCTTCACAATGTAAGGATTGTTTTCATCACAAATGCTGCAAGCTGTCAACTGTATCAATGCAATGCACAGTAATCACACAGAACAATCTTCAAACAAAATCCTCTATGCTTACATTGTAAAATACTTGCTATTCAAAAATTAATTTTAAATCTCTGAAAGAAACATGGCATCAAAATAAAAATACTGACCAAAGAGTGAAAACATTAAACACAGCCAGCTCCAGAAGGAACACAGAATTTTTGAAATGTCAACTTATTTACTTTTGATATTCTGTTTTAAAAATCTTGGATGCCTATATTTTATTCCTATTTATAGCTCCAAAATTACATTTATTCACATGGCAACAGCTATAATGCAAGCCAGTAAGAAAACTTTGGTAGCACTTATTAAATAATATGTCACTTTACATCATGTTTCTCTTTGACCTGTCACATTAACTTCCTTTGCATAGCAACATTATAAAAAAGCAAATGACTAAGGACTAACCCATGTACGGCCTAGAGCACCACATGAAATGAGACAAAAAAAATATAAAACAGGAAAAATCCTCAAGTTACTGTGTCACAGGCAGAGCTTCATTGTGCAACTAGTGGGCACATTGATTCAGTTCTCAGATTCAATAGTCTTTGGGAAAACTAGGAAACTTGGAAAATTGAAAACTGTGTCTGGCACAGGCCAAGGTGCCATTGGCCTTCTTGGCCACCTGGGCCACTGCTGGCTCATGTTCAGCTGCTGCCAACCAACACCCCCAGGTCCTTCTCCTCCAGGCAGCTCTCCAGCCACTCTTCCCCAAACACTGCCTGGGTTTGTTTTGTCCAAAGTGCAGGACTTGGCCTTGTTGAACCTCATCCCGTTGGTCTCAGCCCATGGATCCAGCCTGTCCAGATTCCTCTGCAGAGCCTCCCTTCCTTCAAGCAGATCAACACTGCCACCCAGCTTGGTGTCATCTGCAAACTTCCTAAGGATGCACTCGATCCCTTTGTCCAGACCATTGATAAAGATATCGAACAGGACTGGACCCAGCACTGAACCCTGGTCAACACCACTCGTGACCGGCCTCCAATTGGATTTAACTCCATTTACCACCACTCCTTGGGCCCGGCCATCCAGTCAGGTTTTTATGCAGCAGAGGCTGTGCCTGCCTAGGCCAAGGGCAGTCAGTTTCTCAATCAGAATGCTGTGAGAAACAGTGTCAAAGGCTTTACTGAAGTCCAAGTGCACCACATCCACAGCCTTTCCCTCTTCCGCCTTGTAATAGAAGGAGATCAGGTTGGTCTGGCAGGACCTGCCTTTCATCAACCCATGTTGACTGAGTCTGATCACCTGGCTGTGCTGCCATGTGATGTCACTCACAATGATCTGCTCCATGACCTTCCCCAGTACTGAGGTCAGACTGACAGGCCTGCAGTTCCCTGGATCCTCCCTCTGACCCTTCTTGTAAATGCGTGTAACATTTGCCAATGTCCAGTCAAATGGAACTTCCCCAGTGAGCCAGGGCTGCTGCTAAATGAGGGAAATGGGTTTGGTGAAGACCTCCACCAGCTCCCTTAACACCCTTGAGTGGATCCCATCTGGTCCCATAGACCTGTGCATGTCTAATTGGTTGAGCAGGTATCTAATCAAATCCTCTTTGATCGTTGAATTAATAAGGCATAATCCACATCTCTGATCCACATAGCAGGAGTAATCTCCAAATCCTATATTCCTCATCAGAGCAAGCAAAACATTTGGATGAAGACCTGTGATGGAGTTATTCTTAAGATACTTGTTTTATAATAACATAATTTTTGAGGCTATAACCAATACTAACCAGCAAAACTATGACCTATCAGCCTCTCTTTTGATTGATAGTATTCTGAACTTTGTGAGGTTTGATTTTCTGACAACTGAGCTGAAAGAGAAAAAAATCATTCCCTTTAAGTACAACAAAAAGCAATTAGATAGGTAGCAAATGAAAAAGTACCTAAGCAGTAGGAACCATGATCTAATTAAGATTTATAATTAGGAATAAATTGAGATTGAAGCGGGAAAAAACATTGGGATGCTTAATATAAGAGGGAAATAATTGTCAGGTTAGTTAATATATTCTCAGGGACAAACAAACTACCAAGCAATGAGGATAGAGTAATATATGGACAGAACAGATGAGTGTTGCATTAAATGTAAAGAAAGGCACAGAAGAAGGAAGTATCCTGTGGTTATATAATCTTAAACACAAAAATGAATGTCCTGCATGTGGGTCGGGGCAATCCCAAGCAGAAATACAAACTGGGTGGAGAACGAATCAAGAATAACCCTGAAGAGAAGGACTTGGGGCTGCTGGTGGATAAGAAGCTCAATATGAGCGGGCTATGTGCACTTGCATCTCAGAGAGCCAGCCATATCCTGGGCTGCATCCACAGAAGTGTGACCAGCAGGTTGAAGGAGGTGCTTCTCCCCCCACTCTGCTCTTGGGAGACCAGCCTTGGAATACTGTGTTCAGTTCTGGAGTCCTCAGCACAGGAAGAACGTGGATCTGTTAGACCAGGTCTAGAGGAGGGCCATGAGGATTATCAGAAAGCAGGAGCATTTCCCATACAAGGACAGGCTGGGAGAGTTGGGCTTGTTCAGCCTGGAGAAGAGAAAGCTCCAGGGAGAACTTATAGCAGCTTCCTAAAGGCGGCCAAAGGAAAGGTTGGGAGGGGCTCTTTATCAGGGAGCGTAGTGGTAGGATGAGTAGTAACTCTTTTAACCTGAAAGAGGGTAGACTTAGATATCAGGAAGATATTTTTTCCTGTGAGGGAGGCAAGGCACTGGAATGGGTTGCCCAGAGAAGTCATGAATGCCCCATCCCTGGTGCTGTCAAGGCCAGGCTGGATGAGACTCTGATCTAGTGGAATATGTCCCTGCCCATGGCAGAGGGGTTGGAACTGGATGATCTTTAAGGTCCTTTTCAACCCAAACCATTCTACGCTTTTATGAAGATTCTATGAAAAGATGACCATACAAAATAATGTGGGGAAACAGGAAGTGGAAGAGAAAAAACAACTCAGAAACTTGCAGGGGAGGACAAAATCAGAAATTTCAGTTTAACAGCTTAGGTCATATAATGAGGAAATTCCATGATGATTAGCAGTAGAAAACTAAAAGCTTCCTAAAAGATTTCTGATGCACTCAATGATCAGCTTTTATAGTATATTAATACACTTGCCCTATTTTACTAGTATTTTAACTAAAGCTTTTCTAGCTTTTTACAATTTTAATTTAGCTTTAAGTTTCCCACTCTATAATCTCTGTTTATCTTGAAAATAAAATTATTCACAAATAAAAAAGCTATAAAGACAAGTATGCCACGAAAGGCCTGCTACCCACATACTGCTGCTTGAAGTTGGGTGATGTTGTACAAAAAAAAAAATTTCCTTCTGCAGTGCCAAATGCTGAGAATCAACATTCTGTGGGAATGCAGGAATTTCACTGACAGGATCAGGAAGGCAGGCAAGCAGCCAAGCTTGGAGGGGGAGGCTGACCCTCCCTGCCAGGCTGACCATTCTGGCCAGCCTTGGTCTTCTTAGATCCATGGGGTCCAACATTCCTGTGCTGCCCAGCAGAATCCTATTTCCTGCACAGCTAGCTATGTTTATACTTCATTATTTTTTATTTATCTACTAGACCACAAAGACTGCAATGCACCACCCTTTATAATATGGTTCAGAATATCTGTGGTTACGGATGGGAGAAAGATGATGTGTTTTCAATTTATTACAGTGAAAGGAAAGGCAAAACTGATTCCTTCATGGGAACTGCCTCAGAAAGACAACAAACACAATTGTTACAAGATCCAGAAAGACACAATATAGCTGGGAAAACACCTGGCTAATATGAGATGACAGTGTGGCTAAGACTTGGTCCTAGATGTGAAGGGATGGGAAGGGCAGAACTGTTCTGCAAGACAGTCAATGAGACAATAGGAAGTGGTCTGGGACATGAGGTAGGATCTCAAAATTGAACAAGTGATGTAAATTAATACAATTTCTATGAGTTTAAGAGTGGGCAGTCTATCAGTCACTTGCAGGAACGTGTGGCCAAAACCTATTGCATTTTGAGCAGTTCTTCTATTCAGTACTAAAAATATATTTTTTCTTTAATTTATTCATAGAAACATCTTATAGAATCATGTGCTTGGAGAAGACCTCTGAGGTCATCAAGTCCAACAGATCGCTCCAGGCTCTGGATCCTGCAGTTTTAGGATGCACTCTTTCTAAAACAGAAGAATATTTATATTTTTTTCTTCAAGGAACTTACTGAAAGTGAAATTGTAATAGAGAAAATGATGGTGTAACTAACAAGGAATCAGGTAGAACAGAGAAATCTGAGAGATGGGGAGCATGACAAAAGAGACATGAAACCTGGGGAAGTGAAAAAACATTGCTTAAACTTTTGTGAGGCACATAAATTAATTTAAATCAGTGTCTGCAAACACAGTTCCCGAACCGTGCTTAATGTAAGTGGTTTTTACGTAAAATTTAGAAATTTACATGACTACATAGTGTATGTAAGTGTAGAAAATAATACATAAATATATATAAAAAATTATGGCCTGATGTGATAAAATGAAGATTTCTGTCAAACTAAGGAACAGTTAACACTTGCAGTCAGATACTCCTAATATCTACAGAAATATGTTTTCCTCCCTGTGTATTTATTCTTTTTCTATTAAATCTAAGTCTGCAAATATAATATTTAATAAACATCGATAGAACCAAGATTCTGACCTTCAGGCCCTGGGCAGGACTTGAAGCAGCACTAATCAGCACACCCATGAACCAAGAGAAAAAAATTAAAACCAATTGGAATGTATCTAATAGTGAAATGCTCTTAGTAAAAATAATAATAGCACCTTGAGTAACACAATGAAAGTCAATTTCTTATTAAATAAAACCAAGCACTGCTGGTCTATGGAACTGCTGGGTCAGACTTTCATTTTTTTCTTCAATTTCTTAATCATACTATCAAGTCTTTTATTCCTAACACACTTATTAAACCTTTTAATAACATTGTCAGTGTTTAAAAATTATCAGATAGTTGTAACTCACCTTGGAGGACTAATGGATATAAAGGATTTTGCTCTAAAGCAATGGCTTGCGCATGACATATCCATCTGTCACAGTGATTGATCAGGATGCTCTTGCCTCTAAGACAACTTATGGATCTTTCCAGCTAACACTAAATTTAGCTAATCCAGAAAGACTTACTCTTGTTCAAATGTGTCCAATGTTGGGACTGGGATACAACTGGGCTGCAGCAGATTATTGGCCATCCTAGTCCAATCTCTTCTTCTCTCATGATGAGGTTTGGACTACGCTCCTCATTAAGGTGAAAAGTGTTTTTTTGATTGATTAGCCTTCCTGAGCTTATCTTTCTTCTCTCCTAATGAGAAACCATGTGAAGACAATTATATTAAAAATAAATGTTCCTCAGATGCACAGCAAAGGTAAAGAAAGAGCAAACTCAGTTTACTGAATCACTGGGTAGTTGACCATCACGTGGCAGCAAAGAGAAAATCAAAACACTATTTCTAAGAGGGAACTTTTACCCTGATAAATAGCAACTATGCTGATGCAACAGAAAATACTGCTTTTGTCACCTAAAACTACCTTTTTATTTCTTTTCCCTTTTTTATTTTTTTTTTAAAGGGATTACAGATACTCAGATAGGAAAAAAATTACACTAGTGAGAAAGAAAGGTTGTCCCATCTGATATATCCTACCCTAAACTGATATTTAAGTCATCATCTTGAATTATCTGTAACAGAACTAAACTTCTAGTTAGGATAAACCGAGTGGAACTTCAGCAAGTTGAAACAACCTAAGAAATGATCAGGGTCATCTTACCTAATATGAGTGGTATTTGGAGGCTGTCCAGGAATCTGAGGCTATGGCTGAGTCTTATTCTTAAGAATTGTGCTGCTGTCATTGTTTAACATTTCCTAAAAACTCAAGAGAAATGAAATCAAAGGCGGTGTAACAGTTTTCCTTAAGGAAAACTCTAGAGAGATATCTTCATAAACACAGAATTTAAGGCCAGGCAAGATAATAATCTAATTTGACTTTCTGCATAGCACACACTGTATGTTTCACTCCATGAAGACTGTATGAAGCAAAATTTCTGGTCAGTTTAAGAGTGTATGTATTTAATACATCAATACTTAGTTTGAAAATGCAAGTGAATGCAAACAAATCTTTCAAAAGTGAAATTTATTAAAATATGCACCTTATCTCCAGTTTAGGGGTGGGGGGAAGCTCTTCCAGTTTCTCTCTCCTGACTCTTCATGCTTTTTCTCCATTAGAGGATCTCAATGAACAGACATTTTATCCTCATTTAGCTGATATCAAACACTCTTGTTGCATACAGAGAGCTGGGACTGTCTTCTACCTTTAAGGCAGTACAATCTTTTTCACTCCTAACAGTCTGGTTATGCTTACTTCTGCCTTTGCCAAAGTTATCCATTTTCCATAATACATGTTTGATTCAGGATCAAATTTTAGAAAAACATTCAGGCTTTCCTGAAAAAGAATGTAAGTGAATGAATGATGTTTCACTATTTTAAAAGTCTGGCTTCTTGCTCACACTGTAGGAGTTTGCTGTGGGAGGAGCTGAGGGTCGGAGGAACTGAGAAGATTAATGGATAAGGTGAAACACAGGATCTTGGAATAACTGGCGCTAGCAGAAACCTCTAGAGATCACAGAAGATCACAGAAGATCACAGAAGATCACAGAAGATCACAGAAGATCACAGAGTCTCCATCCCTGGAAGTGTTTAAAAGATGGGTAGATGAGTTTCTTAGGAATACGGTTTAGTACAGTTGGACTTGATGATCTCAGAGCTCTCTTCCAACCTTATGATTCTATAGAAACACAGAATGATTTGTTTTGAAAGGGAGTTTAAAAATCATCTAGATCCAAACTCTTTGCTGTGGTCATGGACATCTTCCACTAAACCAGTTTCCTCAAAGCCTTCAGGTCATCTAGTCCCACCTTCCTTCAGAAGCCAGATCATCAAGAAAAAGTTGTTAAGGCCCATATCCCGCTGAGCTTGAATATCTCCAAGGATGGAATTGTTTCACAAGTGCTTACTAATCACATAGTCCTTGTTTGCTGAACCTGTGGGGCCCAAATACAGGAATGCTCAATATTTCTCAAGGCAGCCAAAGGCAATGAGAGCAATAAC
The DNA here is from genome assembly GCA_033556795.1 of Tapera naevia. Classification (NCBI taxonomy): domain Eukaryota; kingdom Metazoa; phylum Chordata; class Aves; order Cuculiformes; family Neomorphidae; genus Tapera; species Tapera naevia. Next base: position 451,776 of record JAUMJJ010000034.1, on the reverse strand, counting down.
GTATAATATTATACGCAAACACCAACATTCTAAGAACACTTGGACACTGAACCACTGGAACCATGATATATCTTTTGACCTTCATTCATATATTTAAGAGTGTATAATACCATCCACTTCTGGTTTTACAGAGTTATGAAATTAAATTAACTTTGTCAATATTTGTACGCTGCTGCGAAGAGTTAAATACAAGTGTCTGCCATTAATATCCACTACAGCAATTTTGAGTATAGCATTTGAATAGTATGCAATAACCTATAAAACCACCATGTGACCAAAGCTAAATATTTCTGTGTGCATGAAGTTAGCACTAATTAACCTGTGGAAAGAGTCAGAAAATCTTAAGGGGAAAAATAGCATAGAATTGTCCAATTTAAACCATAACAGAATAATTCTGTATACAGCAACTGAAATAAATTAATCCATAAATATCTTCATGTCAGTATTTCCAATTAACCACTTTGGAGGAATGGGGAGTTTTATGATTTTCTCTAATTTTTAATGTAGACAGCTTTAGAGAAGATAAATATTTCTACAAGTATTATCTGAAACATTTTCAATTTTGCAACATCCTTTTGAAGTCTGGATACCAGAACCAGACAAAATGTTGTAGAAATATGGCCTTATTAAATCCCTTTAATTATGCAATTATCCCTTTATATATAAGAAATGGAATATTTCCAAGACAAGTTAAATTTTCACGTTCCGTGGTTTCTGTAAACACACGTGTGCTCTGACATTCAGAGCACTTTAACTTATTTTGTTCTTAAATCATCCCCAATGGATGAAAAGCAAGTCTAACGAACAAAATTAAAAACCTACAGCATTAAATATATCTGCTAAATAAAAAGCTTAATTAAAAGAATCTCTGAAAGAAGGTTTTTGTTAGTAATGGCTATTGCTACCTGGACTGCAGTAGACCAATTTTTCAAATCACGTTCAAGAAATATTTAAAGAATATTAAGCTTATGAGAGAGCTTCAGGCTTCTTTTTTTTCTTTTTAAAAATTATTTATTATTGTTTTCAGAGGAGACATTTCAGAAGCTATAGAACAATTTTGGTTAGAAAGTTAGTGCAATCTAGCAAGAGAAAGAACCTTTACTGGAATAATGTTGTGTCTTTCTGGGATTCCTAATGAGTCCTAAAATTACTTCTGTTTTGCAAACAGACTTGCACAAACACCATCTTCCCTTTCTCCACATTAGCCCCCCAGAACACTAGATTTCCAGTAAAAGATGTTTGTTTCTCTAATTTCTCTTTCTGCCTTCTTCAGTGATGACCTTAGGAGAAGATGAAGGAGGGAGTCACCATCTGCTGGGAGGCATGGACGTGAGTCTAGAAATGTGAAAAAATAATTATTCACCCAAGATAAGGTTTAATAACAGCAATGGTTTCAGACTGCCTTCATCAGCCAAAGCTATTCCAATAAGGAGCTAAATACATATATTGCAAGGAGTGAAGACCTTCTGACTCTGCACTACTTGTACATATATCAGTTTATAACATATTTCTCATATTTTTTGTATGAAAGAAGATAGGGTTTTATTAATTTCATTAATGGAAGAATAGATTCTCTTTTGACTGTAATATATGTGTTTTCTTCCAGCAGAGTAGAATTGTTTCTTGTTAAAATTTCAGGAATCCTGTAAAAGTTGGCACTGTTTGCTTTCTCTCTGTTCTTTTTAAAATCAACAAGAAAGTCAATAATATATAATCAGTTGGGCCATTTTCCATTATCAGTAAAACACCAACAACTGAATCATTGCCCTTCTCTGCAAAGAAAAAGATATTTTAGCAACTATATATTTTATTGCCTATTTCGTAGAGAAACCTTACAATATCAATCTTTGTTTCCTAGATTTTCTAGGGCTTGATCTAAAAACTATTCAGGTCAACAGAATTGTTATCATCAACTTAATAAGATTCGGTCAAGGCCCACTGAACACAAATATACAATAGTAAATAAAATACACGTGTTGACCCGAATGCAGGAAGTGAAAGAGGAAAAAAAAGAGCTTGCAGAGAGAAAGGTTTGTAGGTAAAAACATTGATGCCCTTCAACTGCAACAGTTTTTTTGGTTTAGGTATCTATCTTTTAACAAAAAATGTATTTTCAACAAAAAATATCTTTCACCCACTCTGTTTACTTAAAGAATACATTTGATGAAACACTATATTAATGTAAAAAAAAAAAATTGCCATCAAGGCTGTTTGTTTAAGCAACCAGTCTACACAAGGCTTCAGAAGTCTACTGATCAATTTTTCAATACCTGAGAAAGCCTCCATGGTGCAAAAGATATGTAGGATAATTGACTAATTTTTCTGTTGGGAATTATATTTTTCAACATACGTATTTTCACACCTTCCCTATATCTGAATAATGCCATCGTTGTCAGGTTGGTTATAAAATAAGCAGAAAGAGATGCGAAACTCCTCTATTCATTCATGTTCATTTTACTTCAGACTGAGAGGATGTTCTTGACTGATGTATGTAGACTAGATCTAAATTATTCAAGAAACTGAGCTAATTGCCAGTCTAAATTTTTTCTTTGCATAGTTTATCACATCACTCTCAGTTATATCCCACTGGACTACCCTAAACAGTTCTTTTTCATCTTTTATTCTTATGCTCTTCAGTGCTCCTAAATGATTGTTACAGTCCCTCTCAGATGTTCTTAGCCAAAGGAAGAACGTGAGATGTGTTCAGGATATTGTCTCCCATTATGGGAGCAAAGAAATAAATCATTAATAACATAGCTTTACGGCTTTGTTTCTTTCTATGAATTTTTTTCTAGCTGTGCTATTTTAATCATGAGCTGGGCAATAAATCAATAAACAGTGAAGATCACATTTTCCTGCACTCTTTTATATTTGGGAAAGCTTAATGGGGATCTAATAGCAGTCTTTCAATACCTCTGAGGAGTTTATTGAGAAAGTCTAGCCAGGGCCTTTACAGTGGTGTATGGCATGAGTTTGACAGCAGACTGGAATAAGAGGTTCTGACTGGATATCAAGAAAAGATTTTTTCCACATGAGGACAGTTCAGCAGGGAAGAAGGTTGCCCAGAGAGTTGGTATCATCTCCATCCTTGGGAGTTTCCAAGACCCAGGTAGACAAAGTCCTGAATAACCTGATTTTATCTCATAGTTGACCCTCTCCTGAGCAAACAGTTGAACTAAAGACCTTCTGAGCTCAATTCTAATCCCATAATTCTAAGTAAGTGTTACGGAAAACCATCAGCTTTAGTAATAAAACAAATCAGGTGGGAGTAGAATTGATTCTACATGAAACAATGAGGAAGTAACTAAATGGGGAAAAAAGAAACAGGAAAACAGAACAATAAATCACCTGCTTATCCAGGTGATTCTGAGATTACTATTGGCTTTTTACTGTAGAAATGGACTTAAGTAAAGATAGGAAAATAAGCTTTCATTCCCTAAGGTATAATTTAAGCATTGTCTCCCAGTAGCTTAAAAATAATTCAAGTACTGGAAGGAAGGAAATTGTTTTAGGCTATTTCTCATAACAAACAAACCCACTGGAAGATTTCTTGGGAGGACTCTCTCAAAAAGTCATTTATTGAAACAATAAAGATGCAGGTAATACCTACACCTAGACTGAACAATGGAGAATTCAGCTCTCTTAGACCTGCCTATTGTCAAAGCCTGTCTCAACAACTGCAGTGTCAGGCTATTACTCACTGTAAGTCACCGTTAAGCTTGAATTTACTATTCTAAAACATGCAGCATGCATTCCTGATTATGTGTTGTGCATTTTAATTCAGTCTTTCTCTGTCTTTTATCACCTGTTTAAACAATAGTAATCACTACAAGAACTCAAAGAATGGCACCTTTATTCTGAGAAGGAACTGTTTTATATCTTTCTAGATATGTTTAAAGGAAATAAATGTTTAAGTTTTTAATTCAGTGATAAATACATTAGAGAAGATCTGTAAAAACTTCAGAAATATGGGGACCTGTTTTATGTAAAGATCCATTATTTTGCAAACAATGTCTGAGTACAAATAAAACCAAATTGTAATATATATATCTATATGTTACAATATAGAATCATAGAATGATCTGAATTGGAAGGGTGATTGCCCAGCTCTCCAGTCTGTCCAGATCCCACTGCGGGGCCTCTTTGCCCTCCAGAGTGACAATAGCTTCCCCCAGTTTTGTGTCATTGGCAAATTTAGTAAACCCTCAAATCCTGCATCCAGGTCATTTATGAAGATGCTAAATAGTACAGGCCCCAAGATGGACCCTTGTGGAACCCCCCTGGTGACTGGGCACCAGCCCAATGTAACCCCATTCACGATGACCTTTGAGCCCCACCCATCAGCCAATTGCTCATCCACTGCATTATGTGTTTATCCAGCGCTGTGCTGGACATTTTGTTTAAAAGGATACTCTGAGAGACAGCTTCCAGTCAACTGGTACCTCTCCAGATTCCCAGGAGCATTGAAAAATCACTGAGAGAGGTCTCGCTACGTCAGCTCTTTAAGTACCCTTGGATGAATCCCATGGGGTCCTATTGACTTGTAGGGGTCCAGCTGGAGCAGCACATCCTGCACAAGTTCAGGTTTTATTGGGAGTTTATCATTTGCACAGTCTTGGTCCTTGACTCTCATTATACCTGTCCAAGAGCCTCGTGGATCAAGTGTTTTTATTTCTGCACATATATGGGTGCCTCTGAAGTTCAACAATATCTATTCCGAGAACTCTTGGCTCAACAGTTTCCAAAAAGCATTTCTTGTCAAATATATCAACTGATCTTCATGGAAAAAAATCCAAACCAGCACGGAATAGTGCATCTGTTATTACACCACATACTTCCTTAGCTCACTAATAAACTCAGAGTCAGACTGAGAAACAGTCACACTGATTGATGGCTCACTTTAAAGTAATGTTCTGCTAATCAGTCTACCATGGCACCCAAAGAGTGAATGTCAGGAATGTGCAAGAATTTTTACCAGTGCAGTCTTCAGCTCAGTGCTGTGAAAATGCTCCTTTAGGGGGCTAGTCCTTGCAAGGTGCAGAGGAAACCAATCCACAATGCCTGGTTTCTACAACTCTCATTCAGTCAGAAGGGAATTAAGAGCATTAAGCCCTTGGAAGGCAAGTCCCACTCACTGATGTTGCAGCTTTGAGAGCTAATGTGTGCATTAAATGTATTGTTTCTGAACCTTTATGGATTTAAAGATAAATGCTCTCAGCTTGGAAGTGATGCCATATAATTATCTCTAAGGAAAAGAATAGACACTGTGATTATTTCAAACTTATCACAACATTAATTCACTGGGGGAAATATGTTGATGTGTCTTCTTCAATTCTAAACTCAAAATATATTGCTAAAAAGACATATAAAACTAACTAAATTCAGCAGAAAATCTATCACTTTTCTTACCCTCGTGCAAAGATTTAAATGCTTTGATTGTGTAGTTACCCACTATGAAGGATCTGTGCAGAGACTAAAGGGCTCCCTTCATTTAGTGTTTCAGTTTGGACTTGTGACATAAATAAGTTAAAGGCCAAGGTTCTCTCCTCTAAGTCCTTTCAATCCTCTTGACAGTGTCATAGGCCTATAGAATAGGCATTATTTATTAAGAATCTATGATTTGCTGCCATGAATACCAATGGATGTTGTGCAAAAATGTTTGATTCCTGAACTGCAATTTAATAACCAAGTTAGAAAAGCTGTTACAGAACATGACCTACTGGCTAGACACACATAAATATTTAATGAAGAGTCAAGACTTCTTTACACTTGCTTTTAACAGAACAGATTCTTGAAGTAGCAGAAAAGGGTTTTTTTCCTAAGTATGTGCTGTAAACTACCTCTTAAGTGCACTGCTGTTAAAGAATGGAATATTTTTCAGTCTAAAAGGATCCACCCAGCCACAGGTACAACGAATGTTATGTATAAACAGCAAACAAATACATTTGTAAATAACTTTGAACTTTCATTCAGGTTTAAACTATAAGGATAATCATCTCATGAAAATAGCTATATTGTAGTACATCAGCTCAGACTGTCATTATATTTCCTTCAGGAAAATTCAGTGTGATCCTAGAGACAGTGTGTTGTCTCATGTTATACAAACCCCGCTGTTAAGCAATATAAATGCTCAGTTCCAAGGCTCCTCAGGGACACTGAGCTATAAAGCTGAAGCAGTTTTTATACTGTCATGGACTGTAAAAGAGAAATCATCTCTCTAATTTACTTGCAGTAAATGGGAATTGAAGATGTATAAGAAAAAAATGGAGGAAAAAATGGAACCTCAGTAAAATGTATATTGAATGGAAAAACACCAACTTTGTCTCAGTTTCTTATTCTGTTTAATAACTTCTTTTTTGTTTTGCTATACCAACCTCAGAACACTCCAGGCAGAAAGAACTAACTTTGGTCTTTCAACACCTTTTTCTTTTATTATGGAATGTGAGTAGCTAAGCAGTATAAACAAGCCCTAAAACTCATTAATCTTGCTGCCCTTTCTGTTCCCACTTGTGCAGTCTCCAACAGGACAATCATATTTTGCACTCAGGCAGCCACCATTGACTGAGAAAGAAGATATGTCTAATTTTAAGAACATTTGCTGAAACAGTAGCAATTACAACATTGCTCCTACCATCCAGCATGTATAAATTACTAGAGTTAGGGTTGCATTTCTTTTCTTTTTTCCACACACAAGCAAGAAGGAAAAAAAATCTAAGGTATATCGATTGTCCTGTTTCTAGAGATCAAGTACCTTTTCCATTCTTTTTATTTAATCTTAATTAGAGATGGGGCAAATGGAAGCTCCCACCCAACTGTTCCAAATGTCAGCAAGGGGTTGTTGAACTGATGTGTCTCCATGGCTATGACTGGAAGGGATCTGTGCTCCCCTTCTCTATTTGTAACATGACAGCAATCATGTGAGAAAAATCACACTGAGAGGATTTCAGACCAAACTGGCAGTCACCTCACAAGAAAACACTAATCTCAAGACATTTCCCACCATTTATGGCCAAGAAACAGTGAGAAACATTTACAAGCTTCCAGCTAACACTTGTGAGTCTAAGTCTGAACCCTGGCCTGATAAGAGTACTGTTTCCCTGACTGGTTTCCATGGTATATGCACATGCCATGGCTGTTTCATGGCACCGAGAAGATAATAAGGCAAACCAGAGAGGAATAGTAAGAACTTCAGCAAAGGTTAAAATAATGTCTATTAGCAACCCTTGGCACTTCAGGACAAGTGTCTAAGGCTATAACAGAGAAATTCTGTTGGATAAATAAGCAATAGTATGCATTGCAATACTGAAAGAATGACTGTGAAAAAATATACTAGGTAAAAACATATTTTGTCTGAAAATGCTGTGTTCACTTTTAATGTACTTATAGACAGGGTGAGCATTAACAATAAATTCCTTTGCTATTCTTCTTAAATAAAGTTATCTTAAAAATTCTTGTCCTCAGCAATGTGTGCAGTGATGTACAGTCAGACAAATAACACACATTGTTACTGTCAAAAAAGAACTTATGAATTATTGGATAGAGATATATGGTGAAGTATCTTAATTAGAAACTGGCTTAATTCCATAAAAGTAGAGAAAAACAAGGAGAAATTCTTTTCTAACAAAGATCTTTCATTCCCAAGGTCTGAGGTAGTTATCACAGGATTTTTCCCAATCTTTCTTGACATATGTGCTGATCTCCAGCCTGTCAGGTTCTAAGCACTGCCTTGCTCCTCTGTAACCCTTGAGCTTATTGCATTCTATTTGACTATAGGCAGCCTCAGGTGGCTGAAAGGGGTATTTTTTGCTTTAAAGAAGCAACAGAGAAAAGAACTCATCAGGACACACAGGACTCTCTGAAGTTATGTGACCTAATTGGAGTCTCCTCCTTTTCCAAGACAGTTGTGGCATCTTAAGCTTGAATATTGTTCAGATGACCTCCAGTCCAGGTGTGACACAAAACATGCTAGGAGTGTTTATTCCTGAATAACAGGCCAACATAAAGATATTTTTATGTAACAGGAAAGGGGACAGAAAGATGAACTATGGATATCCTGAAATTAAATAGTTGTCAGAAGGAAAAATTATCATTTTTCTGTGTTCTGTAAAAAGTGAATGCATAGACCCAGCCTGGTCAGAGTGCAGGCTGGTATCAACAACACAACTACTGTCAGCTTGGTTGAGGCACCATCCAGTTACCTCATCATTTTTCTCCTCTACCAGGCAATAAAAAAAAAAAAAAAAATCAACATGAGAACTGTCATACCTATGTAGACCAAACTCTCTGGTCCCAGATTGGCATGATTCTCATCCACAACTTAATTTTTAATACATAAAAATAAGTCTATTAAATTAGGTGTGCAAAGATACTTGAACAGGTTTCAGTAGTTAATAATAATCTGAATGAGATTATCCCATAGTTCTTCAACTCTCTCTGCTCTGCTGTTAAAACTACACTTACAAACAGGAGGTGTGCTCTTATCTGTTGAGGATTAATACATGGCATTATTGCAACAAGAACAGAAGCAGCTAAGATATGAGGAAAATATTTAGTTATACAAATACTGTCTCTTTAATAATATCAAGAGAGCACAGGAGGATAAAACTAGCAGTGTCTGGTTTTGTTATAATTATTTTCTTTCTGTAGGGTAAGTCTACCAGGCTGGGGTTGGGGTGGGGGGCATGGGAAGGAAAAGTGGAACATACAAGATAATTTGGAACATAAGTATGACATAACCACACAGTAATTGTAAAGAAATATAGCTTTGCTTACCTGCAGAAACTAGAACTTTTCATCTGTAAATCCAGCAGCAACTGTAATATATACAAGCTATAAAAATTAAATACCTATCCTTTAACCAATATGAACAAACAAAATCAATTGGCCTGTGTCCCTGAGTTTCCTAGAGCACATTCCAACTAATCTAGTTGTAAAACAAGAAGTAACCAAACACAGTAGCTTCTCTTAGTGTATGTAGGTGTAAGAATTACAGACTTCTCCCATGTTTCCACATTCACTCGAGGCTCACAGTTGCTCTAACACACATTTCCCATCTAAGACGTGTCAGCTGTGTCTCATTACAAATAAAGCACACCAATTACACTGAGAGATTTTTCCATTCACCGTTTTTCAGTCCTGTCTTTAACTCTCTGAACTGATGTTTATAATATTTTCCCCCAAGAAATGTGTTAAAAGAGTAATTGCCTTTCCGTCTTTATGGCCACAAGCAGTAAATTGTATAACTGGCACCATAGCTAGTATTATATGCCTTGTGATAAAGCATTAAGCATGATTTTTCACATAGTCCTTACCTGGATATTTGTAAAAGTTAGATAATATTTAGAACTTCCCAGAAAAGAAAAAAAAAACTAACTAGAGCAACTATCATCCTGAGCAAAGGCATGGTTTGAGTCCCCAGTAGTCATATAAAGTGTAAAGATGCCAAAAGCTACTAAATGAATGATGAAAATTAGGATAATGACTCACTATTAGCTTCTCCTGGTCTAAAGAGCTGCATCTAGGTACCCGAAGGACAGCTTGCAGTCCTGATCTTCCAACTGACCAATGCAATTAACACGAGAGAATAAGTTCTCCTCATTTCTGAACCACACACCTTGTCCCCCTTCCCTTGAAGCAAGGCCCCAGGGTACAGGCAGAGTATGCTTGAGTCTTTTGCTAAATCACAGTCATGAAAAAAGCAGGGGCTCCAATCCCATTGCCTCTGTTGATCTGCCTGTAAACTGCTGTGTTCCTGTGTAGTACATCCCTCTTTCAATGCCTGGATCCCAGCTTTAATGAAAATATTCATCTTTGTCTTTTAAAATACACCACTGGGAAAAAAAAAATAAAAAAAGGTGGGAGGAAGAAGGGAAATATGAATACTTTTGCATCCCAAGGCAAGGGAGCTCACATTCAATTCTTTTTCCTGCCTGAGAAGACCAGCATCTTCCTTATTTCTTCTCCTTGCCTGCTGAAGAGACTGAAAACCTATGACACACTGTACTTAAGTACTTGCCACTACTGTTGACACTGTGCAGAAGAGTGTCCAGAAGTCATTAGCTCAGAAGTACACAATAATTAACACCTGATTTTAGAGCTATTTAGAGAACTACTTGAAATTTTCAGCCTTGAGCTTTGGCAAGTACTCCCAGGAAATTTTGTGCATTTTACTTCAAGTGATTATTGCATAAAAACCATGAATGCATCTGAACCCTGCAATGGAATACAGATTTCTCCTTCCCTTAGTATAGACTTAACTCGAGAGAAGGGCTCCAGTTTTGTGTCTCCATTGTCAAAACAGAGATGCTGATGCACATGTGCAAAGAAATCCTCGTGGCTGAATCTGTGTCAATGTAAATAAACCGTGTGGAATTTGGGGAGCTTGGGCAATCTCAGCATTAGAAGTCAGCTTAGTAGAGGCTTTCAGAAAGGTAAGTTTGGTCTTCAGCAACCAAAAGTTGGCTGCACCTCTTGCTGGATGCAGTCCTTAGTTTTGTCAGGGAAACTCCTATGGGCTTGACTGTAGCTTGCATTTGAAGACGAATCCTGTGAGAGACTTTTAGTTCTTAAGAATGTTCTAACCTTTTCCTCTATAAGCAAACGTGCTTCATTCTTGAACGTAGTTCCATACACACAGTGTGGATCTCCTACTGCAGATTATTAATGTCAACAAAAGGTTACTAAAAAATAACTTTTCCAGGTCTTTTTTTTCATGCTCGTCTGCTCCCACCTGATTTGTTTTATTACTGAAGCTGATGGTTTTCAATAGCACTTACAGAAGCTGCAGTGGAATTTAACTCTCACATCTTATTGAAAAAGCCAAATCAAGAACTGAGTAATGTCTTTTACTTATCTGTTCTTTTTAAAATAAAAAGTGAAAGTTAAAAGCTGACAGGGTCACGGGTAAGTGTTATTGAAAGTCACAGCTAGGAAGGAGTTTGCAGCTGGAAGAAAAATGTTCTTTCCCTTCCTTTTCTGTAGTCAGTCACAGTATTGTTATTCTTCAGTGTTTTTTTCTTTTCTTCACATACCCTTTAACCAGCACTGATGGTCCATCTTGAAATGAAGTTCAACTCTCTTATTTTTAGACAAAAGGTAGCATGATTCAAGGTTTGTTCTTAGACCAAGGAATTTTGCACTCTGGATTTTAAACCTCATATTTCTACTGAATAACCATGCCACTAATTTTTTAATTCCCTTCCCTCTTTAAATTCCCAGTTTTAGAACAAGAAATAAGGGATAACAATTCTATGGCAAAGTACTTGAGATTTATAAAGAGAAGGGTTTAAATATAACTTCTTCAAGGCGTATACAAATATTGGAGTCAACAGGGAAGCTGGAAGGCAAGCTGTGTGGAACATTTGAGTGTTCAGAGATCATGAAAAATATATATAACCTTCTTTATATTAGATAAAATCTGCCTAATATAAAATATGAAAGAACAGATCTGATGAAAATGCCTTCCCTCACTCTCACTGTTAGAGTGATGTAAATACCAACACACCTAAATATCACATAGGATATTCACTGGTGAAATAAGGCAATTGTAGAGATCATAAGAAAAGAGAAAGAGGAGAGAGGGAAAGGGATATCCAAATACTAAGAAGAATACGTGGACATTTCACTTTTAGCAAATATGAATGTTTTGGCAAAATAAGGTTCAAGTGTTTTAGTGTGAGAGCAAATAAATTATCAAATACTACATAGAAGATTTTTCTCTCGTCTTGATTCTTAGATCATATCCCAAGGTCATCAGTGAAAAATGTTTCTATGGACTGAAAATTTTTGGAGATCCTAAATTTTAGACCAATACAGAGCTTTCACAATCTGGTAGTGCATGGGTAGACACCAGTTTGCCAACTCCACTGCGTTACATGGAATTATGCGTTTCAAGAAAAGCTTGTCTGGGAAAAAGTTAGATCCATAATGAAATGTGTGCTCAAAATGAAATATAACCTCCAAATAGCCAGCTGAGAAAAAGGAAACTTAACCAGGCAGTTAAGACATTTTCATGGTATAAGTGAGACCAAATTTCAGAAGTTATTCTATGCCAATTTTGCTTTCCTTTGCTCTAGGAGTCTACCTTGATCAAAGCAATATGGTAAAGGCAGAATTGGACTCTGAAATCTGGTTTCACTGAAGATATGTTAAAAGGACTTGTTTTCATTGTGCAGTGGAAAGGACATGACCTTTACTTTTTTTAAAATCTTAGAAATATTTTGATAACCAAAAAATCATTTCCCACTTTTATACCTTGTTAACAACATCATTAAAAACAGTCTGTCTTTATTCTTTTTATTTCCTACAGATTGAGCCTGACAATATATGCAAAGTTCCTGCTGCTGGCACAACTTGAAAATGGAATATTGATATTTCATTCACAATTGCATTCAGATCATCAGTTACATGCATTTAGCATCCTTCGATTGTCAAGCACAGTTCTTTTTAAAAAAAAACATGCTGTTTCCTTCACAACTTTCTGCTTAACAAGGTTGCAAAGCATAATGTTACAGTTTGTTACCCTCCTGACAGATAGAACTGCCAAAAAGCCATTCTCTCTTTCTTAAGATTCATTGGAGCGTCAGTGTTTATTCTCGGTTGTTCCTTTTTTCCACTTACATCACAAAATGAAATGATATTTACAGAAGAGAAATTATTGTTCACATTACAATTTAATTAATGTTGAATTAACAAGTAATTTCATTAACAAGCTTTGAATCAACATGTTTGTTGTGCCCTGGTGGAAATCCTGCAGAATTGATTAAAGCAACCTAAGGATTAAGCTGGTGATTTATTGACAAGAAAAATGTCACCTTTATCTACAGGCAGGGATGTTTGTCTCAGCTGGAGAGTTCTCAGTGCATTTCACCTCTCTTTTCCCCTTACCTTTTTGCTCATTTCTGACATTTTCAGAGGAAGAAAAAGAGTATTCTTAAATTTGGAAGATTATTTGGGGTAACTGCAGGAGTGGGAACTGCATCTCCCTGCAGGACCACATACTTTGTTGGGCTGATGGAAACAAAGTTTAAAACAAAGAACCAACCAAACAAACAGCAAAAAAAAACCCAACACAAATAAACAAAGGACCAAGCAAAGATCCAAGCAAACAAACAGCAAACCCCCATATTTTTATTCTCTTTTCCATGAAGAGTTGTTCAGAGCCAGGGGTACAAATGGGAAGTTTATTTAACCAGAAAACTCGACACAAAATTGGTTGATGCCATCTGGCTTTATTCAGCTAATACCCTTTACATTGTTTTATATGGCACTGGAGGACCATTGCTCCTGAAAGATGCACTTTAGTAATATTTATACATTGCTTAATAGACAGCAGTCATGATTCATCAAAAGGCAAATCAGTTAGGAAGAAGTCTAATAACAGCAGAGAGGAAAGTGATTATAAGGCACCATGAATCACTGCACTGGGTATCTTACTTGTGATATTTTTTACAATAATCAGTTTGACTGCACTTTGCACTGGGCAAGATGATTTCCCATAGGCTGTGTTTGAAGGCAATATCCAATATGACCTGCACAAAAAATAAAACAGATATGAAGGTCATTTCAAGCAGAGTAGAGAGAACTTGCAAAAATCTGCCAGCTGAGCAAGCTGACTTCTTCATATAATTCATGAAATTAAACTTCCTCAGCTGATGAAGATGGGTTATTTAAACTTTAATTTTTTCCTATAGTTAGGGATAAACAAATAAATTTACTCATGAAAATCTATTTTCATACTTTATTCAGAAAAGTTCCTGCTACAATCAAAACACTGAGAATATATACAGGCAGAATTTAAATATCCTTCCTCCACTCATTTTTTAGTGTCAGACTTAATTGAAATCCAGATTTCATGCCTATTCTTAAATGAAATGTCCAAAGGACTAGCTAGATATCCTAAATAATATCTTGCCTACCAATTTCTAGTGGTCACCAGAGCTGTGGTGCAGACAAAAGACCTAATAATTATGGACCTCTCATGTTGTAATCAACATGAATGTTATTCATGTTCTTCTTTAAACAAGAACAGGACCAGATCCTATACTGAGGCAACAATCTGTTTGCAGAAGCCAGCTCTACACAGAGGGAACGAGCACATGTCTCTTGTCTCCACAGAGCATCCCTCCTTAAAAATTAGGTTATTTCAGCTCTATAACTCTAAAGGTGGTCAAGTAACACCATAAATTACACAAAACTTTACTCAGAATAATCCTAGTCCCACTCTCCAGTGTAGTCTGGCACCAAACTTATATTTTTGAGAGCCTTTTTGTTCACTTTATTTGATATATCTTATATGCAAAGTCTTGCATATCTGATTTCTAAAATCTTTCAGAGGGGCACCAGACAGCATCTAGAAATAATATTAGCTCTGAGGCCTGAAATCAAGAGCTGTTCATGAACATAACACCTGAGTAGTGATAAAATATGACAGCAGGGAAGAAGGATTCCAAATGGTTTCACACTTCCCATCTTTACTATTATGCTTTGGAAACAAGTCTAAAACAGTTTTTTTCCTGAGAGAATGTTTAAAGCGCTCAGTCAGGAAAATCAGATGGACAAGCAGACTCTCACTCCAGGGAGCTGTAACAATGAATTACTTCTGAAATCTTTTGACAGACAGAAAAATGTAGGCTTGTACTGTGTTTTTGACCACTGAGTCCTCTACACGGTTCATATCTGTGGTGAAGGGTGCAAAGTGTTTGACCCTTGCTGTTCCTAAACCCAAACTACCCAGCAATGGCAATAATCACCACCCACTGACCATCCAAGTTAATTGTCCCTTTTCCACAACGACACCATTTGCAATAACTCAGCCTTCAAAGGATGTATCCAGGAGTTTAACAAATGCAGGGCCCTCAAGGCAGACTGGCTTTGATCTAGGCTCATCCCTACAGAGGACAGGTTTTGTGTGGGAGTTCTGTGAGGATCATTTATTCACTACTTTCAAAAGCAGGAAAAGTAGGAAGAGGAAAAGGAAAGGAAAAAAGGAAGAAGGAGAGGGAAAGGAGAAAAAAAGGAAGGAAAAAGGAATTTCTTCTGATTGTTTCATAACTCTCAGAATAAAATACCGAATTCTACAAATGCTGCTTCTGATCTATGATCTAAAATAAGTGTCAACAATTAGGATATTTAAAACCAAATTATATTTAAATCCTTAGTAGTTTACTCTCTTGGAATTTCTAAAATAAATGTGCATTGCTCTCTGTGTTCCTGGTTGCACCGCAAAGGGTTTTGGTGTTCCTGACAATCAGGACAGAGTTTTCATTTGACTGTTTGAAAGTGGACAGCTTGTACTTTATGGAAACTGCAGGGGAAAAGGGTTACACCTCAGGAAAGTAAGTTTAAAATACTTCATTTCAGCCATAGAAGCACAAGGTTGTCCAAGCTTGCAAAGGAATGGCAAGTTACATTACAGCTGGACAAGTTACATTACATGGACTTCAGGGCACATTTATTCATTTCCCTCACATTTTTTGCCTACACTACAACAAAAAAAGGGTACAGTATGTCAAGAGTACTTTATCCAACAATTCTCTGCATTAGACTGACAGTTTTGTCCCTCTAAGGTGATTTCTGCTTGGCATGACAAGACCTTGACCACATCCTACATCTTATACGGGTAGGACTGATCGAGCAGCAGTCACAAACAGTGAAGAACAGTCTGAAGTGGGGAGACAATGGAAGAATACACAGAAGTGCAGAGCTGTCCAATTTTCTGATCAGATACAGCATCCTTAATTTGACTTTTAATGGGCATATCTCAATAAAAGTAGAAATATTGGTACTCTACACTTCTCATCTTTTCTATGAAAAGTGTTTCTGTTTTCATCACCTTTAAAACCACTGATAAACTTAAGTTTCAACTCATAAGGCTTAGGGATGTGGAATAGGAAGAAATATGGCCAATTCCTTGCTTTCTAGCTTGCTGCACATAATACTTGAGTTCCTCCTGACCAATCATGACATGTGAGAACACACCAACTAAACTACTAGAAGCACTTACTCAAATAGGTTACCAAGAGTCAGAATCATTATTGTCCTTAAGTTTATAGGACTTAAAGACACATTCCAAAACTATAACTGTAGTGCAAGACATGGGAAAACACAGAAACCTATGACTGCAAAACTGACCCTCTGGCAAAATGTGGGGATTATATGTGGCACTAAAATTGTTGATTTTTTTTTTTAATTTACCAAAGAATAATCTATATTTTATTTCTTTCTCTGTAGTTACATATTCACCTCCTTGGAATATGTTTTCCACATGCCTCCTGAAAAAAGACATTCTATAGAGTGAGTGATTTAAATTTGCTCATGTGACAATTCCTAACTACAGTTTTACTTTGCTAATTAAAACTAGAATAATGCAATAATTAAATTAAAGTCTCAATTAAAATTGAATCAATACACCAATAGATTGAATGATTAAACCACCAAATTAAGACAGTAAGTAATAAAATCAAATTCACAGACTGACACCACAATGAATAATTATGCATTAATCTTCTCTGTCAAGATTTTAAGGAGAACATACCTTCTCAGTGAACATCAGAGTGCTTTTTGTCCCCCAGAAGCTGAAAAAGAGATTGGAGAGGGTGATTTACAGAAATTTTTACCAAGAAAAATGTGTACAATCTCTTGGCTGAAGTAAGAGCTATGAGGACAACAATGGGCAAAACCACTCTTTTATAAGATATGCAAAATGGACACATTTTTTCCATACTTTCATTGTTAAGGGCAATTACCTCCCTACATTCAACATTTTAAAAATAACCTGGACTATTTAATGTCAAAGAATTTGAGAACCGATATGAGCTCATAAGTCATCTTAACATCTATTGACAAAACATGAGCTGCTTTTACAGTTATCAGAATTCTAGTCATAATTAAGTAATTGTCACATCTGTACTCAAACTTCTGCTTAAAATCTTCACATGATTAATCACCTTAGTTCTTCAAATGTTCTATGTTTTTTTTATTTCCGGTCATATATTCCCAGGAGTCCCAGCTTGTGGCAAAAAATAGAAAAGCCAAAATTGTTGTTTAGCTTTATAATTCAGAGACATTTCTTATTTCAAAGCACTTCCTCTTCAAGTAGTTACTTTCTTCAGTTAAATCATGAGATGAAAAACCCTGCTGCTCTTGCTGCCTGAAGGTCAAAGGGTTGTGTGGGAGAGAATTTACCATGGAAGAAACAACCCAGCTTTACCTGGGTGACAGCAATTATGCAGAATGACAAAAGGAGAAGTTAAGTTACAAGAAGAGAACTCTAATACGTTCTCCCCGGGGTCTGCCACTCACTCATCCATGAGAAAAACAATGCCAGACCTCATCTTAGCAGTTATGTCTCTATAATGCTGAGATAGTAAAGCCTGACATACTCAGAGCATACTTTGTTGTTTTACTTCCCGGGTGTTTGCTCTTCAGGTTGCCTCCTCTTGGTTCTCACTTATTGGAAGAAAACAAAGAACAGAAGTAACCCAACCACTTTTTAATTAAGAGTCCGCGTGAATATATAGTGAAGGTTCTCCACGAGGCCAAACCTGGGCATGTCTTTAACCTGCAGTGACAGAGAAATGTGGGAAAAAGCACAGAGCAGAACTGTCACTGGGGAGAGGATTGTGGAGGGCACAGACTCTTCAACCCTCGCCAGAGGAGAGGTGGAGCAGGGGGGGAAACACGTCTTGATTTGGGTTGGCGCTTCAGGAGGAAATGCTTGGAAGAGATACTCACCCACACACATTCCCCACAGTCATTTACAGTACATCCTGAATGTAACTGGAAAGTGAAATGCAAATGAAAATTGAATGCACCTTTACCTCTTGCACGTTGTGTATGAAAGATAACCAAAGGTAGAATTGATTTATTTTCTTTAGTTGTTGCCTGAATTATTTTTTTCCAACACTCAGGCATTTTTGGTAATTTAAAATGTAGGCAAACTTGTCATTCATCCCAAGTAACCCCCACTGGGTGTGTTACAATCACTTCAGAAATATTAATTATTATCACTTGTACGAATACTAACAATCTTCATTATGTCCAAGCTTGAAAAAATGAGACTCAGAAAGATCAAGACGTTGCCTACAAAATGTGCTGATCCCATGAAATAAGCTTCAGTGGCCCATGAAAAACCTGAAGCACTCTAATGCATAATCTTGTCTCTAAACTACAGCAAATGTCCATTCATTCTCTGAAGATCAAAACACACAATTACTCAGACAATTACTTTATCCCTTTATTA
This sequence comes from Tapera naevia, assembly GCA_033556795.1. Lineage (NCBI taxonomy): Eukaryota > Metazoa > Chordata > Aves > Cuculiformes > Neomorphidae > Tapera > Tapera naevia. The sequence goes on along the minus strand of JAUMJJ010000034.1, from coordinate 433,535 downwards.
ACAACTATTGACTGAAGCACAGGCTAAAGACAATGGAAAATCTAAGAAAAAGAGCTTCCAGTTATTTATGTGGCAGTTAAGCTCTAGTTTACTTTTTAATGCAATGATTAAGGAAGAGTTTAAATTGTCAAATAAACAAGAATATGAAAATATGAATATAAATACCCCATTGAAGCATATATTTATATGGTTAATCATCTATAGAAGTCTATAAAACAAACCTGTGTCAGACATCTTTTTCTTTAGTAAGTCATTAATATTGCATTGTAGACAGCACTAATCTTCAAATCACTTTAGATTATCTTTAAAAAAAAAAGCTTTCTCTATACACACTAATATGTATAGAAGTATAGCCATTAGGATTTTAAACATTAGAGGAATTTCAAAGGGCTGGCTAATACTTTGGAAATGAGCAATTACTTTAGTTTCACTGTTGTTAGAGTTTTTTAATTCTATGCACAAGTATATTGATTATATAAATAAAAATAGTGCAAATATATATGACACAAATATTATATTTTGATGTAAATTTTTATATTTTGATGAACATATATTTTGGTGAATATATATTTTATATTCTGATGAATACTACTGAAATGCATGTTTGACATAATTGTGAAAATGGAAAGCATGTCTTTTTCTACTGGACCCTTGCTCTATCCTGTTAAAAGTGACAGGTCAAATGCAGTCCAGCGACATCAACCTATAGCTTTGTTTGAGACCTGATCAAAAGACAATGAAGATCTCAGCTGGCTTCCTCCAAGTTTAGCAGGAAGCTCTTCAAAAATCATATGCTTCTTGTAATTATACAGCATGAAAAAACCCTCTCCTATAATGTCTTATGCCTTAGTAAATTTTCTATCATTCTCCAAACTTTGCTCTCTTATTTTTGTAACACCCTGGAAATTTTATAATACAATAAAAGAAAACTTTTATCTTATTTATATCTTATTCTTCCTCATTCCACTACTTTCCAGCAAATGGAATAGTGCATTTTATATGGATTTACTTCTTTTCTCTAATTTTCTGCTCTCTTTTTCTTCTTAGGTGGTTAAATACGGAGGCTGAAATCTTTTCCTGCTTTCATTCTCAACTAGAGGCTTTTCCTAATGACTTTTGCACCTGTGTCATGAACCATTAGAGAACTCCTGACCGCAAACATCAATAATCTGAAAAGCAAACAGAAAATACCTAAGGTGAAGCCATATTCTTGAGTTCCATTGCAAACTTATGTTTAGATCCAGTGCATGCTTCAGAGGGAATGAAAAAAAGGTTTTCTCAATGTTTTGCCATACATGTTGCTTTTAAGAAATACATTTATGCATGTGTTTAATGTATATATGTCCACACTTTTATTACATGTTACATACATAGGTGTCATATATATGATATGTTCAAACTTGCTAGTCATCAAAAACCCAGGGGGTTCACCAGCAGCTGGCAGCAGTGCTGTAATATTCATTCCCTGACATCAAGTGGCATCCTCAGGTCCCAGCCTGTTGATGCAGCAAGACACACTCATGTACACCCAGTCTCTGGAAATCAGTTAAAAGGAAGTTGTCCCCACCAAGTTAATTTGGGTCTCCACGAGCAGAATGAATGAGCCAGGGCTGGAATTGTGTCATTAAGAAGCTTAAGTTGCCTATGAAGTTTTTAACCACGTGCATAGTAGAAACATGCTTTCTGGAACACATATGGTTCCAGTAAACACATGAACAGTAAACACATGAATTATTGGGCTTTTTCTGTTACAGCTGCACTGTCTCCCACTTTACCCTCTGAGCTGTGTAAAACAATGGATCATTTCATCACTACATGAACACTGTTGTTTACCATCGATTTAATGAACACGGAGGAAAGCAGAATCAAGCAGAGAAACACCAAGGATCTGGTTTATACCCTGGTTTTAAGTCATCTTACAAAAGAAATGATCTCCTCATTCCAATCTCAACAAATAATTGTAATATTGTTGCCAAAATTATTTTGATATGCTGAGCAAAATGCATAAATGATAAAGCTCAGAAACAAGCCCTCAAGATTTCTCATTTCTGGAAGAAAGCTTTTGTCCTTTGGAAAAAAAAAAGTATTTTGGGGCTTCTGTTTTCGCAAAGGTTTAAGTTTACAGGAAAAATTTATATTATCAGCTGCAAGGATCCAGTATAGGATACCAATTCCTCTATTTTATCTGTACATTCAACAGAGCAGGAGAAAGATTTCTCCAGCAGGGGTAAATAATTTCCAAATACAACTGCTGTTCTGAATCATATTCTGGAGGACACACAAATGCAACAAATATTTTTGCTTCCTTAGTTTTCCCTTCTCCCCTCATAATATTTGAAAAAAAGGGGATGTGCTGTCTTAACTGAGACATTCAAACTAGATACCTAAAGGGCAGGGTAGCTGGATTATCCTGTATTGTTTCTACACCTGGAAGGTGCCAAAATACTGCACATTATAGTTGGAGACTTAAAAAAATAGCCTTTAGGGAAATAATTTCAGGTCATTTATAATTCTTTTTGTTTTTCTTTCAACTTTTAAGGTTTTTTGTATATGTAACTGAGTGAGAAAGAGGTTATAAGTCACAAGACATAACCTGGAAAATGAGGAGAATATTTTAACCTGTAGTAAGTCTAAATTGTTCTTGTGATTTATTTTAAGATAGCATTCTCAACTACCCTTTTACTTGAAGACATATTTATATAATTATTATGCTTGTAATAAAGATATGCACGACAAGCACTTTCAGTGATAAATTGAATAGGAGAAAATCATCTTTGCAAGGATATTTGCTTTCCCTGAAACAGATAAGACTGTGTAAATATTTAACTATAATTATGTTAAAGCACTATTCTTTTATGCCACAGTCACTCACAAAATACAATCCAATAAATGCCTTTCTCAAGATTTGTTACACGCTGGCTTTTTGGTCTTATGGGAACAAATCTCTCTCACTGCTATTGATCTGTTCTTTAAATTATTCTCCCATGAGGCTTTCAGCTAAGAGCATTTTTTCCTTGAATCTCTTTGTATTTTTAATTGGCTTATGTTTGTTTAAACAAAATCACACCAGCGCCTTAGGCTGCAGCCGTCGACTCATTGCATTCAAAACCAGACACACTGTACTCCTGCAGCCTTCACTTGTGTCCTCTGCTGGACTCATCTCTTTGGGGATGAAATCTGTCACAAGGTAAAAAAAAAAAAAGGCATATAAAATTGCCTTTGGACTGGGTTGCTAGGGACATAGCTGGGATTTGCATAATGCTGTTAGAGTCCTGAAGATGAAAGGAAGGGTAGGTTGTGCCATCCGTCTGCAAGTTCTGGCTGGCGGGTGATGAGGAGGCAGTGCCCCAGGAGGAGTTCTGGAGAGACAGTGCCTTGGGCAAGCTCCAGCCCTTCCTTCCCACAAGGTCCCTTGGGTGTGGGGAGAGGCTCTTCGCAGTCTGCACCGGTCTCTCCCACTGTGTTCTCCCTGCGCTCCCCCCATCCTGCTCCCCTCAGCGGGGCTGTCAGTGCTGCACACTCAGTTTTTCCCTGAACCACTTTCATCAGTGGATGCTGGAGTGAGTGGTTCCCAAGCTCCCCTCGCTGATGGGAGCCCAGGAACTGCTTTTTGTGCGCTGCCCTCGTGCTGCTCTACAAAGAGGAAAAGGTTCTTATTTCCCCTCTATGCCCCCTTGGCTGAACAAAGAGTGTGCAGAGCCAGAATCCAAGATAAGATAGACAGTGCGGGTGGCAAAAGCAAGAGAAAAGCATTTCTTGTCATTCAATTTTATTCTTATGCACTTTGATCCCAGATTATTTTTGAATAGTGTGAAGTGAGGCATATTCAAGGATTTTTAACTTTATCCTGTTCTTTTAGCTATTTTCAGTCAATTACCAGCTGCTAAAGCACTTCTCTTCTTCTGTGGCATAAATACAAGAGAAAGGAAATAAAGTCCTGCTCATATTCTATTATGTTTCAGTTCAATTCAGTCTTTGGGACATGCTAACTGTAGTCAGCCTTGGAGTGTGTAACCCACCTCAGTGCAGTAAAACCTCACTCAGCATTGTCTCCACATCTTGCTGTCTCTGGAAAAGAACTAGTCCTTAAAACACCTTGCTACTCAGTGTGAGCTTTAATGTTTTTCCTCTGGCCTCATGATCCTAGCCCTGCCAGCAGCACGGATACTTCACAGTAGGGTAAGTATTGAAGGTGGGACACCTATTCCCACGTGTCCCCTTATCAAGGCTTGAGTGCCCACTCACTTAGTAACTTACAAGCAGGTGGACATGCAACTAGAGATAGTAAAATTTTTCAAGAAAAATAAAAGGACACCTGGCATAGACTTCTAAAACACAAAGCTGATGATCAATGTTACCCGAACCAATAATGCTTGTGGCAGGGTTCCAGATTCTTCACTGCACCAGCCTGTTGGTTAGCTTAATTCAACACAAAGTTATGCTTGCCCAACCACTATTATATGAACTTAGCACAGATGTTTGCTATTGAGTTTTTCATCTCAAACAGTTAAGCTGTGCAAAGAAACAAGATATATGGAGCTGCTAGATTAGGGAAACGCTGCACTGTAATTTCCCACCATTGTATTTATAGAATCAGCATCATCACAGTGTCATCAGCAATTTAATGATAGTGAATAAGGCAAATGTGAGATTGAAGCCCACAGCAGTAGAAGTGAACAGTACTCAGTTAAACTAACAGGCTGACTTAGAATCACAGAATTGTAGAATCTTCCGGTTGGAAAAGACCTTTGAGATCATCGAGTCCAACCGCACCCATCCTCTGCTAAACCATGTCCCTCAAAAACTCATCCACCCATTTTTAAACACCTCCAGGGATGGGGACTCTGCCACCTCCCTGAGCAGTTGTGCCAGGGCCTGACAGCCCTTTCAGTAAAGAAATTCTTTGCAATATCCAGTCTGAACTTCCCCTGGTGCAACTTATGGCCATTTCCCCTTGTCCTGTCACCTGTCACTTGAGAGAAGAGATCAACACTCGCTCTGCTACAGCCTCCTTTCAGGCAGTTGCAGACAGTGATGAGGTCTCCCCTCAGCCTCCTCTTCTCCAGGCCAAACACCCCCAGGTCCCTCAGTCTCTCCTCGTAGGCCTTGTTCTCCAGCCCCTTCCCCAGCCTCGTTCCCTTCTCTGGACACTCTCCAGCCCCTCAATGTCCTTCTTGGAGTGAGGGGCCCAGAGCTGACCCCAGCACTCGAGGGGTGGCCTCCCCAGTGCTGAGTGCAGGGGCACAATCCCTGCCCTGCTCCTGCTGCCCACGCTGTGTCTGACACAGCCCAAGGTGCCATTGGCCCTCTTGGCCCCCTGGGCCACTGCTGGCTCCTGTTCAGCCCCTGCCAACCAACACCCCCAGGTCCTTCTCCTCCAGGCACTCTCCAGCCACTCTTCCCCAAGCCTGTAACGCTGCCTGGGGTTGTTGTGTCCCAAGTGCAGGACCCAACACTTGGCCTTGTTGAACCTCATCCCGTTGGTCTCAGCCCATGGATCCAGCCTGTCCAGATCCCTCTGCAGAGCCTCCCTTCCTTCAAGCAGATCAACACTGCCAGCTTGGTGCCATCTGCAAACTTGCTAAGGGTGCACTTGATCCCTTTGTCCAGATCATTGATAAAGATACTGAACAGGACTGGAGCCAGCACTGAACACTGGGGTTGGTGACTGATAATGGATTAAGGAATTTACTTCCTTGTGCAGACAGTGGCGAACATCTAGAAGTTGCTTCCACTGCAGGTTGGGGAAGGAGTTAAACCAGATCAACAACAAAGAGAGAGACACTAAAGCAAACAATAGATGGCATCCTCTATGATCCTTAGCCCAGCAGCTATGAGAGCTGGGACAGGAAGGGAAGAGTTCACTGCAGGGAGCAGTCAGACTCAGGAGCTCTCCCCAAATAAAAGTGTGAAATTCAGAACACCCCTGTAATCCAGGGAGTTTACAGTCTAAATCCAGAAACATTGCCATAACCCAAACCATTCAGAGGAAATACTGGAACTTAAGAATGTTTGCAGATCAGTCAGATTTGCAATCATGCAGGGATGGCAAAAGTTCTTCTCACAAATCGCACAAATCACAAATGGTGATGCAAATTCACCATCAAAAGTGAAATTAATCAGAATAGATTGACAGGCACTTAAGTATAAAGAAAAAATGCAATTGCTTTGATAAGGTGCTTTGCAAGCTGTGAGATTTTAATTAAATCACACAAATGGAAAATACCCTGGGAGAATTACATTCAAAGATTCTTTTTGGATTTTATGAGCTCAGGTGATATAAAGAATTAATAATTTTGCATTTCCCATCTACTTATTCCAGGCTCAAAAGTAGGATAAACAGAAGGTCACTAATACTTTTCAATTAACAATACAATATAAAACAAATTTTATCTCAGAGCCCTAGACATAAAAATACCTGATGTGAGCCCCTGCTCATTACTATTTTGATATCAGAATTTTTGTTCTCCTTCTTCATATGCCATCCTCTAAATAAAATCATTCTGAGCTTTTGTATTGAAAATAGGATTGATAAAAAAACATTGAGTTAGTGTCAGGTGTTGAAACCCAAAAATACAGATTTAATTGAACTTCGCAACTTAAACTAAAGACTTGGATTCTGTTTCTCCAGTGGTAGTTGTAGTGGCTCCCAAGATGCAAAACTCTCAAATGATATTTGAAAGAAGCAGCCAGGAGGAGACAATTTCATAATTTAATTTTAAAAAGAAGTGACAAATATGATTAACTCAATGTAAAGTCTGAATTCAGGTAAACTTTTGAAACGTACATTGTCAAGTCATTCTTCATTACACTGTTTCCAGCATTCCCTGGTTGCACAACTCTGTGTAAGTTTAGTTGTTAATTAAAGTGTGATTTCTTCCTTTAAACAAAAGTAATCGTCCTTGTCATAAAAAGATAAAACAAAAATCACTTGGAAATGATTATGAAAAATATTTAGCGTTGCCATTGTAAAAAATATACAGATGGCACTGAAAACACCTATAGCTCTGAAAGGACTGGACTAATGCTATTGCTTCAGTCATAGATTTACTTATCTATTCACAAAATGAAATATATACAAAATATATATAAATAAAGGAAAAAATCCTAATTAGAAGTTTTGCATATAATAACGTAAGTGATTGATAGATACAGAGAAAAAGTATTTTACATAGGCATGAGCTCTGGAAGTGTCAGGCTTAAAAAGCAGTGCTGCTCATCCCTTGATGACTGTTGAGCTGGGTGCAGACACTCACAGTGACAAGCAGCTGCCCAGGGACACGGCTGCCTCCCAGCCAAGTGCCACTGAGGACATTCCACAAGAAGAAGCAGCAATGCAAGGGAAAGAAACAGGAACCCCTCTGGTAAATCTGTCACTGACCATTGTTGTGTCCTGTGCGTGTTACTCTCCCCCATCCAATTCAATTCCTTCTCCAGTTTCTGTTCCTGTCTATACTGATGTTTGCCCTTGGCACTGGGCTCTGTCACATCGGTGGGAACTGATGTAAGGGACCATATTGATGAGGGGAAAATGTGCCTTACCACTTCTTGTGGACCTAGAAAGCAAATGGCCAGTATCATAGGTCATGTTGGAAGTTCAGTGGGCTGACTAACTCGACTGGGGCATGCTATAAGCAAAGGAGATAATACTTTGAATTGACTTCTTTCTGACTACGTGCTTATGTTTCACATTATCCTAAACAACTGCTTGAATTAAGACCGGGGCATTCTCTGAGCTCCAGAACTTAGAGTTTGTCTGAAACTTCAGTTTGTCTGAAACAAAGGTAAATGATTAAGATCAAGCTGAGGAATCAGACCAGCAAATACCATTGTATATTTTAGTTCAGTCTCATCCAATGCAGAACATGTGTTGCAACCTTTACCTTACTTTCTTTGGCACCACGTTTTGTACTTTCTCCTGTACCAGTTTACGCATCCACTTTGTGTATGTCAAATGGAATTTTGCTGTAATACTTGGCTGATAAAAGTGCAGGTATGCCAGAAAATGATTAAAAGAACAACAGGAAACTAATTGCTGGATGATCTTTGCAGCAAAGGAGTCCTGGTCAAGAAAGTTTCCATATACCTAGCCTGTATTAATAATTTAATTTATTTTCACATCTAATATAATTTAACTTCCACATAGACAGTAGCTAAAATTGAACTAACTCCAAATTTACAGAAAATTCTTTCCCTAGGATCTAACATTTTCATCCTTTCAGTTCATGAATGATACTTTTAAATAAATACCATCAAAGTAATGTAAATATAGACCCCCAATGTAACCAGAATTACATTCAAAAGTAGAGTGGTACAAACTATGATCAAAAGCTAGACAGAATCCTCACTGAAAATTTAGATGTCATAAGCATTCTGAAAATTTAGACTAAAGGTACAGTCACTTCTAGATGGAAGGAAATAAATATATCCCCCATTGGAGCCAATGCAGATGAATTAATGAAATCTTATTTCATATCATTTTTCAGTTGTTAATATCTTTAATATTTTTCCTCCCAATCAAATATTTTTCTTCCCTGTTTTAATGTTTTTAATGAGAAATATAAGAAGGCTAAGTAGCAACAACCCACAGTCTCATGGTTACAAATATCATAGGCTTTTACAAAAACAGTCTCATATAGTCTGTTTTTGTAAAAGTTATTACCTTGTGAACCAAGGCATCTGCAGAAATGAAGGAATCTGAGATAAAACCAATCAAAGTAAAATATAGTGAAAAATAAAATCAGCTGTTAGAGTTGGGTAGTGTCCATTCAACATGTATAACAATTAAGTCATTTAGTCTTTCAACTAGGTTGCGTTTTCCAGACTCTTGCTTTGAAGTGGTTTCAATTACATACTCTTATTAAAAGCAAGTTTTAAGTGCCTTCTTGTTATGTCTGCTGTAAAAGAAAAGCAGATGGAAAATGAACATCTAAAGATAACAGAATAGGAATATTTGTATAGAGGCTTATTATTTTCTTAATGGTTAATTAAATCTGTTGAAAGTCATAAGGAAACCAAACGTCATTCTTGGATTAATATTCATATCTCTTTGTTACTTAGAGTTTCTAGAGTTCTGGATTCAGTAACTAAAAGCAGAACACACTAATGGTGTTGAAGGATGCTGCACATTCAGATCTAGCAGAGAGTTTGCACAGGGAGGCAGTATCATAGCAATGACTTGTGCCTTCTCTGCATGTCACTTGAAGGAGTCCCTTTTCAGTCCACTGGAATGGTATCTGGGGATGCAATGGCATCCCATGCTCTGGAGGATGCACTCTGGCTGTCATAAAGTGACAAACCACTTCAGGCAGCACAGTTGTCCCTCACTACACCGGTCGTGGGTCGCCTGTTGCAGGCCAGTTGTGGCCACCTGGAGCACAGACACAGCAAACTGCAGTAATTGTGGGAGGAGGTGTGAAACATTGTGGGGAAGCATTGTGAGAGGAGACGGAGGTGCCGAGGGCAGAAGATTTTAGAGTGAAATGTGAGGTGGAGCACAACAGTGGGCAATTTTAAGCTTAAGCTTCATTCAGAAGTGAAAATCTTTAGACAAGCTCAGATAAGAGAATTATGTTTAAACTGAGGAAGTGAGTTTATTCCAGATGTGTTTGACAGCATGAGAACAGAAGTGGAAGTGGTACTTTTGGTAAGGAGCCAGTACTGAGGATTAGTCAGGTGGAGAGCGCTGAGAGCGGAGTGAGGAGCTGAGAGCACAAGGGTGGGAAGAATTGAAAATACAGGCTCTGGCACCAAGCTAAAGGAATCAAAACAAAGAAGGAAGGAAAGGAATTAGAGAAGCAGAGAAATCAAAGAGAGGTTTAAGAGCAAAGCCAGTTTCGGTAGAGATCACAAAGAATAAAACTGAGAAAGAAGGGAGGATAAGAGCTACAGGAGGAGGGACACTGGTGGTTATGGGGAGGAAATAACAGCACTGCAGATAATTTGGAGCTAGATTTCAATGAGTGAAGATGAATCTCTCAGACTTTCCCACATTATGCCATGCAGAAAGTGTTTTACAATCATTGTTGATCTGTGCATATATGCAGTCAGTTCTGTCTATCTGATTTTGGATATTTTTCCTTCCCTTTTATTTCCCAAACCTGTCACCCAAGGCCTTTATTTTTACAACTGTTTATTTCTCTTACATACCTTTCTATTCCTTGTTCCTACTTTTTAGCATATGATCAATATGCTGTATTGTTTGCATTTTTGCTGCGGGCCTACACAGAGAGGGATTTAGAGGAGAAGCAAGTACTCTGCCACAGAAAACCTCTGTGAGCAGAATTATTTCTTAAGGCAGAGGTGACTGACCTGGCCAATGAAATACATATGCAGTTCATAAAAGAGGAGGCAGGACGTCAGCTGAATACCTTTCAAAAAAGTTTGTTTAATTAAGGCAACTCATGTACTTACTCCTATGTCAATCTTTGACCAGATTAGAGGACAATATTCTAAGGATGTGCCCATGAGCTTATTTGCAGACACGTGATATATAGGCTATAAATATATACTAAGTATATTACACTAAACTCAACGCAGCAATTGTTTTCCCACAGAGAAGAAAACTCTCTGGGCTGAGCAGAAAAATGATAGTAACACTGAAATTATATTCTGGTGTTAGAAGAAGGGACAATGCACTCTCACCTTGGCATCCGGACAGCTTGACGTCTGCACAGAAACATCAAAACGTGGGATATTGGATCCCAGGAAAAGGTGCAAGTCTCAGCGCTCATTGGCTTAGGCAGCTGTTGACATCAAAAATAAAATAGCTTGTGAGCCCTCTGGTGGTGTTTTTTTTTTCCTCAGATGTTAGCAGGATCCTGCCATAGCAACAACATGTAAACGTACTTGGATATATAGACAGTGGAGTGTAAGTATCACTGTGCATATTTACATACACATCCATATACATGCATAGAGATACATATAAATGCATTCTGAGAGTCACTGCCAGAGCAAGGGAAAGAAGAAATCATCTGCTGTTGTGATCTGAGTATTTGTGTGTAACTGTCCCACTCACACATGACAGCACTAACACTATCCATCTGAAATAGGGACTACAATTATCCACTAACAACACTTTTATAAGAAATTTAGAATGATCTTTGCCTTTCTAGTCCATAAGCTCCATCTATAATATAATGTCACCTGCAAAAAGCAAAAGAAGTCACTATTGTGATCCCAACGAACAAAATGTAAAATTAAATCCCTGCCAGGTTCCAATTCAATTTGACAAATATAAATCCTTATAAATAAAAAAAAAGTTTAGAAATATTTTAGAATTGCTCTCAATCACAGCAAGTATCTGTTTAATTTAGTAATAATGATGCTTTCTAGTTAGGAGCAGAAGACAATTTCCATTTTTTTTTTAATTACAAAAGTGAAATACATAAAAAAAGCATTTCACATATTGAAAAATTTCACCATTTATCACCGTGCTACAGACATCCAGATATTGTAACCTTAAGAATAAGAAACAGAAAAGAGCATAATGGAATGGCACGTTGTGCTGAAATTGGTCTCCAACAAATGTCAGTTAAGTTAATAAAACTCCACAGTCACTACAGGAATTCATTATTAGGTTGCCATTATCATCCCTTAACTTAACTTCCGGGGGGAAAAATTTACATCTTAGGTGTTACACTTTGACAAGGATAACAACCAAGTTTCATTTTCATAATATTCTTTGCTGTTATAAGTGTTTGGGGATTCCTTGTTTAAATTTAAATGTTGAACTCTAACACTTCAACAATTGCTATTGACAGTAGATATAGAAACTCTGCCATGAGGGAATTTTCATAATCCCTCTCTTTTGGATGTATTTGAGTGTAATTTATCTTTAGGAGGTGCTTTAGCAATATGTGTTTTCAAATTATTTCATATTTTCACCTCATTTAAAAAAAAAAACCAACATATTAAATAAAACTGATGACTGAAGAGTGTAAGTAAGTTGTTACATACAAGCAGGGTTTGGAGGGATTTCTCACTGCCAGAGCATTTCATTTATGGCTTTCATTTGTAGGATATAGAGTAAAGGGTCATGTTTAAAAATCGACAAATTTACTTGACTCTAATCATCCACTTCCTATTGTCCAGTGCAGGTGTTCCATTTTCTGGCACAAAACAGGTTTGAAATGTCAGTGCTGTGCATTTCACTTAATGCTCCACTATGTTTCAAGTCAACTGGGAGTCAGGAGTGGTGAGTAGTTACACCTCCCCAAAGAGCTCTAGGAAAACACATCATCTCACGAGGACTCCCTGAACTTCTTGAGTGCACTGCACCGTGGTGCAGCTGTGCTTTTTCTGATTCTTTGGACGGGAAGAAAATAAATGTATTCCTGGAATTGCAGTGCCTTTGGAGCTCCTGTTCTGCTCCATGAGGGAATATTTTGTATCAGACCATCACTTGAGGCTGCCCCCTTTTCCCACCCATGCTCTACACTGTGTAAGGTTTGCCATTGCTTCTGAATATAGTGGGTTGTGTTTGCAAAATTAACACATATTGCAGTATGGGAAACCAAAAGCTACTTTTCTGAATTCCATTTGTATCCTTTTCAAGCCACTTCTCAGTGCCTTTGGGAAATCATTACTCACTGATCTAAAGGTTTCAGTGGATTTTGTCTCACGGTCTTTATTTTCTGTGCATTAATCAATGTATCTACAAACCGAGTTTAAAAATAATGGACTAGCACCAAAAAAAGGCTGTGAAGTTTAGATCAGTGTTCTGCCAGAGCACTAAGTCCTTTTTACTCAAGTATTAAAAAGAAAAGTGAAATATTACTGCAATCGTGACAACTCGTATAGGACAAATCTATGAAGTTAGAAGAATCCTAGAACCGTAGTGATTGACATGAGCTTTGAATTTGAACTTTTGACAGATGATTGCACTGAGCTCATGTCCTCCCCCCTCTTTGTGCAAGGATGACTCTGTCTTTTTCATTTTTTTTAAAAACCCGTACCCATCTTCTCAGTTATACCTTGTACCATCTAAATATTTGAGTTAAAAATGCTTTAAAATGTAAGAACTATACTGAAAACATTGAGCAAATATCATTGAAATACTATCCAAATAACCAGTGTACTGTTACTTGCTCACAAACGATTTAGCTATTTTGGAATACCCTTTGTGAGATAAATAGATATGGGCTTAATTTAGTAAATTAGTCATGTGTCTTCCATAACTCCAAATTGGAAATCAAAATACAATAAAATTAATAATGGTTATTAAATCCAGATGTATCTTGAAATGAAAGCAAGACCTATGGTAATGACAGCCTTTAAAGGGCACTGTCAACTTAAAAAACATAAAGCAACTGAAAATGTTTTATCTCCTTTTGCTGTGTGCAACCATTAACCTTAAAAATACCAGGCAAATGAGTTTTAATTTTCTCTTTAGTTTTTTAAAAAAATATTAGTTTAGTTTATTACTTCTTCTCTAGAGTAACTTAACGTAATGTTTTCCTAATTTAACATAACTGTTTCCTAATTTTTCCAAACTTTACCTACTGTCTGAAAAGAAAATATCCTGTATAGGTTCATAGTTCAAATTTTACCAAATAACTCCATTTCTCCATCTTAGAGATGCAGCAATATTCTTTTCAATAACCTTAAAAGACAGATATTGTGCATATTAATTCCTTCCTGGGACATGCAAGATACTTTAATCCATTAAATACTACCAAAAGAGTTCTCTAATAACTTGGTTTTAAGAGTTAATGTCATTTGGCTTATTAGTTGGGGTTGTTCAGCCTGGAGAGGACAAAGCTCCACAGAGACTTTATTGAAACCTTTGAAAACTTGAAGGGGACAGATAGGAAAAATAAGGACAAACATTTTAACAAGGCCATTTGTGATAGGACAAGGAGTAGATTTAGACTAGATGTAAGGAAGAGATTTTTTACAATGATGGTGATGAAATACTGGAACAGGTTGTCTAGAGCAATGGTAGAAGGCCCATCCCTGGAAACATTCAAAGGTCAGATTGGATGGGTCTTTGAGCAACCCAATCTAGTTGAGGATGTCCCTGCTAATTTTTAAAGGTCCCTTCCAACCCAAACCATTCTATGATTCTGTGATTTATTGTGATATTTGTAGTGAGCTCTATGATGCTTGAGGTGTCAGGAAACTGCACTTAACATTTTGATTTTATATGACAACACATTATTGTCCATAACAAAAAGTGACAGAAAGTAGATCAGAGATAGTGACACAGCTGGAGATGGCAATGCAAATGTTCATGTTTGGAATGAGTCGGTATAAAATCACCACGACATCCAGAGGTAAGTCCTCTGCAGTAAAGGATTTAGCACTACTGAAGATCATGTAACCTCTGCACACAAAGAAACTACCAAAACCTTCCCTTTGACATTTTTGCAAAGAACCCTCTAGCCTTCTCCTGAGTTACAGCACTGGGTGTTTTGTCGTTTTAGGAACTGTAGAGGTGCATGAGATTATTACAAACAGATGGCAAACAGTCGGCAAATAGTCAGCCACATCACATCAGTCCTTTCTGCTCATTTGTTGGGATACTACTCCAGTAAAAAAGTCACAATTGGCACTTGCTAGGAAATGATATATATTATCATCAAATGAAATTTCAGAAGCCAAAAAAAGAGAGGCACGTAAAGATCAGGCAGATTGAACTTTCGCCCTGCTGTGTCACTCGTCTAAATCCTTTCTTTCTTTGTGTACATATTTATATTGCTAACAGTAGAGGAACAGATTACTTACCCAGAACATCCATTCTGGTTCCTACCTTGTCTAGCTGAGGAAGTGTTTGAGCCACATGTGGTAGACCACATCCTTTCTCTTATGCTAGCGGGATGACGAAGGAGCACATCTGGATTCAAAATTTCATTTTCACCCTCAACATTTTTGTATTAACACACTGTCATACTTAATATAAATTGGAAAACACTTAGTCCTGTAGCAGCTGATTTTCTGGAAGAAGACAAAGCATGACATTGTGGAATCCATAAACAGCAGGGGGTATAATTCATAGTAAAGCTATATAATATGTTCCATATACATTGCAGCTGTTGATAGATTTTATTACATTTCAGTTAAGGGCCTTATTGCATTTACAGGCAAGATTTATTATATTTGGTTGTATTCCTTCTAAAGTTCAGGATATTTTCACATTTGTAGCTGGCTTATTTCATCTATGATCACTGAGTTTACATCATAACCTTGTTATAACTGTAGATTATGAATAATGTCACCTGTTGTTATGACGCTTGCAGTCAGTTTTCATTACAACTGTTCCTAATACTTCACAGCATTTTGCAGGTGGTGGATATTACACTGCGGTTTTTAAAGACATGTTTTGAAGTCAACAGAACATAAGAGAGCAACTTCTGAAGTAAAGGTTCCTTCAACACAGAAATTAAGAAGTTGCTCAGCAGCACGGGAAAAGGGTTGGGGGATTCCTACTTACTCACGTGCATTTAGCTACATATTTATAGACTGGAAAGTATTTTTAATTTCAGATATTTCATATATAATAACAAAAAGAATAGTACATTATCATAAAATAAGCACCACTTTTTTCTTTCAATGTTTGTTCCTGTAAGTCAAAAGTTCACCCATACCTCAATGTCCCATAATTTTGGTGTGTCAAAGATGTTTTGCTTCTTTGGAATATCACATGAAAATAGCTGACATTGTGGCTGCTTTTTTACGCCCATCTTTTCTTATCTGGTCCCACTATTTTTGCCCAGTAGCACCTAACACCTTCCAGTGTTAAACAAATACCATGCTATTCTAAAATCCTTACTTTCATCCTGGGTCATAACTCACTCCTTCCTCTTAAATCCAAAAAATTAATGGAAAACAAAAAACACTTCAGAAACAAAAGTTATAAATTGGCTTATCATACCCAGTGAAAAACATTGAAATAATTTCTCTAAACAAGATTAATCTGATTAATTTTTCAAGATTCCAGAAATATAATTAAGAGATCAGAAACTACATTGGTCTCAGGAAGCTTAAAAACTCTTAGGTCTAATGTGATATGACCTGCACAAAACAGCCTGCGATGCGTTTGTCCAGAATTGAACGTTCAGCAAATGTAATTTGCATTTATATTTTCAATATATTGCTGTTTAAATGCAAAGTATTATTGTTGCAATCCGCCCTGCTAAAAAAAATCTGTCAGGAGGCAATTAAATCCAGTGCCTATGAAACAAATACAGTTGCACTTGTTTTTCATCAGTGGACTTTTTTGTCCTTTTATTCTTTGTTTTCCTTTCATAAATCCAAAATAATCCTGATTGCAAGCACAAGTCGCAATTCTTATTCTCAGAAAAACTTGATTCACTGAGAACCACTGATTTGAAGCTCTTCAGCATGTTACAAGCAAAGCAACTTTGCAGATCAGGCCCTTTGCTGATTAATTTCATCCACCTAATTAGCAATGCTGCTTGAAAGAATCCTTCTCTTTTGTCCTTTTGCATTGAAGGTTTAGGTCAGAACAGGCTTATGTTTTCCAGTTACATGTTCTCCAACAAGCGTAACAACAGAATTTACATCTGAAAAGTTCACAAAGAACTGTGTTATAGAGTGAATTAATCAGTGACCTTTCACTACCAGAGGTGTACATGCCCTGATAATGTAGCTGAAAGCCCTTCTGGAGGCAGGAGGAGGGAAAGAAAGAACATTGTAAATTAAAGGAGATTTGGACTGGGAGTCTAATTTTCTGTCTTCTAAGTTCAGGGATGACCATTTCTCACCTTAAAGACTCGTCTTAAGGGGCAATTATTCACCAAGTCCAACATATTTAAATGACATAATTGACAACATTCGGTCAAAGGACTGAAGAGGTTAGGATGATAAAAACCTCCTTGCATGACTAGTGTTTGGTCATTCTAGGTCAGGGTTCAGGTGGCAAGACAGAGAGTCTGGCACCCAAACTGTGAATAAATATAATATAATTCATCTGGAGTGTCTGGTCTCAGTATTTCACATATGACAGTATATATCTACATCGAAAGTACAGCTGCACATTTCCAAGGAACAAGGGAAGTAATCAATGTTAATTATAACAATTCAAGATTAAATTATCTTTCAAAGTCTATAGAGATTCAATCATTGCTGCTCATCCACAGTAGTCTGAAAAAGAAAATTACTGAGTGCTGTAGCAAACTGAGGACTTCATATCTAGAAATGTAGCATTATTGACATTTTGTGGCTGTTTCTTTGAAACTGTAAATGGACGCATTTATTGTGCTAAACCAGATCCCCAATGCATCTCTGAATAGTTTAAGCACTGGCTTAAGCATTGGCTTAAACCAAGCAATTCTGTGATTTGTGTTTCATGTATTTTATTTATTCCTATTGTTCTAATCTTCAAGGATGTTCAGCTCTTCTCACATTCCTTTCTATATTAATTCCCAACTACCTGTCATAACATATTTTAGAACTCTCCTTCCTTTTCTGTCAAAGTGATAAATGAAACTAGATTGTCCTAAAATGATTTCTATTTTCTTTCAAGCTCTGGTACACCATGCAGTTGACTCTGAATTTCCTACATATGAACATACCAAATGCTTCATGGAAATCCAGAAAAGTTAGTTCTGTTGTGTTTTCTCTGTCTAGATCAGTATCTTTTTTGAATAAGATCTTTGTCTTTCTTTTTATTTTTTTTGGCATAATTTGTCCTTTATATTTATTTCATAATCCATTTCTTCCTTCTTTTTTCTTATCCATTTGTCCACAGAGTCTCTTCATAGTAGTTTTAATATCCTTTGCTAGTCCACTTCCACTTGAATTCTTGTTTTTTTTTACTTTATCTCCAAACCTCTATAACAGATCTTTATTTGGCTGATCAGTCGGCTCTTTTCCCATTCATTATATCTTCAATATCCTTTCTGAGACTATTAGGTTATCCAAGCAGATCTGGATCTTACAGTCTTCTTTTTTCCCTTTTCCTTGGAGTCTACTTTTGAGATAGCTGATATGGTACTATATTAAGAAAATGTCTATGTTTTCAGTCAGTTTTTGCCCCAAGTTTCTCAAATGAATTGACTTTATTAACTTCCCTACATTCTCAAATTTATTCCTACGGAATTGTGAAGCACAATTAGATGGCCTACTTTTAGCTTTCTATTTAATTTCAGCTAAATTGGCCTAATATTCAATCCACAAAATATTTTTGTTGATTTTTATTTGAGACTGATTTTTATCTCAGTCAAATGTCTAAAAAATTCTAAAGAGCGAAATCTTTTTCACTGGAAAGTCCAACCACTCCAACTAATTTTCCTTCTCCTAACCTGAGCTTTTTCAATTCACAGAGCATTAGATGCAGAGAAGAAATAATTTACCTGAACATTATCAGCTATATCAGTTCTTAGTGATCCATGGAAAGGTACTGCACTCAGCTCTATGAATGACTGACCTGCTCAGGAAATGAAGAGATTTTTCCTTCTCTAAGTGGGTCAGGGTTCTGATGATTCTCAAGGGAAGGAGGAGGCCCAGTTACCCTCCTCATGTCTGTCTGAATTCATTTTAAAACCAAAACAGCTTCCACTTCCACCATTTTTCTCTTGGTTTTCCTAAAGAATTATCTCCAAATTCTCCACCAAAGACATTTATAAAGAGTTTAAAGTCTACTGTTCAGGGTCATTATTAATCTGGGTATGTGTGCACCAAGTTCCAAGTGTGAGAATATGTTGCAGAGAGCTAAAAAATATCCTACTCACTCTGTCACCGAGGCAGAGTCTTCAGACTTCTGCAAGTAATATAAAATAAAACCTCAGGAAAGGATTGTTACTTGTATATTACAAACTTCACTTGAAGTATTAAAACTAGCCCATGAGGAGTAGAAATTAGTCATGTGAAAAATGCAAGAAAACAACATGTGTTATAGTTCACATAAAAAGAAAATATCACTACGCTGCCCACTCTGCTGACATTTTCCCTGTTCAAAAACATATTGAAGGTTTGCCTAGAGGACAGTAAATATGATTAACTTCATTTTTTTTTCTATTATATGCCTGTAGCTCAATGTATTTCTGGATTAGAAGGAAAACGCTGGTCCTGTAGTGCACATCTGTCTCCTAGGCTCTGGAAATACAAGTTAGGTCACAACTGATCAACAAATGAATGTTATGGAAAAGTCCAAGTTTGAAAAAATTACTACCTGTTGAATCTGGAAGACTACTTGAAATTTCCCATAGAGATGCCATTCTGTAGGATTTTTATATATATATATATGTAGGAGTTTTTATATATATATAAAATTTTATTCTCAAAATTTTGAGTTAGCTTCATGGCAGGATGGAGTTAAAATATTTCCCTGGTAATTTGCAAAAAAAGTATGAAAATATGTACAATTAAATGCACTGATATGATTTGGCCTGAAAGTCAAAACAATAACTTTGAAAAGAGTGTTTGACAAAAGTAATCAAGGCACCATCAGAGCAAAGCATACTCAAAAAGAAGCAAGAAATCTGAGATGTTTTGATTTTCTCGTATCAAGAAATTAAGGTCAAAATTTGGTAGATATAAGATAATTTGTTTTAGACAAACCACAATATTTTCCTTTAAACATATTTCAACAGCTCTACCTCTGCTCCCATCCAGGACGAAGCAGTAGAGGAAGTAGCTGTACCTCCTCTGAAAAGCAGCTAAATTTGCAACTTTCTCAGATCTGAACCTGATAAATCAGTCCATGCCAGTGTGAGCAGGAACTACAATTTGATGTGGTATTGCCATGTAATTGTTACAATCAGTCAGACCTGTGCTACTTCTAACAAATGGAATTATAGAGCCAGTTCCTCAACAGTATCAAATAACGTATCTCTACTTATTCAATACAACTGCTTTGATTTACATGGACAGCCTAGCCCATACCATTTATGACCAGTTTACTTCCAAGAAGCACCTTGAAACATAATAAAATTCACTAGTTTCCCTTAGGAGCCTACATTCTGTGAAACCAGTTATATTTTAGCAGCATAAATGTAATCCCTTCATAAGCAATTGAGGCCACTGCACCTCATGTATCTCAGACCAATGCTTATCTAACTCTATATATCAATGTCACCAAGTGACTTTGTTGGTCATATTTTGCTTCTCAGAGCTGTGCATCGTTAAGTATAATCTTACAGTACAATAAAAATTGGATGTTCTACAGGGAAAGAAAAAGATTTAGGGATAAATTTGGATACCAAATGCAGTCATGTGTTTGATTGTATTTTTTAAACTATTTTTAAACTGTTACTTGTGGGAGAGTAAGGCATAAGGAAGAAATAGTTACAAATATTTACCAGTTCATTATATGAATTAATAATTCAGTCATTTTGATTTCTAGATGTTTCCACCTGCATCATTTCTCCTCACAATGTAAAGAACATCATTTCAGACAGGGGCCTCCTCTTTCTCAGTGATGATCCATTGGACATCACACAAGGTGTCTTGGTAGTAAATGTGTTTATGACATTCTAGTTGTCCTGAACCAACCTCTGGATACAGAAAGCCTGGAATCATCTCTCCAGCAGCTGTAGTAGATGACACAGAAGTTTTGCTGCAAAAGAGCAAGAGGTTCATTTGTCATCCTCGTCAAGAGGTGGCTGGATGAGGCAGACAGACTGAGCCTTCTTTAGCCCCTAAGAACATAGCTGGTACAGCCACTGCCAAGCAGTCCTGAGTAAAGGTGAGAGCTAAAGACCTGTAAGGCAAGTTTGTCTTGGGAATGTCTCATCCAGGTGCCTGAAAATCTGTCAGAACAGGGATCAGCTCCTGCAAGTCAATAAACACCTTCCCCACAGTGTATTACAGGGGAGACTTCCCTCTTCCAAATTTACTGGAGGAGTTTTATGTTATGCCACCCTCCAGAAAACTGCAAGTCACAACTCTGGATGAAAAACATGAGGTTTAGTCTCTCTCAAACCCAGAAGAGCACATCTTCTGATCAAGGGTCTTTCACTGGAACAGCTGTCATGAGCCCCTTTGCTTCCCATGCCTCTCCTACAGGAGACAAGGTCTCCACAGTGATTACTTTAATACTCTGAACGTAGAGTTGTTACAGTAAGAGGAGAATAGGAAGTTATAGGTTGAGAAATAATAGGATTAACTAAGAATTAATTCCAAAATGAGAAGAACAGAAAAATTTTAGATGAGACATAAAGCTGGAATTCAGTAGCTAGATATAAAAAAAAAAAAGTTTAAAATGTAAGAATTTTAAAAAAGGATTATAAGAAAAAAAGAAAGTCTAAACTAATGGAACGTTTGTTATCCAGAAAAGGAAATGAGAACCACAAGCAGAAATGTCAGATGGAGCATATTAATGAATCAGCTGTTTTGCAAACTAGAGAAATGTTGAATTGTATTCAAAGTTGGCTAAAAAGAACCAATTTTTTCAGCAACTTAAGACCCTTAATATGAGAGTCTTGTCTAGAGACCCAAAACTCAAAAACTGAACTTGAGAAAGTATTTAGCAATATACAAAGGAAGAAGCATAGCTTCAACATTTTCTATATCAACAGTGAAAGTAGGTATAGAAATTTAAGTTTTAGATAAAAATATTCTAAATTGTTGTTAAAATGTCTATATAATGTTAAAATTGTTCCCTCAAATATAATTACGATTCTGAATGTTTTAGAAACTAAATAGGTTGTAAAAATAAAAATATATAATGTGATGTTTCAGTAAAAAGTTATCTTCCCTAAATAAAATGCCTGAGAATTTTTAAGCATTAGCTTAAAATATATAGCATTTTTGACTTACAAGATGTTTTACTGTCAATAGACAGGAATAAACTAAGCAACTTAGGGCTCTAAGTTCAAATTTCAAAATTTTCACATGTCAAGACCCCCACATTTCCAAATGCTTTTAACTGTTGAAGGATGTGAATAAGGATCTATTAGGTCCCTCAAAAGCTTTTGATCAGAATAGACATCCAAAACTTTTTAAGAGTTTTGTCTATTTGAAAATCTTGAGAGTTTTATCTTTGATCATTAACTACTCATAGAACCACTAAAATTCTGTTTCTACCGCACTTTATCTCTTTTTGAAAAATATCCTCCTAGAGTCATCTCTAGACACCTGCCCATAGATAAGGAAAATAAAATATGTATTTAGAGCAATAAAGTTAAAATTTTCACTTGATGTTTGATTTTTTTTTCCAAGTTTTTCACCATAAAAAAGTTAATTTCAAGAAAGAATAACAAAAGTGTTTCCATACTCAAATAAGCATTTTTTTAAAGCTTTTAAGCAATGGATATTGATATAAGAATATTCTTTTTCTTTTCCTGTGTCCATTTTTTGGTATAACTGCAAAGTCTCAGCTGTAAAAGGGCAACTTTGGAGTCCTGTAGGCAAGCTCTTCATTGCAAGCAGAGTAGGCACATCCTTTTCAGGTGGCAGGCAAGATTTCAGACTTCTAAAGAGTGAGCAGCTTCATTTTGTCCTACCAGTGCCCACATTATTATGTAAATGAAAACATTTCAGACAGGCTCAGAAAGGCATGGTAAGGACTATCTTCAGAAAGCAATGTCATTGCTAACCTCTAAGGCCACACCAGTCTATTAGCAAAGCGTCAGATAACACTGTGTTGATTAAAGAAAGTCTTATTTCAATATTATATGAAAAAAATCAGTCTTATCTGAATAACTTTTACATTAATTACACTTTCCTTTTTTTTTTTTCCTTTTTCTGAGGTATTGGTTTTTTAAATAACCCAAAAATACCAAGGAGAAAGAGACATATTTTTTTGTTGTTTCATGAACTAATCAATCTCACCTTTTGTGTAGGACACAACATCAAAATTAATTATTTGTATCCTGATGCAATGGAATGCAGTGAAACCGTCTTGTATATTTATTGAGTTTAATCTAGGATTAAATTCCTATTGCCTAAAAATAAAAAAATCCTGTTATAAATTATAGATATTTTACTTCCTCCCAGTCCCCTATTGCCTGTACCAGGTGAAAGCTAAAACACATCCTTGAAAGCTGAAGCCCGTACTTTCTATGTGGATGATGTTCAAAGCTGTGTGCTAGAAATTGGCTCTCTGGCTTCTGGGATCATTAAAAGATCTTGTCCTAATTCACAATAAATTGTACTACAATATTAAATCCATTTATAGTAAAGGCTAAATACCCTTAGAACTGCATCTCACTAGCAATTTTTTCTGCTATGTATTATGACTTTTATATTTCTCCTGTACTTAGGGTAAGATAAAGCTTGCTAGGTGAGCATTTTCTTGCCTCCTAAATAAAATAGCAAAAACCAAATAGAAAAGTGTTATTAGGGAAACAATAAGTAAGGCAAAAAAAATTCATATATACCAAAGAATATATATAAAAAAAAATGCACAGGAGAGTATGAGCTTGATTATACACGTACTGAAATCCCAAATACTCTTTCCACTAATGTCAGTGAATTTGGACCATGAGAGATGCTAACAGTGAATGAATTTAGTCAGGTTTTTCATAACTTTATGCTGCCTGAAGTTTGTTTTGGCATCAGTAACAAATGCTTAAGTATCATGGATGTAGTGAGAACCAGAGAGTGAGTAACACCACTTTTATCTTTTCTTTTTCCAGACAGAAGGAAAACAACTGTTTTTTTTTTCCTCCTGCCCATTGCTTCCTCTACATCTGATCCATTTCTGATGCAAGTTTGTGTCAGGGGACTTGGAAAACGTAGAGTAAATCCCACAACAGGTATTTACAGAACAGTGTAATCATA
This sequence comes from Tapera naevia, assembly GCA_033556795.1. Classification (NCBI taxonomy): domain Eukaryota; kingdom Metazoa; phylum Chordata; class Aves; order Cuculiformes; family Neomorphidae; genus Tapera; species Tapera naevia. The sequence goes on along the minus strand of JAUMJJ010000034.1, from coordinate 409,844 downwards.
AGAAAGCATTTTTTTTTTTCTTTTCCTGCCCTCATAGTTTGAAACCAGCTTCCTGGTGGAAAAAGGAAAGCAGTGATTCAGCATCTAAGTGAACCATGGATCCTGAAACTACAGAGAGAGTCTTGTTCCACCCACCTGCTAAGGCTGATCACAAACTACCCATCCTGCAGTGGACACCTGGCCACTGTAGAACAGCAATTAAGAGTGATAGTAATCACATTAAGAGTGTTACTAATCACATTACTTGTGGGATGTTTCTTCTGGAAAATAGGATGCCCTATTAACCACCTTTTAGTAGTCAGCAAGGCTCAAGTAGATCTCTTTGCCTTATTTCCCTACAGTAGAGGTACAAAACTGTGCCTCATTTAAACACTCTGCAATATTTTTACTGTACTTCCACATTTTTAACCCAATTTCAAATGATATAATAATTATGTCTTTCTGACTCCCTCTACCTGATTTAACCCAAAAGAAACATCTCTCTTCCCATGTGCCCTTGACTCTACAGTTCTATATAAAGGGCATGATCAATGCAGGAAGGCAGATACACAGAACAAAAGCTCTTATAGAACACCTCCTTTTCCATTTTACTGAAGACTGAACTTCAGAAAGCCAAAGATGAAATATAAGAAGCTTAACATCCAATTATTCCTATGTTTGACCTAAGGAAAAGAGAAACCATCACATTTTTAAGAACTTTTGCTGTACTCACATTCAGGTCAGGATCTCACAGTTTCTTGCACTTATATTTCAGCCCCTGAGGCCTCTTATAGGTCCTGTGCAGTAGGCAATAACTGGAACTCAATGTAGCCTGTCCCACTCCATTTATGACATCCTCCTGATGAAGTTTTCCAATTAAGAGCATTTGTCAAGTCTGTATTCCTATTCAGCCAGGAAGCTCCTTTGTACAGTAAGCATCCAATGGGCATTTTTATCATTTTTTAAAGGTTCCTTATATGTCCAGTACAGAATTAAATTAGTCTAAATAAGTAAGATTAAGACACACACAATTATAAAGTTTTCCTGCTTAAAACAAATGGGTTGGACTTTACTAGTTATACCACCCATGTGGATGCGATGAGTCATTTTCTAGGGAGGTGATGAAAGCTTGGGAAAAATCCAGGAATACCTACCACAGATGTTTATCTTAATTACTGCTCTGATTATCTGTGATGATTAAGCTATTTTGTATGCATAGGGTGAATCTCTTTGGTCATGGAGAGGTGCATCTTGCCATTTCCTCTGGTGAGTGTGAGGAAAACTATTCTTTGAAACTTAGCTTCTGGCTTCAGCCATTGTGGAAACTTTTGGCCTATCCATCAGTCAGCACTAAGGAAAAAACAGTACACATAAAAGCACTGGTTTTGCAAAATCAGTCAAATTTGAAAGTAACTAAATAGTGAAGGACAGAATGTATGAGACACTTTTTGCTTAAATTAATTTCTTGTTTTAATATTTCAAGGCATCTGTTACCTAAATGGGCTGCCTTATTTCTATTATTTCTTTCATTTCCTATAGATGAAAGCAAAATGCAACCCTATAAATTAGTCCACCAACCCTCCTAATTGTATTAACCAAAAAATTCTTTTTGCAATATCTACAGTTAACTCAACTTTATTCCTAGAGAAAATAACAGGTTGAAATTTTTGCCAATAAGTCCTGTCTACAGTGCTGGAAATATTAATTCTCAAATTCAAAATCCCATTTAAAGAAACACACAATTCTTGCACTTGACTGGTGAAGTTATCAACTCATTAGTGTTAGAGTAAGGTCAAAGCTCTACCTATGTCTCATTTAATCTGGGATTTTTTTGTACCTTTTCATATCTATGGCTTTGCTAGTTCATAATCAAGAACAAAGAGGCAGTTAGAGTTAGAACAGACTGAAATCAAAGTCATTTGGGTGATTTAAAGAGAACTGGAAGTGAATCAGGACAGACTGTCAGTAGTTACCAGATGTGGTAAAGCTCTCTGACATCACCAAGCTAGTGGCGACAGCTCGTGACATAGCTGTCCCTTCCAGTGGTGAGGAGAAAGAGAACAGTATAGCAGCTCCTAGTTGGCTTTTACACGGCAGGACAAGGCCTGGGGTATTGCAGTTCTGGAGTGAAACACTCCTGGAACTCTGGAGACAACATCAGTCACCTACGGACTGCCAAAATATTTATTAAATTCTGTTGTTCCTCTGTATCATAGGCATTAGATGTATAAGTGTGTTTCCTCTACCTGTATCAAATTTGTTAGTTGTTTATTTTTGATCTCTGACCAAAAAAAATATATCCATAAGTAGAATGATAAAAGGAAGCAACTGAAAGATTAGTACAGAAATTTTTAACTAGTGTTTATAGCTGAAAGGTAGAGCAATGTCTCTGAATTTGTTTCCCACCTTAATTTGTGCTTGTTCTCAAATAGTGTTCACAGTTCTGGGTTCCTAGGAGTGACATCTACCAACCAGCTATCCAATCCTTTGAGGAACTGATTAAAAAAACCCACCAGTTTCTCAGAACCTGGGGCTGCAAATGGATACAGAACATGAGGTGGGTTATATCATGGGAAGAAAACAGATAAGCAATACACAGATCTTCTAAAAAATTAGAAGCTCTTTTCTGATTTTCAGAAAGATAGTCATGCTTTAACCAATAAGCATTCATGAAAGATACAAATAATATGCAGGATAATTAACTAGGTGTATAAATAACAAATAAACAGTGAACATTGCCATATAGTATTTTTGGCACAAATCTTTAAAGTACATGGTTCACTTTTTTCAAAATGCATTCCTCAAGGAATGAAAGCCTCATTTCATTGAAAAAGCCCATCTCTGCACATCTTGATAGGAACTTGGGCAAGGCAGAGCAGTTCCTGTACTGCTCTCAGGCCTCAACTGTCTCATCTGGCCTTTTTGCTGCATGAAAGTCATGAGAACACTCCAAGATATCACAGAAATTATTTAGTACAGTTTCTTTATATTTATAGTACAAAGGGAAAACTTTAATAACATGGAGTCTCTTTACTCTGACAGTTACAACAGAGCACATTGTAATCTTAGCAAACTTTATAGCCAGGAAGAAAGAAAAGTAAAGCAATGCTTATCATCAGAACTTTTCCCAATTAATGAAACCTGTCTGGAGTCAAGTTTCATTTTGTGAGCTATAGGTCTTAAACGCTCAGTGCACACATTTCAGCTCTCACGGGTCCTTTTCAAAGAGTCAAAGTATGAATTTAGTCAAACTTTTCAAAGTTTTCAGATCAAGGTTTTCCATGTTGGTATTTCCTGTCTGGGGGCTGTGGTGAAAAGAATTTGATAAAAGAGTTTCATTTTAGGACAATCTCGAAATATTGGTACTTGGGAGAAGACATACTTCCAGTCTAGACTATAGAGGAATGTTTTGAGAGCCAAGATACATAGTACCAAGTTTTTTCTCTTATAATCCAGGAAACATAAATCTAAGAAAATAGCATCACTTTAGCCATACAGTTCTGGTCACTGTTTTGTTAAGTGCCTTATCAGAAAAGTATATACTCCCTTGACCCATTTGAAGGGAAAAGGTATAAAATCTACTATACTTTACCAATCAAGATCCATACAATTGCAATCATAAATATTGCTGTTTTCCATCTAGATTTATGGTATGAGAATATTAAAGAAGTCAACGAGCATCACTGGAGAACATCACTTAAAGATCCCTAAAGATGCATATCAGACATGTAAATAAGCAGTACATGTCATTGTTTAAACCACCTGCTGCCAAAATGGTCTGCAAATATTAATTTTGTCTCACCATAATTTTTTTTTGGAAAATAAAATGCTGTTAATCTCCCTTTATAAATCAGGAAATGAAGCACAAATGGAGGAATTGATTTGAGAATCTTTGGCACTAATCAGAACACAGTCAGTTTTCTAAGGCCCTCTTATGAACAAAACTTGACCCACAAATATGGCCAACATATTTACATTGATGTTACTTGCATAGCATTTTTTCCTGCTATAAAATTAACTGGCCTTAATATATAAGGCATATGGTGATGTATGGAAAGGATGAAAGAAAAGACAATTATGACATAATGAGAGATGCTCACATCACAAAATTCTGGAATCACATCTCAGTCTGAGTTTCCTCAAAATTTAGGTATGTTTGGACTGAAGTGTTCACTGATCTTTGACTGGTAGATGTAATCTGCAGGAAGACCATAACTGCTGATGTCTCATCTACATTAGTACTTAGTTGTTCTCTCTCATTCAAATTGCTGGTTTGTATTGGCTTTTTTTTCATATATTAATCAGATTTCAATGTTTTTGTATTGCCTTTTTTCATGTATTAATCAGATTTCAGTGTTTTGAGTGGATGACAATTTCAGAACTTATTTTTACTTCAGAATAATGTGAAGGGCTAATAAAGAGCCCAACACACCTGTATTCTCAGTTACAGGTTTGCACTGACATACTGCATAGCTTTAGCAAAGTTACAACTGCTTCTCTGAACAGTTATATTTCATATTTCTCATATTTATTAACAGCCAGTTCACAGTAATAAGTGGTTCCAACTGATACTACAGGCTGGTGATGTTCAGCATTGTATTCACAAGCAGAAGACAACAATCCAGGAGTGAAAGTGGAAACAGTAGAAGGAAGAGGCTTTCTCAGGACCTCAGAGTGCCAAGTTCAACGTCATTTAAAGCAGACAACATAACAGAATATTCACAGTAGATATTGGGGCTTACAGATTTCTTCTCATTTCCAAAGGGCAGTTCCTGAAATGTGTGGAAAACTTTCTGTGGGTTGAGGTCATTTAAAACCTTGCAAGACTGACCCTGATTTTCAGAGCTGCTGAATGCACACGGCTTCTGTCAACTAGCCTAAGAGTTCACAGCACCTCTGAAAATCAATTCATGTCTAATGGCCTTTTCACCTGTCAGAAATAATTGCTGTTTCACAGGAGCATACTAATTCAGTCTGTTTTGTTTTTAAAGGAGATTATTTATTTTTAGCCTCCTTGGAAACTGACCTGGTAGGGATAAAGATCAGGAACAAATTGTATCCCAAAAGGAAAATAGATTGTGTATGAAACACTCATTCTGCTGATTGTCAGTCATAAAAAATCCATATTTTAATACTTCTTTCCCTTGCAGAAAAATCTGTTTAACTAATCTGATCATGTAAATAAATCTTTCTTCTAACATTAAATAGTTAGCTGGGTATTCTCTGCTGGGATATATCTTTTACAGTTTAAGAAAAGCCCTTAATACCAGTAGGAACAGACTAATGTCATAAGGGTGGAGAGCTCTTTGACTGAAAGATGTTATCATCAGACTTTCTCCTGATCTTCCCAGCTTTAATGTTGCCAAGGATCACACCTTAGCATATTTTTCTTCTACTGTAAGATAGGTTTAGGAGTTAAAGCAAAGCTTTTAAATGAGTAAAACACATAAATTTGAAAGGATGTGGCAGCAGAGCCACATCCCGAAGTGTACGTCTTTACAACAGAAATTAAAATGCACATTAGGAAATAGTAAGCTGCATGTCCTGGCTGTAATAGTTAAAAAAACAACTCTATTGGGATAGCATAATGTGTATAAACTCAAGAGAAAGTTTTAGGTTTCATGTCCCTGCAAACCCTTCTTCACAAGATTAAACTTCTACATAGGCAGAGGCTTGGCTTTTCAAGTGCAGCACCGAGGAGGCATTTGTCTTGCTTCTAGATCAGATCTTCACTTATCTGCTAAGGCTATATTTCAAGGACAAAGTGAAATATTACTTTGAGAATTTAACACAGGATAAGAGCTATGAACACTATTTTTTAAAGCTTTTTAGTCCAATATATCTTTGTATCTATTTTTATATATGTGTATCTGAGAACAATCCGAGTGATTCTGACAAATTATACAATTCCAAAAATTCTAAGTACATGGTTTTGATGCATGGAAAATATATCCATATGGACCTGTTTAACACATATTCCTGGTGAAATGCCATTTTTATTCAGATTTTAAAAACTAGAATGGTAAATCAATAGTGTGCATATATCATAAGGCTTATGAGCCCCGAATGTCTCCTGGCTGTCCAGGGACATATTATGGCTCAATCCTATTTTCAAGAAAGTCAATGACTAAGTGATATCAAGGACCAGAGCTCCCTCCCTCATGCAGGTGTTGGAAACTGAAATTAAAAAGTACTACTCTTTTTACCCTGGAGGATGGATGTCCCAGAGCAGTAGGGCTGTATCCCAAGGAAAACAGCTGGAGGCTACTGTGATGAAGACTGCAGAGGGAAAAGAAAAAACAACCTCAGTTGTTAGTGAAATATGTTTTTCCTCCTGAGTGTTCTAACACTGTGCATCACCAGCATTCTGCATAGGCATCTTTTTTCTAATACAAGAGTGTCTGGATATTTCTGGAGAAAGGAGACATTTCACTTTTAATTTCTCACCTTGACAAAAGTAATAAAATATCACTTAATCCACATAGTCCATCCTTTGCCGAAGTTACAAAATTGAAAAGACTGCACTTGACAGTCTGGACACACAGTTCTCTTTTGGGATGTGAAAGGAAGGTCAGTTTGTGTGATATGGTAAGATTTCACAGTAAGGCTAAATATTCCTTGGTAATATACCCTACCTGATCTTCTCCTGTTACTGCAGAGCTGGAATGCTGGTCCATATAAAAGTACTGTAAATACACAAATCCCTGTGTGTAGATGGGATACGTAACACAACAATCTATTTCAAAATCTCAATCAATGAAGAGGAATTAAACTAATGATGGGGAAACAAAAAGAACTTAAACATCCCCAACAGCCATGCTTTAGTCCTCTGGTCTTCAAAAGCCCTGAGTTAATGAAAGGAAAATATTTCTCTCATAATCTCTATCACAGCATTTCAACAGCATCTTAATATCGGTTTTTCAAGTAAAATAATACTTTCCATCATTTCTTTACAACCTTCCCAATATCCACTGGGAGATTTGTACTAAAGAAGATTTAACAGCAAGTTTACTTCTGGTGAAGATGTAGTGATCAGGCAACAACTTATATTTCAGGCTACTGGAAAGGCCATGTAGAAGAAGCATTGCTGGATGATGTGAAGATGAGAGTGTCTCATTCTAGATCAGAATTTATTGCACTCCATCTGCCAACAAAATTGACAAATTTCTGCAGCTGGGGAAACTTTTCCCTTCCCAGCAAACAATATATTGGAGAAGCCAGTTGATTACTCATCCATATTTATTTCAGCATATCAATTACACATAATCATCATCAATTTTGTATGTTGAAAAATAAAATTTTAGAAAATCAATTTCTGACTTAAGAAAAATGTTTTCCAGTTTTACAGGTTTCGCTGATCCTCTTTTGACCAACCTGATATAAAAAAAAGAGAAAATCTTATTCAAAGTCAGTATCTTTTCATATTTTTAAAAGGTCATAAAAGTATTATGTCTACATGGATTTCAGTTTGCACCAAAGCCATGCTTACAGTGCAGCTTACATTAACAAAGAAGGGCCCTAACTTGTCCTCCAATGAGAAGTAGCTGTAATGTAATAATTAAATAAAATTAATTGAGATGGAATTATAATGCTATAAGTGGCTTATATTTTGATGAAAGTCAAACACTTCGGACTTCAGTGCAAACTCATTTGTGTTAAGCAGATGAAAGTGATGTGACAATTGGATTCCAAAGTCTCAGAAGTAAAGTTTGCATGTCTAGGATAAATCATGTAAATTGGAGAGGAGAGGAGAGGAGAGGAGAGGAGAGGAGAGGAGAGGAGAGGAGAGGAGAGGAGAGGAGAGGAGAGGAGAGGAGAGGAGAGGAGAGGAGAGGAGAGGAGAGGAGAGGAGAGGAGAGGAGAGGAGAGGAGAGGAGAGGAGAGGAAAAAAGACTAAATTCACTAAAAAGACCTTTCAGTCTATCACCTCAAATTCTTGTTGTCTACCAGGGGCGTTAAGGTGTATTCCTTTCGTTTAAACTGTTCACAGTGAATGCAGGCCACCCAGGAAAGTTTACATGAGAGGAGGCCTTTACTTAAGGAGAGTTTCCAAGTGCACAGTGTTCATTCAAGCTCAGCTCAGCACACGAAGGGAGGAAGGGAGAAACAGCCTCTGAGAGGTCTGTAGGCACTTCTCTAAGGTTATAGGACAGGCAAGAAAGGAAGTTTCTTGATGGCCCTGCTAATCTGTTTCAGGACAAAGATATTACATAGCTTTCCACCTTTTCAGTTTGAGTCATATGCCCCTTTATGAATGCTGTTTCCTGCTCTGAAACGTGCAGCTGTAGTGTCACCTAATAACTAACAGGTTCTTATAGCAGCATATTGTCCTCCAGCAGTGGGCTGCCCGTGCAGAGGAACAGGTTCAAATCCCACTCCTGAAAGCGGCTCCTGAGTCTGTTCAGCCATGGAAAGCTACTCAGGGCAGAACAAACCCTACGCTCCTTGGAGGCTCGAATCCAGCTCAGCTGAGCTCACCGGAGAAGCAGTTCCTCAAACCACTCCCAGTGTCTTTGCCATGGAAGTCAGCACCAATTTCCTAACTATAACTACATGGCCAAGAACTCTCACTGCCTCAGTGGGGGTGTTATAAATCCCACAGGATCTGGATCTCCAAGAGGAAAGCTTGCTCCTTGCAAACTTTCAGGCAGCACTTGTAAGGAAAACAGAAAAGTGATTCGGTGCTTAAGCAGCATTTGTCATTTGCCTCAGGACTGAAATAAGCAATATATGTAAAGGCTTTGTGCAAAGAAAGCAGTTTCATAGCAGCACAATGCAGTCTAAATTCCCTTTTTTTCCCCTAAATTTTTTTCTATAACAATCTACAAAATCTATTGATACAGAAGTGTTTATTCCTTTGTAAAGCTCTAACTAATGTCAGTGACTAAAATCCTGAGCAGGAGAATGAATGGAACTGGTGATATCTGTCCCAAGTGTTATTTACAAAGACTATACCAGTTCATAATATTGCCTCTATAAGTATGAATTTATGTGTCACATGTATAATACCATCTCTTCAATTTTGATTATGCTTAAAAATCAAAAGATTGAAAGACAAGGAAATAAAATTTCAGGTTTTCATTTTCAGAAGTATTTGGGAACAATTTTATTTAAAAAAGGGACCTATTCTAACAGTGCTATGTAATTCTGATTAGAGATTCCACCATAGTGACTGGGAACAGATTTAGGCACACATGATTATGGCAATTTGACTTTGGACACATGCCTTAATTTTTTTTTCAATACTACGCAATTGGATAGGAAATAGTCATTCAATCTTTCTTGAGAGGATTTCACCTTTCCAGTTTTCTCAGGCTTTCTCATATGAATAGGCTTTCCCAGGGATATTTCAACTTCCATGTAAATTGCAAACTAGAAAATACATCAATATAAAACTAGAAAATGCATCAATATAAAATCTTCAATATTTGTGGTGTTTCAGACAAAAAGTCTTCCAACGACTTTAATTTATCCTGCCTCATACTATGATGTATTGTTATTTTGCATAACATTCAAAAAATTTGATATTTCCCAAGCCAAATATAAATTTGTGTGCTGTTGCTAAGATACCTTTCCTAGTTTATTGAAATATTTTTTACTGAGATAGAAATATATAGAGAGGAATTGGGGAATTAATGTTAAAAATAGAGGCCAAAGGATGTGCCCAGGGCCCATGGTCTTCTTGTCTTGGAACTTCTGCCTTCACTTACTTACACAACATTTTTATTCAGGTATAATGATTCAGTTAAATCAATCTCCAATTCAAATTTAGTAACATTGAACAGTTACAACTCTCATTGAAATTAATAGCAATTGGGAACACCCTGCCCACTTAAAGGCTAAGGAAGCCCTAATTCTCTGCCTATGAAAAATCAAACTGCCACACAAAAATCAAAAATCTGGGTTTGTTTGGGTCTTTTCTACTTGTACATAGGTAGTGTAGGCACAAATGCTTACTTCTGACAGAAATTAAAATACTTATTGAATCAAAGGCTCCTGAAAATAACCTGGTAAGAAATGTGAGTAGTATGTTTTCACAGATGGTAAATCCTGAAAGTCTGTTACACCACTCCAGTGTGAACGCTGTGCTTTTTCAAACTGGTTCTTGTGAAATAAAAGGTAACTCTTAAAAACATCCAAGTTGATGATGAAAAAACCCAACCCTGAAGTAATGCAAAATCCACAATAAGATATGGTAAATCATTCCACTCCTCTACCGGCCAATGGCTCATTTCTGGTCTGAATTTATCTAGTTGCAATGTGTAACCATACTCTTTCTAACCAATTGTTCTCCATCTGCATTGTTGTATCATACAGTTGCCTGTTTGTGCTCTCCTTTACTGCAAAAGCTATGCAGACTTTACCTTCTACATTAGCACTACAGATAGGGTGCTCAGATCCATCTCCTGAGATGTGATTGTGTCTATGCACTTGGATCACAGATATTTCACCCCATTTATCACCAAGGTCCTCCTTAACTGTCACTGTCTGAGCTAAATATATCTACATCCTCACAATTCTCACTGCCAGGTAAATTTTTCAAATCTTGTCTCATTTTTTGTAGATCTTATCTAAAGGGTCTCTGATTTAACCAGTTATTTATTGGTTTGTTATAAGACCAGATAATAATTCTGGTAGAGGTCACACTTCAGTGCGAATATAGAAGCAATATAACTCTACTTCATATTTTTCTATTAAACTAAACTATTTAGTTTAAATACTAATAAATAATAGTTTAAATTAAATAGTTTAACTCATTGCTTTTGACTATGAAACTGCTTTCAAGGACAGTAAAACCTCTTCAGTGGTTGTTCTATCCTAGAAGCCTGCATTTCACTGAAGTCCTGAAATTACATGGTGACTTTTAAATCCCCAGTAACACTTGCATGTGAAGACCTATCAGTCAGTTTGCAATCTGCTCAGTGTCTGCCCTGCTGGTTTTGATCATGTCAGTTGGACTACACTGAGCACCACATGAAAGTTTTCTGGGACAAGTGCTCCCAATAGTTATATCCATAGGCCTTATTAATGAATGCAGGTAATATTTCTTCTTGTTTCTGCAATCTTTTGCACTGATTGTTCCTTATTTTGATGTACCTGTTCTTGTAAGAAGGCCTTGTTACCTACAGAGAAATATTAAAAGAGATTCTTCCAGAGAAATGTAAAATATACAAATAAAATAAGAACAAAGACATTCTGGAGAGAGGAAAGAATGGCCATGTTTTGAATATGCATGCCAAAACCCCATATGATGATCCTTAGAGAAAGTTTAGTGAAAGTAACAATACATAAATGGCACTCCTATGGACTTACAGTTAACTTTCAAGTTGTAACCAACTTCCAATCTAGTTTTAAATGTTGAGAGCATTTTAATATTTTCAAATATTTCCCCATGATTCCATAAAAGTATAACTCAAATCCAGTGTAAAAATAAAGAGGTCTGGCTCGAGCACAGAAGGATGGAATTGCTGTCTGACACTTGCCTCATAAATCCAGCCAGGAATCAGAGTGCACTAGCCCAGTGAAAGCTGGGGAACTCTAATGATAAACAAGCACACTGGGAGGCACAGCATTATTGCTAAATGGATTATTTATGTCAGTTCTCGAAACAAGGAAGGGAGGTGAATAATCCTCTTCGAATCTCAAGGCTGCTGATCAAATAAAAATTTCCAAGTACAATAAAAAAATTGGCTCCTAGAAATATATTGGAGCTCCTTCAGTTTTTCTTCCCTCAATTCAGGAAAGAAAAATTTGCTCCACAGCTGCAAAGAATCAATTTTTGGTACTCCTGAATTAGGATTTAAGTTCCCCGTGGGCCTGCTTAAGCTTTCCATCTCCTTCAGCTCTCTGTGGGAGGCACCCATGGTTCTGAGGAAAAACTCTTCTGAGGCCAGGCCAAATTTGGAGCTGGAAAGCACGGCCAGGTGTTGAAGCCAAGTCTGTGAACATCCATGGCACATAGGTCCTTCAGACTGAAAACTGGGGTGGGTAGGGGGAAAAGTCACATCCTTAAATTTCTGCTTTTCTTCCCGCTTTGTGCCAGACTTGGTAGGATTTTGTCTGGGGTAGACAAGGGAAACATGTTTTTCACTTAGCTTTCAGTTATGTATACCCTTGAAACACTAGGCTGGTCACAAACCTGGTAGGTTTGCTTGAGATTTAAAGGTGAAATTAACACCACATGTACAGGCCATGATCAAAACCCCAGTGGAATCCACAGGCAATTTTCCATGGAGATCAATGGGCTCTGGATTACACCCGTAAAGCCTGACTAACGAGGTGTTACATGGCTTAAAAGCACAGGTTAAACTAGGAAATACAGTACTTCTGTGCCAATGGGATTCTGAATTTTTTTGGCTTCCCATAGATTTAGTAGCAAATAGCATAAAGGGAACAGAAAGTCCCTCGCAAAGCCATTGTGTGCAGTCAGACCCCATGCTCTCACAAAGCCCATGGGCTCCAGGCCTGCAGGAATAAGGACTTAGCTTGGAAACTTGGAGCCTTGGAGCCTTGGTGTCACATACATCACTAGTGTTTCATGAAATATAACATTAACAGCATGCATTTCCTTCCCCGGCCCTGGCCCCGGCACGGATTATATTTGCATCTGTTGTGCCTGGGAAGGTGAGCTGTATCCATTCTAAAATGTCTATATATGTCTAAGGCAGGCAGAGAGAAAGCACTCTTAGACATTTTGAAGGGCTGAATCAATACCTGAACATTTCACAGAATCAACTTATGACCAGAGTGGTTTCCACAGTCGCATATCTTGTAAAAATCACATAATGAGATAATGCACGGTAGGAAGATGGGTACTGCCTTATGTTTAAACTAATTTTGCTTATCAAAAAGGAATGTCACACTATTTTTCTGTCACCAACACTGCCAAGAGGCACTAGATATTGGCCAAAACACTGATATGCTTCTCTTTCCCACAGCATCTCTGCAAATGCATGATTTGGACCAGTTAGGGAAGAAAATAGATATTAAGATATCTGGGGTTTGTGAGCTCCATTGTCTTTATCAATAGAGAAGATTTTAGTTACACAAGCAGCCAGCAGGAGCAATGGTTAGGTACTCAAAAGTCTTCCAATTCACAGAAAAGAAGAACACAGTTTGCACTGCAGACCAGGAAGAGGAAGGTGGGTGCTCCTGCCACCTGCAGAGGCAAAGTGTCACCATTCAGCTGTTCCCACCAGGGCTACAACACTAGGCATGAATCATCACTTTGCAAATGATTTTCCCTCCCTTTGTCAGAGGCTGTAAATCCCACGTGGGCTCACATGGACTCAGAATTCTACTCATCTTAAAAAGTTCCAGTAACTCATTGCTTTACATACTGTCCCACACAGACTGCTGGTGCTGGGCCAGTTCTGATCCTCTCCTTCCTGCCTTTTTTAACACTGAGCAGCTTGTTCACTTAAGTTGGTTAACCAAAGTTTAAACATTATGCCACAATATGACACTAAGATCAAAAATACCATGGTTATCAGTTCTATAAGATTTAATTGAGGCCGTGAGTCTTAATTTTCCAATACTTATAGAGTTGTTACCTACCATAATATATAACATAGTGTGCATCAAAACACCACCCATATCCCCTCATACTCACAACATAGTCCATGGAATATTACTGAAAAGAACATATGACAGAAGAACAAATAACCACATAAACCATAGTGTCATGATGTAGAGCTAAGGACTGCATCTAAATTGGCATTTTGCTTTTGAAGTATTTCACAAAGTTTGCAAGTCTTCAGTCCAGTCACAAAGTTGCAGCAATAAAAAAAGTCTACAAATACAGCAAAACAGTGCAGAAACAAATATAGCAGAACTCCTTTCTCTATTCAACCTGCATTTCTTCTCTAAACAATATGAAATTTGTTTGTTTGCTATATAATCTGCATTCCTGAATCTGAATCAAACTATTAAAATCTTATTGTCTTCAATTTTTCAAACAGCATTTGTAAATATGGCAGCAGGGATTCTACAAAGAAATTCACATGTAATCCTGTAACAAGAGTTCTCGACGTAAATTACTTGAGATAATTTATTTAGAACACTGAACAATTTAGTTTTCCTAATTTTGCCACAGTCAATGATTATTTGTAATCAATAATGTGTAAAACCTGCAGAGAAAACTACTACTTGCAGTGTTCCTTGGCCTCTTTTCTACTGAGCGATGTGCTCTTGACCGTGTTCAGCAGGGAGCATGGGAAAGCGTGGGAGTTTGATTCTCATCCCTCAAATCAGGAGCTACTGCTGAATTTGGCAGGGACTGGGATCCAGCAGCAGCTGCTTCTCACGAAGGTCACACGATTCCTCCCGTGAGAGGCAAGGCAACCTGCTGCTCCTCTCCTGCTGGGTGCTTGAAGGAGAGAACCTGCAAGACTGCAGTATGCCCAGAAAAAAAGCTTAGCATCCCTGACTGAGCAGGTGTCCACCCTCCTGCTGAGGTCAGAGCTCGCTAGGAGCTCTGATACAAGTCCTACTGCTGCTCTTGTCTTGCTCGAAGAAGCTTGGAAGTTGGTGCCAAATTCCTTTATTGGAAGTGCCCAGGTGACTCAGCTGAAAAAGTGGGTGTTAAGTGATTTTCCTGCAGGCAGGGCTGACTCTTAGCCTGGAAACAGAGGGCTCCATTCCCACCTGAGCTTTACAAATCTCACTAAAATATTTCCATGCCGTTATCTTTAAACAGTAACATGCAATCACGGTATAAGGACAGAGGCATAAGAGAATAAGAAACAGTGTAAATTATTCATTATCAAGACAATATAAACAATATAGCTATATTTAGTTGTTAAGCACTGAAAAACAGGAAAAAAAATATATTTAACATGTTTCTTCACGCATTTCCTTTTACAAGGAGAGGGACCTGGGGGTTCCGGTCAATGGCAAGTGGACCATGAGCCAACAGTGAGCCCTGGCAGCCAAGAGGGCAACCGTGTCCTGGGGGGCACCAAGCACAGTGGTGGAGCCCTGGAACAGCTCCCCAGGGAAGCAGTCCCAGCACCCACTGTGCCAGCATTCCAGAAGCATTTGGACACTGCCCTCAGCCCCACGGGGGGAGTGTTGGGAGTGTCCTGGGCAGGGACAGGAGCTGGACTCCATGGTCCTTGTGGGTCCCTTCCAACTCGGGTGATTCCATGATTCTATGATACAAGTTTCTGTGAACAATAGAGTTATTGCACCTCCATAGTAGCCCTCAGGGGTTTTGTATGTTGTCCCCCAGCTTACAAATGCAGGCACGTGGTAACTCAGAGTGTAAAATGAGCAACCCCAAGGAAGTTTTAAGCTTCTTTACAAAGTAGTCATCCTTTATTTGCAGTCCTTCCTCTCCGTTTGAGCAGTGCACACATGTAAACTCTATTCAATTATAGACAAGGATTTCTACTTAGTTCAAAACAGAGATGAGAGAAGGTAGAAGTGTTTCTAGTGGCACGTGTAGTAGTAGACACAACATCAAAGCTTAGTGCTGAGTTCCAGGTTCCTGCATGCTCTAATCCAGAATGGAGCTACAGGCTCAGAACAATTTGATGTTTTTATTATCTCTATTCCTACTGGTTTTAATTTTCTGTATTCTGTAGACTTTCACATTAAATTACCATGTCCTACAACAAATTTCTGTTTCTGGGGATCTGAAAATAAAGATAGCAGATGTCTTTGCTTAAGCATTTTGCAATTCCTGTTCTGAAAGTATATAATTCTTTTTTATTTTATTTTATTTAAACAACCTCCATGGTTCTCTAAGAAAAACAGATTTAAGCTGTTTCTGGGAAAAAAAAAAAAAGTTAAAGCTTTGATGTGATGGATGCATTGAACATGTCAGGAAGAGTGTTATCAAAAGGAGAAGTTTAAAGCCATTCCCTGGGGCATATATATTTTGATGTCCTACTGTCCTTGTCATACATGAAAGTATTTGGTCTATCTAGAAATTCGTTTGACCCAGAAAAAATAAATTGTTCAGAGTTAACAGAGAAAGAAACCCACACACAGAACAAGAACTGGGACTATGATATGCTCAGTATTACACTGCACCCTCTGTTTGAAGCAGATTAAGAAGAAAGAAGCACAAGTCACCCGAATGTGTCCATTGTTCCCATACTACTATCCAAAAACTTCTGAAATTAAAGAAAAAAACAAAACAAAAGGACTCTGACTCCAAAATGTCCTGAATCTTGAATCAGGTCTCTACTTGAGGTTTCACTCGTATGGCACAAGCTTCCTAGGTGACAACATACCTGGAAAACTTTTTTTTTAATGGAAGGTAAAAGTGGTTTAAGGGTAGAATAAGCCTCTATTTCTTCTGTATGAAGATATAGCCATTCGTACTTGATTCAGATAATAGAAAAAGTCACATCAAACACAACGATACCAGACTCCCTAAGATTGTATAAAATCATTTGTTGTTTCTCTCATGTTTAATGAAAGTTATTATTTGTACTTTAAAGTCAGATTTTAAATTGCACTTGAGCATTTGACGAAGGTGTCTGCACCAAAGTCATCTAATAAAACACAGGCTCTGAAGTCTTCCCTCAGTTTCACAGTTGAAAAAGATGACAGCTCAACAGCAAAACTCAGTGCAGCTTCCAGGAGAGCTTCAAATCCCAGATAGAGAGTAAATAGGGGACTCACTTGTCATGTGTTTCTGAAAGTCCTGATTCAGTTCCCTCTACAGTTAGCAGATAGATTTCTACAGGCTTTAACATCAGTTGGGCCACTTCTTTTGGAATTGCCACTTTCTGGATGCCTATTCTACCATAAACTTCTCCAGGAATGAGAGCATATGAGCACTAGAGCAAAGTGTAGGGAAACTATAATTTCAGGATAAAACTGATGGCAGCAAGATTCATAGCAGGGAACTAGCATTAAACTTTTCAAAACCAGTTTGCCTACACAAGAGTGAGCACCATTCCTGGCAAACCAGCAATTACCAAGGTTAAGAAGATCTACAAGTTCAGTGATCTCAAAATCCTTTTCTTAAAGCAGCAGAACAGAAAAAAAGTGAGCCAGCTTGCCTTGTGGGCTTCAACAAGATCTCCTATTTTGTGTTTTGGCAGGGTGATGGTACAAACAAAGAAGACTTAAAACTAAAGTAGGAAGATGAACTAAAGAGAGAGAATTGTCCCGCTCTGCTCTGCACTGGGGCGGCCCCACCTCGAGCACTGGGGGCACTTTGGGGCACCACAGCATAAAAAGGCCATCAACCCACTGGAGAGTGTCCAGAGGAGGCCACGAGGCTGGGGAAGGCTCTGCAGGGGAAGGCGTGTGAGGAGCGGCTGAAGTCCCTTGGGCTGTTCAGCTGGAGCAGAGGAGCCTGAGAGGGGATCTCAGAGCTGTTTGTGCCTTCTCCCAAGGGAGGGAGGGCAAAGAGGGGCTGAGCTCTGCTCTCTGGGGACCTGGGACAGGACCCCAGGCAATGGCAGGAAGATGTGCCAGGGCAGGGGGAGATTGGATCTCAGGAAGAGGTTCTTCCCCCAGCGGGTGGTGGAGCCCTGGAACAGCTCCCCAGGGAAGCAGTCCCAGCACCCACTGTGCCAGCATTCCAGAAGCATTTGGACACTGCCCTCAGCCCCACGGGGGGAGTGTTGGGAGTGTCCTGGGCAGGGACAGGAGATGGACTCCATGGTCCTTGTGGGTCCCTTCCAGCTCGGGTGATTCTATGATTCTATAATAAAGTAAATCATAGAGATGCCCCTAGAACTGATACATCATGTGTCCAAGGAATGAGGAATTACATCCCTTTGGAAAGGTCCACAGTAATGAAAAAAGTGCCCTTGAATGCTGGTGATGACAGTCCACCCGGGAGTGACGACTAACCCAGCAGCCAGAGCCAGTCTGCTGTAACCTTATCATCCTGAAATTCATGGTTCGCTGCTGGAAAGATTTTGAAAGAGACCGAGCTGCAAACTTTAAAGTAGTTTCAAGCCCATGCTCTGGGCATCCTGAGCACTTGCACATTCTCACATGCTGAAACACAGTTTTGGAGAAGTGGAACCTGACCATTTCAGACAGGTCTTCCTTTTGGAATAACAGCGTGAGTGAAAATACATAGAAAATTCCACAAGGTCATTACAGATGTGTTTTATTTTGTACAAAATACACACTGACATCCTAGACAGACTCTTCCCCCACCATAAATGCTTTATTACTATACGTTGTCCTACACTAAAACCAGATTTATTAGCATATGTACAAAACCAACATTCACATAAAAATATTTATTTTAAATGAAGTGAAGTTTGCCTTATTAAAGTGATTAAATGTTTTTATTTTTTATCACTTTTCTTCTATGTACAGATCATGGCTTAGCAACACACTTGAACATCAGGTGCATGGCTAAAAAATTGAAAATTGTGGCAATGTAAGAGTAAATTGCTGACTTATCTAACAGTGAAATATACTGACATAATATAAAATGCAAATTGTTTGTTATTGCCTTAAATTGCTCCAGTTCATTTACCTTGCTATGAGCACTCATTACAACTAATTATTGCAACAGATTTTTATTATTCATAATTACTTTTTCACGTTGTAATGGTCATAAATTTTGAATATTCTGGTCATTATCTGTCACCATTCATGCTTGTCAGATCTTTTTTTGTACAGAACATTTTGCATACTCATTATCATTAATATATTTGGAGGCCGTTATTCAAATCCAGTAAAGATATTTTAAAGAAAATTCAATATTCTTTCTTAAATATTTCCTTTTAGACCTAATGACAGACTGAAGCTGATCCTAACTTAGAAAATGAAATGAAATTCCACTAATTAAATGCACAGTTTACTCCTTGCTCTCTCTCTGACAGGCTCGTAAATGCAGCCACAGTTAGACATAAATTATTTCACTGTTGTTATCATCCAGGCAGCAAGGCATTTTAAAGATCTATTTGTAAAATGAAAAGGTTGCAAACATAAAGCATTTCTACCCAGCAAAAATGGAGAAGGAGAGAAAGGGCAAAAGAGAGAAAGAAAACTGCCTACACAGCTGTAAGCAACAAAATGCTCACAGAACCAAGGAACACTCAATAACTTAAGCTCATCACTCTGGTCCCATTTTGTCAGGGAGCTGCAGATGTCAGATAGATACTTCATCTGGCAGAATGACTACAGAGGATTGTTGTTGGAACTGCAGCTATGCTGTAGTTGCACTTGGTTTGCTGCCTCTGAATAACCCAAAACACAAAGCCAGTGCTTCCCTCAGAAGTGAATCCGATTTACTCTTTCCACAATGAGATATTACTGTATATTTTCATAAAACATCACAAAATGGTTTAGGTGACCTGAACTGGCAGATGAAGCAAGTGCACAGAAATAAAAGAAATAAACCCAACAAACAATAGTTACTTCTTAATTCACTGTGTCATTCAGTGCCATCAGAAGTTCTGAATTTATTTATTCAGTGCCATCAGAAGTTCTGAATTTATTTATTCCTTGTTAACAGTGAAACAAAGTGATGACAGAACCATGCTAATATATACTATGGTGAACAGAGAAAAGGAAAGAATGCACTAGATATCAGAAACTAGGGGAGTCTTCCATTAATATTTGTCAAGTCTCTGAGGAAGTTACTGTGGATTGAAGCTCACTATTCATAGTGACAGACAAAAGAAAGCAATTACAAATTTCACCTTTTTGTGGATCCTGTTCATAAATTATGATACCAGCACAGTTACAGTAAATCTCTCAAAACCATTTGAACAGAGCACAGTTTGGCAGCTTTAAAAGAAAATAGCTGCACTTGTGTTGATATAACTATTGTACCCCTGACATGAAAAGCACAAGATAAGGAGGTTACCAGTCATGGTTGACTAAATAAAGCCTTCGACAGAACTTGACATTCCATGATCCAACTTGAAAGGTTATGGAACACATTCCAGGCTGATTAAATGGGTCAGAGCTTTTCCTATGGACCATAGCCAGCAGGTTAAAGTCAATTGTGTCCCCTCCAATTGGCAAGCGATTAATGGAGATGTCTCCCTAGGGCACTAAATTGGGACCTTTACTCTTTCTACTAATGATTAATGACCTGATATTATACGAAGCAGCAATAAAGAATAAGCACGTGATGCTTCTCTCACACAGTCTTTTCTAAATCACTGCATTAGGGTCTCAAATGTTGAGAAAAATATAACATAAAATAAAGAGTTAGGCATAATTTAAAGAATTATTAGGTAAAAAAGTACCCTCTCTTCTTAGCCATGCAATACAAATGCAGAATGATTCCACTTATTGCATCAATTTACTTGCTTTACTGAATAAAGCTGACATCACTGTCTGGAATTTTTCCTCATATTTCCTAAGAGAAATGTATTAGAACAGTACACAAATGTAATTAGGAATAAGAGAAACTATTCCTAAATTTTCTTCTTCCTGTTAAAATATCAATCTTAAAAAGACCAAGCCAAATTTCTACCAGCACATATCTTAAGATACCTTTAAGTAGAAGCTTCAACACTTAAACACACTGCAGTCCAGACATCAGGACTATTTTTCTAGCATCCACAACCCATCAGCTGGATGCACCTTGGAAGATGAAGTGGTAGATAACTAAAAATTTTCCACTGCAGTTCAGAAAAGAGAAATGGAGACAACCAAATTATATGTTGCAAATGGGCACTAGCAGCAGTGCTTTAGGAGAAAACCAAACATTAATTAAAAGAAGGCAAAATAATCTGATTTGAGCAATTATCTGAAAGTAGTTTAAGATTCTTCTTTACTACTTTTGTTTTTAGCTAAATGTATCTTCATTTTTGTGATGCAAGTAAAATGTGCCTTTATTTCCTTAGGCTCCCTTCAAACTTCTAGATAGCTTTTAAAGCAATATTCTGTGGGTTTTTTGGTGTCTTTTTTATTACTAGAAATAGAATTTGAATGTGCTATTTCAGATAAAGCAAGACATACTAAGAAAAGTGTCAGACAAAATCAGCCTGAGACGATGTGTGTTCAAAGGATATCAGATTTAACTCTGTTCTTCAGTCTGGGGGGGTCATGGGAAGGTGAGCTTATGGTATAACATCCTCAAATTTTTGAGTAGATCAAAATGAAATCAGCACAGATAAAGTTTGTGGGAAATCTCATCAGAAGGAAGAACAGGGGAAAAGATTCACGGAGAAACTGATCATGGTAAGGTATGTTTTTTTAAAATGAGATGTGACTCCAAAAGGAAGCACTTAGCAAGGTAAAAAAAATCAGTAAGGCAAACATTAAGATCTGAAAAGACTAATGGTTAGGTCTACATAGATTTGTAAACAGTGAATTATTATCAAAAGATTATGTTTCTAAGGAGGAAAGAATGGCGTAGGATCTCAGATTTATGTTAACTGATATCTTTATCAATGAACAATAAAAAGAAACTTCGTAACAC
Source organism: Tapera naevia (assembly GCA_033556795.1). NCBI lineage: Eukaryota > Metazoa > Chordata > Aves > Cuculiformes > Neomorphidae > Tapera > Tapera naevia. The sequence continues at coordinate 388,495 of JAUMJJ010000034.1, read as the reverse complement.
TGATGACAATGTCTGAAAAAATATTAATGAGGGAGGAAATCCAAATACTGAAGAGACGTGGCCACATTTACAACTACAAGTCTCACAAGTTCACTGGAAATGCCATATTGCATTTGAAAGTTTCTTCCTAAATGATCTCCCTCATTCACACAAATAATAATTTGAAAAAGCCCTACAGTCAGGAGGTTAAATTAGGTGTTGACACCTGTCCTTTGCAGCATCATACTCTATGAATCTCTAAATCTATGTTTCTTCTCATTTATAGGGTTCCACTTGACAAAAATGAGAAGCTTTGGTTTTATATTGTGAGATTACTGTGTGAAATACTGAGACTATAGGAAACTTGTCATCAGCAGGTTAAAACTCTGTTTTTTAATACAGCCATCTGATAAAATACAACAAAATAAAACTGTATTAATTTAAAACATGTAATAATTAATTTGGTATAGTGCATCTCTTCCTCTTAGGAGTGTAGAAATGCTGGTTGGAAGGGACCTGTGGCCCCCCTCTTGCTCACAGTAAGGCAATTTAAATCTCTGGAAGTGCAGTCTGCAGCTGCTGCCCCTTGTTAAATCATGTGGTGCTGCTGAGAAGAGTCTGACTGCACCACCTTTGTGACTGCCCTTCCAGCAGCTGCAAGCTCTCAGGTCACCATTAGCCTCCTTGATACAAAGCCTTATCACCACTCAGGTACTTGTCAAACTCTAAAAACCATGCTGTCAAATACTGCAATCCATGTACCACTGAACAGGAGCCCTTTATTCTTTTTCTCAGGAATGAGGAAAATCCTTAGCTCAGCCCCTTTCCTGTTCTAGGGTGTATCAGCAACACATCTCAAGCCTTTTCAAGAATAAAAAGTGTCCTTCCAAAGTTGCCACAGCAAACCTATCTGGTTCCTTTGAAGCACCAGGCTGTTCTGAGGGAAAAGCTTTACTTGTGGTCTGCTTCCTGGTCTAAATACTCAGTAATCTGGGTTCTAAATATACCATTATATGCAAGAGCACAATGTAAATGTTATGTATATGTAACATGCACATTGAAGCTCTGAAAGGAAGTCTTCAATAGCCTTTAAGATTCTTCCAGACTCTCAGCAGCCCTCTTCAAGTTATGTCTTCTCCCTTCTGTGCCACATCTCACTTTAGAATTGCAAACTGGGAAGAGTTGTGGCAGTAAATGCCTGCAATAGAATTAAACCTTTTTATTGTCAAGGCATTAAATAAATAGGGAAAAGGCACATCTAGAATTTTCTAACACTAAAACTTTACTGTCTGATGCCAACCTTCAGCCATCTCAGAAGAGGCTGAAAGCTACAAATGCAGGAATTGCCAGCTGGATATTGCAACCAATGGCAGAGGAAATAGAAAAAATAAGAAAAAACACAAACCAACCCTAAGGAGCAACTCCTCTCTTTTATCATTATTTTTGACTGGTATATTATTTGGGACTAAGATAACTTATTTGAATGGGCAGAATTTTACTTCTAATATGCATGTTAAGCCATGATGAATTGCATGGCATTTTTTTGAGCATCTAGACATAATCCCTATCTTGAAGGCAGTTCTAAATTACTTGTTATTCCAGACCATCCCACACCTGGCCTGTAGGGAGGATCATGCAATCTAAGACAAACATCACTCAAAGATTTAAAGTACCATTGCCCATCCTAAGCTGCTCAGGTTATGAATTAAAAGGTAGTGAAGTCTGTGAGGCACAAGTGAAAGCATGACAATGATGATTAATTAGAAGTCTATAAAAAATGTGTGCTGGGAAAGGAAAAATGGAAATTTATTTCTTAGGTTATGTTCAATAACGTGAGGAGACTTAATGTATAATATTTACCCTTAATGTTAAGTTGAGGACCAAATCTGGAGTTCAAGTCCACTTGAATTCACTGAGATCTCCACGCCCCCTCTTCAGTCAATAAAGTGAGAGGCTGGGGTTAAGACTGAGTCTATGTGCAGCTAGAATGGACCTAGATATTCTAGTTTATCTAAGCTCTTTGTGGGATACTTGAAGGATGCATTATTCTTAATTTGTTCTGCTTCATAATGGCACAATACACCTTCAAGCCTACCTATGCTTGTTTGCCATTTAAAAAGCTTTTGAATGTCATATTAAGCACTAAACACAAACAAATGAGCAAATTATCATAATTAAGTTAAATTCGGAGCAATTGTTCTCACCCTGTACTCATTCTGAAATTTGTTGCTTCTGCTGCAGACAGGAAGTTCTTGTGTGCATTACAATTATTCTAAGAGAAGGTATTTTTCCTGTTATAAACCTGTGCTTGTTTTAATTAATATATATGTAAACCACATGGTCTGCATAGAGTTCTAAATATTAGGAGACTGATGAAAATGAGCATTGTTCTGTCTAACCATTGACTTCATTGTCTGACCCTGGTTTCTCCAGAACTGGCTAGCAATAACTTAAGGCATTTTTGCTTCACACCTGGATTTCCTTTCTTCAAAGAAAATTGAAGATATGATTTCAGACAGTAAGTATTGGTGTCTGACTCAGACAATCGGAGTTCAAAGTTTTAGTTTGCTCTTTGAAAGATGTTGTCCATGTACATAAATAGATTTCATGTGTGACTTTTATCCTCCCTGCACAGTTCTACCCAGACTAAATAATCAAATTGACTCATTTCATGCAGGGAACACAACTTGCCTTGAAAACAGCCTGAAGAAAAATTTAGAGTCTTTGTTTTCAAGGAAAACAAGATGTTACAGGTGCTCTCAAAGAACAATTGAGGAAGAAATTGTGACTAAATGTGTAGCCAAGGTAAATGAATACAAACAACAGCTTCAAAGGTGAGCAGGACATCCAGAGGTTAGGACAGCACCACACCCTGGAGGCTAGAGAGACCATTCATTTATTGTGGCAACCAGTTTTTGATAGTTGAGGTTGTGGACTCCAACCAGCAGGAGACTTTGCTGAGAGCTGCTTTGTTAGCTGCCAGATTCCAACTGATCCCCAAGCATCTCAATAAAATTATTATTAATCAAGTCATTAGATAAGCAGTGCAACAGTTTGAACAAAGCAGAGGTTCCACCAAATATATTGTAAAGAAATAAAACATGAAAAGACTTCTATTTCCCCGACCAGAGGTATTTCATATAAGAAAGTTAGGTGCTTGCATCCTGATGTTTACTTTGTTCATGAAGATGCTGATGTGCTGAGTATTTTTCTTATTTCTTTACCACATTCTGCAGCTTCCATCAGGCATTAACGTGGCACAGCTCTATCTATCACACATCATGGCACAAAACTCCGTGGGACAAAACATGACTGGACAGTGGATCTGGCAATGTTGCAAATGCTGTGATGATATGTTTAAACCAGTGAAGTGTCCACTCTAAAATTGGAAGTGAACTTTAAGTTCACGTGCTTATCCAAAGCTACTTGGAAGATATAAAAATACGATTTTTGTTTCATGCTCCTTCTTCAGATCTCAGGTCAGCAATATCTGTTTTAATTTAGTCTCCAAAATATTCAAATTCTTATCCTGAAGACCTAGAAATAACTTGTAAATTATTTCTGCAAAATGAAAATAGATTTGCACTTTCACCTATTTTATCCTTTACAAAACCACTTTTTTTTTTTTCTTCCCTGAACTGCAGTTGGCAGATGCTCCTTCTCAGCTCTGTGTCCTCAAAAGCTACAGTATTGTGCTCTCAACCCAGGATCTGCCTTTATCAGTGATGCATTGTTCAGATATTGCTGCAACTATCAACCTCTCACCAATTCTGGGTCACCTATCACAACATTTTGACCAGCCAGAAGTGGTCTTTGGTCATTATTCAATTTCTGATTTAGCTTTCTAGCATCTTGCCTGTTCTAACTTTCATCACTGCCATCTTTCTACTGTCCAAGACACATTATCTATTTGTTATACAGAGGAGCAGGAGCCAAACCCAGGACCAAAAACGGGTGGTATATTGTGCCAACGCAGACTACAGAACGGCCCAGCGAGGAGTCTAAACGACTGTGTGTTTGCAAAGGGTAGCCAGACCCTTTACAAGTAACCCACAGAGAATGCACACAATATAATTCTGGTTCTGCCTACAGCAAAATGTCAGCTGCTCTAATTGCAGCACATCCCAGCAAATATTGAAGGTGAGATGATAAATACAGATCAGCTTGACATCAGCTGCCACAGGGAAAATAAATGAACTTACAGTGACGGGAAAGGTGGAGAATACCAACAGCACAGACAAACTGAAAGGAAATAACAAAGTCAGGTCTTGCCTAGTTATTTTAATTGATGATTAGACAGAAATACCACGTCTAGAGAAGGGCGTATAAAGCACTCTGGAACAACTACAGAATATGTCTATCGAGCCTAGAAACCTGTCTCCAAAAACAGAGTACAGTGATATTTCTTCTGCATATGCTCCAACAGACAGTGAAATTATATGTCATGTAATTAAAATACGTGGGATCTGTGTTTCCAGCGTTCGGTGTCATTTACAAAGCACCAGTTATTGGTGTCTCAGGCTGCAGTTTCAGTAGTAATATTGGCTCCTCTGATGTTATCCAATCCTGTCTGTGCACCGCATTAACCTTTCAGTTCTTCCAGCAAAACCACTTCTATGCCTCTGCTGTGAGCAAATCTGTGGGCAAATGCTCTGGCTTTAAGTTTACATGGGCAAAGAGAGAGAGAGTGAAGGAGAAAGAAAAGTGTTTTCAATGCCAAATCAGTTCATGGCATGCTGGCAGTGTGGGTGCACAGAGATTTGTGCCAGCACAGCTAAGAGACCCATTCATCAAAGCATGATGAACAAGCAATTGAGAATGTTTCTGCCTCTTGTGATTGTTGATGAAACCTTGACAATGGAAGCAAAGAGGCTAGAGTTTGTATTTTTAAAATCTTCCCTTTACAGACCAGGAGATGCCAGCTAGCTCGCAGGGCAGGAGCTGTTGTGGGAGTTGGAAATGCCAGTGAAGGAGGCAGTTTCAAAAGCCAAGGGAATCCTTAAAACAAAAGCTGCTAAAATAATTCCTTACTGAAAACTGGAATGAACACTTGTAACTGTGAACTGTTCTCATAGCAGCTGGTATGGAAACAGTTTTCTTACTTTTTATCAAACTTTTCAGTCCATCTTTACCCCCTCTTTTCCTCACAATTGTTGAATACTGCCTCAGTCATAAAACAGACACAAAGCAGGTACCGCAGCACTCAAGCTGTGCCTGTTTTCAGTCTGTAGTTTTCAATTTTTCATACAATAAGTGAGTACCCTTTCCTACTGAGATACTTTTCGTTATAAATGCCTCCATTGTAGAGGGTGCTCTGGAGGGAACTGGTTCAGATAATGTAATGCTGAAAGGCAGGGGAACATTTTTCCTAATTGGACTCTTGAGTTTGGAAAACCTTTCTTTACTGGCCGGAGGAAATACTTCAGACTGAATGTCAGGACAAGAGATGATATATAACAAAAGGAGACTGAAGAAATCTAAGGTAGAGCCTAATTTATGACTCCTGAATAAATCTTTTTTGATTGATTGCATTCAGTCTGTCTCTGTACTCAACTGAAACTCCCTTAAACAGCACTCCTGTCTCCTTCATTTGCAAAGATTTTAGAAATATGCCTGTCTCTCTTATCTTTGGTGTTCAAATGACCGTAAGCATTTTTTCAGCCTAAGAATACTGGTCTATATTAATTCCTGGTTTAACACTGTGGCTTTGTGCCAGAGATCATTTTGACCCATTATATATAACATAACAAAAGGAGCGCTGTAGAAGGGAAGATTTAAAGAGCGTAATGAAGACTTGCAGCATTAGCAAAGGTTAAAAATAGTTGGGTAGAAAAGAGAAAGAAAGATAAAAGATCTTGAGACAATGTGTAGAGAACTGCAGGGCAATAATCCCACTATTGGAACGGCAAAGAACCATTCTAGCTTTCATTTGAAACGCTTTGGAAAAGCTTGAGAAAGATAAGCTCAATAAAAGGCAGAATTTCTCTTCTCTTATGAAACTATGCAAAAGGTAGTAGAACTAACATCAGACATAAAGTATATGCTCCTTCTAATTGCTTTATGTCTTTACATATGGAAAGTCTGCATCAATTCCAAACTTAACCAGATGCTCTTTAACTACATCTAAAAATATGACCCTATTTCCATGACCACCAGTCTTAGGCAAACTCAGAAGTCAGTTGGACCTGCCTGAAAGCTCCCTAAACAACTAAATGATGTGCCTAAGTGTATATATGTTCCTATTTTCCAGCATTCTGTACAAAAGAGGACTAAGTGTTTCAGACAAGTTAACTTGGAAGAGAGAGAACAGCAGGAGCAAAGTACATCGACAGAGACTAACTAGTGAATAATATAACACAGAAAATATGAAATAATACTGAGTCAGTCTATTTCTCATATTAAAAGAACTAGGGACCTCTTAAGTGAGATTATCATGTGTGAATCAATCAAATTGTAGTTCAGCTACAACTCTTTGTAACAAGATGAAGTAGAGGGCAAAAGGACAAACCAGTTCAAAACATAGTTAGAGAAATCATAGGTTATTTTACATTTACTAGTGGTTATTAAATACAACCTTTGAAATCCAGTCTTCCAGACTGCTAGGAGTATACGTGCCACAGGAGGACCACTCTGTATTGCTAATCATTATTGGTCTAGATGCAGGCAGACTATTGGGAAACATGGGCAGCAAACACCTTCTGATAGGTCAGAAAATCCTTCCACGTTTTCTCCTTCTAGGTAAATGCCCTAAATGTTAGTAATACCTCTACAAACCTGTATGCACGCATATATTTAGTGGGAAACAGCATCACCTATATTTTCAGGCATCTTTTAAAGACAAAGGCAAAGTACACCAGTACAGGACACTGAGTTTCCTATCTGTTAACACTATATGGAAACTGGAACTTCAGGAAATATTTTAGTGCAAATTATGCACAGCCCATATATATATCACAAAACCCCCAGTTTAAAAATTAAGTAAGTTTAAAGATATAACTGCTATGAGCCTTATGTGATTTTCAGGTCATTGCATCATTTATTTTTCTTTTTTCCTAATCTTATTTCTGTTCTGGCTGCTGTTTGATTCATGTGTAAATTGAGTTTTTTACAATAGTCTTCTACAGAGCAATGAGAATTAAAAACACTCCTGTTGTCAAACATGGGAAGTTTTTTGTTTCTTCTTTATATGAGAGCATTTCTGTCCAAGTTAATTTGGAGTAGTTGTTCCAGTGATAACATAAATATAGACATTAAACACCATGTACATATTGAATTGCTTCTACCTACAAACTTTTAACAAATCATATGTTTACTTTTTTTTTCTTTATTGTAACCTTGGGGAAACTTCACTAAAATCAACTTCTTTATTTTCTAGACAGTTATTCATACACAAATTGTGTATTTGGCTGAAAAACATAGCCAGTGAACAACTATTAATATTACTGTGTCAGGCAATGCTGACACACTCCAGTGGATAGATAACGCATGTGGCTTTATTATTGTTTTACCCTGACTAAAGACTAACAAGAGATGTTAAAGGAACAAAAATATTAAAACTTTCTGTCCAAAATGTAGTGCTAGCTAATGGAAATTGAGTAAAATATTCACGAGTTTCAGGCCTAATTTAAGTGAAGCCAAAAGGAGGCTGGACACATGGAGGAAATTTGTGCAGTGGGTCATAAATGTGCTGTCTGGGCTTCTAGCTAGGTATATTTCACAATCTACTGATTAAATGCTCTGAATCTTTAGTACCATAACCAGCAGAATCATGGTTCTGTGAGCTTACTAACTAATAAAAGTGAAAAATTAATATATTTTCTGAATTTAATCTTTTAAATCTTACATTTTTTCAAAATCAAAACTTAGCACTCCAGAAGAGTTATTGTAATCACCAGCTGTGTGCCATGCTGACACTGGAAATGTGTTTACTGGTATTGAATCATCACTACACTCTGTGGTATTTTTTTAATTCAATATTTTAAAGTGTTTCTTCTTGACATCTTCCTGGATCAAATTGCCTACAATAATCCATAAGACTCACTTCACATTTTCACCAGAGAACATAAGACTGTTGTTTAGAGGACTGTACTCTCTGATGAGGCATGGCTACATTGACAAAATCATTTGCATTGCGATCCTGCCACGTAGAAGATTATTTTGGGAAGCTTTATTATCTTCAAAAATCAGCTTTGCAATTAGATGTTATCTGAAGAGGAATTTGGAATCCAAAGAACAGAATGAATTCTGCAGAGTCATAACCAAAGAGATTTGCCTCTTTCTGATGGGCCGATATTGGCGCCAGTGAGGTTTCCCAAAAGAAACCTCCTTGCATAAACAGCACTGATTGGCATTGTGTAAGTTAAATTACAGAAATGCATCTGCAATCATCAGTCTCCCTCTTGATTTTGCATGACAGTGGAGTTCAAATTGTCTTTGAAAATCTCCCCCTGTGCCAGGAAACCTTATGTCCACTGCACTGTTTAAGTAATGCAAAGCAGGCCCATAGCAGTAATATCTTAGGTTGTGATCCTGTCAGATTTCATAAAGTAAGCAATTCCAGGTATTGAAGAGGAGGCATCGTCAAAGCAAAACCAGATGGTGCAGGAGATGGTGCTGGTGACTCAATACCCAACGTGCTTCCCTCTGAGTCAATGCTAAGCTTGACTCCGTACGCACTGTAACTCTAGGGATACTCTCAAGAATCCTGTCTTTCAAATGCAATGTGCATCAAAACCTGTGCCTAATCCTCCTCCCTAATAATACAACTTTAAAAATCTGGGTGCTGTCAGGAGAGGAACTAATTCCCAATGAGAACAACGAGGACACAAGCTTTTCCAGGCCACGGAACTGATTTCGTAGGTGGGTACTACGTGTGTTTGATGGGAGTCCGTACACACGTGCAAGTCTGAAGGCAAAGGCATTTTACACATGTAAAATGAGTTTCCTTAAGTACAATGGTCTGTAGGTACTAGAAACCATTCTGCAGTAGAACCTCTCTATTTCTAGTCAAGCAAACTTCAACATGTTTTTTACAAAAATAGAATCATAGAATCACCCGAGCTGGAAGGGACCCACAAGGACCATGGAGTCCAGCTCCTGTCCCTGTCCAGGACACTCCCAACACTCCCCCCGTGGGGCTGAGGGCAGTGTCCAAATGCTTCTGGAATGCTGGCACAGTGGGTGCTGGGACTGCTTCCCTGGGGAGCTGTTCCAGGGCTCCACCACCCGCTGGGGGAAGAACCTCTTCCTGAGATCCAATCTCCCCCTGCCCTGGCACATCTTCCTGCCATTGCCTGGGGTCCTGTCCCAGGTCCCCAGAGAGCAGAGCTCAGCCCCTCTTTGCCCTCCCTCCCTTGGGAGTATAGTTTATAAATAGTATATTATATTAGTATAGTTTATGCTGGAGATTGATCCCATGACATCACCTCTTATATTACTTCTGTAGCATGTTTGCCCATTCTTGGGGTAATTTGTTTTTTCTACTTTTTTCTGTTGTTGTGAACGTAATCAAGCTTGTTAGAAACAAAATATTACAAAAATCTATGCCTTAAAAAGCCTCGTGGCCCAGAAGCCTGAAGCCTAGAAGAGATCTCAAGCATCCAGTAAATACAAAGCCTTGCAGACATGTAGTTAGTGAAAATATTAGTCAAGAAAGGACCAGTACTCTCAGAGACAGCATGCTCATCACCTTTCAAAATTTGCTGTATTTTAGGAAATAGGTTATTGGATGTTGCTGACACCATAGCAACTGAGTTAGACAATAGAATGGAAAGAGCTTCATCTACTAGAAAAGCTCCATGTCCAATGCCCCTTTGTCTTATGTCATCTGCATTTAGACTGGAGTCGTATTTAATGTGGTTTAAACAACCTGTCATCAGGAATTCAGTGGAACAGCTATATTCAGGGATAATGCATTCACCTATTAAAGACATATGTAAATATCAAAAATGTTTTCCTAAGTAATCTACTGTTGTTTTAGCCAAAAGTATTTAGCACTTCAAAGCAATGCGGAGTCTGGCTTTTGGAACCTTTGTTATAAAGTCTTCCCTTTTCAGCTCCTGGTAGTGTGTTTTCCTGAACTACAAACAAGCAGCATGAATGAAACATTGGTGATAGATGCACCAAAATTTGCAATGGATTTGTCAGGCTTTTTTTTTTCCCCAGGGTCCCTTCTTTGCATAGGGGTCTTAACTGTGTATTGAGTGAAAAATGACTCCTGCCTAGAGAGCTAGGCTTATCAGCCTTCTGAACTGTTTCTCATAACAGTTTTGTTTTCTTTCCTCTACCCTCATGAGAGCCTAACAAGCCGTGCACTCTCATCACATGGTGATTACAATTAGTGTATGAGGCTGAAAATGTAGTACGGGCAGTGCATTGTGCTCTGTTAAACAAATCTGCTACTGAAAACTAGGAGAAAAATGTTATTAAAAACAAACAAAGTCTTAGTGGCCTAATTGATAGCAGTTCAGGTCCTTTCTGTAGTTAGCTAGTTCACTCCTGATTCTCATCTTGTGAAAGGCACAGTCTCTTTCATTCAACAATTTTTAATCTGACGTATTTCTGATTTTCATGGACTTGTGGTTTATTGGAAATACAAGGAAACAAATTATGTCTGAATGATAAAGAGATGCAAAAAATTTCAATGAAGAATTCAATATGAAAGGACATTTTATGAATTTCCTTTCTGAGATTCGGAACAGGGATGAATTTTATATCTTTTCAAATGCTCTTTCAGGACTTCTGCTTCTGTCTACACACACTGGTGGCAGTGTTCTGGGTGTTTATGGGCTCTTGCTCTCCTTACAGGAGTGTTTTTACAGTCATTCTTTAATTTATCTTTGTACTCTTCTCTGTAACAGCTGGGAGGATACCAGCTTCGCATTATTTACTGTTTCTCAAACTTTGAAAGAGAGGAAAGGTAGAGTAAAAGTAATTTGAAATATCTTCAGCATTTTTAACACTATATACTCCTGAAGTAAATGTTTTCAAGTCAAATGTGTCATTATACTAATGTTTTCTTTGTGCTATAACTGAGAAATAGTCCTCACATCAAAGTACGACCTCCCAATTCTGCTGATGCTACAATAAAAAAACTTTTTAAATTCACCCCACATAAATCCCCTGATCTCCAAAACTCAGGGCTTAATTCTCACAGCTTTGGCAAAGTCAGGCCCACAGACACTTTCAGAGAAAGCTAAATATAACTTAATATGAAAGACAGAAAGATTAAATCTTCCATTTTAAATTAAAAACATTCAATTATTAAATTTCATAGGAAAGGTGTCAGTCAGTTGTGATATTTATCTGTTCATTTTATGAATACACTGGAAGAGCAAAAATAGTATTTTTTTCCAGTAAACCCATCCGTTTGACAAATACTTCATATCACCAGTTGACTCCTCAGCTTAACTGCCTTTTTTTAACATCATTGACAAAGGAACAGACACAAGTCTGGGGTACCCAACTGGGTATTATCTACACTACAAATCACCTGTCTTCACTTGTTAGCTGCTGCTTTGAAACGCACGAGGGAGCTCAGGTGTTCATGTCACCAAGGCATGAATTCTTAAAACTGCTTTTTCTTAAGCTGACTGGTGAACTATCATGGGTGAACGGGAAAGCAAAAATAAGAACTGGTGCATTTGAAACAGAAGCTGACACTTTTAAAAAAAACAGAGATTGAAAGCCTAGCCACCGTGCTGTTCAGTATCTGGAGTCACAGGGAAGGCAGAATGCGAGCTGACATCTTCACTTCGTGGAAAACCTCCTCCAATCATGACATTTTTTTTCATTCTGTTGTCTGAGGGAAGCTCTGCAGGACTTTTCATTTATCTCCATCTACAAATGTATTTTGGTTTTTTGCTTTTTAAATATGGTGCATGGAAAATCCATCCTGTAACTCTAGTAACTATACTGACAGCACTGTTCACTCTTAAGAGTTCAAGAATAGTTGAACATAGCACTATTAATTTTCTCTTTACTGTTTACAATACTGTGTATCTCTTCTGCCTTGTGCACAATGTAGGTAAATATAAGGCCCATGAACACCTTACAAGCCTTGACTTCACGTGTGACTTATTCAAAAGCAGAGGTCAGCTTTACTGACTTCATCTAATGACTTGTTAAGCAATTGCTTTCTGGTACCTCTTTCTTACAAACCCAGTATGCAATCATTTTTCAAATAATTGTAAATGATATAATAACAATAACAGACCTCCTATCACTCCTTACAGCAGCTCATCAATGATTGAATCAAATACAATTGAACCACATACACCATAACTGTGCTTGATGTTATCCTATTCATGGCTGAAAAGTTGCAGAGCACTTTTTTCAAGCTTTCTTGTATTCTTTATAAAATTTGGACAGTTTTATATGAAAATGACAATAGAATCAACTCTAGTGTAATTAAAAAATAACATAATGTGATAGAAAAAAACAAATTATAGATGTCAATTTACAGTACACCTGATGTGTTGGAGATCACATATTTAAGTAATGACTAAAAGAACAACTCCAATGTCTTGCATGTAACAGATTTAAAGTAAACCTATTTTTGTGTGAAATTCAGGTGACTTTTCCCTGGGCTGTTATGGAAAACGAGAGGAAGCTTATGGCGTTGCCCAAGTGAATTGATTCTGGATTGGAATTACCTTTCTCTACCTGTGCAGAGCAGCTTTCACAAACACAGCTATGGGCTATTTTCCTCCATAAAGGCCGTACAAGGAAATTCACATCACTTTGAGGAATATTTTAGTAGCCTAAATCGTACTTTATCTGAGCATTTAGGTTTTACTCGATGTCATCTATAAGGCAGCACTAAAACTCCAAAGCATATACATATTTAACCCTCAGTACATGTGCTGTTCTGCTGAAGCCTTCCAGATCACTCATGTGCTTAAACTTAAGTAATTACCCAACAGCTTCATTAGAAGGAAGCCAAATGGACATATATAAGTTCAGGCAGTTTTGTGGGGTATTTTTTTAATTCATAGTTTGGTACTGACAATATCTCAACTGGTTTCTGCCTTTCTGGCTCTAAAAGCTCAGCTAAAGTTTCTGTTTCTTTGTTTGCTTATTTTCAAAAACATTTTTAAAGTGGTTATTCAACTATATATCTATATATGTATGTATATTTGTCTATAGACCTTATTTATTGGATAGTATTGAATCCTGAGAGAAAGAGGTTTATACTCTCCCATTAATAAATAAGGAAGTAACAGAATTTAAGGCAAAAGCACCCATTACATCAAATGTCTGTTCTAGTATATTTGATTTTGTCACAGTACTGAACCTTGAGTAGCACCATTTGAGGGCAGAACATCCCTTGCATTTAGCTGTAGCTGAGAATGCAAGAGAGAATGTTTAAAACAAACACAAAGTGTTCCAGAAAATTAAAATTATTACATGAAAATTTTGATTGAATTGGCTCACTTGCCATTCAGAGATAGTTAGAATTTATTTTTCTCATGGTAGCATACACATTTGCTTCAGCTGTGAATGTTTCTCTTCTGTTCCACTGGATTTCTCCTTCAGTCATGGCAAATTTACCCATTTCTGCAGTAAATCAGGCAGATATTATACAGATGACAGCTCCTCTCACTTCATGAGCTCTACTAAGCTACAAGGGATCTTCATCCAGTGAAACAGGAGGAAAGCATTAATTATTAAGTTAACTGATGACAATAAAAAGTGTATGATGTATCTAAAAGTTTGGACAATTACCAGGAGCTCTTCATGTGTTATATACTGTAGTGATACATTTTAATTTCAAATCCATCAAAAAGTGTTTCATAAGCACTGAACATACATTTCCAAGATAGTCAATAATAATTAGTCCTGTTACAAGATTTCATCAGAGAAATGCAATTAAATGAGGTTCTATCTCATTACAGTCTGATTTCTTGATTTCATCGTTGTCTGATTTTGCACAGGTTCTGATGTCTAAACAGATAACGAGACAGGTGAGACAAAAGGAGGAGCCAATAGGACTATGTCTATTAATTGCCTAGATAAATTAGAAACATAAATAAATAAAAGTAAATATGTAGGGATTGTATGAATTAATTGGCTTGAACGGCTTTTGCTTGTTCTTTCTGCTGGGCAGAAAGGCTTTTTTTCTCTTTGTTTGGACACTGTGAAGAGGTAGAAAGTCTGTTCTCTCACCAAGGAAAAAAGCACTCATTGCTGTAGGAACAGAACAAGACAATAGCCCAGGACAAAATGCAGACCAGTTGCAAATCTGGTGGCTCCACTTGTGTTCTATTAGATGTGCTGTTACATCCTCAGAATATTAAAATTCTTAGTTTGTAAGAAAAAATTCTAATTTTGTATACTTGGAAAATGGTCACCAAAGAAAATATTACTACACATTCCAGGTAACTCTCAGAACTCAGACAGCAACTGGCACCAGAACTCTGCAAAACTGAGGTTTTTTATTTAGCTTCTTGGCTTTATTTTCCATTTGTTCCTAACAATGGGAATGTCCCCTAACAATGGAAAATATTTGCTATAAATAAACTATCACTGAAAGATAGTAAAAATGGTGGAGTATTTTATTTCTTAGGTTTGTGCTGACAACTTTACCACAAATCTCAGTAATTTTCACAGTCTGAATCAGAAAAAAAAAAAGCAGTCTCTATGGCCACTACCAGGATATATTTCAAAGTTAGTTCATTTGAATCATAAAAATATTTGAATATTAAACTAAAAAGTAAATTAGGTTGTTTTTCTCTGAAGTATTGTATCCCTGTTTTGTAAACAGAATTCTGACAGAGTAGGAAGGATTTGTATACTTATACTCTGTGTAGTACAAGTATCAATATTGTAAATGTGCACAGTTCAGTAATCTGTGTCTATTGACCTTGTCTTTCTGATTCCACTGAGAAAGTGGGAACTGTATTTTGACATCTTTTATTTACTTACAGGCTGAAATTAGTTCTATGGCCTATGGGCTCCCTGAAACTGCTTCTGTGATTCACTGAATTGCTTCTGCTGCGTTATTGCACATTAGAAATGAAATAACTGTCAACAGCAGTTGCTTTCTGACCGATACTGCAGGCCAGATATACTTATATTAAAACATGTTACAAGGGGTGTCTTCAGAATAAAATGAGTATAACAATGTTTGACTGGCTATTATGGATGAAAGCAAACTGCACTTGAGCTGTATTTAATTCCAAGCCCAGGAGAAGGTTCCAACTTAGAATTAAAACTGGTTTTATGAACTGTGTCAATATTATTTTCCTGTATCTTACTGGCTGATTAAACCCCTTTGGCCTGAAGCAATTTTGAGCTGGACTGGAACAAAAATGTAATCTACAGCTACTGTTTAGAATTAATTTTTAAAATCAAAGTGATCAAAAATGTAGCAAATCAGAGCATACTAATCCTGCAGGATCCTAATTCTCAGCCACAGTGTGTGCACAGTAACTTTCCAGCTCTGTTTGGATGAGACCTGAGCACAAAAGCCAGGAAGAAGAGCACGGCTGAACAGTCTGCTGTGCTGGACATCCATGCAATTATCATTACAGGAGCACATTCACCACTCTGCACACAACTGCAGAAAAGCACCCTAAATGAATCTATCAATAATAGTACATTTAAAAAAAAAGTATTCAAATATTTGCTTAGAGACAAGTAAAGGCTGTATAAAAAGGCTTTTCCAGATCAAGAATTCCACTGATATTTACAAATTTCTCTATTAAATCTACTCTAATAGAGGTATGGTTTGACTTTATCATTGTCATGGACTGTCCAGTGCCAGGTCAGACTCCATTTCCACCACAGGATGGTGTATTTCTTTTTTTTTTAGTAAGTATTCTAAAATTTGTATGGTGTCTGTTGTAAACGTGTTTGTAGTAATAGTAGTAGTAATGGTAGTAATAATAACAATAATAGCTATTTGTTTAAATTCTTTTTTAGCACTAGAGCTCCCAGTATCTTCTATGCACACACAGATAAATGAAATAACACAGGATGCATCTATTTCTTACAAACATTTATAGAAGCATTTATAAAATTGAAGCACTCAGCAAACATTAAGTGATCTTTACCCCTTTAAGATATTATGTTCATTGTAATCAACACTTTGACAAATCACAGATGACCAAGAAAATATACTAATATCCAAAATCTTTGGAGCCAAATACTTTTCTGTTTGTGCCCACACTTGCAGTGATTCCGTGCCAGGCTGATACTGTACATTCAGAACACTTTGAAGTGAAATCCCAGCAAAATATTTGATATCATTTCCAATTGAGAAAGACAATGCAGATCCACCAGTGTGGCCATTTTCCAACGTTAATAAAATTCTCCTTTCTGTAACACGTAACTCTGAGCCACACAGACCCTTAGGTTCCAAATTACTTCATGACAAATTTGACATACTGAGTTTTATAGGCCTAACACAATTTTAGAAATAACAGTGCACCATTCACTGTGATCTTTTTAGAAACACTTAACACAACCACAGATGTTTAGTTCTTGTCCTGCTAGCAAAGAGCTTTATTTTTCAAATCCAATCCAGCAATCATGGAAAATATCAATAGACAGTAATATTAGTAAAAGTATTTAATTAGTAATATAATACATTTATGTCACGTTTGCCTCTCAGTGATAATAAATCCACCAACACCCTCAAAATGAAACAAATATTAAGATATTATCAGTTTACAGACATTAAAAGTTTAAAACAACAAAACCTGAAAGAAAAGACATCATTAAGAATTTATTTGCCATTGAATGTTATCTATACTATACTAATAAATACAATAATCATTTTTGTGTGAGACCGCTGCATAATTAGATATCAAAAGCAGAAGTATTAGAAGAACTACAGTCAGAAAGGTTTGGGGTTTTCCCCAAGGTTTAAAATTATTTTTTTCTTCCATAGTGACTTGTTACCTTAACTGTGCATGAAAGAAGCAGTGAAGTTATGCTTCCAACACATAATAAATATTCAGTGTTCGAAAGAAAAATGGTTTTTGTACATTCTATAGTATAGAATCAAAGCTCTTATCACATGATTCACTAAAAATGTGAATGAATAAACATTATATTTGGAAAATTCATTTATGGAAGTTGATATACTCCTAAGATTTTAGCAGTAATAAAGGTCTTCTGTATTAAAGAAATCATTTTTATAAATGAAAATATCCATAGTGAAAAACTTCGTAAGAATCCTTTGTAACTTATTCAGATCATTAGGTAAAAAACTAATCTACAATAGTGATATTATTTTATGACTGATTATTTATGATTTCCATATACCAAAACCCAACATCCTGGGGAAATATTTGTCAATATAGTGGCCCAGATCCTCCAGCATGTCTGGTAATTGTATAAATCAGAATTATGTATAGAGCTCCTCCATGCTCATGCTCCAGCTCTCCTGCTTTCATCTCTGAAGATCTGAAAGCTACATGTGAATGATCAACTCATTGCCCTCAAGACCTTCTATAGAGATCTATACAGATCTGTAGGCCTTTTCTCCCTTTTCTCAGCTTACTGTGGAAATTGGCATAAAGGTCTTTTTAAACACTTCATCTTTCTGGAGGATCAACACACAGTGAGGCAAGAGGGTTTCCAGAAAACTTGCAGAACTCTGTAGAGAGTCACAACATTGGTAAGATAATGTTCACACTCCATCTGCTTTAATTTGTTGTCACGTAAACAGTGTCAACTCCAAGCCTATGTACACCATCTCCAGATCAGGCTGGAAGAAAACAGGTTTACATGGATCTTTGTCAGGAAAATAGAATGACTTGTGTACTCTTTCCAGTGTTACCAGAGAACCTGAATATCATACTGAAATGAATATCGAAAGAAGGCATCATAAGGCCTGGTATTACAGTCAATAACATCTAAATTAGCAGTTTTCCAGTGAGCATTTCTTCATTATTCCACTGGCTGATGAAATTATATGTAAAAAGCCCAAGTTTCTAGGTAGCTTGGAAACCTCTGGTTTGATATTTTAAACTTGCCACTAGCATTAGTCCTACCCCAATATTTCTGCTACTGATTATTCTCAGCACCCAAATACTTGTTAATGAGACAAATAGAGGTCTTTCTAAACTCTCAAGGAAACAACACAAGAAAGAATGCCTGAAGGAGACACTGGAATATCATAATTTCATGGTAGTCTGGAGGAAAGTTTGCTTCAGAAGATAAAGGACAGAAAAAATGAATACTGTAGTAAAGTACAGCACTGAGGATCTTCACCAAATCCTTGCTGGAAAGGGAATGACAAAATTTAGAAACAACTGTCTGGTTTTGTTAACTGGTTCAGATTTTCAGATAAATGCTCATTAAAATATATCTTATTTCATGGTGCACGTATTGACCTGTAAAGACAAGGGGTAAATGTGATATGGTGGCAACAAACACATGGCAGCTTTTCACTGGGAGGCACAGGAGGAGTCATTCATTTGTTCTTTCTGTTTTAGTCCTCTGCCTTCTCTCATATAGGAGAAAGAGTGATTTCAAGAAAGTGTATTTGTAGAAACTTGAAAAGTTGTAAAACAAGGTAATATACCCAAGGAATTCAGCTTCAAAGGTATGGTTTTAAGGCCTAGAGTAATAAGTTTGGGTCACACATCAGTGCAGGCAGGATCAAACATGGAGCCACATTACTGTGAGGTCAATAATAATGCTGAGTCCTCTGTACCATGTTTATAAAATACATATATTTTTGTAAATATAGAAAAAGCTTTATTTCTGGTTATCTACAACCTTCTCAATTCTTTCTTCTTCTAACTGAACTAAATGACTCGGGCCCCATAACGACAATGATGTAGGTATGATGATACAATGACAGATACAGATACTTCAAATTCTTCATAGAAATTTATGGTACATTTTAAATAATAAAGTTGCTACATCAGCTGTTTGATTTAAGCATTGCCATCACCATATCTCTTCCTCTTCAGGAGTGAAATGACACAGGTAGTTTAGGCATATTGGAAACACAGTGGGAGAGACCTAAAATGTGTCAAAAGTGGTTCAGCTGTAGTAAAGCTGTTGGTGTCATTAGCACCTGAATTTAATCTCAAAATCCATTTGCTTTTCAAATTCTTCAAAATATTTAGGTAAGAAGATTAAAAACACCGTCTCATTTTTTTTTATAGCCAGTGGAATGAGAACGTGAAGGCAGCACCTCCCCTCCTCCCCATGGAAATTCCACTTAATCATCTGAACTAATAAAAAAATTGGTATTCCCTTATCTGACTAGAAGGTATTTTGCTGCAAAATAGTGGACATCACTGATGATAAATTTAAGAACAGGCAGGCAGGAAACTGAAATTCTATCGACATATGCAGATAACAAGGAATGAAAAAGGAAGAAACAAAAAATTTGGATATATAATCAGATAAAACTCTGCACAGCAGCAGCTATCACAGTCGGCTCTCCAAAAGTGGACAACCTCTCATTCAGCCTGTAACAACAGCCCTGTTTGTACTGAATTAAGGAGCATTAGCACCTTGAGAACAAAAGGGTCTGGCACCTCCCTTTTGCCATAGCCCAATGCCCATCGTTTGCTCAGTAAACTACTCAATCTATTGTCCTTCAAAAACCCCTGCTTCCAATGCACTGTATGGAGGAAAACAGGGAGCTAGGAAAGATGGAAGAAATTTTTGCAGTAACCAGACAGCACCCTGGAGCTTAAGTATCAAACTCTATGTTCACATCCAAGATTTGGATGCACTGATCAATTCTCCACATCACCAACTGGATTTAGTTCCGTAGATAGAAAACAGTCACCCGTTTGAATTCCAGTGACCTACGTTTTTATCAAACAAATTCTGCTATTTTTCTGAGTTATGCTACTAAAATGCAACATGAATAATTGTCTTTGTCCTAGTCCATTATAATAACGAGATCTGCAGACATTTTCTGTGTATATCTTGGTACGGTGCCTGCATCTCTCTGGGCAACAGCACCGAGAACGCTGAGCACCTAAATCATCACAGAAACAGTGAAAGTGAGTGGTGCTTTCAACACCTGAATAATGGGGGGTTTTCATCTCCAAGAGATGGGAGAGGTCCAGATGTGCCAGACTTGGTCTGTGGGAGGTTCCCACTAAGAGCACTAGAAACACCTCTGCAGGTGGTAATGATCGTTGGAGAACATTCATCTGTGGGTGGGTGAGATGGCTCTGATGGTACTGAGAGGCAGTTTGAAAGCCAGGCAAGGAACACCAACTTTTGTGTAAACATGACTTCATTTACATAACGAATGGGAAATGAAGCAGAACATCCTGAAGATATTCATCACCATGGCTTTGGCAAAGTCCTCTCTATTTCATGCCACCAGATAGATCAGCAACCACAAAACTTCACGGCACAGTCCTGAATTGTTTAAAATGTTATTCTCCAGGAGAGAAATTAAATCATCACAAGAAATAGAAATTCAATCACATACATTATCTGCATGAGTCCTAGTAAAATAAGGAAAACTTTCTGGGGAAATAAAGAAAAGAAGAAGAAAAAATCCATTCTATTTTTGTGAAAGCTGGGAAATACAGATTTCTCAGGTACATAATTACTCAACATAAAATATGTTTTGCTTTTTTAGGTCCTAGGCATACTGGAATACACTGAGTTTTTCAATATTATATCAATACACTTTCCCTTACTCAGCTTGTGTATGTTGACCTGCTTATCTTAATTATCTTTCCTATAGATGGCCTAAGTGATAAGGAAACAGAGTACAGAAAAGCTATAGGTCTCCAAAACATTTCAATCATATGACTTGTGAGAATATAAAGAGATCTTTGTAACAGTAATAAAATCATCTGCTTGATTTTACTTCATTGGACTAAAACACAACTCCAAAGTGAAGAACTTTGATTTGGCATCTGGTTAAGTATAATTACTTGGAAGTACATTTCTTGTAAAATTAAATCTAGCTTTTGGTATAATTACAACAATTATTATTAGTTTGTATCTGCAAATCAACAGCTCCAGCATCATAGCTCAGATCTTAAGTTTGTGCCTCCAAAGATCTGGGAGAAAATGCAGAAATACCATGGTGTTGTTCCAGGGCTGTCAAGGGCTGTCAGTACAACTGTATATATATATAAAATGGGTATACTTGTAATACAGTTCACTGTCATACAAAAGAAGAATGGCATGGGAAAATAAAATTATCCAAAACATTTTATTTGTACAAAAAACAGAAAACACAATTTAAAAAAAAAAACAGTTGTGTAATTTTAATTAAATTATTACCTGTATAAAGGCAACTTTCAGAAATAAAATTTTTTGTGCAAATATCAAAAGTATAAAAGAGTGTAAGTCTTGAAACTGACATATTAAACCATAAAATATATATACAAAATATAAAACCAATAATAATATCTTTTCAGCATCAAAATCAGACACTGCCAAAGGCTCTGGAGGACTAATGGGTGATTGAGAAGCTGTTGAAGGAGATAACACCAAAGTTGAATATTTAAATTAATTCTTCATATTGGTGTTCTCCACAGATGAGGTTAGACTGGTTTCCACATAGGAATGGGTTTTATAAAAGGACAATGGTAGGAATTGTCTGCAATTGGACTCTCAGTCTAAAAATTCTTAGAACAAATCAATAAAATGAATATTAACAAATCACCCCAACGACATGATAATCACCTGCAAGTGAAAGAAAGTCAAATATGGAATTGTCAGATGAATAATTCTACTGAAAATTATCTCAGTGTTGAGAGAATCAGTGGTAACAAAGGTAAGCCAATCCTTCTGACAGGTTTCAGCTGAAGTAGTAGAAAATATGTACAAATAAATTTAACTCCTTTATTGGAAAGAAAAAAAAAGGAAACAAAATTAAAAATTGTTAGACTTACAGATAATTATAATATAATGAGAATAATTAACTCAGCATTTTTATTGTATTATTGTGCCTCACAAAACTATCAGAGCTCTTTTAAAAATTCAAGAGCATGGGACATGCGAGTGACATAATCTACTTGAAGCCTCAAAAAACTTTTAATAATGTTCTTCACCAAGGGATCTTCTTGACTATAAGTTACTCAGAAAAGTAGGAAAAATATTTCCCAAGATTCTTGATTCATTAGAGGATAAAAAATAAAGAAACACTAATTTAAAATAATCTTCTATGAAGGGAGTTTTCCAGAAAAGTCCTACAAGGATGTATATATCTCTTCTATTCAGAGTTTATATGCAGGATCCAGGGATTCTGATGAAGAGATGACAAATTTTGCTGACAATGCTAAATTATTTAGTGTTATGAAAACAAAAACCAGCTGCAACAAGCTACAGAAAGTTATCATAATAATGAGCGTCGGCACAAGAAAATATCTGAAGAATATGAACAGTCATAAATACAAAACTATTACTATGATGAGTCTAAAACAGCTATGTCCACTCAAAACAGAGGTTGGGGTGTCTTCATGAACACATCTATAAAAGCTTCAGCTGAATATTCATGAGAGAGCATGAAATCAGCTGAACGGTAGACAGAGTTGGAAAAGGAGTACATTATAAATCCTGTTGAATGTTGGATACAGTTCTCCTTCCCCACATCTAAAAATGGGAACTAAAGAAGATACAGGAAAGTGTATCTAGGATGACAAAAGTTGCTATTTAATAAGGAAAGATGAAAACAGATTAAGTGGAAAAGAAACACCCATGAGATTAATGTGATTAAATCCTATGAAATACTGACTGGAATAAAGAAAATACATGAAGAATAAGTATTCCCTGGTTCCCACCGTGAGGGACTTTAGGAGACTTAGCTATCAGGTGGCAGGCTTAAAGCAAACAACAGGAAACACTTTTCACAAAGCACTTAATTAAACTTTAAAACTCATAGCTACAGGATGTTGGCGATGTCAAAAGCTTAGGTGGGTTTAACAAGAAATTAGAAAAACGTTTGGAAAAAAGAAAATCATCAAAGGCTATTAAATAGCACACATGAAAATATTTCTGCTCCGTGGGAGCTGCCTCCAGCTCCTGAAAATTTTTCAGGAATACTGTACTCACGTGCTCTCTGAGCTGCAAACAGTTGAATGTTATTAGGACCTTATTAGGTATTTTTCTCTTGAGCTTAATGAATTCTCATTTTCACATTAAAAAATAAAGCTAGAAAGATCTATGACTGTCCTTTAAGAAAGAAGTTAATATCGCATGGTCTTGTGAGGCTTACATGGATTTCCCAAGAGAAGTTACAGTTAGTGAAATTCATTCTTAATTTGCATATGCCTGACAAAAGACCACCTTTGGTATGAATTTCACTTTAGCAGTGCTTGTGTAGCAGCAAAATTTTTTGCAAGAGTGTGATTTGTGAGTTTTCACTCAGCAGCATCACATAGCAAGGGCCAGTACAGAGTTGATATAAATGAGCAATAATTCACATCAGGAACCACACCATTAGCACTTACAGAGGATGTAACTCACTGTCCTTAGCCTGACAATACTTTTTAAAGTTCATCCTATTACAGTTGACCATGTGATAAGCAGAAGTGTTGTTACCCAGATGCTTTGAGGGCTATTTCTTCCCAGAAGGGTATTATAACAGCTTGCTGGAGTAGCACACTGGAGCTCTTAATCATTATGAGCCTGGCAACGTGGGACATGTGAAGGAAGCTGCTATCCCAAGCAGTGCTGACACACTGACTGGAAATAAAACACAGACTATTTACCTGCTTTGTTCTGGAATGCATTATTTCTACACTATTGCACTCAGTGACTTTGCAGACTTTGCCTATTTAGCAATATGCATGAAGAGCACATTGCAGCTCTGCTACCTGTGCTAATCTGAAAACTGTTCCTGGTGTAATTTTAAATTCCTAAGGCTTCCTGCAATGCACTAGTTTTAATTTATTCGCAGTCTTGATGCCTTTTTCTTCATTCAATTGTTTCTATTTGTTGTAGAAATAAAATGTTATCTACGTCAGTTCTTGATTTTCTGGACTGTGGGCTCCAAAGAGGCATGTGGGTGCTCTCAGTTTAAGAGTATGCTATGAAGTGGAGGGGATAAGAACAATCCAGAGCCTATACCCCTCTAAAGCAACTGTATTTTAAACAATTAAATTATATGTGTATAAATGACATGTAAGTGAAGCCCACAGCCACCTTTACTATCAATTTCCAATTATAGAGGTAAAGATGAGAAAACACCTTGTGATTCTTTACTAACAGAGCTACAACCTATGCTGATAGGTTGGCAAGGGCAGGATCCAGTGCAGACAGGTGGCAGAATTTATGTGTGCCAGTTTCTTTATCTATGTGAATGTATAAGAAAGCACAACTTTGCTGCACCACCTCCAAAATGATGTCTATGAAAAGCGCTTGATGTCATTTAAAACCAAACAGTACGATCAGAGCAGCAAACAGTGCAAATGAAAAATAGTTGATATCCATCTGCAGTTGAGTCAGATCTGTACTGGTGCACACGAACAGCAGGGACCACTGACAGTGAAAGCCCACCTGATCTCATCCAAACTGAAGTGGATTCAGAGCACTTTCTACTACAACAATAAACTCCAGAAAGTCTGTCATGCCATATGTCAGACAAACTCCTTCTGCATAGAGGCACTGACTTTGCCCTGCTGAAACTGAAAATCCACTTTGAAATGAAATTCATCTACACCTGAGTACGACACCAAATGTTTCACGTGGTCAACTTGAAAAGGTCTGCTGGCCCTGTCTAGTCTTTAATTTCTCTCCAGTCACTTTTTTCTCATGACTTTCCCTAAACGTTAATGAAAGATGTAAATACTGCAAATGTCCTGATCTAGTTAAATTGATTACCATTAGCAGGAAAAATACAAAAATCTAATTTCAGCTACCTTTAAGTTATCAAAATAAAACTGGGAGCAGAACTTTAGCAAGTAGTAACTGGCGCATCTCCAATTAATCAAAGCTACTTTGTTCTATGTTATCTAAGCTTTGTTCTCTATAGACTACACAACATCTAAATTCTGAAAACATAAGTATATTAGAATGTATTTTAACTTCATAACCCTTTGAAAAATTTTTGAACTAAACCTCTAATTTCTTCCAAAGTTTGTTTTTATTACTTTCATTTATTAATTTTATTGATACACTATCACTTCTTCCATGTATAATAACATTTAATTTCAGGCATATGTGAACTTTACTGGTTAGTCAAATTTATGTTGCATTTAAACTTATCATGTGCATAGATAAAAATAAAATTTAAAATCATTATTGTTAATCCTTACTAAAAAATATTTATGTATGTCTCAAAGGTATAAAAAAATGACCATCCCTACATTCACATTTACATCTAAGAATCAGTCCATCTGGAAGCCAGAGGGGTTTTATAAAATATCAGGGATCTGTTGATCCCACTTAGTTTCAACATGCAATGCCCTTAGATTCAATGCTGCAAATGCTCATTCAAGTACATTTTCCTGACGACCAATACTTTCAAAGTGCCACTTATCAGGAAAAATCAAAACCAATGAGTGAAACAGTGGTATCAATGAAGAGGTCAAATATAAGAAAGTAATCTAAACAATGCTGTCTTAGAACAAGGTGGATATTACAGTAAAAACACCTCAGTCTTGACAGGGAGCTATCTATCTTTCTACAAAGACCATTTCTTCTCTTTAAGGTGGTCATCTAATTTTTATTCAATGTAGGACTCTCCTCAATCTGCAAAATACATCTAGAATTTACTTGGGAACAGTAGCAGATTCTTTCCCAATACAAGTACCAGAGTCAGCATGTCTTCAATAGCAAAACTCCCCTTATGAGAGCACAAGGCAAAGCAACGCAGCAACTGCCTGATGATGTCTATTTCTTATTTAACATCCCTCCTTTCCCCTCACTCCCATAACATGGGAATCGATGTCCCTATTTTACACACTATGTGTGCATGCTTATGTAAATTGGTCTTTCAAGGAGTGTTTTTGGCCACTTGGATTACTGATCTTCCCATAGATGTGAGCTGTCAACAAATAACCTGCAGTATGATGGGGGTTCTGGTCGACGGCAAGGTGACCACGAGCCAACAGTGAGCCCTGGCAGCCAAGAGGGCAACCGTGTCCTGGGGGGCACCAAGCACGGCATCGCCAGCCGGGACAGGGAGGGGATTGTCCCGCTCTGCTCTGCACTGGGGCGGCCCCACCTCGAGCACTGGGGGCACTTTGGGGCACCACAGCATAAAAAGGCCATCAACCCACTGGAGAGTGTCCAGAGGAGGCCACGAGGCTGGGGAAGGCTCTGCAGGGGAAGGCGTGTGAGGAGCGGCTGAAGTCCCTTGGGCTGTTCAGCTGGAGCAGAGGAGCCTGAGAGGGGATCTCAGAGCTGTTTGTGCCTTCTCCCAAGGGAGGGAGGGCAAAGAGGGGCTGAGCTCTGCTCTCTGGGGACCTGGGACAGGACCCCAGGCAATGGCAGGAAGATGTGCCAGGGCAGGGGGAGATTGGATCTCAGGAAGAGGTTCTTCCCCCAGTGGGTGGTGGAACCCTGGAACAGCTCCCCAGGGAAGCAGTCCCAGCACCCACTGTGCCAGCATTCCAGAAGCATTTGGACACTGCCCTCAGCCCCACGGGGGGAGTGTTGGGAGTGTCCTGGGCAGGGACAGGAGCTGGACTCCATGGTCCCTGGGGGTCCCTTCCAGCTGGGGTGATTCGATGATTATATGATTACTACAGATAGTAAAATTTCTAGGAAGTCTTACTGAACACTGAGTATCTTTGGGAAAACAGTCTGATGGTTTCAGATATTTCCTTACCTCATGTGCACCTTCCTCTACAATCCTTTCAGACTTTTAATGACATATAAATTATTATAAAGCAGGCTTATAGATCTCTGTTACTTAAAGCACTGAGGTTTCTGCTACCTGCTCTAATTCCTGTATATTTTTATGTCACCTCGGAGAAATTCTGGTTTCAAAGTGAGTAGAAGAGTAGAAAGAGTATTGTCTGTAATTCCATTTCAGACCCATGAACAGTTTTGGACTGTTGGATTCACTAGCATTTGCCTTCCCTCTTTTTCTCCTTTGGCAGGTAGGGCAATTTTTAGGCTGAAATCTGCACTGAGGATACGCAGAACCTGAACTATGCAACACTGGGTTAAGTTCAAGAAATCCAGCAAGTTTTAAGAGAGCCAGGCTAGCAAGAAAATGAGTTCACAAGCAGTGCACAGAAAATCCAGAAGCAGCGTAACAGTGATGCTCTCAGCAGAGTGCTGATACCAACCACTGCAGGCAAATGTTCATCTAGCAAAGAGCAGTGACAACTGAAGATATTGGCAGCCCTAAGAATTTACTCCTCTCTTTTTCCAAAAGGCTGCCAGTTTGCAGCTCGTTGGCAGAGTGGTTCTTATGAGAACTCCATATGGAGTCTTGGTATAAATAATCAGCTGATGAAGGCAGTTTGATAAGGCCAAGCTCTTGGACTCCTTTGTCCAGCAGAGATGTGGGAATGGCAAATTTCAGCTGGTGGATTACAGGTTTGGGGAGCTGAGCCTAGTAACATCTGCATTCAGCACTGCTAGATCTAGAAGAGACCTTCTCATGTCCCTGTTTAGATGGTCTAAATAATTTAGATGCTTTTTTTCATCACAAAGTCAAAAATAAAAATGCCTGTGAATGACTCAAAAGTAAAATGGGATCACTTTTTCTTTATTTAACCATATTTTTTAAAAAAAGGAAA
Organism: Tapera naevia; assembly: GCA_033556795.1. NCBI lineage: Eukaryota > Metazoa > Chordata > Aves > Cuculiformes > Neomorphidae > Tapera > Tapera naevia. The sequence goes on along the minus strand of JAUMJJ010000034.1, from coordinate 360,869 downwards.
AGATGTTTGGTTCTATGCCTTTTCCCCTTTCAACATAAGAAAAGAAAGCTTGAATATTTTTTCTTTTCTCTTTTCTTTTAAAGCAACAAAATTCAGTCCTTGCCTGTATAACACACTGTGAGTAGAAGGAATAAGAAAGCAAAGATTTCACAGGATTCAGGAATGTGACCGGAGAATAGAAAACACCTCTAATGCAAAGTCTGGTATTTTAACATTTTTGATAAAAAGTATTTATTATAGATTAAAAATATTCTCTTCCTTAAATGTCATCAGAAGGCACAACACAGGTTAAAAAAAAGTTACAATTATAGTATGTAAAATAGCAAAAAGTCATTAAAAAAGACATAATTAATTTCACAAATTCTTTGTAAATCACACAGATTTAATCTTTTCTTTTTATCCCAGTTCTCCAGCTTCTACAATAAACACTGTAACCTTCTAAGGAATTTGCTTAACATCATTTGGCCAGCATCTGTTATCACATTATAAAAATAAAGTACCTCAGGAAAAAGCAGCTTTTTTTACAGTAGTACCAATTGTACTTGTCCTAAAGTTATTTTATACTTAACCTTCAAGCCATCATGATGCAGGACATAAACCAATCATCACTGACAGAGATTAACAAGAAATTTTCTCTATGGGCAGAATATTTCCTAAGAGCTCACTGCAGGGTTTCTTGCACTTTCCTCTAAAGAGTGTGGTAAAGGCCATTGTCAGAAGGAATAATAGCATAAGAAAGCTATTAGTCTGCTCTGGAATGGCTCCTTATGTATGCTAAAGCTTTCCTCCCTGATTTTACTGTACCTTCTCCCTGCAGTTTGAAAGAGGATATGTGGCTATTTCCATCCCTATTGCCAGTTAACTAGTTAATTCTTTCTCTTATCCTTGCTTAATTTGTTAGAAATGCAGCAACTGCCATCACAAATAATCAGAATTAATCTTTGCTCTCAGATACAATCTCTTGGTAATCTTCTGGACCAAGCTTTTGGAAATAGTATTTTTAAATCATGAAGTATAATGTAAGATTTGTGGAATTTTTACCATCCCAAGAAATAAGGTATTACTTAAATATTTCTTCCACTGAGAGAACAGAAGCAAACAAACAATGTTAACAAGAAGAATGACCTATACAGGCTCACGAACTTTTGATTTCCACATGCCAAATTAAATAAAGTGCAACTTTCTTCAGCAGTCACGTGAATCAAAAATTAACCTTCTTTTAAAGCAGTTGTCCAGACCATTTGTTTCCTTAGGAATGAAGTAGTTCCTTGAGGAAGATCTCACATTCACTCCTTTTTTTTTTTTCTGACCAACCATATTTTGGACGAAGAGTGTGGAATGCACAGAGGGAAAAAAAGAGGCACTGATTTAAAATCTCACCATGAAAAAAAGATAAGGAAGTTCTTGTACCTGTAACAGTCACGTTCCCCTTGTTTACTGATTCTGATTTGATTGGAAATTCTGAGAAGTGACATGAGGAAAACTACAATTCAAATACTGAAATTTCCATAATAAAATGTTCCAGCAATGCAGATTTTAAAACTCATGAAAAATTACGAAGATGAATTCATCAGTCACAGTCCAATGACTTTATTGTTCTGATTGCATGCAGACACTGAAGGGATTGTTAACAGACCTGTCTGATAAAACCAACTTATTTTGCATTCTTGGTAATATAAAAAACATAGTATAATAAATATTATACTACTGTGGCAAACACTGTCATCTACAGAGGAGCTAGCACTGCCACTGACAAAGAGCTAAAGCTAATGATGATATTTCGACATGACTACAAAAAAAATCAATCATCAGTGGCTACAAGAGAAATCAGTTGTGTTTTGTGCTCCTTGGCACCAATTTGCCAGCTAAGTGCTAATGAAAACCCAATTTTCACAGGGAGAACAAATAGGATAAAATGATAACATTTGCTTATTGAGGTTCTGAGTCCAATATCACTGTCTGGGTTTAAAATCTGGGCTAAGATTAGTACATTAAGAGTTCTTTTCTTGTATCTATGCTTGGTTCCAGTGACTGCTCAGAACCACGAAGGTGGTGTTAATGTGTAAGTTCTTACTAGGTCTCTTTTTGTATCTTTCTCAAATGCATCAGGTTTTGTACATCTGAAGCATAAAATAAAATTACCTTGAAAAGACAAAGCCAAAAGCAGATATCGTTGCTTTGCTGACATCCAACCCACTACATTAAAAATGTTACCCTGGTGGAGTTATTCTACAGCTCATCAAAGGACATTATATTCATTTTGATTAGTTTACACTGGGGAATTTGTCTTGATAAAAGTGTTGGTCTGTCATTTATGATAATCCACCTGGCTCTCTTTCAGTGAAGTTTATTAAAATGCATTGGGATGATGTGATAATCATACACTCCAGATATATTAAAAAAATAAATCAAGATATTGATCTTGGAATTTTCTCAGATTAGAGGTTTTCTTACACAGTGTAGGTGATACTACAGACAAGTGCTGCACTGCTCAAAGAACTTAATAGTCTTCTTCATATCACTGTATTTAGGACCATAAATGTCTGCAATCTAAAAAAAACCTGGGCAAATATTGTAACTTCATAAAATAAAGATCTTGTGTAAATTCTTAAACTTCACTACTTTAGAACTCTCCAGACAATGGATTTTCAAAGACTTTATAGTTTATTATATAAATGGGAGCATGTTCCCTGCTTGCAAGGGGAAATAAACCTCCTGTATTCTCAGAAAAAAAAAAATCTTCCACCTATGATCAGTGGATTAGCACTTGTAGCTATTTTTGAAGTTAAACATGAGGCAAGAAGATTTCTGTTTGTTCTAAAAATGTACTTGAAGAGTGTTCAAAACCTCTCAGCTTTGGCCTCAATTCATTGAATGTCAACGGCAAAACTCATTGATGTCAATAACAACTTTAAGCCATATCACTAAAAAGAAAGAGAAATGGTATGAGTCAGGCCAAAAAAGGAAACTGACAATCTTTAAAACAATTATTTCTTTAAATCATAAATATGTAGATCTTTTTTTTGGTTGTATCTTAGATTATTTACTGGTCTTCTCAGTGTTTTTCCTGATATTCTTCAAGGTTAAAAAAAAATATTTTAAATGAAACCTGAGATTTCTGAGGGTTTTTATAAACTAAGGAAGTGAATCATAATGGAAACACACAGTGTTAAAATTTTCATCCCCCAAAATTATATAGAACTGCCAGCCTTGCTTCCTTGGACAGAGAGATCAGCCAACACAAACCCTTATTAGAAATCTCACCTTGATAAACTATATTCTAAATGAGAAGATGTTTTGAAAACTGTCAAATAAGAGTAAATTATACAGAAGGAAAGGTCCAGCTGCATGTGGAAATGGAAGTTCTTTAGGACTCATCAAACTGTCAGCAGAACAGCATCTATGGGAAATATTTTGATTAATACTTTACATAGATTTCAGAAAATTTATATATCTTCTCTACATTTCTCAGTCTACTAAAACACTGGCTGGTGCCAATTATTTTGGAGAAATGTGTTTATCTTTTAGAACAGCGTTTCCTATAGGTTAATACCTGTCAGAAAAAAAAGGCAGCACTGTCAGTGACGGAAGGTAGAGAGGCTCAGAAATACCCAAGAGAGCTGAAACACAAAATCAGCTGTCCCACCAGTTCCCGTGTTCTGCAAGATTAAATGGAAGTTGGGATCAGAAGTTCCAGATTATAGCTGCGGAAATAAACAGTTGAGGGTAAGCTTTTTTTTTTTTTAATTCTGTATACAGGTCTGTGAAAAACGCCTCAGGTTTGAATGGGAATTCTGCCATCTCGTGGTCACAGTTTTTTCTACACTACTCCATTCGGCAATTCAATTTTGAACATAAATACACATACCTTTGCACAGGCTTATTTCAAATAAATTTATGCTTTAGCAGCTGCAGGATTACTTAATAAACTTTAACGATTATCTAGTCATACTAATGCTCTTCAACTCAGTGAAATTTTGCACAGCCTTTTACCTATAAAGATAATTTTATGCCTCTTGCACGTTTATTCTACACACGTAGAGGACATATGTAATTTTTATTTATTTAATGTTCCTTATTTGAAAGTATATTGCCTCACTTTTTGTGCATTCCAGGAGACATGCCCCAATTTAATGTATATTTGGCCATTGTACTTAGTTTGCCAGCATGCAAGATTCAAACTTCTAAGCCTGATTCTGTGTGAAAAGAAGGCTCTGTTTTGAGATACAATGGTGACTACAACCTGTGAGTGCAAATTGAAGTGATATTTTGGAATTATCATTCCCTGTGCAATATGTTTCAATAGTGCTCTGACATACAGACATACACTCATAAACAAGATCTACAGAAACTCCTGATGACTCTCTGGGTGTTCACCACGATAGTTTTATAACAGGTTTTTTTAAATGACCACTTGAAGTTCTGAGGGGAAAAAAAAAGCCAGAATTCAGCCAACACCTTTAAAATAAAGTCCTTTGAGCTTGCTCGGCCACAGAGTTCACACATGCAGTGCAACCCAGAGAAGACTGAAGTTCTTTGGAACAGTAGCATCCTACTCCATCTACCCACTCTTCAAAGCTCTCCTTTCCACAACCTGCTCCCCCAAACACTCTCACCTCGATGGTAACTTCTTTCCTGACACCTCAAGAATTTCTCACCCCAGCTGATTTCCTTTTCTATCTCTTTGACCACCTCTTTCTCAGCCCTTCACTTCCACCCTTTTCATAGCCTATGTCTTTCTTCTCATTCGTTATGTCTCCTTTTCACTTACACTTTGTGTATCCTCTAGATTCCTAAAATGGAGAGAATGAGCAACTGCAAGTGTGAAGCAGAATGGGGAACGAATTAGTGGGTGTCTGAGCTGAATAGGAAAGAGATAGGATGTTGAATGAAATAAAACCATGTAGGTGGGAGATTGTTAGCCTAAGGAGAAAAGTAAAGCAAGCAAGTGGGTGGATGAGAGAGCAAAGTAAAGCAAGTGAGTGGGTGGATGAGGAATGAACAATTGTAGCTATGCTGGAGAGATGCAAAGAACAATTCAGGAACGTTGTAAAAAAATATAGCAAAGAAACAAACCTACTCTGGAAAGTTTTGATGGAAAACTTGGGAAAGGGAAGAGAGGGAATGAAGAGTAACTGGAATAAAAGCCTTGAAAATACAAAGAGCAACCAGGCTTAAATAAAAGTAATAGCAAAGGGCCTGAACGAGGGAATACTACAGTAATACAAACCATACAAACAGAAGATTAAAAAATGGAAACCAGAAGATGAATGACCTGTTCATCCCTTTTTTAAAAAATATTTCAGTTTCTATATTAAAAGGCAGGAACCTGAAAAGGAATCGGGACTTGGTTCAAGAAAGTGATGAGAGAAACCCTTTCATTCCACATCACATAACTCAGCTGCTGAAACCCTTCCCTTCCACATGAACCTTTCTATCTCCCTCAAAATGATCCCTACACCACAGACCAAGCCCATTCCTGGCATATATGCTCGTTATTCTTTTAAAAGTCTGGACACTTGGTCATCACTGCTCTTTTAACCCTCTGAACACCAACTTTCAGCCAATTCCTTAGGGTGCCTTCCTCCTCGTCTATCAGGCAAAGTAATTTTCTGTTAGGCCGATGCTGTTCTCAAATCTTTATATTTTCATTGTCTTTTCTTTGCTTTTAATGCAATTGTTAAAGGAAGATTTTACCTGTACCTTAAACTGACACAAAAAGAAACTGAAAAGAAAGTCCAGAAAGACAGACTTCATTTCTTTCTTATATCTTTACCTGTGAACAGAAGCAGCAAACAGTAAAGAGCTAACTGTTTTTTCTCACTAAACAGATTTGATTTACTAGATAAAGATTTACATCCACAGCCTCACACACATATAGACAGAAAATCCAATGACTGCAAACATTTCTCTATTTTGCTATCATAGGTTATAACTAATTATCACCAATAATGGTATCATGATAACAAAGTGGCATAGGCTGCAAAACAGTCTGCACAATCCCGCCCATGACCTTTGGGTAATAATTCAATATCTCTGTAGCTACTCTGCCATCATCATTCACACGAGCTGAAAATAAACACATTTAGAGATTTCCTGCACATATTATAACTGCAACATACCTACGACAAGGACAGAATTTCCATGCTTCTTTAAAAACAAAAACCCATTTGAGAAAGGCAAAGAATTGAACCAAATGATTATTTCAACTGGATGTTAAGAAAAAATTTTGAAATAACAAGCTTTGGTTATAGTACACTGTAGCCTTCCACAGGTCATGAGGAATTTCTCATCAATTTGATAGATGGATATTCAATAAACCATTCAATAAAAAGCTGGTATTGGTATTAAGTGAAGTTGCAGAAATTTATACTTGTACTCTGTGCTCAAAATAAAGAATAATCTGGAAAAAGAAAAATTCTGTTTGCTTACGTGTTAATGAAAAGTGATCAATACTGCAGCATAGTAATAAAATACCACATTTGTGGAATTAAAATTAGTTTTCTAAAACTAATATTTATAAAACAGTTTCTGGAAGGATTATTAAAAATTCCAAGCAACTTAACTGCAGGGTTATCTGTAAAACATAAGCAGTGCAATTCAGAGACTAAACATTCTTATGGTGTCAGATTATTAAAGACTAGCATTAGCATTTTTACCAAACCCAAGCTAAATTATGAATGCATGCTTGATGGGGTAAAAACGTGTTTAAATTGTGTCTTATGAGGTCATGTTTTTGAATAACCAGCTCTGAACATCATCTACTTAAGGACATCATGTCATGCCTATTATCTGCTAAATGTGCCTATTAGAGTAAATGTATTCACTTACATGCTTTAGATGTTGCAGTGGGGTGAAGAACAGAATTTAAAAGAACCCTATAGGTACATCAGCCAAACCACTTCAGAAACCTTGAACATGTTTTGAAAGAAAATAGAGAGATGGCAGAATCTATGAGCTAAAACATTGGTTCCATACTTTGCCTTGTATTAAATCCAGACTGAAATGTATCCTGGAATAGAAATAAGCGAACCAGTAAAATCATCTCTTTACTACAATAAATTTTTTAGTAGAAGATGTGTCTTCTCTCCATTATGAAGAATTCATGAGCCTTTAATACCTGTACACATAGAAAAATCTTTGTGGGTAAAAGTGTAACTGGCTATTTATGCAATAATATCCAATGACGGGACACGCTAAGGAGTCAGATCTAATTTAGACTGAGTAATCTTACTAAATGCTATCTGCTTAATATAAAAAAAATTAAGATTAGCCAGAGGTTATCATGTGTAGTCCACTGAAGACAGAAGTGCCATTAAAATTAGGAAATGTCAGTTCTTTTCCTGGCTTTGCTACTGAGTCAATCTTTGGGTTTGATCAAATAATTTAGATATACCTATATGTGTGTATATATATACATGTGTATAGATGTAAATGTGTGTGTGCACACACAGTTTGACTAAAAAGTGTGCAAAATGTGAGCATTTCTCTTTGGAATGCTGAATGCTCTTTTAAAACCCTTTTAAAAATAGATTCCAAAGCACAAAGTACTTCAAGGAACACAATACACTACTTCTTTTCTCATTGTACTATCTTATGGAGCATATTGGTGTTTACAAGTCAGTACAAAATGTCTGCATTATGTTATAATAAATGCTGGAAGAGTCTCAAAGGAATTATATTTTCCAACTCCCAAACATTTCATGAATCCAGAATATTCTTAGACAACAGGTAATGAACGGGTTGGCTGTGAACTGAAGACAGCACAGCTAAATTTCCTTAGACATGTACCTCACAAGCAGGAAAGCTAACACATTCTGTTTATTCATACCAAAGTTATAGATTTGAACAACTTTAAGCTCAATTCATTTGCAGGTAGTCTTTTATCTACAGAAACAGAATCTGAATACTTGGTTTCATATTTTGCAGTTTAGGAACTATCATATTTATGTATGTGTTTACAGAAGACACCCAGAAATCTTACTTCAAAATGTAGATTTCAAAGCAAAATCATTTGTTGCTATATTTTCTCTTCTCCCACCCCCTGGCATGTTATATTTTTGTGGCCTTCCCTGGAGTCCATAAATAAAACAGAACTTTGGCTCGTGAAAAGTCAGATTTCAAGAAGGAACTTGAGATCAATAGACTGCTATTTTGTAGACAAAGCCCAGAATATTATTCTCAGAAGGCCAATATGTGTCTTCAGACAGAACTCCTATGTTTTATTTTCTTTATACTTAAAGTATTTATGCATATACATGATGCTGCCAACTTTAAAAGCATCAAGTATAATGTCTGTCTGTATGGATTAGGAATGTGTCAGTGATGTTCCTCAATGAAATAATACACAAAGTTTCACATTCCTAGAGAAAAAAAAGTTCCATACATTAATTTTCATGAATACCCACAGCATCAAAACAGGTTGTAGTGTAACAACCATCAAACAAGTGACACACGGAAAAGCAGAAAAAGTAACTATGATTTAGCCACTTTTAACATCCAGAGATAAGTCAGAATCAGAACCCACAAATTCCAGATGCTAGATGCAAACTCCACCTGTCACACAACACGTCTGTATGAGAGAAATCTTGTTTCCAGAACGTGCCTTCTTTCCAGGACACCACGGGCTAATAAACCTCAATCAAAAAGGAAATAAATTTCACTGAGGTATCCAAGTCTCTCTAACAATGTCAGAGCACAGAGAATTCAGTCTTACTACAAAGATTTCCACTGTGAGCTCTTTGGAGTACTTGGGGGAAAAAAGTGACATAATATTTTGCAGTACTCTACTAGTTCAGTTTGCCTGACAATGTCTTGTCCTTGGTGTAAGGATGTGGTTCACGAACCTCTTAGTTAAGAGGAAGAAATCAAAGAATTTTAATCTTTGATGAGGCTGCTTAGAACTATTAGAAAAGAAATTAAACAAAAAAAAAGTGTCCATGATTGAACTAGATTAACAGGTGTTTTAAAACATTCGTAGCATTGCAAAATTCCAAGCTGCTGATGACTTTAAAGGTGTCTCTATTCTAGTTACAGTTTGCTAGTGAAAGGGCATAAGACTAAACGGCTGGAAGAATTAGCAGTAAGCTAGAAAACCAGTCTCTGATCTCTAGAAAATGCATGGCCACTTCCTGTCCAGATCTTTACTTACTTGAAATGCTATTGCCATATGGAAGAGAGTATCTGAAGTCAATTCTGGGATCAACCAAAAAACCAAAACCAACATTATTTCACTTAGGTACCAACTGTGTTTTGTTCGTCTCAATAAAGGGGCTCTCCCCCCAGCATAAATATATCTGTTGCCACTGGTATATGAGGTATTAATGTGTAGTAATACACAAGAACAACTGGAACTCTGGATATGTATCTTTAGGCTTTGTTTTGATTAAAGTTCATTGACAATGGGCTGAGCTGTCTTTCATGTTCATACAATCATTGGCATTGTGTTGCTGCAGTTCTGTGGGTCTTTTTAATGTGCATAGATGGGTCAAGCAATTCCATTTTGAGTCTTCTGTACAAACACAAGAAATGATGGGCAAAGAAAATAAATTGTAAGAAGTTTGGATTTTTACCATTATGGCTGATGTGCAGAGTTCTTGTATCATTAAGAGAGATGTTCTAATATAACCTCCAGCATCCTGATCTGAATGCAAAGCTGAACGACCTGGATAATTGGACCTCAAGACTTACACAGATCACACATTACAAGCAGATGTTGAAGTTCACTTCAGAGCCAGTGCTACGAAGCAGCAAAGCAAGGGTTATGCATTTGATGCATGAGATGTTAGAACTGGAGCTAGTCAAAAACAAAATTATCTCAGAGATGCTGCATAACCTTGTCAATATCTAAGGAAGGACATTGGGAAAATATGTTTCCTTTCCTCACTCTCACGCCAAATGGACCTTATTGTAGTGAATTCCTTGTTCTTATATTTCTGCATATTAAATAAGCTGAGTAGAAGCCTTGTTCATTTCATTCTGTTACTGATCCAGCCTTTTGTCGTGAGTTCTACTTGCATTATTTATTATAATTAATTGTTACACGTCATTGACTATTGAGAAATTTGATCCAAGGACATGCAGAATCCTTGAAATTCATATATCTTGATATTACAAGGATCATAAACCTTAAATTAGGAGAGGATGGACTAATGCACATAAATTGCTCTCGTGTACTTTAGGAAAAGCATTAATTGTCTATACCAGGGCAGTGGTGTATTTCTGATATCTATCAATCTGCCTCTGATGCCCTTGCCCTTAGCATCAATTAAACAGAACTGTTTGTTTCCATCGTTGTTATAATTATGAACCAATCCATGCAAGAAATCATTTCAGCATATTTATTAGTTGAAAATTAGAGAATTTTCTTAAGAAGGTTAGGTACAGCAATGAGTCTAATTAAGTTAGTCCTCATAAGACAGGAAACTCCTTTGTTTAGTCTTTCCTTAGTAGACTCTTTCAAGGAATATAAAATTATCTATTACTATACCATCATTATAAAACCTTCTCAGTTTCAGCAGAAAATATGGAAATAAAGTAGTCTTGAACTCTCAGTTTTTCAATTTGGTATTTACAGGCTTAGCCAAGCAGTGCTGCTTACAGTGTGCAATAAACACTACAGGAGAGGCAATGCTGCTAAAACCATTTAAAACTGTACTTATTTACTGGACTTCAGTTGAGCCTCCTGCTGCCTGCCAGCTTCCTGGAGGATTTGCAGCAGAGAACCTGGTGGTACCTGCAGAAAACATCCAGATCTAAGGGCTAGGATAGCGAAGGATCATACCTTTACGTATTATTTTTATCAACTCACTCTTAAACTTTCCTATCCAAGATGATAACTCTGTTTTTCAAGCAGAATATTTTTGGTTCCAAACCTACCAGGCAGAATGTTCCACTCTTGTTTTTTTCTTTGGAAAACAATTTCTCACCAGTCTCTCATAGAATCACAGAATCATAGAATCACCTGGTTGGAAAAGACCTCTGACATCATCGAGTCCAGTCGTCCCTGTCCCCTTTCTAAACCATGTCCCTAAGAAACTCATCAACCTGCCTTTTAAACACCTCCAGGGATGGGGACTCAACCACCTCCCCGGGAAGCTGTGCCAGGGCCTGAGAACTCTTGAAGTGAAGAAGTAATTCCTGATATCCAGTCTGAACCTGCCTTGGTGCAACTTGAGCCCATTTCCTCTTGTCCTATCCCCTGTCACTTGTGAGAACACACCAACACCCACCTCACCACAACCTCCTCTCAGGCAGTTGCAGACAGTGATGAGGTCTCCCCTCAGCCTCCTCTCCAGGCTAAACAACCCCACGTCCCTCAGCTGCTCCTCGTAGGCCTTGTTCTCCAGCCCCTTCCCCAGCCTTGTTGCCCTTCTCTGGATGCTCTCCAGCCCCTCAGTGTCCCTCCTGTAACAAGGAGCCCGCTTTGTTTCAAAGCACACGAGGCAGAAACCCTAAGCAAAGTAAAGGAATACCTTTCCCCAGAACTGTGCCAGATGATAACATAGCCAAGAGACACACAGGTCGATTTCAGTGTTACATGTCAGTGGAGCTCTTACTGGATATTAAATAGGCATCATGATTCTTAGAAATCTCTTTACTTCTGCTTAGAAAAAACAATTTTTGAAAAGTCGTTATAGCAGCTCATTGATTTCATTAAATTTAGAAAGCTCAGTTTTTCTATGAAAAGCTAATTGATTAAACAATTTACAAAGCTATCTCCTTGAGTTCTCTCTTCAAAATTAAATTGGGATCTGAGCTAACCAATACTACTACTTTCAAATAGCTCCAGCTGTATAGGTAAGGCTGACAGTGTCCCTTGGATGGTAGAAGACTGATTCATTCTTCCAACAGGACCTGACAGGTGTTTGTGTGTTAATGAGCCACCTACAAACACCCTGCTGCAATCCCCATGCAGTTTGTTGCCTAGGGACTATCTCTATTGAAATTATTCTAATTGGTCTCAACTCCCAGGGATTGGGAAGTTCACCAGGACCTGTACAAATTCATCTGCTAGGTGGACAGACTCAATCACCCTCCATTCCATGGGGCCCCAAGTGGGATAGAACACCCCCAGGATCCCTTGGCTAGCTCAGGTACCAAAGGCAGGGTAGCATCCCTGCTGCAGCTCTCTGTGGATTTAATGTCTTTGCTGAGATCCACATATTGCTCACTATGTTCCTGAAAACACTTTTTTGTTGTCATAGGAAGGAAAAGTATAATTCCAGCCAAAAAATAAATTTCCCTTATATTTTGGTATTTATTTTCTCCTTAAAAACATTTATCTGAGCAAAATGAAAGATATTGTTACAATACTAATTTTAATTCACTATTCTGTCTCACTCACATATACAGAGTACTTTGAGGTACTGTCCTCTGATAGCAGAGATCAATAGACTATTCATATCTTAAAAACCATCAGGAAACACTTCACTGATTAGGGGACTGGTTCTACTGTCTGTTCTACTGTTGTCAATTGAACTGAAACCAATGCATTTACACTGTTGTAACCAAAATCTCAATCCAGTCTTCTATCTAAGATGACTCCCAATCCTACAATACAAAAAAAAAAAAAAAAGGAAATAAAAAAAAAAGGGAAGGGAAAAAAGCTCTCAAAACAATTAATGCTTTTCTCTTTCGAACACATTCATTTTAAGAACTAGGGGTTTTCCACCAGAAACTGAGCTTCATCAGCATCCTGTACGTTTTATTTATAGTTTGTGCACGAGGAGAATGTGCCTTTCCACAGAACAAAAAGCCTCATCAGAGTAATTTCACATCTCTTTTTCAACATATGCATACATATGTAATTCTATATGTTTCTACATGTGTACAGCTATGTCTACACACGGTAAACACACATATACTCATATAAAAGCATACACTCACAGATACAGAAGCATCCCACTTAAATATTTCATAGAAAACAAATACATAACAAATATATTTTCTCTCCTTTTCTCTATTTCTTTTCTTCTTTTTGAATATGTTTTTTCCTCATTTTCTTTAACATCAAGACTTTGCACTGGAGCTACATGTGAAGTTTTTTTTTGCACACAGCACTGCTCCATCACTATCTAAGAGAGAGTGTTTTCATGTTTAAGCAAATCCCCTTTTTCCTAGACTTCCAGATGCCTTTTAATTAATAATTCTCTAAGAAAGGGATTGCTGGGAAGCATCCAATCATCTGGTATTAAATGGAAAGGCTGTAAGTGCAGATTTCTTGGTTTAGACATTCCAAAGAAAGACAGGGTCATGAGGCTGAAGGGAGGAGACATGCTGTCTGCTTAACTAAGCACTGAAGAAACAGAAACTAGACTTCATATTATCTCAGGCAGGTTGGTTCTTCTGCCCCTTGAGGGTCTTTTTAGTATCCAGCCATCTCATCATTTTTACTTACAACTTTACTTATAACTCTTATTCAACACTACTAATTACAAAAGAAAATATTCTGGCAAGTCCTCAAGCTTCCACCATGATGCCTGTGCTAATCCATTTTTTCCCTCAAAAATGGATTGCACAGCTCTGGAGCTGTGCAAGATAAAATAGGAAAAGTTCTTCATCACTTTACTCCAAAAGGACTTATGTTTGGCTCCTGGAGTTTAGAAACTCTGCCTCCCCAGTCCCAGCTTCCAAAACACAAAGTGGAAAGGACAGCTGCTTTTTTTTTTCACTCCCTTTACTCAGTTTCAGTTCATCTGCCCAAATGTCAATGAATAGAACATGTGAGATTTAGGGATGTTTCCATGGGGCAGCCATCTGGTTTATGTTTTATTCTTTTCAGAATAAAATATTGTATTCCAGCTTTATGTGCATTGGTTCAGATTTATAACATTTTATGTAACTATGACCCATCATGATGAATATCACAGATGATGATAGGCTCGTTAAGCACATCTCATTTTAGTCAAACTGCAAGTGGCATTTTGTTTATATGGTTCATTTCGCCAACAAATTAGATTTCAAATTGATTGCTTTCTGAAATGACTTTGTTCATCAATTTCTAGACTAGGCAATTACAAAGACTATACTAGTAATTAATAAGCCTTTGTATCAACAATGTTTTTAAACTGCTTGGCAGTAGTAGTGAAGTTAAAGGGAATTCCGATGTTAATTTTCAGGGTCTATCAAAGTTGCCCAGAATTTGATAAAAGAATTTCTCACAGAGATAGTTTTTCACAGTGTGAAATTAAAAACCTTATATCTTTTACTGAGATAAGACTGGCTTGTCCTCTTATGTGGGGGAGGGGGGACAGGGCAGAAGATATCTTGCCTAACCTGTAAAATATTCAAATAAGAAACTCAGTGTTAATTTTTTCAGTCCTAAGTGAGAATATTGACAGGACTTAGATGTAAATTTTGATCTGCCAGAGAGCTGCTGAATGTCATTGGTCAAAAGCCTGGGGTTACAGATCAAAATCTGACGCAGAGAAACTAGCTCAAGTCAAATCATGGAATCACCCCAGCTGGAAGGGACCCAGAAGGGTCATCGAGTCCAACTCCTGTCCCTGCCCAGGACGCTCCCAACACTCCCCCCGTGGGGCTGAGGGCAGTGTCCAAATGCTTCTGGAATGCTGGCAGAGTGGGTGCTGGGACTGCTTCCCTGGGGAGCTGTTCCAGGGCTCCACCACCCGCTGGGGGAAGAACCTCTTCCTGAGATCCAATCTCCCCCTGCCCTGGCACATCTTCCTGCCATTGCCTGGGGTCCTGTCCCAGGTCCCCAGAGAGCAGAGCTCAGCCCCTCTTTGCCCTCCCTCCCTTGGGAGAAGGCACAAACAGCTCTGAGATCCCCTCTCAGGCTCCTCTGCTCCAGCTGAACAGCCCAAGGGACTTCAGCTGCTCCTCACACGCCTTCCCCTGCAGAGCCTTCCCCAGCCTTGTGGCCTCCTCTGGACACTCTCCAGTGGGTTGATGGCCTTTTTATGCTGTGGTGCCCCAAAGTGCCCCCAGTGCTCGAGGTGGGCAGAACCCTTTTGTAAAGTCAGCACTCTGCTTCTGGTCTCTCTGAAAAAGGAGCCTTTGAAAGTACCTTGCAAAACACGATACGAATGACTTGCCCAAAGCCAGCTACAAACCTCATGTTAGAATGAACTTTAATCAGTGTTTCTCTTCTTAGTATGTTAAACACAGAAAACAGCATTTCCTACCTTACAAGACTGAAGTAAGAAAAGTAAATGGTTGTGACACCAGAGTAATGTTTTCCATGTAATTAATGTGAAATCCATGATTACTCTTCTAATGACAGGTTTTACTGATTTTGGTTGAGACAGAGTTAATTTTCTTTACAGTAGCTCATATGGTGCTATCTTTCTGATTTCATGGCCAAAACAGTGTTGACACACTATAATTACACAGCATCGGGTTATTCTCTGCTTCTCACCCTGCCCTACCAGCAAGTAGGCTGAGTGTGAACAAGATTGGAGGAGACACAACCAGGAGAGCTGACTCCAGCTGACCAAGGGGCTGTTCCATACCATTTGACCTCATGCTCAGCAACCAAAAACAGAAGAAGGGAAGTGGGATGTTTGGAGTGATGGCATTTGTCTTCCCAAGTAACCATTACACTTGATGGAGCCCTGCTCTCCTGGAGATGGCTGAACATCTGCCTGTCAATGAGAAGCAGTAAATGAATTCCTTGGTTTGGTTGTTTGTACATGCAGCTTTTGCTTTACCTATTAAACCCTTTATTTGAACCCAAGAGTTTTTTCACTTTTACCTTTCTAACTCTTTTCCCCATCCATGGGGGAGAGTGAGCAAGTGGCTGTGTGGCGTCGAGCTGCTGGCCAGGGCTATTCCACAACACAGGTCAAATCTAACCTAAATCACAGAGATTTTATTCCACTACCTTCACAAAGCTAAAATTTTACCTGATGTACCTCAAGATCTCAAAAATGTCTTCATGGGAGTCTCCATGCTCCTTCCTCTGTGCTGATCAATATCACCTTCTCAATTGTGGCATCAGGTAGGCTGTCTTACAGGGTATTTCTAGGGCAGATATTCTACTGTGTGAGATGTGTCACTTCAGAATGAATTGTACCAGGTTTCTGTCCAAATGCCCATATGATTTCTAAATTAAAATTAAAATTAAAATTTTGAAGCTCTATTAACCCAGGATATAAGCAGAGCCTTTGGGATTCGGGATAAAAATTAGGAAGGGAAATATAAAGCATCAGTTTTCCCACTATTTGACAGAAGAGCAAATCTTATCCACCAGCATTTGCTAAAAATGAATGTAAAGAGTCCATGTCCTTGCAAGCTCTGAATATCAGGCTATGGCAGCAAACAATTAAGGTGGCTCACAGTGTGCATCCCTGCATAACTGAAAAAAAACTTTCACCTGATGAAAATGGAAATAAAATTTGAAAAGCCTGTAAGGATTGCAAAGGCCTGCAATGTGCAATGAGGTGAGAGAGTAAACCAGCAATAACTGTAGCCTAATATACCCTAAAAAGAGTAATAAAAATAAAGAAGCCAGCAGAAAATGGAAGCTTCAGAGGTCCAGAAACTGCAGAGTAAAGGTAAAAGACATGCACGTGCTTGCATCTCTGATGCTATTTAAATGTGTTCATTGAAGACTAAATTCTCATCAATGCTGTCAAAATCTATTTAAAAGGGAATATTTATGATAAGCAAATACTATTAATCTTAGCCTATTACACCCCACTTTCTCTCCAGACCAGAATTTTCCATTGTATTCGACCACAACGGAACAGCACATGCACTGGAATTATCTGCTGATTAGCTCCTTCTGCTAAACTTTGGAGTTTAACCCACTTTAAGACAACCAGGCAGCTCAAGCCTTTTTTACAACTGCTGTTCCAGGAAAAGAAAAAGCATTTTTCTGACCATTGTTCTGACTTCTATAGCTCTCAGTTTCATTGAAACAGTCAGCCACAGTATGCATTGATGTAACCACCTGAGACATCTGTCTAGCATTCCACTTTTGGTTTTTTTTTTCCAGGAAGCATGTTTTGGACCCTTCCTAAACAATTAATCACAAGTTAACCAGTGGATTTCTCACCAATAACCTCCCCTAAATTTTGTTCCAAGTAGATTTGCAACTGACACTAGACATCATCTCTATGCTAATAAACTATAACAAACTACATCATCTTTGTCAGCCATAGAGATGATCCCCAGTGTATTATGCATCAAAGACTATAGGAACAAGAGAAATCAAGATTAGATATTATCATCATGCAAAAATCATTACATAGTTTCTTCAACCTTAACATAAAAGGACAATTTCTGGTTAAAAACAAAATCCTTTTTCCTCATTAGTAATGACGTTTCAGGTTTATACAAACTAAAGCCGTGACTATTACAGCAAGTATTACCAAAAAATACATTCCACTTGGTCTTAATCACTTGGGTCATGTGGAAGACATAAACCAGATTATGAAATAAAATGAGTTCAGTTTTCACTTAGATGAGGATGTATTTCCTACATCAGAAAAGTCTATTTTACATGCTGTATTAGCTGTTTAAATAGATTCAGTGCATATACTGTAATGAATCCACATATAATGCACTCAGGAATTAAAGGCTCAGAGTACTGGAATTAAAGGTTCCATTATTTTTCAGGTAATTTATTTTGCATCACTGTATTATAAGATTGAGGACAGATGCTTTGGCCCTGTGCCTCAACTCTGCAGACGGTTCACCTTATTTATGTGAGTACTTCCTATAAATCCAACAGGTCCCAAGGGTATGGTTAAACACACACATAATATTGCCAGATCAGGGCCCTCATCTTGATTTGCTGTGCTCACTGGATGCAATTTTTTTTTCCTGTTGCTGCCAGACTCCTTGTTTGTTAATCATCTTTCCAGATGATTGCTCCAAGTTTCCAAGCCCATCTCTGTGTGGGGCCGCGTAGACATCTAGCAGGTAACTCCTACCTATTTCTGCCTCATTCCCTCAGCTCGATGTTTCAATGCATCCAATTCAGTTCTCTGCCTGGAACTCAGCTTTCTCAGAACCCCAAAGCTGTTTCCTCCTGACCTCACCTTGTTTGATTCCACTTAAAAAATGCAGACAAATATTTTAATTTGATAATATTTTATTTGAAAAAGGAGGGTTCTATGATGATATTAACAAGGACTTCAGCAAATGTTAGACATAGGTGTGTCCTTGTTTGTCTTATTGCTTTAGCAAGATTTTAGAAAGTCCTTTTAATGACCCTGAACACTTATTACACTGGTATTTTGAGCAGCTGGGGAGTCTTGGAGGTAAGAAATTAAAAATAATTAAAAGAGTTGTATGCCATTTTTAATCCAAGTCTCTCACACATATAGCCCTTCCCTTTTTTTAGCTGGCATTTCCATGCTTAATAGGTTTTCTAGGCACTTCTGAGGACAATATTACTGCCAATAACAGGGATGCAATGTGTATATTCTGTCTGCACATTGTAAGCATTTCATACATCATTTAAATGTTACAAAGACTTAACAAGGACAATGTATTTTTCCTAAAGTTAAGAAACCAATTGTTTTAGCCTTGTTGTTGGTTCCACAGTGTTTGCAGAGTAAGTCCATTCGGCAGTAGGAAACTGCCAGAGATTTCATTTTGATTGCACTACATTAGCATCAAAGTCACACACTTCTCACTTAGTAAATAAGAAAGAGCTAAATTTGTTCTAACCTTGACAATGTCTGTAGTATTTCTGGCTAGGTAAATCAGCCACTCTGTGCCATCCTTTGATGCAATATTAAACTGGGACCATGAATATTTAGAGGCATTTAATTTTCCAAATACCACTGCTCAGAAACACAATGCAATAGTCCCTGTGTTCCAGCTGTATTCAAATAGAATTATTTCCTATTTTTAGCTACTGAATTCCAACCAACTATGTGGCTGCCCACGGCTATATTTTGCTCAAGATTAATTCATTTAATCTTTAAATTATATTACTGCCATTATATCAACTGATAAATACTAAAATTGTTATTTATGCGAATAACATTAATAAGTCACTTGCAGGGAGATCAGTAGTTACCAGTAACTGCTGACCAAATGCATTTGCCCCTAGAAAATTGCAAGGATTAGAAAAGTAAATAATATTGATCAACAGGTTTTATAAAGATGAGCCTTCTGACCATTCTTGTGCTTTTAGAGCATAAGATCAGAAAGAAATAAAATTCATAGAGCAGCCATGTGACATTCCTGCATGAAGAAGAGCTGTGCTGGAAGGCAAAAGGAGCCTGATAATCTCTTTTCCTTGCTTTTACATCATAAAAGACAGAAAGAGTCAACTAAGGCTGTATATTTGTCCTGAAAGTTATTGACAACTAAAACCAGTTTTGTTTCTGTACCCTCTTTCCAAAACAGCTCTTTATTGGATAAACTTTTAAATGACTGTTGATGGATGAAGAGGTGATTGTTTAAGACCACTAACATCCCCAGGAGCTGTCAAACAAATACTCTGGTTCTCAGCTCAGAATTCAGCTTTCAAGCTACATAAGTGTTGGATGCTCAGGCTTAGAACATTAATATTGCCTCAGAATTAGAAAAGATATTCCAAGATTACCCAAACCAACCAATAATAAAACACACACACACACAAAAAAAAAAACCAACCCAACACAAAACAAACTAAACCAACAAACCCACAGTATCTAAAGTTATGGGTTTTTCAGTTTGTTTTCTTGCAGTACATGAAGACAGACCCTGTTTAATATTCTGGACATTTTGATTAGTGCCCCTCTTCTCCCAATCCAGCCAGATTAGGGCTAAACCGTGGCAAGGCAAAGCTATTGTTCCATCAACCTATCCTAAAGCTGTATTCCTTCTTGTAAAACATTTAATCTATATTTTTCTATTCCAGAAAATATTTTTATATGATTTATCATGATTAGAAAATTGAGCTTCTACCAAACAGATTAAATGTATCTTGAAATTAATCGGGTATGAAATCCCTCAAAATTACTCTGACAAATCAAATTCTTCTCTGGATAGATATAGCTGGAGAACTTACAGCTGAGTTCATAGATGCTTTAAAGACAGATGTCTGCCTACAGTCTAGACAATCCAAGAGACACTGAACATGAAAAGCAGACATCAATTCCATTCAGAACCAGGTGCCATAGGTACATAGTATGTATGAGCTGGAACATTTCCATAATGACAACAAAGGCATCAGCATTTTGACTGAAGCAAAGCTGATAGATTATAGAAGTAAATATCCCAGTGGCTTTTTGATCATGCAACTCTAATATCCCATGAAGGAACAAATTATCCTTCTTTAAGCTGTTCCTCCCCAGTGAATACTAAATACAATTCTTTGGATTTATTGATTGCAACCATTCCACAAGGTAAAATATGTTTTTCTGTGTGCCCAGCAGTCTCAGTTTTGATTGATCCAGTCTGGGGGCCATATTGAAGCACACTGTAGGTCTCTCCTAGGCTATGCACCCAACATTCATTTTCTATTTGTATTTAGAACACAGCCTAAGTGCAGAAAGTATTTGTTTCACAGTTTAAACCAAGCCAATATCATCACTTTCTGAAAATAAAAGTAATTCTTTTATTTGCGCTCAAATTTGTAAAGTTTTCTAAAGAACTCCTGAGCACATATTCAGGAGGAGATCTCTGACAGCAATCAGCCATGATCTTGTAAAAAGATGTGTTAGAAGTGTATGTTAAAGCTTAGAATATTCAAAATAAAGTGTTTAGTTTTTGAAAGTCCTGGTGGTATTTATCCTTTTGAATGACTTAGAAAGGAAAGTGACAACTTCTTTATCACCTGAAAGCCTTTCCTCAAGACTAAACATCTCTCCAAAAAGATAAGCTATCTCACAGAGATAGCTTGAATTTGACATTTACTGGGAAAGTTTCTACCATCTGTTTAATGCCAGATTGAGGCAGGGTTACTGCACAAGTCCCTTTATGAAAAATGTCTCCAAGAACTGTCGGCAGTCAACACTGATCATGGTCAAAATTTCAGTTTCTCTCATTTCCTTCTCTTCCAGTGACCCCAAACTCCAAACCCATTGTGCTCCAAGAATTTTAGGAATATATCACCAGCTCTTAAATGTTTTGCTGATTCAGAACCTGAAAGAACTATTCATTGTCTAAGGCAGGTGTGTCAAACTCCTGGCTCCCATCATTCTCCTGCTCCCAGCAGGCGCGCAGGGACAAGGAGCTTGGCACTGCCAATGGGGAGAAACAAGGTGATGGGCCAGATAAAACAAGGTGGAGGGATGGATTCAGCCCACAGACCATGAGTTTGACACCCCTGGTCTAAGGCAAAAATTCCACATCACACTTAAAGCAAGAAGTTGTGGTCAAGGCATACATGGCTCAATCAAAATTTTCTGTTAGTTACATGGAGAGAAGCCACAGAGACACTGAGAGGGGATCTCAGAGCTGTTTGTGCCTTCTCCCAAGGGAGGGAGGGCAAAGAGGGGCTGAGCTCTGCTCTCTGGGGACCTGGGACAGGACCCCAGGCAATGGCAGGAAGATGTGCCAGGGCAGGGGGAGATTGGATCTCAGGAAGAGGTTCTTCCCCCAGCGGGTGGTGGAGCCCTGGAACAGCTCCCCAGGGAAGCAGTCCCAGCACCCACTGTGCCAGCATTCCAGAAGCATTTGGACACTGCCCTCAGCCCCACGGGGGGAGTGTTGGGAGTGTCCTGGGCAGGGACAGGAGCTGGACTCCATGGCCCTTGTGGGTCCCTTCCAGCTCAGGTGATTCTGTGAATTCTATGATTCTTTAGAAAATAGATGCACCACAACTGGGAATCTTTGATTTTTTTATCTGAAGGTGCATATCGAGGACCCACAGTTGCCATTTATTTTGTGCTAAATCTCTTTATGCTTATTCTGTACTTAAGAAGCTGGTGTTTGGAAAATATATATTCCTCTTTTGTTTCCTACCTTTTTAATTAGTTTTTATATGCAAAATAATTTAATTATAAATAATTTGAATTGTTATAGAATGTAATAGTAAAGAGAAAGAGTAATTCAAGACAGATTTAATGTAATATAGCTCACTTACTGTATTTAGGGAAGTTCAGGTGTTTTTCTTTGTAATACTTCAGGTTATGAACTCGTGAGATTATCTGAGCTCAGTTTTTATTTTTGGTGCTCTTACTTGACAAAGAATTGATTGCAAAGATGACTTTCCCAGCTCCCCAAAAAACAACTGCAACAACAAAATGTTTCTTGCTTTTAAAATACCATAGTTTACTTCACTTTCTGAATTTTGATGTACTTGGCTCAGAATGCTGATGTTTCTGTTTGGCATGTGTTATAAAGTGATATCTGCAAGCCATGAATATGCTTATTGTAGGAACCTAATCACATGAATACAAAGGAGAAACTATTGAATAAGAAGGGAGAACAGTTTTAGAAAAAGCTGTTAGCATGGAACAAAAGAGGAATGCGTTGCATCCAGAAAGAGACATGGAGGGAAGCAAACACAAAGAATTCTACCAGTGCCTGGATAGCCCTAAATGAACTGGGGAGCTTATTGAAAGCCCTTGTCCCTCCCCATAAGATCAGAGTAGTTCATATATCATATAAAAAAATCAACTGCGTTAGCTGACACCTGATTTCCTATCGTTTGTTTCTATAATAACAGAGCCTGATCAGTTTTAAATGTATTTCTGATCTTTTCAAGTGTTTGTTGGGTTGGGTTTTTTTTTCATAAGTCCTCTGTGTCTTTTATTGAATCTTTTTCCACAGTATTTATTGTCAGACAAGCCGAAGTTATAAAAAGTGCTTTACCAACAAGTGAAAATTTTGCCTTTTGGCTGAAACAGAGTAACATTAAAAATCAGCTTTGCAAGAGAAAAACTACATGGGTAAATAGAAGAAAGTAAATCTGTCATGTGAAAAATTTACCACAGTGCTGGACTGTTCTCTGTCTGAGAGCAAAAGGCCACAAGCACTTCAGTGGACAACAAACAGGCTCAGTGCTCATGCCAGAGTGTTTTTTGCTAAACCACAAATTATTCTATAGAGCCTAGGTTTCTTTAAGAAGCCTTTTATCCAGACATTTCCTTGGTCCAATCTATTGTAATGCACTTAATCTAACTTATTTCTGGTTTGTGAGAAGAGCAGAACATTAATCACCTCTCCTTTTAGTTTTCCCTGCAATTATACGCATCTTGCTTTTGCTCTTTCACACACCATTGTAAATCAGAAGTAAATTTACTGAATTAGGTGGAATCCACTGGAACAAACTGGTATAAGTAAGTGAAGAATCAGGTTCTTTATACTTTAATTCATTGTTCCTGCTTTCTTTCCTTCCCTGCCCCCCATCATTATTTTAGCACAGAGGTAACTAAGGTCAGTATATTTTGCTTTCAGCCTTGATCACAGTTACATCTTCGCTATATTTATAGTGAATGAGACAGATCAAAGGACTCTAAATCAGCTGCAGATATAGCCAAACCTTGCTTAAACAGCTGAGGAACACTTTGCACGCACCATTTGACCTAACCTCAACTCTGCCCTCACGATGGATGAAGAAATGCAGCTTTCTGGCTGAACAACAAAAGTAGTTAGAAGCATTCACCAGCACAATGTTCTGAGTACTATGTTCATTTATGAAACCTCTAACTTTCCAAAAAATTCTCTTCCAACCAACCAGTAAACATGGAAAATCTCGACTTGAACAGAAACTCTTTTCCCCAAGAAATGCAAGCGACAACTGAAATACCACAACTCCAGAAAATCTGAAGCCCTCCCAAATAATAATGCTTTAAGCTCACTTTATATCTCAAAAGAACATCTTATCCACATGCACATGTTAGAAAATGAAACAAATATTCAGGGGATGTGTTTCCCTGATATTTTGAATGCAATGAAATCAGTACACAGGGCAAATGGTGGGATCAGAATACATGTTAAATAAAATCTCCTATGGCATATTCTTGGCTTTTAGGAATATTTCTTCACAATATATCTAACTGGATGTGTTCAGCATCATGCAAAGACATTCTGCTCAAATCCTACTAATATATGACAATACAAAGGTGAGATGACTACCTTAGGCATGGATTTCCCTTATTTTTTTCAGTTTAACACTATTTGAGATTGTGAAGAAACATCAGCTCCAGAGTAGAACATTCATAGTCTCTGAATAGTTTCAAGATTTGTAATTAAGTGTCTTAGAAGAGCAAGAGCCAAATAGATAGTCCTTCCCAAGGACATGTTCCAGTTGGTCAGATCCAAGTATATTTGGTGATAAGTAGAGAGCTGACATTGCTGTATCAGACAGTTTTCATACATTTAGTTGCAATTCCATGATGAAAGAGGGATTATTTTTTCTATATGTTTCATTACATGTCATCAGAGCACAGAAAAGTAAACTGAAAACACCTCCAATGGCCTTGGATTCACCATGCAGAGAAATTTCACGATTAGCGTTAACTCCTGGCTTTTGTTAGCATTTATGGTGCTTTTCTTGCCACCAAAATCACCCTGCTGGAATATCTACCATACATCCTTGCCCTGGGATCTGGCAAACAAGTTTTGGGGTGTTTCAAACTCAAAGGGACCTGAAAGTCTGTTTGTTTAGCATCTGGGTATAACCATGCAGTTAGACTTCTCATTAAATTTGCAACTTCAGCTGAAAAATTATAAAGGAAAGCAATTCCTGTACCCAATCTAGTTCACTTGTCTTCTGTGCAATGTTCTATATTGAAAGAGTAGCTATCTGATGACAGAGTATTAGCTTATTTTCTCATTCTTTTGTAAGAATCTCTAAGATATGGCTGGATATGACATAAAACAAAAAAAAAAGTAACTGTTTCAAACTGAAAACTAACCTTATGATGGATTTATAAGACAAAGTCCAAAAAAAACAAAGAACTTTTAAATCTTACCTTCAGGCCTAGCTCCTTATCTCATTGCAACAGAGCACCCAAATGTGGTTGATCATAGTTAGTTTGGGTCACCTGTTGGAGAAAAAAAAAGCTGTAAGGTAATTATTTTAGGTGAGAGAAAAAAAATTCAGTTCTCTTTCTTTTTCCAGCTACCAAAGTAGAGCTCTGACTTTGTAGATCCACCTAAACAGAGAATCATGAAATGTTCCTTTCTTTACTGCCCACAATGTGCTAATTCCCTGCTAGATTCCAATACTCAATTTCAACTTTATGTGCTTTTGTGCCTATGCAAAATTGTGCTTATTTTGTGGGGAAGATCAGTCCGCTTGTGATGCACATTCACCCACAATGAAAATGCATAAATCACAGTGCTGCTGTCAAAAATGTAGGAAGAAGCCTGCATTTTATGGCAGTCAACTCATTAAAATCTATTCCCTCCTTAAAGAGGCAAGGTTCTTGCTTGGATTTCTGTTATCATGTTACCATCTGGAAAGGGAGGAAGTACCAGAAGGTAAAGGTCAGGATTCTTTTTTTCTTCCAACATTGCTAAATTATTCTAGGTCTGAATCCACATCAGCACTGGCTTGCTCCATCAGGGAAAGTCTTCAGGAAAAAAAAAGTCTTCATCATGGCAGAACTTGTATTCTTATGACTACATTAATTTGTGAGGACTCTCTAATCTGCCAAAAAACAATAGCGAGTAGTTGAAGTCAATAGATTTCAAACAGGAATTGAAATTCCATTGTAGATTCTGGAAGGACTTGTTAAATGATTGTAACAAATTTTCCACAGGTGAGGACTTTCAACCAAAGCTGAATTCTTTTCTGAAAATACCAGGAAACTAGAAAAGTATTGTCATTCACTGCATATTTTTGTTCTGGATGCAATGGATGGAATTTTATGACCTGGGTTTGTGTGCCAAGGTTTTGGTACTGAGGAGACTACAGGAGTGGCTTCTGAGGGAAGATGTTAGAAGCTGTCTCCACATCTGATAAAGCCAATGCCAGCCAGCTCCAAGAGGGACCCGCTGCTGGCCAAGGATGAGTCCATCAGTAAAGGTGGCAGCACCTCTGGGATAATATAGTTAAGAAGAGGGGGAAGGAGGAAACCCGTGGTGGAACCAGAAGAGAGGAGTGAGAATATGTGACAGAAACAACTCTGCAGCCATCAAGGTCAGTGAAGGAGGGAGAGAAGTTCCTCCAGGTGCCAGAGGAGATTCCCATGCAGCTGGTGGTGAAGACCATGATGAGGCATTTAGCTACCATGGAAGACCCCACACTGGAATACCTGAAGGAGGCTGTGAACCCATGGGAAGCCCATGCTGGAGCAGGCTTCTGGCAGGACGTGTGACCCCATTTCCTAAAAGACTGCACCTGTGGAAGGAACCCACGCTGGAGCAGTTTGTGAGGAACTGCAGCCTGTGGGAAGGACCCACACTGGAGCAGTTTCTGGAGGATTCTCTTCCATGGATAGGACCCCACACTGAAGAGTGTGAGGATTAATCCCATTGAGGGGGAAGGAGTGGGAGAGACAATGTGTGATAACCTGACCACAACCCCTATTACTCTCTGTCCCCTTGCACTGCTGCAGGGGGAGGAGGCAGAGAAATCGTGAGTGAAGTTGAGCCTGGGAAGAAGTGGGGGGAATTTGTTTTAAGAATTGGGTTTATGTCTTATTACCCTTCTCAGCTTTTGATTGGCAATAAATTAATTTCCCTGAGTTTCTGATTTGCTTTTGGCAGCAACTGGTGAGTGATCTCTCCCTGTCCTTATCTTGACCCACGAGCCTTTCATTATATTTTATCTCCCCTGTCCGGCTGCGGAGGGGATTGATAGAGCAGCTTTGGTGAGCACCTTGTATCCAGCCAGGGTCAACTCACCATGTCTGATATGTAACAGCACAGATTAGCCACCTAAAATAGCCCTAAAACATTCTGAAATTACACAGTTTGCACCATCTTCCCCTTTCTGCCCAGCACCTCCTCATACGCCCATTCAGTAGCCAAAGGCAGAAGAGGCAGAAAATTAAAAGATCACATTTAAATATTTAGTTTTTGTTATACAGATCATCATTTGTCAGTACATTCTCAATTTTAAGCACCTGGCTACCATTTAAACAGAAATATTCCTAAAATATGACCATGAAGCATGCCTCCATCCTCATCCTTAGCATATTCTGATGACCCCATACGTCTATGCCATGAATTTTCCCTGAAAGGAGTAGCAGTGTTCTTTTACCAAAACATACTGAAATTCAGCTTTTTCCAGAATATTGTTTTGTTTCTATATAATTTTCCTGTTTTTCAGGCCCTATAAACATTGCTTTCCTTTCTTTAAGGATGTTGAGTGAATGAACTGAATGTCTGTAAGGAATTATAAAGAAATAAATTGATTCCACAATTTTCTCTTGCATTGAGGCTACATTGCATAAGTATGAGATTACCTTTAGAGTTTCAAATCTGAAGAGATATCCTCTGCTTTGTGTGTCTGAAGAGTGTAACTGTTTTCCTGCTGTGTGAATATGTATTTTCTCATTCTTCCATTTGTTAAAAAAAATCCAGTCCTATGTAAGATCATCTCCTTTCGTGTTTCCTATCACAGGATCTACCATGTCACCTTTGTGACACTAGGCTTGAATTTTCCAGGTCTCTGCTATAGCATTTTTTGTGACAGGCCAGGGCTTCTGTCAGTGATCCTTGAGAGCATTACATTAAAGACTAAGATTCTGTCTTATTTGAAAAAAAAAAAAAAAATTACTTTGCATTCATGGGAAATGGAAAATAAGATTTAACATGCAGAAGGGTCTACAGGTTTCATTGGTAGTTTTTTCATAGAATCACCCCAGCTGGAAGGGACCCACAAGGACCATGGAGTCCAGCTCCTGTCCCTGCCCAGAACACTCCCAACACTCCCCCCGTGGGGCTGAGGGCAGTGTCCAAATGCTTCTGGAATGCTGGCACAGTGGGTGCTGGGACTGCTTCCCTGGGGAGCTGTTCCAGGGCTCCACCACCCGCTGGGGGAAGAACCTCTTCCTGAGATCCAATCTCCCCCTGCCCTGGCACATCTTCCTGCCATTGCCTGGGGTCCTGTCCCAGGTCCCCAGAGAGCAGAGCTCAGCCCCTCTTTGCCCTCCCTCCCTTGGGAGAAGGCACAAACAGCTCTCAGATCCCCTCTCAGGCTCCTCTGCTCCAGCTGAACAGCCCAAGTAACTTCAGCTGCTCCTCACACACTGATTGTTTTTCATGCACACAGAGCTGCAGACTCTGGGTTCTGACATAAATTACCAAATGAATGAATTCTAATATTTTAGTCTATGTATTAATTTAAAACGAACCCCTGTACCTTTCCCAAAAGCCATCCCAGCTGCTTGGTGTTTGACAGTAGGTGAAACAAATGTGTAAATCCAGAAATGTGCTACTCTGGCTTTAATCCTCTTTTGTTTGTGGTACTCAGCTGCAGTTTTAGGCAATATGATGAAACAAATGGGCCACGCCAGATTTGGTTAACAACAATAAAATGTTTGAAAAATATTTATGGTAAATTATTCAAATGTTCTTCTCCCAACAAATGTTCAGAACATTAACATATTTCAAATGCTAAATAGTTGCAAGTGCTTGGGATGTTAAATCATTCATTAAAGAGAGTGAGCTCATCTGAACATTGTTAATTATGGGATGGATGTAGTGACATGCATCTTCAGATGACTGTTCTGCAGTTATTGGCCATAACTCTGAGTAAGTGACAGGTGATAGGACGAGAGGTTGTGCCACGGGAGATTCAGACTAGACATTAGGAAAAATTTCTTCACTGAAAGGGTTCTCAGGTCCTGGCACAGCTGCCCAGGGAGGGGGCTGAGTCACCATCCCTGGAGGTGTTTAAAAGGCTGGTGGATGAGTTTCTGAGGGACATGGTTTAGTAAGGAGACAGGGATGGTTGGACTGGATGATCTGGTCTTTTCCAACCAGATGATTCTATGATTCTATAAGGCTGAGCACCTTCAATTCCTGTGACCTACTGAAAGCTGAAGCACAGCAAGTATTCATAATTCTAGGAACTGTTGTCAGAAGAGTCTGTTCTGGTTGGACTCTAGACTTGGCACAAGGACCTGTTCAGTATTCCTTGCAAGAATGTCAGAAATACTGAAATAACTTCAATTGCAATGTTGCATAAATAACATTTGAAATACCTTGCATTCTCATTATAAAGTAATGTTTATATATGGCTAAAGAAAGACAACTTAAAATAATTGCTACATATAAAAAGCCTTCTTTTTCAGGATTCCACCCTGTTAAAGATGTTTGGCCAAGACTCATGCTGCAGGTCAGGCAAGGTTCACTACCATAGACAGAGAGGGTGACATCCCACCCTTTTGTTCCAGCATTTGCATCCTTCCCATAGAGTGGACTAAGCAACTGGGAAACAGTTAAAAATGAAGCCTGCTGAGGTTTCTCTGACCATATGACCAAGGTTCAACTCCTTCCACACTGGCACTCCAGCTTTTGGTGCAAAGCAACTTGCAGCCATCCATCTGCAGAGGGAAGAGCTGCTCAAAACAGACAGTAGCCACGATCTCTCAGCATTTTGATCTGTTCATGCTCCTTCCTAAGGTTTAACCACAGGGAAGAGGAATAAGCCTTCCAGCTCTCTGAAAAGATTTCCTGGGATGGAGGTTGAAATCTGAGATGGTCTCTTGTTGATGGAAGTTGACAGGTTGAAATGCCATGTGAGCTTTCTCCTTCTCTGCGTTTTCCATGTCTTTCTATCTAATACTATACTTTTCTTAAATAGTTACAACAGGCCTTTCAGTCCTTCACTTGTTTTAAGGAGGGATTATGTTTATTTTTACTCTCTTTCTCACAGTATCAGAGTATCACAGTATCATAAGGTTGGAAAGGACCTCTGAGATCATCGAGTCCAGCCTATAACCCAACACTAACACCAACACTAACACCAACCCATCATCTAACCCATGGCACTCAGTGCCTCATCCAGTCTCCCCTTAAACACTTTCAGGGTCTGCAACTCCACCCCCTCCCTGGGCAGCCCATTCCAATGGCCAATCACCCTTTCAGTGAAGAACTTTTTCCTAACACTTCCCTATTCCTTTTTCTCAGAGTTATTACTCGGTTTGGCTGCGAGTTTTTGTTGTTATCTCCTCCTATAGAAACCTGTAGGACTGCAGTGAAATGGGAGATCCTCCCCACTCTCTCAAAAAATCCTCCTCAAAGGTATCATTTTTCAACTTTCAGGATTTTTCAAGCAATTTAATAATTTCTGAGTCGGTGATGTACTGCTAGATTTTAACTAGTGAAGCCAGAGATGTAGACCGGGTTCATAGAAATCACTTCCTCAGTTCTTCTTGTTGTTAGAGGATTCTCAGGTTAAATTCTGTTAATTTTTCCACTGGCCTACAACCTACTTTTTGCATGTTTTCCCACCCACATGGTGGAGAAGGACCCTGAAACGTCCCTGAAAGGTCCCAAGGACCAGGTGGCCCACCTTCACGAGTGGCTGAGTATCAGTTCTTCTGACATACATATGCCAGCAAGAGCATAGAGCTCACCTAGGGCTGTAAGAAACACTTGGCATATTGAGTAGAAATTGAGTGTAACCACGAAGGAGAATGTTCTTCATAAAATACTGTTAAAAAAAAAATGCTCACTCATTCTAACAGGTAAATTTATACAGCATAGGAGCACCAGCTTTTCTTTAATGTAGTAATAGGCAGTGTGTTGCAAACATCTTTCTGTTGACATCATTCTAAGTATGTATCATCAATAACAACTCTAATAACCCAGCATGACCATATTCTGTAACAAGAATCCAAATAGAAAATTTGGTTTTGAAAAGGCACAATTCAAAAATTATATAGTTAAAATGCAATCATTATGATAATTCCTTCAAGTGTGTTCAAAAGAAAACAAATTATTGGTATAGCAATACTCATCTTTACATCAGCACTATTAAAAGTTTAAGTGTTCACTTCAGTATTCATTAAAATTATACATGAATATTTATGTGTTAATTAAGGAAACTCCTGTATGGGGTGAAATTCAGCAATGCTGAAGATTAAGAAGATGCCTTGTTTGTTTTATTCAAGCAGACAGGAATCCAAAGCTGCCTGGAATTACATTGCCTGAACTGTATGCCATGGAAAATAATCCATTAGGAAATGCAGAAACCAAAGGTGAAATCTCTCCCACAGATGAAAGAGTGGAAAAAAATATGTGGCACCATATTAGCATCTTTTTGTGGCAGTCTGGGGAAGGGCAGAAAGATAAGAGAAATACTCTTCATGTTGGTTTCACTCAAAACTGATTTTCAAACATGCGTCTTGCATGATTTGATGTTGTGGAGCTGTGACACTCAGTATGAACATAATGATGTGTTTCATAATATTAGCAGTATAATGAATGAAATGTAGTACAGTTTAAATGACAAATCAAAACCTGTATGCCAAAAAGCACATGGAACGGTGGAACACAAGGAAATACTTGCTGAGATAGGAAAATAATAATACACAAAAGGTCTGCAGAAAGAACTATACCCAACACACAACCAGGGACATAGAAACAACTTCTTTAGGTAGTAATTTTATTCCTTCTTATGTCTGAAGGATTTATTGTGACATTTATGAATAGTTTTTTGAACAATTT
The DNA here is from genome assembly GCA_033556795.1 of Tapera naevia. NCBI lineage: Eukaryota > Metazoa > Chordata > Aves > Cuculiformes > Neomorphidae > Tapera > Tapera naevia. The sequence goes on along the minus strand of JAUMJJ010000034.1, from coordinate 329,384 downwards.
TTTAATAAATATCAGGATTTCAACTCACAGTCCCTATTTGGAAAAAAAGCAGTGCTGAAATGTTTTAAAAACTTAGAACCTTATGACAATTCATGAATTTACTGAAAGTCACATGAAGTCAAATCTTTAGGCTGCTTAGAAAATATAGTGAACTGTAGCAGTGTCTAACTGCTCAATTGATTAGTCTGGACAGCAATGGAAAGCATTTGTTTGGCTTCTCTTCACACTCTAAATAAGGGTTTCTTGATGTATGAAGCAAGTTGGAAAGATCCACTGTACCAAATCAATGCCTTTTACATTGATAAAAATGGCAATGGGGTAATGAGCGTGGGGTTTTTTGTCTTGCACTGCTATTAAGAGGTTAAATAAAAACTATTGAATACATCTGGCAATACTGAAATAACTTCTAGTTTTATTTCAGCAGGAAGCTTTCCAAAAGAAATGTCATGTAACAGTCAGAATGAATAGCAGGAGTCAGGATACTTAAAATCTGTTCTTGTGTTGAGGACACCTGACACAAGCCAACCTGTCCTGATTTTTTAAAAAGTTGCCAGCACATGATGCAACTCCAGAGAAATCCAGCACAGTTTTATTTCTTGCTGCCTGCTCATTTCTCACTGTTTTGGAAACACATAACCTTCTCCTTTCTATGTTGCTGTTGAGGGGCACAGTGCTCCTAAGTTTGGCCTTGAGCTTTGGTTCACCTGTCCGGTAGTGTGGGTTGTGAAATAAGGTAATTAAAGAGTAATTAATATTTATGGAATACTCAACAATGCTTTGTATGAAAGCTGCAAAGACTCTCTGAAATAAGGAAAATGAGATTGTCAGACAGAAAATTTTGGCAGTAGTGCACAGGCAGCTGATGATGACATCTTCACTTTGTCTGAGCTGAAGTACTTAATGAAAAACTTCCAAGGAAATTCAGGTAACATTTCATAATATCATCCAAACTACCCTCATAACTCACTTGAGAAAAATCACGATCCTCTGACCAGAAACACAGCTCATCTACAAATGAGCAAAGCACATTGGAAACTGAACCTCATGGAGATATGGAAACAGAATCTGAATTGCAGTAATATAGCTGAGCATAAAGTCAAGCTGTATTCCAATTTTAGGTAGTCCTGTGAGGAGCGAGGAGCTGGACTCCATGATCCTTATGAGTTCCTTACAATTTCACATATTCTATAATTCTATGGGATTAGAAGATGGAACAGTAAAAAACTTCACCAATTCTCAAATATTAAGAAAAGAATGTTTTTTTGAAGATACACATTTTACTTTCATTTTAGTTTGTTTCATGTAAGAGGTTAGGTCCTCCCAAAAAGAGAAGCCTAATTCAGTAGCCCTCTCAGAAAATGCAAAGCTGAAATTGAATCCCTGGGGCCACAGGCAATGGGTATGGACAGAAATCTCAGGTGTGGGTGGCGGGGCCATCAGGCCCATTAGTGCCCACAAAGTCCTCACAATAACTGCATATTATTCAGATTTACAACATTATTTTCACTATAACAACTACTAAAGAGTCAAACAGAAAGAAAAAAGCACCTGTGACTCACTGAACATTACCACAGTTGCAGAGACACCCAAGGTTTCTGAAACCCAGACAGATTCAGATAGGAATGGCCTCCAGAACCAAGCAGTTGCTCACTATTTTTTTGTTGAAACTGTTTGTACAAACCTTTAATGAACTTTGCTTTTTCTGTTACAGAACAGCTGCTAATATTTTTCAGGCACTGCTTATAAAATTCTTTAAAGGTCAAGTGTGATTTGGCTGAAATGCATCACATCATCCTATGATGCTGATCACAGCATATTAACACTTTAACTTTGGTTACTTTCTTTTGTGTCACTGCAAGGAGCATAAGAGTACTGGGGGAGAGCTATTTTCTTGTTTTCTCTCAAAGTGAGGATTCCTTTGGTAAGTATATTGGATGGAAAATTCCTGGAAGAAAACCTTACGCAAGACTCTATCTGTGATAGATTCCAGCAGGCAGCAATCTGTTACCTTCAGTGATTTCCATAGTTCCTGGGAACTGGCTCATTATTTTACATTTTGGCACACAAGTTTAAACTGGAAGGTTTCTTTGAGATAGCTCTTGCACCAGAGCTGAAGGCTACTATCTATATTCCTGGCAGAAGTCTGATCACTTCAGTAACTCCTTGAAGCAACAAAATACCCATTTAATATAACTATAGGAATTAGTTCACATTAAGTTCATTCATTTTACAAGGGCAAAGAGATGCCTAATCCAGGCATCTCAGAAATCAGAGATGTATTTTCACCCAGATACTCTGGCCCAATTCCTATTTCAGCACGACAACTCAAAAAGTCATTAGCTAATCAAACATGAATCTTACTTCAAAACGTGAACCTATTTCACAACAAGGTTAGATTAGAGGATAAATGGAATTGCTTAAAATCTCTTTTTTTCTTTTTTAACTTCACCATGAGTGAACCTACATATTCCACGACCACTGGTGCAGGGTAGTATACACAAAAGATTTACAGATTATTTTAGGTATTTTAAAGCCAAAATCTAAAACCACTTAGGAAATTAATCCTGTCAACTCTCAAGTACAGACTCATTCTGTAATACAACATGAGCAACAACTAATTGTGGACCTGATCTAGATCCAAACATCATCTCATCAGGACAACTCCAGTTTGCACTTCAGCAATATTACTGGATGCTCTGTCAGATATTGATGAAAGTTAAACCAGAAAGGATCAAGTTTTTTAGAAAAATGAAGTGGAGGTGTGCTAAGAGCACATGATAGCTGGAAATATATTAGCTGCTTACTCATAAGACAGAATATGAAAGGAATATGACAGAAGTATTAGCAAGCACAAGTAACATTTATAAACAGTCAAAGGACTTTCTCTTAAGACATGTTGTTTTCCATTTTTTATGAATATAAGCTGGAATAACTTTATGGACCTCCATGTAGCAGGTCTACACTAGCAGTTAAATTCATCCATTGTCCAGATTTCTACCATAAACAGTCAAAAGTTTCATTTTTAAAAATATGGAAAAAAATCTATTACATGCATTATTGCTTCTTGGCTAAAATTTTAAGACTCTTCTACTGGAAGGATTAGAAGTATTTCTAAATGTGCCAGAAACTTCTTGTATAACTTGAGTCATTACTTTGGGCCAGAGACTTCTCCCTTAGATAAAATGAATGCCAAACTGGACTGGTGAAGAGTCAAAGTCAAGAAGTGAAAGGCACTGAATGCACGTAATAATTTCCACCAGGATGTTTCCCCAGTTCCTCTGAAATAAAAGATCTTCAGCCTTGTCAAACAACGATGAGCTAAAGAAGAAGAATCCTGTCAGCAGAGAGGACATCAGGAGCTCAGCTACTGCAGACACCCAATGGGGACTGGCCCCAGGAAGTCACCTGGAAAGAAGGGAATTGCCTCATGCTCAAAGGTATACACAGCTTAAACTTTGAATGCCTGTGTTCTGGGTCCAGCATTTCAATGAGCTGTCTTATGTCATAATTGCAGAAGAAAAAAAACATGAAGCACACACCAGGAAAATCAAGGAAATTCTTGTGAACAGCAGGTAGCAAAATTTGGAACTGTTTGAAAAAATGCTGTCCAAGGCAAGGAACCAGGATGTTCACTACTATGACACAATTTGCAACAAAGCTGGTGCATGTGAAAAGCAAATCAAGATAGCACAATGTTGTAAGACCATATGCAGATTGTTAAAGTGATTCTTTAGATATCAATCTTAGGACATAATTTTTACTCTACTACATTTTTCCATTACGATGAGATCTCCTCAGCTGCTGTTTTAATGAGGTTAAGCTTGCTTTCACCACTGATCTATAATTAGGAGGGCTATTATTCTATGGTTTCATAGAGGCATATGGTTATCTCATGCTAACAAGACCTGCAGTGCTTCAGATTCTGTATATTGCTTCCTGTCTGACTTCTGGTTTCCTCATTTTCTGCAGCATTTCTTGGGTTGTCTATATAAAGAAGGAAAAGGAAATCAAAGTCTGTGTTTATTGTGCTTCCTGGAGATTAATATTCCCCTATGGATAGGTTTGAAAAGATTTCAGCCATGCTTGTCTTGTGTTTTCTGAGAAAGAATATACCCTAAGAGCTACAAGGAAAACTGTCCAGACTTGCTTCTGTGTATTTGTCAAACCACTATTTGTTTTATTTTACTGAGTTGCACCAAGGGAGTACCAGTTAACATTCCTCAGCTGATACTGCCACTAGTACAACATATTTTTTCTTCTCCTTTTATTTCCCAACACATTTTTTTTCCCAGTACTACCCAGAAGAAGTTAGTTAGGTACCACAAAGCTGTGAAAAAGGAAAGATACTTCCTAGTCCAAAAATGGAAAGGCAAACAAGAGGTAAGAAAGGAGGTACAGGGAAGTCAAGGAGGTGACAGGCCCTGTCAGGGTAGTTCAGTGGTAAGAAACACTTTGGTGTAGGGAAACTCATCATGGATTTTCGCGTTCTGCTCCTCACCATGGTTGACAAGGCTGTGCACTGAGAGAACAGAAAGCTTCATATAGGGCTTTCTTCACCCCAGAGAAGCCCAAGTATAGACATTTTATAATAAATTCTCTGCTTCTTATTTTGCTCTTATACTTCACTTTACTTTCTCTTTCCTTTGGGTTCAGTTTTCATTGTTTCAGTGCAGCGGTTTCAGTGCCAATGTCAACATAAAGACAGGAGGGTTTCCAGTTTATGACAGGTCTGACAGTCGTGCCTCTAGTGAACAAGTGGGCCAGGCCAGATGTTTCTGCAATGAAAGCACTGATTGAAGAAAGAAAACAGACATCTTGGGCTTTAATGGGAGCCTGGAAAGCAAACACTTCACATGAGAAATAACCCAGAAAGCGACACCATCACAGGACACAAACTGATTCATGGTGTCTCAGAGGAGGAAAAACTGGCACTGACCATGAAAAGGCTAAACCATTCTGAATTTGTTAGCCACCTAAAATTGTGTAATGAAGTTGAAGATTCTGTGAAATATGAAAACAGAAATGGAAACAGGACAATTTTAGGCAGAAGTTACCACAGCTAGAAAACCTCTTTTAACACTGGATCCACAGTTACCTAAGTAGCCATTAGCATAACAATACAGATCTCATCAAGATTTCATTTCAGTGATTACAAAACACAAGTTTTCGATTAATCACGAATAAGAGAAATCTACAGGAATGTGTAAAAAATATTTCTGTTTACCAGTTTTTCAATACTTCTTTATAAGTTCAGAGTATTTCAAAGGAAAGCAACAGAATTTAGTTCCCACTAAATTTCAGTGAACTATGTCTTTGTGTAGTCAACAAAATCCTCCATACAGCACAGAAAAACTAAGCTTTTTTTGTATTTTTAGAAAGATTTGTTAGAATAAGCACACAGATGTGCTATTATTTTGCTCTCAAGCTTCCCTCCATCACCACCATTCCATGTGTATTGATTTAGATATCAATTTCAGGTACTTCCTCGTTCCTGCTTCATAGAGTAGTAAGAGATAATATATTTATCCTTGCAAGGAGAGCAATATTACTCTTTCCATTTTACAAATGGAGAACTCGGGGACAGAGGGATTAAGGAAGATACCTGCAGCACAGGCTGAGATATTTGGCTGTTGCATTCTTTGAGGATTTAAGTATCATCCAAGGCCACACAGGGAGTCTTTCAGGGCAGAAAGGAACTGAATTTCATCTTCTGAAGTCAAAGCTAGAATCTTTACTTTTCATTCATCTTCCCTCTGAAGTCTCAACTTTAGGCTCAGAAGTTTTACCAGTTATCTTAAGGCCTGGGAAGCAGAGTAGCACCGAATCCTCTGTGTCACAAAGGAGACTTTCTCTGCAAAACTGCAAGAGACTGTCTGTGAAAATTATTTTGATCTGGAAAAACACCATGAGGGATGGATTTCATCTCCCCACATTTCATATAGGGAGAGCCCACGTAACAGATTGTCCAGTAGAAACATACTTTTAACATGAAAAATAAAAAGATAGCACATGAAGATCAGTGTTTCCACCTCAAAACACAGTATGTGAAAACTAGAGATCATTCTGTAGTGAAGGCAAAGTGTTTCACCTTTTCATACAAATTAAGTAGTTGAGAGTATTTTGACAAAAAGGCTAATGAACAATAAGTAATCAAATGCTTGAACTGATTAACAAGCAAGACTATGATGGAGGATATTTAGCAATAACCTGACGAGTACACCACAACAGCATTTGTACTGCAAAACAGGGTAAATTCAGTCTGAGTAGGTCTCTAATCCCTAATTACCCTGCTGCTTGTTTAGCAGATCCCTTCACTAGAGATTAGAATAATGTGAATTATAGTATTGCTGCCACTAAATTTATCCTTACTTTAATTGGAAGAGAATAAGTTTTCCTGCTGCTAAAAAAAAAGCTATTTAAAATCCTGCAAATTATTGAGCGCCATCTACTGTTTCATTAACTCTTAATACCTTAGTAGTGGTTTGGAGATGCATAGTTGAATTAAGATTTTATTCAACAACTAAAACAGAAATTCAGATTTGGGGATTTATTTAAAAATTGCATTGTATTCTCTTCATAAATCAGTTCTCTATTTTTCAAGCACAATATCTCTTTTATGAGTATTGAAAAGTAAAGCCTTTAATTAGAGACAAAAATAATTAAAACTGAATTTTATCATCAGAGTCAATCTTACATTTATCCTAAATATTTTAGTAAGGAAATAATATAGATCCTTATCCTTCTCATGTCAATAAATAAATTGAAATATTGCATACCATCTGCACTTGGGGAACAACAACAAAATCAGAAAACAACACCAAAACCAACCTACCAGTCATCAGGCCAACAAAGTTTTATTCTAATTACTATAAATATCCAGGGATATTTTTTTTTAAGAGATACTAACTTAGTTACCAAAGCTTTGACACCAGATGTAGTTCAAGTAGGTTCCTACCTTCCTGAGTAACTAATTTACAAGCAGTCATTCTTCAGGCTGTAGTGAATTTGTGTAATAAAGAGATCAGCTGAACGTCAAAACAGATGAACTATACGGACCATTGTCCATGCTCTCTTGCATCTGTAGTTTCATTTTTGCATTCATGTTTGCAAACTGTCTGCAGAATTGCTGTCCCCACTCATGAAGGGAGGAGGAACACAAGAGGAAATAATCAAAACAAAACAAATGCCACCAGGCTTACTGGACATTCCAGTTCTCATTTGCCTGCCTATTCTAGCAGGTTAATATCACTTTGATGACATATAGAGCCAGAAAACCACATGTGTAGGGTAACATTCATTGCTCTGTACGCTTTGGCTTAATAGTGAATAAATCCTAGGAAATCACAGGTTAAAAAAAAAGGGGGGGGGGGGCGAAAAGGGAGACTGGATCCTAGAAATATCACAAACTTCCATTGATCTTCATCTCCCAATTCATGGCAAGATTCATCTCTTGCCCTAAAGCTGAGACGTTTGCTCACAGTTAATAAGTGTTAGCTCTGAAGTCAATAAAAAGAGGTGAGCCCTTCTAAAAGGTAGTTTATCTCATACTAAGAAAGGTGCTAAAGAAATACAAACTTTTGTCTTTTTTTTTTTAAATACAGTAAATTCACAACACTGTACTCAAATGCTTTGAATATAATTAAACATAGGTGGGGCATTAGGCACAACTGTCATCCTTCTGGGCAATTCTCCTTCGAAGAGCCTGACAACACAAAGGCACATTGTTTCATAGGGTCATAGAATCATGGAATCACCCCAGCTGGAAGGGACCCACAAGGCCCATGGAGTCCAGCTCCTGTCCCTGCCCAGGACACTCCCAACACTCCCCCCGTGGGGCTGAGGGCAGTGTCCAAATGCTTCTGGAATGCTGCCACAGTGGGTGCTGGGACTGCTTCCCTGGGGAGCTGTTCCAGGGCTCCACCACCCGCTGGGGGAAGAACCTCTTCCTGAGATCCAATCTCCCCCTGCCCTGGCACATCTTCCTGCCATTGCCTGGGGTCCTGTCCCAGGTCCCCAGAGAGCAGAGCTCAGCCCCTCTTTGCCCTCCCTCCCTTGGGAGAAGGCACAAACAGCTCTGAGATCCCCTCTCAGGCTCCTCTGCTCCAGCTGAACAGCCCAAGGGACTTCAGCCGCTCCTCACACGCCTTCCCCTGCAGAGCCTTCCCCAGCCTCGTGGCCTCCTCTGGACACTCTCCAGTGGGTTGATGGCCTTTTTATGCTGTGGTGCCCCAAAGTGCCCCCAGTGCTCGAGGTGGGGCCGCCCCAGTGCAGAGCAGAGCGGGACAATCCCCTCCCTGTCCCGGCTGGCGATGCCGTGCTTGGTGCCCCCCAGGACACGGTTGCCCTCTTGGCTGCCAGGGCTCACTGTTGGCTCATGGTCACCTTGCCATCGACCAGAACCCCCAGGTCCCTCTCCCCAGGGCTGCCCTCCAGCCTCTCCCAGCCCAGTCTGTCCGTGTGTCCAGGGTTGCTGTGTCCCAGGCGCAAAACCCTGCACCTGCCCTTGTTAAATTTCATGCAATTGGTGGTTGTCCAGCTCTCCAACCTGTCCAGATCCCTCTTCAGGGCATCTTTTCCCCCAGGAGTGTCAATGGCTTCCCCCAGTTTTGTGTTATCAGCAAACTTTGTCAATAACCCTTCAAGTCCTTCGTCCAGGTCATTTATGAATTCAAGCTCTAATGCTCTATCACTTCGAGCCAACAAGGTGAGGAGTAACAACAGATATTACAAAACTTCCAGCTCCCATGTCCAGCTGTAAGGATGAGCACGGGTTCTGGAAACAGTGAAATGCATCAGCAGAGAAGTGCTCTCAGTTTTCCACAGAGAAGTCTTCTGAACAAGGCCAGCCTCTTCCTGTTCCAGACTTCATTTATTCTGAGACAGCTCAGGTGTCTTTAAATGGCATTATAATGAAAAACGTAGACAGCCTTAGATAAATACACTGATATGAAGAGGCCTAAGGAGGAGAATGAAAGGAAAGAAGTGAAAATCATTTTTTGAGATGGAAAGCTGGTGTCTGATTCCTCAGCTCTTTCCATACATCCTCACTCAGGCAGTTTTTCCACAGAGGTTTTGTGGGGGAGAGTCTGTGTACACCAAGATTACAACGGAGCGCAGTGGCCATGGTAAGAACTGCAAAGGTCACACAGGTGATGCAGTAGGGGCACAGCAGCAGCTTGAGAGGCACTGTCAGCTCCAAGCCACACAAACAGGCTCACACTAATCTATACAGGTTAACAGCACTGCTTAACAACTGGTGGTGGTGATATCTTACATCCCTCTGCAGGGTGGCCCACTCACTGCACAGTTTTGTAGTCTCATACCATCCCCATCTGCCCCTCACTTTTGAGAAGCCCTAGATGGGAACTGCAGAGGTTTACCAGATTGTCACGTTCTGAGGAGGGAAACAGCAGAGTTTGTGTATAATCTCTAACACTTCATTTTAAGGCATAACACAATTGCCAATGTTCAAGCCGAGATTTCAACTGTAACTCTGAATTTGGACTCCAAGCAGGGTAATTTTTCAACCATCACTTTGCATGAATGCAAGTTTTATGTATGAAATAGAAAGCACACCGAATGCAGTATTAGTGTCCCCGAGCCTTGAGTGTTCATGAGTCAGACCTCTCATGAGCTATGACTAATCTAGAAGGTAATTTTTTATATGTACAAGTAATTTGGGTTTTCCATCTACCTTTTGAATTATCAGGAGATCAATCAGGACACAGCACGTTTCTGCCTTTGGCTTTTGCACTGGGCAGAAAATTCCCAGAGCGGTTCTGCACTGGCTGAGATCCCAGGCAGCTGGGACCTGAGAGGCTCCAAAAACTCAGTAATGGTAATTTGAACTTTCATGCTGACCTCCTGATAGTTCAGCTTTGCCCAGCCAGATGGCTTAGATGTGGACAGGTAAGAAAAGAGGTCCTTAACAGCTGGGAGCTATTATATATAACTCCAGGACATCACGGGACACATTGGTGGCTACTGGCCAGAAATGGTATTGGCTGTAAAGGCAGGAGTAACTGGGGTGTCTGAGGAAGGCCATTACAGCTCCTGAACTCCACCTGGACATCTTCAGATCCTTGGCAGTTACCAAGTGGAGAATGAACCACAGCAGGATCTGGAGAGCCATTTCAAATTCCAAAATCTCAGTGGAGGTCATCTGACTCTTCAAACCAGCCTACTGGTTTCCTGCATTAGCCTATCCAATGAAACACACCAAGCTTGTTACTGCCACCATTTGAAACTTGAGACAAGTTTAAGAGGCTGCAGGTGGTAGATTTCTTTTGAACTCCACAAAACGCAGAACATTTTTTTGTGAAGTACATTGAAGACATCAAAGGATCCTGCTCTGAATTGAGGTGATCTGCTTTTGATAGAAGTAACAAAAGACTGTTGTCTACCCAACCTCATTCACAGCACCAGGTATTTCTCAGATCAGAAGGAGCATTCCAAAACCAAGATCATGTCAAGGAGAAGACATGTAGCCTTCCTCCATGCAGCTGGATGAAGAACGAAAGCCGTTCCCACACTGCTGGGCCACCCTCTTTCTTCAGGTTTATGCTGAATAGCTGTTACTTACAATGGAAGTTACCACCAGATAGCACTGCCAAACAGATAATTACAAATATATAATCTCCATTTGCATGCTTAGTTCAGAATTAGAGTGCTTTTTCCTATTTAAACTCCTGAAAACACAGCATAAGAGAAATTCCAGACCAGGGTTTTATACTGATACAGAGCCTGACTGCTTTGCTACCAAACATGCTTTTAGGTGAAGATTGAATCCTACAGATCATTACAATATAGACAATGTTTTACTGAATACAGACACCTCAGAATCCAGGCAGATACTATTCCATTTTGCTCATGATGGTAAATCATTAGATGAACAGTAACACCTCCAAACCAATGTAGTTGCTTCCAGCAGTGCATTGCCAGACTTCTCTTAATCAATCTCAGTCCTGTAACCGCTCACTTATCAAGACAGTGGCCTGAGATACAATAGACCACTGGATGTGGGTAGCTCATCCAGTTAACCTGAGGTAGTTTTCTGCTAGTATTTATTTTCTGACCCTCCAGTTTATAAATCAAACTTTTGTCCTTTGCTAAGCTCATCCTGTTCTCCCTCTTGCTCATGTTCCAGCTTCTCATCTCATTTGTTTAAACGCAACTTCGTCTGTAAACACATATGAAGGGGTTCAAAGGTGAAGTGCTCTATAAATCCTCCATGGATAGTTCATTGTTTCACTAACAGCAGAGTTAAAATCTTATTATGATAAAATACTCCCAGACTGTTCACACAATTGGCAGTGCCCATTTTAGGGGATAGTCACGTTAGGGTCTTTTTTAAGGAAACCGTTTGTCCAAAATCTCATCTATTGCAGCATCGTTTGGCTTTGTCATCAGTCAATGTTATTAATGCAAGAAATTTAAGCTGAAATATCAGACTTTAAGATACCCAAAATCCAAAACTCTACTCTGAAGTTTCTTGGATTTATGATCTTAGTCAACGATGAAGCCAAATGTACTGTAATATATTTTACCCTGAACTGTAGTCTCAATTCTGAGTAAGATTTTCAATTCCTCCCTTTCCTCAGATTGTCCCTGAAAGCTTATACAAATAAAACATTAAAAGATCAGGGGTCATCTTCTTCCTTGTCTTTTATGTGAAGCACACAGCCCCACACTATTTCAGTTGTAGAGATGTTATTTGAATAAAGCTTTCTCCAGAAGTAAACGGATATGACTGCAAGTAATGTTTACTGATACAAATTTGGACAATGGACTAAGGAAACAATCTTGAAAGCACAAACAACTGTAGAAAAAAATGCTACGATGAGCATTTGTTCCCAGTGACAAACTTTCACTTTAGTTAGGTACCTCATATATTTTCTGTCATTTCTAATATGACTTTTTCCCTGAGTTCGTGTTTTGTTTCCTGCTCTCTTTGATTTCCATCCTTTCGACTGTGACAAAAGAACTTTGACATTGCTGTACTCTTTTGCAGCGAATACATTAGTCCACGGTGCTTTTATTTGCATAAATGGAAACGAATCTAAGAATGACAATGAAGAAGCAGGAGGCTCAAGGCGTTTCTTTAATTCTAATTGACACACAGAGGATCCCCTTAATATGAAACCAGCTTCCTGGCTAGGAACAAACAATTGATAGATTTTATTTTTGCTCCTATCAGTATCCTTTTCCCCATAGAAGGTAATGTTTCTTCCATATGGACTTCAATTCCAGTACGTTCCTGGTGGAGCTATCCAACTTCTACATGGCAGCAACTGAGAAAGTATTAAGGAAGCATTTGTAAAATACTGAAGTTAGAGTGCAAAATGTTCCCACCACCAGAACGAATTGTCTTAGCTGCTGCTGTTCAGTTTTTGTTGATGAAACTGCAGCTTTAGACAAGACAATAAATATTCTTAGCAGTGTTGTTTTGTGTGCTGCCACATAGAAATACCCAAAGCACTGCAATATATCCCACTACTTGAACTGCATGTAAAACCAACATCTGTTAATATTCTAAATGGTAGGGTTTGCTGTTGTTTAAACAACTCCCTCTCAATTAGTTGGTTAAAGATACAACAACTATCCCAAAATGCATAAAAATATTGTGTATTTTATATGCATGCCATACATGCACATACAAAAACACATACATAATAAAGTAATATAGTCAAGATATTAGCCATAAATAATACTTATGCTTTTCCTCCATAAAAGTTAAACCTAATAATTAAACAGTTGAAATAACTTACACAAAATCTACAACAGAATCCAAAGCATGCCTGTCAACAAGGCATTTTCTCTTATCAGAAATGGAGGAAGGCACTTCAGGTTTAATATTTTATGTAAGAGATGCTAGAATTCAAAAATAAGAAAAGATACTAAGAAAAAAGAACGTTTCCCCTATTATTAGAGATATCTCATTCATTCATGGAGGCTTTTCTGCTTCAAAGACAGACAAAACAGTCTGCAGTTGATTTGTGCTCCCACATGAAGCAGTCAGTCATGGATCAGAGCACTCCCAGGCTGGAGTGATGGCACAGATAGCAGAAGAACATGACAAACTGGGACAGCTTTCCCCACCTTGGTTGCTGCAGTGAAAGATGTTCATAAAAGACCTCTCTGACATGAGGTAACACTGAGGTCTCAGTGGGTACTGAGCACCAGGGTGCATTTCCATTCCCACAGGGCAGAGGGAGGCACAGCACGTGGGCCAGTGCCACCCAGCATCACCCAGCCCACCACCTGGGTGACAGCAGACCCCCCAGGGCTGGCTCCATCCTGCATTGATCAGCCCTGGCATATTGCTGGGGTTACCTCTCAGAAAGCTGCCATTGACTTCAGGATGGATCCTGCCCCCGAGCACACTCCAAGAAGATCTTCTTCACGGCCTTGGAGGGTGCGGGGGCCATGGCCAGACTGAGCTGTGGAGATCTGGGGAACTGAGGCAGGGACTGACAGACCCAAAGGGGCTGAAATGAGTCCTAAGCCCCAGCAGGGTGCAGAGAGCCCCCAGAGGGATGAGGGGGACAGACAGAGCTGGTAGAGAAATGCCAAGACCATGCATACACTCAAATATTTCTTCAAAGTCGTGCCAGTTTCTGAAATCTGAGACAACAGGTATAAACATGGAATATGTCAGTATTTTAAAACATGCTAAACAAAAGCTTTCTCTCTAAGTAACACCTTGCTTTCCCTCTCCAGTCACAAGACACCTCTGGAGAGCCGTATCTTCCCTCAGCAGGGTTACAAGAGAGCTTTAATTGTTGGCAAGTAATGAATGGCCAAGTGATTCAATTCCAGGTGCTGATGCAGAGCAAGCTGACTCCAAAGAGAGGTTACAACTGCTCCAAGGTACAAACATATATGCATTTATAATGAAATAAGTCCACTGTAACAATCAAATTTATACTGAAATTTATCTGACCGTGATACCAGTTGGTTGTCAGTTCAAATCTTTGTGTCTGGCAGCAAATTTGGAGGGGTGCAAAACTTCCTCTCTTTATTTATTTGCAGTTTACACTTTCTGTTTTGTTTAAAATTGGCACAACAGAATATCAAGGAAGGAGCCACTCTATTTAATTCATCTCAGGCCAGGTAGACCCTGGCAGCAACTAAGCATGTGAAGGTGAGAGAAATTTCCCTACCAGCAGACAGGAAAAGTCTGAGAGCAAGACTAGTAGTTTCTCTGAGTGGACCATGGCACATCCTTATAAGCAGAGCAAACCTGAGTTAAGAGAAGACAGAAAGAGGGAAATTTTGCCAGGGCTCCAGGCGGGGTTGTACACAGTTTGCTGCAAGCAAGGAAGTCAGTGAAAGTTGCTGAATTACAAAATCAGGCCAGAAGGGGGGAAAATGCTTTACTAGGAAGGAACAGAGATTTGTTTTGAAAGGTTTTGCTTTAAGCTTTTTCACTCAGCAGATGCAATCTGCTCTAGGTACAAGGTATTTCACCACTGAAGTTCAGATGTTCGTGTTTCATATCTTTTGATTTAATGACTTAAAGCTAAAGCAAGAACAGAGTTCTGACTATTGCCAAAGTCCTGCACCTGATTATTCATCAAGCAAAATGAAGATAATCTGTTTTCTAACAGACAAGCTTTGCAGAGTGCATATACAGATAGGAAAACTGAGCAGTGATGCATCACCTTGCTAACAACATCTCACCAGCCCATGTCATGAGACTTTGGGGATCTGCAGAGGACCACGAAGGATCCTGATAGCCCAAAGTCTTAAGAAGTTCAAAGTGATCATTACACTTATGATTTGGTCATCTTTTTTAGTTAAGGACATTTGTTATACAAATCTGGCCTCACCTCCACTGGCATCACTTGTCAAGCTCGAGCTGCAGTTCCATAAATATTTGGACCTCTGAATTAAAATGTGCGCCTTTATTTTAAAATTTCACCTTGGTGTATATAAAAAAAATGCATTTGCTGGAGAATTTAAAAGAAAAAAATAATCTCTCAATGAACAAAATGCATCAATCAAATTATATCTGTGCAGTGGTTTTTAACTAATTTTACAAGTATCACTTCTGGTTCAGCCTTCTATATTTTTGTTAGGTTGTGCAATTGACTACTTCAGAATCCACTTCACTTCGAAAAAATTATCAAGTCAGCAACACAACTTATTCTAGGGAGGCAAAATTATGCACCTGCATAGAGAATATAGTTGTTAACCCACAAAATATTTCTTAGAATTTACGGGGCCATAACACAAACAGCAATTACAAGATGACAAATGTGACTGTAGGTGGGGCTGGAATTCAAAATAAGTAATGAGATTTTGAACACCATGATTCCCTTGGATCCCTAATGGTTCCACAAGCTGCAAAATGATGTATCATCTACTACATTTGTAAGTGAATAGAGTAATTTGTATTCAGAACTAGCTTAACATGTAATACTGATTCATCAAAAATAGAAATCCTCTGGAAGCTTAGACCTTGTCTGGTCTATGAATCTGTATGAATTATACTATTTAAGGAATTTCATTCTATCTAATAGAAGAAGATTAAGTAAGAGAGTTTGCCATTTTCTGGCACTTTAATAATGCTGCTTATTGGTTATCTATTATTTTTATTCACATACAGTCTGTAGGATGAGATGGTACTCTAAACAACCCAAATAAATTGCAATAGGATATCAAGTCTCTCTGTTAATAAGGGATTCTTAATTTCTTCTCTGACAAAATAGAGCAAAATACAAAACAACCTGACTTATTGAGCAGTTCTTTTGCAAAGGGGTTGCAGCCAGGTTTCATTTCTTTTTCCAGCCATGTTTCTTCTCATCTGAAAGCTGAAAATGTGCCCAATTCTGCAGCTGCAGTCACAATAAATACTTTTGTATAGGAGGACTCATTCTGCTCATCTGTAAGTGATGCATAGCACACATGCAATTTAATTCTCTTTGGTGGATTGTTAAATGTTGAGATTGTACTCAAGAAATGTAGGCACAGAGGCTCAAGCTTTGCTTGCCTAATAAAAATATGGATGGGTTTTGATTTGCATCTTTGCTGTTTCCCATCAGACCATCTATCAGCTGTCCCTATTCCCACTCAGATATTCATGTCTGTTCGCCACACTAAGGCAGGCTGAGATCCTTACATGCTCTGGGCACAATCTTCAAGGCTACGTACAGATAAAGCCTCCACAGGAGAAATGCTAAGAATTATCTGACTCTCCTCTTTACCTACAGACAAAACAACTGTTGGATGCCCTAAAAAGTGGGAATTCAAATGTTTCCAGTGTGACACAACTTCTCTGACTCCCTGTGGCCATGCAGCAGCTACAGGAACTGGAGAAAACTTGATGCACGTCTTCCTTCAATGAGAGGAGTTGAGTATTACACTATTCTTGTTTTATTCAACACCAGGACTACTTTGTAGGCAAATCAAAATGCATTGTCAAGACACAAAGAGCACAGACATAACTCCTACCTGCCAAACCACATGCTTTAATCCATATGGCTTATTCTAGCCACAGAGAAGACAAACAAGCTATGCAGAGCCAGCATGGATACAGCCAAAGTATGGATGATAAAAATTTGCCAGATGTGCAATAATCACAGCATCACAAAAGATCAGAAAATACACACTCTGCAGTAGGAGATGTTAATATGGAGCTGTGGATCTTTCAAAGCCTTTGCTACGTGCCTGCCGTCGGACACCAGTAGACCTGATGATGAATAGACCATCCCATATCAAAAAAACCTTGCTATCTCTCTGCTGTCTGCATGAGAAACCACCAGTGGGTATTAGACTGAGGGCTTTACCAGACCAGGGAGTTTTATGGTGATGTCTCTTACCCTGGCCCCAGGGAGGCAGCAGACTTCCCTGGGGGCTGGGGCTGGTTGGTATGCTGGACCCTCCGTTCCCCTCAGAGGGAGTCACCTTTGACAACCACCCCTCCTTTTACCTTTACATGAGTGGTGGTGATGAGGGGTGTTGACTGCCTAGATGACCCCTCCATCCCAGAAGGAGCTACGATGGTATCATCAGCTATTTGCCCATCCAATTCACAGTATCACAGTATCACAGTATCACAAGGTTGGAAAGGACCTCTGAGATCATCAAGTCCAACCTATAACCCAACACTAACACCAACACTAACACCAACCATCATCTAACCCATGGCACTCAGTGCCTCATCCAGTCTCCCTTTAAACACCTCCAGGGTCGGTGACTCCACCCCCTCCCTGGGCAGCCCATTCCAATGGCCAATCACCCTTTCAGTGAAGAACTTTTTCCTCACATCAAGCCTAAACTTTCCCTGATGAAGCTTGTACCATGCCCTCTGGTTCTGCCACTGGTCACTTGAGAGAAGAGACCAACCCCTGCCCGACTACAACCTCCTTTTAGGGAGTTGTAGAGAGCAATGAGGTCTCCCCTGAGCCTCCTCTTCTCCAGGCTAAACAGACCCAGCTCCCTCAGTCGCTCCTCGTAGGGCTTGTGCTCCAGCCCCTTCACCATCTTCGTTGCCCTCCTCTGAACACATTCCAGTATCCTGACATCTTTCCCAAACTGGGGGGCCCGGAACTGGACACAGTATTCAAGGTGAAGCCTGACCAGTGCCCAGTACAGGGGGACGATAACTCCTCTGGTCCTGCTGGCCACACTATTCCTGATGCAGGCCAGGATGCCATTGGCCTTCTTGGCCACCTGGGCACACTGCTGGCTCATGGTGAGCTTCCTGTCCACCATCACTCCCAGGTCCCTTTCTGCCTGACTCCTCTCCAGCCACTCTGTCCCCAGTCTGTAGCTCTGCATGGGATTGTTGTGTCCAAAATGAAGTACCCGACATTTGGACTCATTAAACATCATCCCATTAGAATCGGCCCAGCTCTCCAGTCTGTCCAGGTCCCTCTGGGACCTGGGACATTCCCAAGTTTCCTGTTGTGTCCAGGCACTTGGAAAGATGAGTCAGGCTGAGAGCTTATTTCCCTGCCACCCCGAGCAGGAACATTTTTCCATCCTCCCCCGTGCCCTGGATCTCCTACATCTACCTGATGGTAGGAGGAGGGTGGGGAGTCCTTTGTCTCCTGTGCTTCATTTGGCTGTTGCTTCTCTCTAAGCGTTTGCAGAGTGTGATTCCACCACCCAATCTCCTTCTCAGACTCAAAAGAAAAAGGCATTCTTCCTTAAAACAAATGAAAAAAAACACACAAACCAACAAAAAAACCCCTCAAATAAAAAAAAAAATAAAAAAAAATAAAAACAACCATTGTAAAATCTTAAGTATCACAGCAATTCCTCCCAATGAATCCTTTCCAGAAGATGGTATTTGTTCTACTTGTATAGTCTGCTTTGTCTTGGTACATTTCAACAGAGATTTGCAGGGAGAATTCTTCAATGGAAGCTCAGAAAATTCAGTGGTCCAAATGGGATCCACTATCCAATTAAGGATTAACATACTTTACCATGAGATTGTTGGTTTCAACTGGC
Organism: Tapera naevia; assembly: GCA_033556795.1. NCBI lineage: Eukaryota > Metazoa > Chordata > Aves > Cuculiformes > Neomorphidae > Tapera > Tapera naevia. The sequence continues at coordinate 310,925 of JAUMJJ010000034.1, read as the reverse complement.
GTGACTCAAACTGAGATATCAGCCCACTTGCCATCTGGTTTGTAAGTATCTGGTCTGGAAAACAGCAATGAAACAGCTGAAAGACTACTACCATAGAAACAGCATGCAGAGAGTAAACACCACCTAGGAATCTTTTAAATTCTTGTAAATTATTGTACCAGTAACCTTATAGTTTGGGTTTGCTGCTTTGGACAGAGAAAAGTTCAGAGGAGATGTAATCTGAAATGCAGTACATCCAGGCAACTGAGCTTTAGAAAAAAAGGGAATGATTTGTCCAGGGCCTGCAACAGAAACATTCTATCTTATGAGTCCAGAGGTAAAAAAATAGTATATTAGTGATATATTTTCATTTCTTACAAAGATTGAACAGGCCAAGAGGATCAGTTATATTGTTTTAAAGGGGAAAGTCAACCTTCATTAAGCACACTTTCATATGCAATCCATTTAAATACAATACAAGAATAATTTGTAAGAATTGTCAATGTTTCTATCAAGAAAGGACTTTTGACTTTTTTTGTGATGTATTGCATAGATGATAATGCACTAACCTGGGCCAAAACCTGTCATTAACTCATTTAAATTGCAGTGTCCAGCACCCAGAATGACTGATGCTTTGAAGAGACGGTAAGAATTAGGGGATATCAAGGACACTGAGACTGGAAGGTAAGGTTTGATATATTTTAAATACTGGGGAACAAGGAAGGAAGTAAAGTAGTTGGATGCCTTTCAGATAAACACACAGACTTTATCCAAACAAAGTGCTCTGCCGTGTGGTACTAGAGTACAGAATATGTACCCAACTATCCCTACTGAAAAATAGAAACTACTGGAGAAAGAAACTACTGGAGAGGGCCACAAAGATGACTTGGGCACTGAGGCATCTCTCATGAGAAGAGGTTGAGAGACCTGAGTCTGTTTAGCCTGGAGAAGAGAAGACTGAGAGGTGATCTTATCAGTGCTTATAAATATCTAAAGGGAGAGCCTCAAGAGGATGGGGCCAGACTCTTTTTAACAGTGCCCAGTGAGAGGACAAGGGGCAAAGGGCACAAACTGGAATACCAGAAGTTCCACTTCCACGTGAGGAAAAACTTCTTTACCTTAAGGGTAACAGAGGTCTGGAAGAGGCTGCCCAGGGAGGCTGTGGAATTGCCTTCTCTGGAGGTGTTCAGAATTCACTGGGACACATTCCTGTGCAACCTGCTCTAGGGGAACCTGCTTTAGCAAGGGGGTTGGATAAGATGAGCTCTAGGGTTCCCTTCCAACCCCTGTCACCCTGTGATTCTGTGATCAACAGCTTGAGAATAATATTTTAAGTTTAGTGTTGGAGAGAGTTTGATCTGAGCTCTACCATTTGAGTCCTTGGTGACTTAAACTTAAGTCTCATTAAATTCACTTTTTGTAGATTAGAGTGATCAGTATAATGACTGATGCAGAACTGTCTTCTTTGGTTCAAGAATTTTATCAGCATATCTAGCAAAAAGCAGATCACATGTACGGGAAGAAAAAAATTGACGTTTACATTTAGATATTAGAAACTCCAGCATTATCACGAGACTATTCCCAACAAATAACATTATGGGTTATGTTGTAGAAAAGATACTAGTAAATTAGAACATCTGATCTTTAAATAAGATGACTCCACCCTAACCTCTAGGCTTTTTCCCCAAGTTTAAGATATTAATGAAATAAGCAAGTAATTTTATGGATTGAAGACTTCGCTGGGATCTGGACAGAAGACAGATAATCAGTGACAGAAGACACATGTTATGAGAGAAATTCAATAGCCAAAATTAGGACAGGATAAGATCCAGGAAATAGAATTCATAATTAACATTGGAAAGGATAGACAGAAATCAGAAGCATATTTTTCCTTGATAGGAGATTGTGAAGTGTTAACAAACAAACAAAATCAACACCTAAATTATTTTATTCTACTGAACTGCACAAACTGTACTGAAATCAGTGGAAATTCATCACAAAGGCCTCAGCTCTGCATTGCTATGGTCAGTTGAAATTACATTCTCAAGTAGGTGCAAGATCAGCCTTCAGGAGACGCGAGGATGTACAAGACAGATAAAAGGTGTTGGCTAAGACCAGAGAAGACAGTCTGGTCCCTTAGCACTGGAAGTTTGAAACAAAATGCCTGAACTTTCTAAAATAAAGTGCAAAGAACTTCCAAAATCTTAAAACAACTGTTTGTTTCAGCTAAAACCTGAAAATAACTAACATTTACAAATACCCTCAGAAAATTCCAGATAACACACACCAGCACTATTGGTTCTCAAGTCAGCAAACAGGTGTGGAAACTCCAGAATTAAAAACCTGATATTTTGATATTTTGATAGTGATATTTTGAACCTAGGAGTGTAACATAAAGCCATAGCTCAAGGAAAACTCAGTTTATCTGGAGTTCCTCAATCCTGCCAGGTCTGAAGTCTCACAGATTATCTATTTTTTAAAAAAAGATTCCAGGTTTTATGCGAGATGTTTTTATTATTATTGATACAAAGCCAAATCTAATAGGCAGATGAGGAACTAAACCCTTTTGTCTTTTCCAGTTGTTGCTCGCCCCTCGGCCACAAGATAGCAGTGTTTTCCAATTCTTGCTGTTTGGAAACATTCTTCAGCAAAGCCAAAGCCGCTCCTGTTTGAGAACTGTTGGATACTTCAGAGGGAATGGACACGAAAAGTGATGCTAATCATAATCGATGCCTTCCTGTACTTCCCCGAATGCATTTTGGTATCTATCTTAGTCATTGTTCATTGAATTTCTTCAAATTTCTATCACAGTTCATTGAATTTCTTGGTAGTACAGAAACAGTTAATAAAGGAAAGCTTTTCAGTAAATACTGCAAAAGAAACTTCAGAGAAACACGTTCACTATGATAAATACTTCTGTTCTCTCCCACGTTCCTTCTGCTCTTTTTCAGTCTTCTATTCATTATATTCACAATTTCCCTGAAAAGTTTAGTCACAAAAGCTGGTTCAACAAAAACTATTGAAATAAAAGCACCAGAAAGGTTTTACTGTATCTAAGAGGTCAAATTTATCAGTAAATACCGTGCATTTCTACTACAGGAAGTGACTCAGGAAACTAGGAAGGTGATCTCTCACTCTCCTTTTCTCCACCTCATCTGTCTTCTTTTCTTCTTCCCCCTCTCCCCTCACACCCATCCTTTTTTTTTGTATTTATGTTTATGCACAGAGAAGTTAAAAATCACTTTAGGGCTAGGAAATAAAAACATTTAATAAGAGAGACCTTTCTGGGGATTTATTCTGCTCAGTTATTAGGGACCTAAATACACTGCTCTGGCCAGGCTGGTTATTACAATAGCAGGGGCAGTCAAGTCCTACTTGAGGCATGAGATCTCAAATTTGATATTTAATAAAGACAGTCACAAAGAGAAAAATTAGAGCATCTGCTTTAGATTCACATTCCAAATCATGCTATGAAAAAAACAGAGTGCAGCTATCTGACTGAGGCTGAGGGCATGAGCATAAACAGCATAAACTCTTTCCTCCTCTTAGATCAAGACTGAAGAGCTTCAATAATTGTGTATAAATTTCTGGAAAACTTCCTGCAGCTCTAGAGACCTGGTTTGCAGAAGCAAGAAGTGCCTACTGGTGTCATACAAAATGTCCATACAAAGGTTCGCTCTGGAACTAGAGCCAGCAAAGATCCTTCAATGACCTCCCTCAGTATTTCATTTTGAGGCTGTGCCCTTTGCATAAATTACTAAACATTTTCCAGACCAGGGACTGGAATCCAGGTATCTTAACCCTCAGGCTAAAATGTTATTCACATCTCACACTGTTTGCTTTAATGAACATTAAAGGAAGAGTACTACACAGTAGAGAATCGAGGAGACACCCTGTTGATACCCCATGGCCCTGTGACTGTGATGCTTACATGAAAAAGCACCTTCAAATTCACTTTCAGTTTTTACCCACTTTCTGAAACTGGTGAAGATGCTAAAAGGGAGTAACCAATGTCACCTGTGTTAATTGACTTCTAGTTTTCTTCATTTTTTTTCTACAAGGCTCTCCAACAAAATATTACATTTTGGCAAATATAGAGCTTGACACAAAAGGGGGTTCCCATTATTTATAATTATTCTTATTATTCTTATTCTAATTTTTCTTATTATTCTAATTATTTAAAGGTGAAGAAGCACACACCACAGAGCATGTGTGTTGTTGTTGGTGAAGACCATTCAAACAAAGATAAATGGTCCAATTTAAATAAAATTGTTTAAGAGAAAATATTCACACCATGTTTTATGAGCTATACAGAAGAATTTCCTTACACATTCTTAATATACACAGATATTACTATAAGATATAAAATAAGACAAAGTGAAGCAAATACATATTAGAAGTGCATATTAAATAAAACCTTACTAAATATGGAAAAAAACCCCAACAGAGTGAAAGAACTACTTCTGCTCATTCCAAAACTGAAGTCAGGCTGAAAAGAAAAAGGAGAGTTCACGTTTTTATTTGTGATGTTTATATATTGCTAAGGAAACCATACAACAATTAAAAAGGACAACATTTCCAAGATCAAGTTTATGACTATGCAAGTGTATGTAAATATTTTGATACTTACAAAGAATTCTAAAATACTACTTTCTGTATTTACATCAAACTAATCCAGTGGATAGCTTCAGTTTACAACAAAGAAATCCATTCATTATGTAACCATATCAAAAAAGTAACAATTCACAATGCTTTTCTTTCACATTTTTAGTTTAGGAGTCTTCTATTACCTATCTAAAGACTTAAAATGTTAATTGACCCTATTCTGCATCTGGAGAGGAAAAAGGGAGCGCGGAGAGTTAATCCTTTTTTCCATCTGAGACACAAATGGCTGCATAATTAGTTACACCCATGCTTTCACTTGTGCATGTGATTGGAAACAACTGACTCTCCCATTTCACCAATGAAAGGCTTCCACATTAATTTATAATGCAAACAAGGATGTCTGAGAGTGAAAGAGTGTGTTTGAGAGCATGGTAATTCATTCCTCCATGCTAGATTCATTACATATGCAGTCGTTAAGATATGTTTCCTATTTGCTTTATTTTAATGAGTATTCTTTACATTAAAATGTATTTTAGGATTTTATTATTTTAATTTTACATTGCAGCTCACAATTTCTAAGTTTGGTTTAACGAAAGAAAAACACCGCATTCAGAAATCTACTCAAGCTGTTGGTTTTTGCAGAGCATTTCCTGTTGGGATTCCAAGCAGTTCCTAACAGCAAGCTAAAGACAGAACCAAGTGTAAATCAACAACTCTAAACAACACTCTCATAATATTTTGAAGATGCAGTTTCTTAAGTTAGCAGCATAATGGCTTGAAAAGAGTTTCTTTGAAACAAATGCAAAATGCTGTACCTGGGGAAGTCCTGCAAAAGCACCACAAGACCACAGGGAATAAGCAAAAAATAAATGTTGTTTATTTTCCTGCAATACAATAGTTATTCATTGTTTATAGGTATTTATTATTGTGTAAATGTCACCTCTTTGGGAAGGACTGTACTTGCCACGACAGAGCAAGATATGCCACGGGGTACCATTATCCATTCTTAATAAACAATAACTGCTAGCAAAGTAAACATGAACTCCCTCTCTACAGTTCTATCAATCAAACTGACAGCAGACAGGTACAAGAAATTCTGCCTCTCTGCCTGCAGGAGAAGAGAACAGGTAGTAATCTCCAAGTATCCCCTTACCTGATTTTTATCAGCAGCCACAGAATATTTAAAGGTATTCTTTGTTCCTCAAAAGTCCCAAACGGTCGCTGATCCCTGTACAAACTTTCACTGACTCTGATTATGATGTTTTACAGAGAAAGATGATCCTCTATATTTTTCATCACTGCAGTGCCACATTTCTTTGCTTTGCTTCTTAAAGGCCAATTGCAGAGTATGCAATATTTTTTTTTTCTTCTACTGGTTCATTTTCTCCTTAATATCCTTTTAGATATTTCCATAAAACCCTTCACATTCACTTTTTATCTTCTAAAGTGCAATCTAAAAGTTGTAGGTGATAATTTATTACCTGACTCTCTGCTCTGGGTTCAGTTATGATGTGGTTTGCCCTAAAACAATTCCCTTTCTCTTTTGCCATTGTATGTTCTGCTGCTGTTCTTTCATGAAAAGCCTTCCCTCCAACAAAACGCAGAAGCCCTTCTTTCTGTTTCTGAATGGCTGACCCAGGTGGGATCCTATCAATGGATGGTACACATTACAAACACATCTAACATTTTAATCTTCTAGACTCTTGAGGTTCTTTGCTAAACGTTATGATTTCTCCCCTTGGCTCAGGCTCCTTAAAGCTGGGCTTTATAGAATTACTGAATCAGTAATTCTATAATGGAAAAGCTGTGGCTGCATTTTGAGATTATGGAGTTCCCACCACAGCACATCTCCTGTGTTGTGCCAGCACAGCTGTATGTAGACCTTTTCTCTCAGTAAAAAAAACCTGTATGAATCCATGCATACATATATATATTTATACATAGATAGATACAGAAATCCATATGCACACAATGATATGATGGAAGGAGGCAAATCTTCCTTAAAATAGCATTGCTTTCACAGGTCTTATATCCCAAATAATGGAACTACAGCCTAATCATCACTACATTTTAGATCATTTAGGATCTGGAGCTAATATTCAACACAGCAGACCTGTGGTGCCTTTGAAGCACAGTGTGGAGCTCATATCTCAAATTTAGGTTGAAGTGTAGAGCCTCAGAATCCTGTTATTAGAAATACACTTCTGTGTATCACCTTATCTGAGAAACACTTATCAGATAAATTAGACTTACTCTCATTCATATTGAGCCAATATGTATTCAAAATAATTCCACTGAGAAAGGGAAATCTCACAAACTTTTACAAGTGTTTAATTTATTTCTAACAGCAGCCCCACTGGAATCAATGGCAGTATTCATAGTGAAGTTAAATGCATGCGAAGAGTGCTTTACTCTAGAAAAAAATGGCATTCCAAAGCAGTTTTTAAACCATTTTCCTTAATTCATGTTTAATTTAAACTGTTTCTGTGTTTTTCTCTAGTAACTGTACACATGGACAAGGCTTCTGGTTTATAACTCTTGATGTGTAACACTCCGCCGCCGCACAATGGGGAAGCTTTCTATAAGCATGTGGTCCAGCTGCTCAAAACACTTTCCTGGGCTGGTTGTGCCACTCTGGTGTGTTCCATTGTACAATACTGGCTCAGCCAGACTCATTTTTGTTAGTATTAAAAGCCCAAAATCCAGAGAAATGCTATGCATTTGAGCAGGCAAAACACTGTGTGTCGTGGAAACCTGTTCCTAGAGGAAAAGCTATGACTCACAACCAAAACTACCACAGAATCACCTGAGCTGGAAAGCACCCAAAAGGATCATTGAGTCCAACTCCTGTCCCTACCCAGGACACTCCCAACATTCACACCACGATAGCTGATGCCACTAAAAATATTTCTTCCTTTTTCTTTTTTAAGAAATATTGTCAAGAAAAAAACCAATGGCCTTCCTTTGAAATGTGTTTACTTTCTGAAATATTTCATAGCTCCATCCATAATCCAAAAATGCAGAACTATTTTTGTCAGCCTGAGTTTATTCACAGTTTGAGATTCACACCAATAACAGAAATCTGAAATAACGTTCTTTTCCTTCTTATCCTTTGGAAAATATGTTTTCTTTTCAGCCAAGTAATAACTAAAAAGGACTCAAAAGTCCCAAACGGTCGCTGATCCCTGTACAAACTTTCACTGACTCTGATTATGATGCTTTACAGAGGAAGATGATCCTCTATATTTTTCATCACTGCAGTGCCACATTTCTTTGCTTTGCTTCTTAAAGTCCAATTGCAGAGTGTGCAGGATTTTTTTTTTCTTCTACTGGTTCATTTTCTCCTTAATATCCTTTTAGATATTTCCATAAAACCCTTCACATTCACTTTTTATCTTCTAAAGTGCAATCTAAAAGTTGTAGGTGATAATTTATTATTACCTGACTCTCTGCTCTGGGTTCAGTTATGATGTGGTTTGCCCTAAAACAATTCCCTTTCTCTTTTGCCATTGTATGTTTGGCTGCTGTGTGTCGTGGAAGCCTGTTCAAAAAATGCAGAACTATTTTGGTCAGCCTGAATTTATTCACAGTTTGAGATTCACACCAGTGACAGAAATCTGAAATAATGTTCTTTTCCTTCTTATCCTTTGGAAAATGTTTTCTTTTCAGCCAAGTAATAACTAAAAAGGACTCTCATGGCGATATAATTTCAATTCTAAGAGAAAGATGGTTTAGGAACCAGGGGATTGTCTGTAGCCCAGGGTGTGGCATACCAAAATCTTCTTGCTTCTGCCCCAGTCTCAGAAGGACCCAGGAAAAGACTTTGCTGTGCTGGCAGGACTTGCTCCTGGCTGCTCCTGCCCAGGGGGTGGGCAGCACCTGGGAGAGATGGTTGGTGCCAGTTCATAAATCAGTCGTGAGTCAAATGCCACAGGGATGACCTGTGCTGCAGAGAGGAAGAACTTCCTCTACCACAGCAATAAGGTTCAGTGGAAATACCAGATTTGTAGTCTGCTTCTTCCTGCAAGGTAGCTTAGCCATGTTCCAAAGGTTTTGATCAAGATGTCTCAGCAGTTGAAGGTAGGTGCTTACTTTGCACGTGGATGGTTGCTGAGGCTCAAGGCCAGCACTGGAAGCCTAAAGCCCCAGGGACCTTTACTCTGACTCATACCTAAACAATGCAAGTGTCCAGAGATTTTAGGTAGTTTTCCCTATAAATACTCTGCTGAAAAAAACCCAAACAATAAAATCAGTTCAATTCTTTGCATATCTTTTCAAATAACTGTCTTCATTCGAATTACATCTTCTAATCTTAAAAAGGAAAAAAACTCATATGAAAAGTTTATCCCAACTTTGCAGAGCATTTGTCCTCTTCTGCTGTTCCCCACTTATATATTCTTATTATTCCAGTGGTATTGTATTTAACGTGCAATAATATCAAGTATATATTTTTCTCCTCACTCTGTTATGAAAAGTTTTACAAAAAACAAACCACAGCCCTCAGATTTCGTTGCTGTTCTTTTGCAGTTTATACTGGAAAAGGAGAGAATACCAAAAAACTGAATAAAAGTACTCAAGATAAAAAAGCAATCTTTGCTTCATTAATATTCTGAATTTCTCTTTCCACAGCTGCAACCAGAATTTTTATTCCCAGAGAGCTATTTCAGTACAAAGTGCAGTAATTAGCTCATAAATGATCCGAAACAGATCTGTGCCCAGTATTTTAGCCTTTAAAATAGTGGGAAAAAATTGGGACTTCTAAATACCATTTTTGCAAGCCTGCTGAGGGAAGATTTTTTTGCTTGTTTTTAAGGACAAATTTCCCTTACAGTGTGGTTTGTCTGTTTATGTTATTTTAAAAGTTCAGGGGAATGGTAATGTGTGAAATAATCCTCACCAGGAAAGCAATTCCACTAAAATGTGTGTTTAAATTAGATCTGTTTACTTACTATATTTTACCCCCATTCAACTCAAACCAGTCCCTCACCTCAACTCTGCTGTAATTCCACTTAAAAATAATTTAAAATAACCTTTCCATATACTGAAGAATCCTTCAAATGAGATGTATACATGAAGTACGTTAAAAGAAAACCAAAGCTGCAGCATTAGCAAATAACTAGAAGTTCCAGAATTAGATTCTTCTGGAAAATTAATTTCACCTTTTGAATAGTCACGAGGATAGATTTTTAATTACTTGATGACATATTATTCCTCCTTATTCCCAGCACCTTCCTCAGTAAACCGTGCTGTGGGGACCAAAAGAGTGTGTCCCTGTGCCTCTTCTCCCCAAACTGCTGCAGTCTCTGGTCCCACTCTGGCTTCCTTTCTTTACAGACTCTCCTTCCAGTCTCACTGAGCTTCTTGCCCTCATCATCTACTCCCATCAAGTCCTTTTTCTCAAATATATAAGAATCAAGCAGCTATTCTGAACTCCTGGACAGCAGAATGAGTCCTAAAGCTCCTGATACTCACGTCTTCCCTTAGCTGACTCTGCAAGATTGTAGCTTGATCCAATTTTGCAGTTTGACCAGGCTGCCAAGGTGTCCCAGGTGAGTTTTGGTTGTGTTGAAGACAATTTGCTCCATTGTTTGAACCAGCTCAATGTGACAGATTTTCTCCTTTTTAACATTTGCAACCATCCTGTCCTTTAAAGGGGAATGGATGGGCGATTGGAAGGAGAGATATGGAGAATGTTATCTATTTCCTAAGTAGCCTTTAACCATCCACTGCAGTGCTCCAGTGGGACATCTGACCACATCTCTGTCATCCCAGTGAGGCCACAGTTCTACACATCAGCATCTCATTCCTCCACTTGTTTCCCATGCTGCATGCCTTCATGTATAGGCACTTGGGATGGGATTCCAGTCACCCTGCTTTCTCAGGAGAACAGGGAGATCCTCCTCCTTATGCTATCGCCCACCTGGTTCTCTGTACCCTTTTCCTCTTCTCTTCAGATTTTACTCTCCATTCCCTGGCAGGATCAGTTAAAAGCTGTCCTCACTAGGTTAACAACCCTGCTGGCAAAGGGGCTTTTTCAACTCTCTGTCACATGGATGCCTGCTCTCCCTAGCAGTTCTCATTCCTATCTGCAACACCAACTGTGCAGCAAGGTATTTACACACAGGATGTGTTTGCTCCTGGTCAGGCAAACCCTTCCTCTTGACTCTCAGGATCAAGGAGAACATCATCTAAACTATTACTACCCTTTGCCTTGCCCAAGGTTTCCCTTGTCAATATCATTGGTGTCCACATGACTGAGCAGCAAAGGACAGTAATTCCAAGGGATGGAGAAAGTCAAGCAGTGTCTCTGCAACATCCTACACCTGGACCTCAGGAAAACAGCAAATCTCCTAAAACAGTGATTCTTGTGTATTTAACTCTCCTGCAGAAGGGTGCTGGTCATCATCACCCAGTGCTTCCTCTCAGTGGCAGTGGTTCTGAGCCACATCTTCTACTCAGATTCTGACACTATGACAAAGTGAGCTGCGCTACAATGGAAGGCAAGGCAGGAGCTACAGGTGACTGTAAGGCAGAGAGGAACAGACACGAGGTGTAAGGAACACACACAACGAGCACAGCCCCACAAACCTAAATAACAAAACCAGAGCACATGCAATCGGTGTAACCAGGTGCAACCCACAGTTTTTGAATGTTTGCAGTGACAAAATAAATTCAAGGTCAAGCCAGAAACTGAAATCAGAGTCAGAAAGGTACAGAAGTGGGCAAAGGAGCTCAGTGTGGTGGTTTTAGCTGGGATACAGTTAATTTTCTTCACAGTAGCTCATACAGGGCTATGCTTAGGATTTGTGCTGTAAACAGTGCTGATAACACAGGGATATTTTAGTTATTTTAGTTATTACTGAACAGTTCTTGCACAGAGTCAGGGCCTTTTCTTGTCCTCAGACCACCCCACCAACAAGTAGGCTGAGGGTGCTCAAGAAGCTGGGAGGGGACACAGTCAGGACAGTTGACCCCAACTGACCAAAGGAACATTCCATACCATATGACCCCGTGCTCAGCATAAAACTGGGAGAAGAAGAAGGAAGGAGGCATGTGATGATCCACTCGGTGTGATGGAGCCCTGTTTTCCTCTGGGTGGCTGAACACCTGCCTGACCTTAGGAAGCAGTGAATTAATTCCTTGTTTTACACTGCCTGCGTGCACGACTTGTGCTTTACTTATTAATCTGACTTTATCTCAACCCAGGAGTTTTCTCATTTTTGCTCTCCCGATTCTTTCCCTCATCCCACTAGGAGGGAATGACCAACCAGCTATGTGGGGCTCAGTTGCCAGCTGGGGTTAAACCACAACCCTCAGGTAAGGACTAAAGGCAAAGGTCTCAGTTTAACGGCATCCCCCAGACCAAAAGGCAGAACACACGTCAGGCCTACAGAAGAAGGTGGCCAGGGCAGTCATAGCCAGTTATTACACTCAGGGCCCTGACAAGAAGACACTAGAGTGACATTTTAGTTTTCAAAATCCCAAATAACATACCAATCTCATGCCAATTGAAAGTTTTTGAAAGGAAGTCCTGGAGAGAGAATTCCTCTGCCCACAGAAAGAAAAACCCCAAATTTATTAATTTCTGCTGTCAGAACAGTGTCAAAAACCTGATCATGACCAGGTGTGATTGTGAGCCCTTCCTTTTTTTATTCACTTTCTTTCTCCTAAAAATGTGAATTTACATTGAAACTGTTTCTCCTCTGAGTGCTGACTGAGGCTCATTTTCTTATCTACAGGTCTATAAAAACAAATATTACACAGGCTATCACATAATAATCTAAAATACCGAAACTGTTGAAAATAAGTGCCAGTTAGTGTCAACCTGTGCTGGGTTGAAGGTGAGGAGATTAAAGTCATAGATTCTAGTTTGCATATCTTTTCTTTTACAGAGGGAAACCCACCAACTCATGGTGCAGTGGTAGGTGGCTCTGCGTACAAAGAAGGCAAAAATAGTCCAGGAGTCATGTGTAAAGCAAAATTAATCCACAATCTTTTCCTTTTCTTCATCTCTAGGAAAGCACAACCTTTGTAAATGGCCCTGATTTCACCTTGTTAAAGATTTCCCTATATCAGACAATCAGAGAAACTGTTAGAACCATCCTGTACACTACCTGTAGAAGCTGGTTTAAAGCTGCTGTATACATTAACTAATATGAAAGCTTTCAATATCAAGGAAGTCTCTTCCTGGTTTTCCTGAGTCAGTACCAGTGATGACAGGGTGTCATAGTCCGATAGCAATCTCATTCTCAGTCACTGACCACAAAAAGATTTGTGTCTTAACACACTGACAGGAATTTGAATATTTTTTCAATAATAAATATATATTGTTAGAGCAAATTAAAGATTTATCACACCATAACTAAAAGATCATGTGATGCTTGAGCAGTGTCCTTAAAATCTGTAGCATGGAGATGGTTTCAAAACTGCTCCTTTTTTTATTACCAACAAATTAAACAAGGCAAAAATTATTTTTAGGTTATCATGTCTGTAGTTTTAGAGCATATCCCTCTACAACATGGCTTTCCTCAAGTCTTAAAGTACAGATAAAGTTTCAAAGAACAAGCACTTCACTCAGGTATGAAGCGTCAACCAAAGGCCCAAATCTAACACATTAAGTTCATTATTTGAACTATAGATCTATCAAGGCTACTGCTGCTCTCTGAGGATAACTTCAGGTGACAGAATGCTGCTACAAGTCCTGTGCTACAGAAACTGTTGTAGCTCCTCAACTGAGTAAGTTAAAGAAGAAATAAAGCCTTTCTCTTTTCATCTTAAGGTTGACAATAATCATGTCCCATGAAGGATTCACAGTGCCTCTAGTAATTCTTCAACCATCTAAGAGGAATCCAATAGAGCAAAAGAAAATTCAAAGACCAGAAATTACGTTATTCCATTCATCAATTATTAAATGACAGGTGTTAAAGCCTTTTCTAAACACACTCAGCTTTTTGCAAACATTGTAATAAAAATATGAAGAGCTATGTCTCAGATCCTATACCCAAAGAAGTAGTTAATATTCCACTAAGTCCTTTCGTTAAGAAGATAACAAAATTGGATTTTTTTTTCACCTTTTCAGAAGTGAAAAGATCAAATCAGGCACTGAGCTGAAAATGAGCAAGTCAAAATGATTTGGTCTGGTCGTGATTTGCTCTGTCTTGAGCTACAACCCATCTATGCATTGCCTGTTGTCACCTTGATGCAGTCCCCATAGAAAGGACCACAGAAACACAAATATGCACATTTGTTCATTTCCTTTCTAATTACATGCACATACTTCAGCCCAGTTTATCTGACAAGAATGTGTGCATTCAGGCTACATATATAGCTGCCATGATTTTAAATCTAGCCACAATTAAAGAGATTTTTCAGAGTAAATAGATTCATAGAGTAAATAACAATCCAAAAATTGGATTTACACACAAAAGAGCTCTTCCTGGCGAAAGCAAATAGATAATACTGGAGGTGGTATTGAAGGGAGCAAACATTTGGAGTTGGTGACGAAGCTACTGCAAAAGCTGTTATCTTTTATTAAGAAGTAATTAGTATACTCATTTGTGCCATATTACTCCAGAATGTAATGCCTTTGGTAATTCTTGCTACAAGGAATCTGGCCACACAAGAACAAATACTGTTAAGACACAAAGTGGACATTCAAGAGAGATCTTTATTGAGCTAAGATTGGCACTGAAAAACTGTTATCAATGAATGCAGGGAAAAATAAAATATATACAAGACAGAAATTACCTAAAGAATCCAAGCCTACTCTCTAGCAAGTGATTAAGCTGTAACAACACCTGAAATTCATCCATCCAAATGGATGATCCCCAACAAGTCTGGAACTAACCCCATCTTGTAGGCCTATTATAAGACCAGATAAGTTTTGTGTTTAAAAGCATCAAAGTGGTCTATCAAACCTTTTATGAGCACATTTTATGAATGGAAAATTTATTTCTCATCTTTCAGAACAATTAAGTCTCCAACATATACAGAAATAGATCCCAGCGTTCCACCTGTTTTTCCTAAATGTTTCCTCACTAATCACCAAGACAATAAATTTACCACTAACTTATAGCAAATCTCCAAAACTACGGGGGGGGGGGAGGGGAGGGGGGGAGGGGGGGGGGGGGGGGAGGGGGAACTAACAACATTTCTCAGTATTTTTAGTTCAATATTAACTCCTGGAGACAGAAGTCAGTAATGGACTCTGGTTATAGCCCTATCTAATTTCATTTTTTAAGCTAAGAGTACCAAGGTCATCTGTCAGTACTGCTTGAAACCAGAACATTTCCTTTCTAACAACTGTACACCTTATATGCCTCGGTGTGTTAAAGAAATTACTCTCTCATTAATTATTAACTTACCTGTTCTGTGCATGTGTTATCATCTGGCACAGATCTATTTTTCCCGTTAATATTTCATTTCTTTTCAGATCTGTCATTTCGGTTTGTTTTACAAGAATCTGAGTTAAAATGCAAGAGTTGGAAATGTCATATGAAGCTGAAAGTGCATGAACCACAGTCTGAGCATAGTTGCTATTGTATTTGCTTCCAGCATGAATTCAAGATATTTTTAACTTCAAACTAAAGAAATAAGAGGAAAAACAGTTCCTATCATTTAAGTAGTCATGCAGAGTATTTAGATTTTTCCACACCTCAAGTCTGACTTTGATGTATAAAATCAGAGAATTCCATTTAACTACATCCATTTCAGCAACAACACTTAAGGCACTGAAATATTTTGAGAGTGATTTTTCTGGGAATGTTTAGCAAGTCTTTGCTCATGTACTTTGCCAGAGCTACTCAGTTCAATAAATTGCAAAAAAAGTAGTCTACTCAGAAATGGAACAGTAAACTGAGTAAAGTGTTCCCAAAAGAACCAACCATGATGTAAGATATTAAATAAACATAACATTAGAAACTTAGTTATTGAAGTGTATTTTGGATTTATTGATCTGTGTTCTACTTTTATGCCTTGTAGAAAGGCTGGAACAGTTTGAATCACTTTGTTTTGAAGGTCATGCTCAGATAAAGTGTGAACGTTCCCTAGGAACATGTTGTAATACATTCTTAAGTTGTATTACAAAGCAATCAGCTTTCCAGTTTCCCTCTCTAATTTACACATTGCCACGTAGCCTTATTTCTTCAGGATGACATTAAAACTATTCACGTTTACAAAATCACAGCTTTCCATAAAATCTTTTGATATTTACCTGCTAAATGGCATTTCTGAAATCCAACCTGTTTAGTAGAAATTACTCTGAAAGTTGCATTGAGCTAAATAAAGCACTTTTTGTCTAGTCCTATTGATGCTTTTCTCCTAGGAAGTACCTCATAATTGGCCATATAACAGCACTGTGACAGGAAAATTTTAAAAGCTATGTGACACATAATAATAATACCAAGAAATTCCTATCAATTAAGGTCCACTTCCAATGTGGCATTCTGTGTACTCTTATACAGGCATAAAAGTTAAAATTAACAATCTCTGGCTTAGAAAAATTAATTAAGTATTAAATTCAACAACTCCTTTTACCAAGAGAAAAGCAAAAAAAAAGTCAGCATATCTCCCTCTATCCCCCTTCCTTCTAAATATACTTTTTCCTCATGTGAATTTGAAAACATCACATGAGAAACCAGGGTAGAAAGGCTTAAAGCAGAAGGCACGTGTAAATGTGGAACAGTACATTGGTCAAAATCTCATTTCTGAGATAGTAAATGTGGAACTATATTGCTTAAGTTTTCTTATTCTCTCATCCTAACTGCTCCTGAATACCCAGTCTTTCTACCACTTCAAAATTTATAAGGCTTGTAGTATACAGTATCCTTTCAGTTGTTATAAATGTGTTTTAAAATTAACTAAAGTGATAGCATGACTCACAATTCAAGTTTCAATAAAGCTGAACAGCTTTAGTTCTATTACCCTGCATGTATTTCTGTAGCCCCTTAACAAGACTCCAATGTCTGGTGGAAAAAATATGCATATTTTCAACATTTAAACTTGAATGCAGAATGTGAATGATGTTTGTGTCTCACATAAGGTGCTTTTAGCAGAAGACTTGCAGTCCTCCAGGACACACAGTTCCCCTGAGTAATATTTCCATGGTTATTTTTTTAAAGGCAACTGATATATACAAACTGACCCATTGCCTGATATTTGGGTGAAAATTTGGTACAGGCATGGAAGAGATCAAAAACCTTGGTTGTTTGTCTGGCCTTTGTTTAGCATTTAACTGTATTTAGAGAACAGATTCTCCCCTACTCCAAGAAACAAGAACCTAGTACTTTATCTGCTCTAGTATTACATTAGCTATTTCTCAGCAACTAACAATTGTATTATGATAATTTTCAAGGTTGCATATATTCAAGTTGTATTTGTAAAGTGCTGAGAACCTGTAAAGTCACTTCAATGTCAAGTGCATCATCATTCCAGCAATGCTCAAGCCCCAAGAAACTAAAGTGTGTGCATAGCTTTCAGTCCATGAAAAGTCCCACTGAAGTCCTAAGAAAGAACTATTCTGAAATCAAAGGGATTATCTAAGTAATTAAAATGAAGCCAATCAAAGCTGGGCCCCCTGCAGAAAGAGATCTTGGAGCAAGGCACAGCCATTCATCCCATAACCATTCATCAAATTGCTTTCATTTCATGCAGCATGGAAGAGATGGAGTCCAGTGCCCAACTGCCAGATGGACCTCATGTCCTACCTCAGCCTTCCTAGCCTGGTGCACAAGGCTCAGCACTTAAGTGCAATCTATAGCGACTCTCTGACCCTGGTATAGAAATACAGAGAACAAAAAGATCCTGGTCATAAACACTGTTAAAATAAGAAATAAAGAGACAATTCTTTTATGCCAAGGATGAATTCAACTGTTAACTTGCTTTCCTGTGTTAAGCGTGGAAAACTATTACCAGTTTTGACTTTTCCCATCTGTTCTACTCCAAGCTTGCCGAAAGGCTGATATTCTGACAGCAATCTGAAACACAGTCTTGCCAACTGTTTCTTTTTGAAAGTCCACGTTCCATATGTTCTTATTATGTTTCTTTTTTATTGCCTTGAAATTTCACAACTAGGAAGGAAAAAAGTTCACTGTTTTGTACAATTATATTAAATATGAAAAAAAAAAAAAGTATATGAGATCATCAGAACACACTTCTTTTTCCATGAGTTACATCTTTGTCTGTCATAGTGTAGATTCCTGTTGCTTATAATGACTGTTTACACATTAATACTGATTTGCTGATTTGACACCAATACTGATAGGGATGCTGGTTGATGAGAAGCTCAACGTGAGCCTGTAGCCCAGAAGGCCAACCATATCTTGGGCTGCATCAAAAGAAACGTGGCCAGCAGGTTGAGGGAGGGGATTCTCCCACTCTCGTGAGACCCCACCTGGGGTACTGTGCCCAGTTCTGGAGTCCCCAACATAAGAAGGATATGAAACTGTTGGAATGGGTCCAGAGGAGGCCACAAAGATGATGAGAGGGATGGAGTACCTCTGTTACGAGAACAGGCTGAGAGAGCTGGGATTGTTCAGCCTGGAGAAGAGAAGGCTCTGGGGAGACCTCATAGTGGTTTTCAGTACCTGAAGGGGCTACAGGAAAGCTGGGGAGGGACTTTTTACAAGGGCAAGCAGTGATAGGATGAGGAGGAACAGCTTTAAATTGGAAGGGGGAAGAATTAGATTAAACATTAGGAAGAAATTATTCACAATGAGGGTGGGGAGGCCCTGGCGCAGGTTGCCCAGGGAAGCTGTGGCTGCCCCATCCCTGGAGGTGTTCAAGGCCAGGTTGGATGGGGCCTTGAGCAGCCTGGTCTGGTGGGAGGGGTCAGGGGGTTGGAATTGAGTGATCTTTAAGATCCCTTCCAACCCAAACCATTCTATGATTCGATGATTCTGTAATTTTATATCCGCTGAGTTCTTATCAACCCGGGGCAAATCTCTATGGTTATCATCTGTGGCAGTATAAACTAGAAGGAAGTGTATAAACCACCAGAAGAAACCATTGGAGCTTCATCTCTATTTCTAACAGTTTGACCGACACAATTCCCAAAAGAAGACAGTAATCAAAAATGAAACTATTGGAAGAGGGGTTTGGTGTGACACGATAGGCACCAGCAGGCACCAGCTTAGCCTTATCAATAAAGGAAAGTCTGCACAAGTGGTGTGGTTTTTATGCTCACCTGACTGTATAAGAAACAGAGAAAGCCTTGCAGCACACAACTCCTTTAAGCCTGAAATGGAAGCATCAGCCTTCAAAGCTGAGAAGTACAGAATTATGTTGGTGGGCAGGAACTCTGAAGGTCATCTAATACTACATCCTGCTCCGAGTAGAGCCGCAGTCAACACCTCATCACTTGCTGACTGTGGTCAGTGCTTGATCAGATCAAACCTCAAATGGCTTCAGAGATAGAGATCCTATAATTACCTGGTAAACTTGTCCAAGTACTACATCTCCCTGCTAGTGAACACGTTTTTCATATCTGAGGTACCTATGTGGCCATTGCCCTTGCTACATTACCTGTCCTATCAAGAAGAACCTGGCCCCATCATCTTCATATCTGCCCTTGAAACAGTTGTAAGCAGATGTTAGATTGGATCTCAGTCTCCTTTCGACCAAACCAACAAGCCCAGACACTTCAGATTCTCTTTGGAGATGTTCTTCTGGCACCAGAGCATCTTGGTAGCCCGGCAGTTGAATCCTCTCTGGTTTCCTTATGTATGTTTTGAATGCCAGGGGCCCAAAAGGGATGGACTTTTTCTGAGTGGTTTTGTCAATGATAACTAAAGAGGATAATAAGTTATCTGTCTAGTGGCCATCTCCTCAAAATTCAGCCTAATAAACTGCAGAATTTATCCCCAGTGAGTGAATGCTGTTGGCTCACACAGCCTGACATCCTCTGTAACATCACAGAATCACAGAACCATAGAATGGTTAGAAGCGCCCTTAAAGATCATCCAGTTCCAACGCCCCTGCCATGGACAGGGACACCTTCCACTAGATCAGGCTTCAACCAACCTGGCCACACATTTTCTTCATATCTTTCATTCAGTCACTTCCTCATCTACATAAGATAATTCTGCCCATGGAATGGAACTTTCCAGATTTCTATGTTGAAGCAAACAAGGTTTCTGCAGGCACAACCCTCCAATTTATTCCAGTCTCTCCAGACTGAGGCACAGCCATTCTGTCAACTCCTTTCCTGTTACAGACTTGCTGAGGGCACGCTCTGTGTCAGTGTTCACAACACTGTTGAAGGTCACTGAATAATACCAGTCCCAGTATGAACCCCAGGATATTATTGTATCAGCCAGATCTCAAACTGAAGATTACTCCCCTCAAACCTGTTGATTCAACTAATTTTCTTCTAACAGTTCCATTATCTCATCCTTCCTCAGCTTACAAAGAAAACTGTTGTGGGAGATGGGGTCCAAAAGCCCATGAAAGCCAAGATAAATCACATTTGCCACTCTCATCACAGAACCTTTTGCTTCACAGGTACCAATCCAGACAGATTATGTCAGATTATCTATTTTTTTTTTAATGAAATTACATTAAACTAAAATTATTCTCCAGCTATATTCAGCTTGAAAAGTTTTGCTTCAGTTTCAGACTTGGAAGAAAGATTTGAGTACCTAAAAAAAAACCTTACAGCTGTACCAAATGGGTCTAATAGAAACATATATTTGTTCTACAACATTCATCTCATTCATTTATTTTTATTATCACAGGTATAACAATAATGCCATTAATAGATAGGTACCCCAAAGCACTCATTCACATTTTGAAGCTAGGAGAATTAGTTTCCAGATTGTATCACAGTATCACAGTATCACAGTATCATAAGGTTGGCAAGGACCTCTGAGATCATCAAGTCCAACCTATAACCCAACACTAACACCAACACCATTGTTAATTAGTCTGTAGGTTGTTAGTTATAAACAAGCATTCAAAATCCAAAATTATTAAAATCATTATATCAGTAATATTTTATTTCTTTGCAATAAAACAGCATTTGGAGTTGTGAGCCTTACAATCTTTCACACAAGTGACTGAAAGCTCTCAGAGAAACTATATGGTGTTTATTTCCATTCAAAGCCTACTGCACACCATTAAACCACTCTAGCTGATTTCTGAGACTCTGGTGCAAGTCAGAAATCAGACTCTCAAAATGAGTTTCAAAGTTTGCTTAATTTGCTCTAAACCTCTGGTTCCATCTTCCCTTCCTGCCCTGCTGCTTTTCTCAGGCCGTGGTGAACCAGCTCAGCTGATTTGTCCAAATGAAAACAATTTTCTGGGAAGATCACCTTCCAGTCAGACCAAGAAACTAATACAATTCTCCACACAACTGCTGAAGATAATGCCAAGAAAAATTAGGCAAGCATCTCCACTCTCCTTTGAGGAGTGAAGCAGCTCTAGAAGTCATCTGTGACACCGCATTTCACGAGCCATTTGTGGAAAAATCTGTTAACTGTAAACTTGATGTCAGCAATAACTGTATTTACGCACATGGAAATGTGCATCTTTGAAAATTGCTTTCCTGAAGAGAAAAAAATGTGCAGTGTCAATAGCCCTTGTTTGTACTTCTTTACGTTTTCTTCATTTTGATGGATTTAGAGTGACTGAGTGACTTTCTCACTTCCATTTACCCAGTTCTGACCTGTGCTACCTCCACTGCATGCAAAAATCACAAAATCATAGACAGAGGAAATCAGAGGCTCAGGAAACAAGGAGTCCATTATGTAACTACTGAAAGGGTTTTCATGTCCTGGCACAGCTGTCCAGGGAGGTGGTGGAGTCACCATCCCTGGAGGTGTTTAGAAGGCAGGTGGATGAGTTTCTTGGGGACATGGTTTAGTAAGGGGACAGGGATGGTTGGACTTGATCTCAGAGGTCTTTTCCAGCCAGATGATTCTGTGATTCTATGATTCTACACATGCACACACACACACACACACACAACCTGGGCTGTAGATGAGCTGAAGGGTAGTGGCTTGTTCTAAGCCAGAAAATCCAGTTCTTTCATGATTGCCTATAATGCTGATTATGATCTGATTAACGGCCAATTTCATGATGAGAACATTATTCAGATTTCTTTGTAATGTGGGCTACCAGAAAGCTTTGCTCTTAATTACACTGATGCTTTAATTGTATAGTTCTACAATGCTGATTGGAATTGTCAGTCTGTGAATATGATTATTGCACATTAATGCTAAGTGTATAGTAATGTATGATACGAGCATGATTTGTATTCTTGATTCTACTGTATTTAATTATTGTTAATGTATTCTTTATTAGAAGCAGATGGTCTGTTCAATGGAAGCATTCTTGTACTGTGTGTCTGCACCTATCAAAGCAATCCAGACCACGATAATGGGTTAGGATTGCATTGTTGATGTTCTGCACATAGTTACTGATTTAAATCTAATGCAATTTAATTGGCTGCAACGTAGGTATTCTGCGTTTGCAGGAATGTTTTAAGAGCTGAAGGGCAAACAAGGAATTATCTTATTGATGCACTTGTTGGTATATGTTCAGCAGACTAAATGTTAAACAGTAACTACAGTAAGACCCTCTGCTGCAATCTAACCTTACAATACCAGTATTTGTCTGGAGTCAATTTCATCTGACCTTACTTATTTAACCTGTGCATTTAAGTTCATTACCTTCTTATCTTTACTTTGCTGAAGTGAAAGACTCTGTTCAGACAGCTACTGTGACAATCAGGTGACAGTGCTGATACCAATCACAACCAAAACTTGTTAGCTCTATCCACTGCCAGCACTACAGTGTAGGTTCCATTTTCCTTCTTAAAAAAGTTTGGCATGTAAGGAAGCCAACCCAACTCCTGCAGAGCCGTTAATTTGTTAACAAGTCCCTGGGAGATGTTTTCCTTCAAAAAAGAAGATTAGCCATTGTGACTGATTGAAGTCTAACTGTGAGGACTGGGGACTGGCTTTCTCCATGCCATATTTGTATCTCCTGCACTTTAGCATCAACATGTGACAGCTCTACTCATAAAATGAACAAGTGGCCTTTGAGATGCCAAAGGAGATGCCTACCAGCACTGTCGAATCCTCTCTACTTGAGGTCCTGGTCCAAGACTCAGAGTACAAAGGATGTGACACAATGTCGTGGGTAATTTAAAGACCAGATAAATCTTGCTAGTGAGAGAGAACAGTTTCAAACTACTCTTCTTCCAACGACCTTGATTGAGGAATGACATGGAGAAAGCATTGGTAGCTTATACTGGTTTCTTAACACCTTTGACATTATGGGGTGCTTCCTCCTCTGAAAGCAGTGGGTTTTATCTCTGGGAGCAGTCTTTACCAGCCCCAGATGGCAGGTATTGACATGCCCATCCTAGCACAACTATTTGAGCAGAGTGTAATCTTTCCCAAACACACAAATTTACCTTTTATAAATAAGTGATCAGAAAGCCATGGGCCACCCACACCAGAAACTGGCTGGGTGCAAGCCACCACGTGTCCAAAAGCCATTTACTGCATTAATGCAGGCCTAGACCTGAGCTAATAAGACCTGCTGAGAATCCCAGTATTAGTACAATTATGCTTTCACAGTGTCTTGTTTTTATTCTTAAATATTAGATCTCACAGGCTGACCTTCTCATTATTTAGTTTCTCACTTTAGTATGTATAGGAAGAATTTATCACAAATAGAAGATAAAATAGCCAATCAAAACCTTCTCCAAAGTAGTAATAATGGATTTAGCAGCTTATGGTAAACAGAGAATTAAGGATTTCATTCCACTAGTCTTTTATTTGTCTTTAAGCTGACATGCAACATAATTTTGCTGTTCAGAATAACAAACCTTAATTGACAGACTTCTGCCTAGTATTTTATTCCAAAGAATTGATGTTTGTATTTAATATCATACTGTCATTATCTTGTTTCCTCCACAGTGAGAAGAGCTGTCTGCTTTCTGCAGGTGCAAAGGACCAGCTAAATACACAACAGCCCTCCCCCCCCCCCGTTATCCTTCCTATCAGCACACACAATGATCACTGGTTATGATGCATAATTACATGGTTGCATGTATTAAATGTTGTTACATTGCATGGCAGCACGTTTTAACAGTTAGGAACTCACATATCAAAAGTCTTATAGGCATTTTAGTCACATTTTGAAAAGCAACCTCTTTTTCCTGGAGTGAAATATGTTTTTAGCACAAGTTAACTTGTCTAATGAACAAAAATAATTAACAAATAATTAACAAAGTGCAGAAAAACATGTTTTTCTCTTTTTTTTTTTCCCCCTGTGCTACCATCTGGTTTGCTGGTAGCCTAGAAACTCGATCTGTTGCTAGCTACCTGAAGGGTTGGGAGGAGTGGAGAGGGGAAAGGAAGGTTGATATTCACTATTTGTTTTAACATGATGTGTTATACATGCTCCAGAGCTAGTGCTCTAAAGTTATACAGCTGTGTACAAAAGCAAAAAATCAAAAGAATTAATAATAATTATGAATTAATAATCAGAATTATTTTTAATTACTATTAGCAAGTCAATATTGATTTTAAGAATGATTACTAGTCTGAGGCCCAAACAACTGGAAAACTTAAGATGCAACTTCTCTTCTCCTTCCGCATAAAATGGAAATTTGCTTCCCAAGTTTATTTGCCTATACCAGGAAATTCAGAATTAAGAATACACTTATAAGAAAAACAAGTATTTGAAAACGTGTGAGCACCTAAACAAGACATCCTAAAAACTAAAACCCTTAACTGAGCTGAGGAACTAGAAGGTTTTTTATCTATTAATCATCCCAGAATTCCAACCAGCACTTACAGCCAGTAAATGTCATTAGAGATATAAAGTACTCTCATAATGCAACATTAACCTACTCCCAGCAGCCAGGATTAGCCATTGGTCTCCCGACATGCTGATGTGAAAAGAAATATTAAGAAATATACCTTCATTTGCATCATTGGCTGCAACATAAATCTACAGAGTGCTGAAAGAATTAGACAGAGTAGATTATGCAAAGAATCCAGTCAAAATTAATGTAAATAAAGATGGATACAAAAAACTTTGACTAACAGTTATTCTTCATTTGGCAATGCAAATTAAGGTTTTGGAGTCATTGCTCTATTATTGTGACACTTGTGTAGCTGTGATTTCTGAAACAAAAGGCAATGATAACAGTGCTTTTTAGGACAACTCTTCAGTGCAGGGACGACTGTACACACTTTTTAAAAAAAATATTACATCTTTTTGTCATTTTTCTAGTACTTCAGTATTTTAAATTGTGCTGAGTTTATCTCAAGAACAGAAATATACTGAATGAGAAAAGAAATTGATTCAGGTCAATTGGTGGCATCAGTATGTGAGGAGAAGTACCAGAGGGGAATGAGAAATAACAGGAACTGAATTCATCCTGGTACCTTAGTGACTTATTGCCAAGCCAATTTGATATCAAAAATCATCAACCAAAAACATTTTCATTCTTAAGGACAAAGCTTTCATTGAGGTACCCTTAAAGATTTAAGAAAGAGAGAAAAAGTTCTATGTGGAATTAGAATCAAGTTTAAATAAATCAATCTACCTTAATCTAACAACACAGCATCTCTCCAGGAAATCAGGTGACAATGTTATCACAATGTAAAGTCACTAAATAACTAAAAGTGCGTGGGGTGGAGCCCTGCAGGCCTTACAACAATGAATATTGCCATCTTTCTGTTATTTTCTCTGCCAAAGCTGGGGGGTAATCAAGGGATCAAGTTTGCAGAAAAGGTCAGAGCATTAACAAGTGTTTAAGGGACTTGAACAGAACTAAAGCAGCAGCTTCCATGGCAACAGCCAGGAAAAAAAAAACATAAAAATCAAAGTATATTATCAAGTAAAGAAATACAGCTCTAACTCTCCAAAGAAGTAGGTCTGGGATGCGGGGATGTACAGGTTGCCTAAGCAACCCAGGAATGACCAGTAACAACAATTTCAGTCGAAGGAGGGAAACTAAGATAACGATTCTGCCCATGTCCTTTGCTTTGTCTCAAATTTAGTGGCAATGAGGAAGTGTTCTGTCAGTGGGAAGAGTGATTCTGGTTCAATTGAACAACGTGCAATTCAAAATTAAAAAAAAAAGAAATCACTCTTGCATTTCTATATTATCTATTGATCGAAAACACATTTTACCCTTTTTTTTTTCTGTTCTTTATCCTCCCTAGCCTTGGAACAGATTGTACAGTGTTCAGATAAGATTATGTTCCAATGCAACTGTAAACTGACACCTTAAAAAATGGGAACACTGCCAGGTTATTCAAAATTAATATAACCACGAGTTCACCAAATGTTTTCCTTTAAATTGAGAAAAGTATCGATTTACATGCCAGTTTTATTATCTGTAAGTATTTACACAAGATTAACCGCTTGATTTTATATTTCAGTAAGCAAATATTGGAAAGGGCCAACTGCTGAAAATGTACAAAGTCTCTCAGAGTTTGTAGGCCTTAAAACTGTAGTGAGATCCCTAAACAGAGAGGAACCAACTGTCTTAAAATGAATATTAAAGCAGGTTAAAAGCAGAATCAAACTCTGAAAATTAATCTATCTTCAATTACTTAACATATATATAATTTATATAGATACACAGAAATACAAGAACTCTTATGCTCAGAATCTGGTCATTTAAGCTATTTTAATAAAATTGTATTTAGTATTTGGCATTAGTTATTTATATAAACTTCATTTAAACTTGGGGTAAAGATGTTAAAAGATCAGAATTGGCCCTCAAGTAAGTTACTGACTTGCTGCTAAAAGGACAGACATCTTTTGCTTGGCACAGTAGATAATTTTTCTCAAATGTATTTTAAGTTCTTATGGTTTTGCTTTCAAAAATGTTCATGAATTCTCAGTATGAATGCTTGAGAAAAGTGAATTTTCATTACATGAAAAAAAAAAATGTGTAAGATAAATAGACTGTTCTTTTCCCCAAAAGATAACGTAAACTGGATTAAAAGGTTTACATCTATCTAACCAGGAATCTAATTAAATAACTTGTGGCTGTCATGACCAGTCCAGTAATGAAAAAACAGCTCAAATTTCAAGCGGAAGGCCAAACCTATTTGAACTGTGAGAGCAAATTATTAAAGAAAGAAAAAGAAAAGAAAATAGAAAAAGAGCACATTTACAAATACTGACTGTTCACACCAGGAGAGCAAAATCCTCTGTGTGATTGTGGCCTTATTCACCTCAGAAATTTGTCTGCAGGAATACTTTAAACGTATAAAATTTATATTAAAGTTCTCCCCTTAAACATAAATACATCCAGAAATATCTAAATTAAAACATCCTAAATATGTGCTCAGGGTTGTGTTCAAATAATTTTGCAAAGTTCTAAATGTAACAATTTGGATTTCATCTTCCTGTCTTCATATTTTAACTACAAAATGTGTCAGCCCATTTCAGAGAGAGCTGTGAAGCTTCTTCCACTTGCATTTGGGCCTCTATTATCAGTGAAGATGTCATTGTTCAAAAGAAAGGGATCTCAGTCATTATCAAGAGCTTATGTTACAGCTAAGTCATTGGAAATCTGATACGTAACATTTCAGTTACTTTAATCAATGAAATAGTGATAAAAAGAAACTTTTTATTTATAGAAAACAATAATAAAGCTGGGAAAACTTTCCTGAATATAGCAAAAAAACAATAGTTTTAATCATTCAGACTTCAAATCATGAAAAGAACACTCTTCAGACAAGACAAAAGTATTAGGAGATGTTTTGGAAACACTGATCACCTAAGAACTGCACATTTCCTGAACAAGGAGAAGACTTTTGCTAGCAGAAGTGAAAACCATCCCCTTAGCTTTTCAGACAGAAAATCTCACTAAAGCTTTTAAACAAAACCACACATTTTGACATCTATAAGAGCTCTAAATAATTTCACACCTCTACAAAAAAAAGGCCTTCTGTGTTTTCTCTCATTTCTGTGGTTTTCCCACTCTTATTCTTTCATATCATTCACTCTTTTTCTTTCAGTGAGTCTGAGTGAACGATTCATTGTGATTGATTGACACGAGCTATTCTTATTTTTGCTGCACGCTGGTAATTCTAATTTATTTGTCATTTTAAACTCGCCATGTTTTTGCAAGATGTTGTTTTTTTTGGGTTTTGGCATTTTTTTTTCCTGTACAAGTAGATCACGGAAGTGTGAGCATTGGACACATTTCAAAATTCAAACTGTGTTGCTTAGATGCTATGCCACAAAAAAAAAAAAAAAAGGAAAGAAAAAGGCTGTTGTTTCTATTCTTGGACCTTAAAAGTATAATCATACAGTGGCTTGAATAAGCCAAACTTTTGGGGAAGTGTTTGGAGACAGCTTGCAAAAATGTAGGACACAGGGAACAGTGCAAAAAAATTAGCCATAGTGCAAAAAAATTAGCCATTACCTTTCCAGGCTACCTGGACATATCCCAGGTAACTCAACAAGTGGAAAATACTGCAGTATCACCTGTCTACTTCAGGTTTCTAAGTGTTTGGGGTGCAAATGTTTGATGGCCTATGGATTTCTTTTAAAATAGATTGTGAAAAGCAAAATAACAAAAGCAAGTCATCCTTAGAATTATTATGAAGGAATGTGAAAAAGTCAGAAAACAGAGGGACATGGTTCAGTAAGGGGACAGGGACGGTTGGACTTGAGGATCTCAGAGGTCTTCTCCAATCAGATGATTCTATAGTTCTATACACAAATCCTCCACAAGCAATTCCAAAATTCCTTCTAGACAAATTTTTCTGGAAAAATTGATAAGTGTGTGTATATAAATGAATATGTGTAAAATACATATAAAAAAGAAAAGTATTCTTTACCATAAATCCTAACCTAAATCACCTCATAGTTCAGTTTTAACCCATTATTTGTGGCCTGTGCATGTGGCTGACCCGAAACCAGAAATCCCTAATGTGAGCCTTCCCAGGCAGCTGCTCCACGAATGCCAGCTCCATTTAGCAGCTGTAGGGTCAGGGGGAAATAGATGGGTTTGGAAACACAGTATGTCAGTGTTTCCAAAATATTTTCCTGGATTTTTTTTTTTTTTTCAGAAGAAATTTTTCTTAAAAAAAATGGATTTGTTCCAATTTGAAACTAAGCCAAATTAAAAAGAAAGAAAGAAAAAAAAAATACATCTGTGAACCGTAAAGCCTGAGATTCAGCCAGCCCTTTTCCTGTGGCATAATTTTTTTTCTTTTCTGAACTCTTTGGTGCCACTGTGGTCTGATTCCTGTTCTCCCTTTCTCTGGAGTCTTCCTGCTCCATTCAACAGGACTTTTCTCCCCTCATAAAGTTTCCCATTAGGTAGTTTTCTCTTAACCACTCTCTGCAGCCCATGTTGTTCTTTTGAGTCCTGCGTTTTTGTAAACTAACCTCAACCTCACCAGGGAAGAAAAGCATAAGGATGCAATGTTGCTAGTGAGGAATGCTTTATTTTTATCTATGTTTGTATCTATGCTTTATTTTTATCTATGTTTTCCTCTACCTGTCTGGAGAAAAGCAGCCCCTAAGGCCCTCTTGCTGAAGTGTCACAGAAGCCCTTACAAAGTTTACTATTACTAAACAGGATTTTGTGCTCTCAGCTTTTTTAGCAGGGTTTTTGTAATCCCTGTACTCCATGAGGAAAGATTAAGTCCCAATGACATTAATAAGGAGTGGTGGATATTTTGGATATGACAATATATCTGACTTTAGAATCATTAATCAGTCTTTCCAACTTTGTAAATCCTGCAATAAAATTGTGACAATTACTAATACTGTTATTTTCCTATCTGCTGACAGTTATAATGATAATCAAGTTCAAGCTTTTATCCTGAAATGAAATCACCAGAGCAATGGTGTAGTCTGAGATGGGTGTACACAGTGCAACTATGACAAACATAAATAGGGTAGGGCAAAGAGATGCCTCTGTCTAAGGAGACAGTCGAGAAGACAGATTGTCAAACCATTGAGCCTCACTGGCATCTGAATTCACAGCAAGTAAGAAGTTTTTTCTATTTCAAGTATATTACAGGGGTGGATTTTAGTGACAGATAAGTTCCTTCTGCTGCCTTTAAAACTCCAGCCCACCTTTCTCTCTCTCTCGAGCAAAAAAGCTATGGAATGCAGAGTGGAGAGCATCTGAAAATAAAAATCTCAGGAACAGGCAAGAATGGGCAGTGTTTTACATGATTCTTGCCCTTAGACTGATGAATTTTAGCTTGTGGACAGACAAAGTCGCTCCAATGTGAAATTACCATTTCAAAATGATGGTACACACGATTTAAAACAGTATTTTACACCATAGAATCATAGAATCACCCGAGCTGGAAGGGACGGACAAGGATCATCGAGTCCAACTCCTGTCCCTGCACAGGACACTCCCAACATTCCCACCACGTGACTGAGGGCAGTGTCCAAATGCTTCTGGAATTCTAGCAGACTCAGTGCCATCAACTAAAAACCATCAGCCAACATTCAGCTAAAAATCACTTTGCCCAAAACACTGGAAATCTGCAACAGATGTTGATTTTCTGCCCATGTCAGTGTCTTGTTCTGCTGGCTGCAATTCCTGTAGTCAGATGGCTCTCTTTCAACTCCATTCATACATTCCAACAGGTCATACTTTGTGATGCCTCTAGCAACTAATTAAAGTTTTATTTCAGACCTCTAATAGCTCAATCAATAATTTAGGGAGAAAAGAAAACATTTTCTGGGAAAGCATTAGCATTAGATTCACTGAAGCTGTGTCACTCCTTCTGGCCATATTTAATTTCAGCAAGATGAACAAAGAGAAAACACAGTGTAGCTCAATACCATACAATTTGTGTTGCAGTCTCAGTTTTGTATCACAGAACACTTCTAAATAGCTTTTCTGCTAAAGCAATAATCAATTAGTACTAAAGCACATCTGTAGCAAAACAAGATGGTCTCCTTGGAATTGGATCAAAATTAAATTTTGAAAATATTGTCCTATTCCTGTACCACTTTCTTTTGAATACTACAATTAAGGAACTTATAAACTTCATTTCCAAATTCCATTGGATAAGTGATATGGAGATAGGAAAATTTTGAAATAATAGCCTCCAGAGGGAATCTTGGACATCCAAACTTGCTTGCTTTAACTCATATATCATTAATATCTCATGGTTAAAGAAACCTCAGTAGTGATGTCTAATTGCCAGGAAATTATTTGGATTTTTTTTTTTTTTTTGAAGGCAAAACCTATTTAAGCATTCAGAAGTGCATCTGATTGCAGACAAGAGAAAGAAAATCAATTAAAAGAATGGTAAAACAAACACAGGAATAAAAATATGGCTAAGCATTAGGCCCAGGTGCAACTGTTAGCTGGGAAAAAGGTCACACAAAAGTTGTCTGAAATGGCCTAAAAACAGAAGTCTAAAATTGATACTTGTAACAGAAACCTATAAGCATCTGGTTAAAATATTAAAGATAATAACAGCATAAAAAAAACTGGTGGAATTTTAGACTTGCTTGAAAAAAAAGGACAAAGAAGAATCATTTAGTGAAAGGTTTAGATTTAGGCACTGCATTCATACATGGAAAACATGTTGGACTCCAAAACGTTTCCCTCTAATTTGCATTGCTTTAGCTCAACCAAGGGGAAAGGCACCACCTATCAGAGTTTACAAAGGTGGGAGGAATCCCCTAAACCCAATGCAGTTGAGGGAGAAAAATCTCTGGTGCCTCCCACTGTCATAGCAATAACAAAGAGGAAATTACTTTGACAAGAAAATGAATTGTCATACTTAAAGAAGTCAAGAGAGCCAGCCAGGAGCCCCCTGCTCCTGCCTCTGGAGGAGAGTTATTTCAGGTGTGATTGTACCTGGCAACAGTCTGCTGTGTGATTTGGACAGAGCATTAGTAGTTAAGACTGAGCTTATCTGCTTGTGCTGGGTCGAACAGGCTGGCCTTGCAGAATCTGTAGCTGGCAAAAGGAAGGACCTCAAGGAAAAGCCTCTGCTGCAAAACTGAATTTACTGATCTTAGAACCTCGTATGTCCAGAGGATTCTGGCTGTCCATGGAAGTTATGTTTTGGTACATGGAAGGAATAAGTTCATAAATTACTCTGAGCTGTATAAACAGCTGAAGTTTTTTGTGTTTGCCTTTTTTTTTTTTTTTTTCAAAAATAAATTCCAAAATGCCTTTCTTCTCCCACTTTGCTTCCAAGTCTCTTGTTTCCTGGATCTGTTTTTCCTCTGGGCAAAGGAACCAGACTATTGGCCCTTGCAATTCCTTAGATTACCATGTAACATGGAATGCATACCATCCTTCAGAGGATTATACAGGAGATATTCATTACACAGGTCTTAACCTAATTTCTCTGAGAGTTTTTCTTTTTTTTTCAGTAAACTGAAGCATTCTGCCATCTTTTATGATTATTTGGCATTGCTGCTGGAAAGAAATGGGATGTTGGCAGATGCTATATATAAATAGACTTTTCCAGCACAATGATATTTGAAATCCTGGTTTACTCAAGAGAATAATCAATTCTTTGTTAAAGCAGCTTTCATGTGAAAAAAAAAATATCCTCAGAGTTTAACATCATTCATATGTCTCCATCATTTGGAATTTAAAGAAACAACAACAAAGAAACTGAAGCACATAGAGACAAGTACAGTATTGACAGCAGAGCTGGCATCTATATATTAAGAAATTTACAAAAATTGAAGTGTATTAAGTTTATGTAGATCACCACTGTATTGAAGTTCATTTCAATAATAACATCACAAGGAACAGAGTTGAAATTCTATGTAAAAAGGCTTTGTTAATCCCAATTCATCCAAATTCAAGCTTACTTCAGAAATACATAGAAATCTTCTGAGTGCTTCTTCCCATTGACAAATCAATTTCTGCTTCCTTCTAGTTCTTGAAGCATAGTCTGACTTCACACTTTTCCAAGTGTCTTTGATGTGAAAATGATCAGAAAGTCATGAGGAGCAAGATGTTTAACCTGTTTTACTATAGAATCCGAGCTGATATAACACAAAAATAAAGTATGCAGCTCTCAAACACACATTCTGTAACTTGATAGATTTACTTTTGGTTTCTTTAAACAAGAAACCAAACGAATATGTTGAAGTTATTAAATAGTCTGCATCAATTTTTCCAGTTTTTATTGGGAATGGAACTCAGTCATGAATACTTAACAGTTTATACTTCACAGCAGTTAATTATAGCTGCGCCTATACTGTGGCATAGCAAGTGTGGAGCAATATTCTGTGGACATTTTTGGCCATTGACCTCAGCAATGTATCACAGTATCACAGTGTCATAAGGTTGGAAAGGACCTCTGAGATCATCAAGTCCAACCTATAACCCAACACCAACACCAACCCATCATCTAAACCATGGCACTCAGTGCCTCATCCAGTCTCCCCTTAAACCCCTCCAGGGTCAGTGACTCCACCCCCTCCCTGGGCAGCCCATTCCAATGACCAATCACCCTTTCAGTGAAGAACTTTTTCCTCACATCAAGTCTAAACTTTCCCTGAGGAAGCTTGAGTCCATGCACTCTAGCTCTGTCACTGGTCACCTGAGAGAAGAGACCAACCCCTGCCCGACCTCAACCTCCTTTTAGGGAGTTGTAGAGAGCAATGAGGTCTCCCCTGAGCTCCTCTTCTTTAGACTAAACAGCCCCAACTCCCTCAGTCACTCCTCATAGGGCTTATGTAATGAATGTTCAGACCTTGCTGAAAAATTTCTGAATAAGGAGCCTAGCTTGATTGTTGTTATAAATAACCCAGGTATTTCTTCGGGACAAGCAGCATAAACTAATCCATTTACCCTTAAACTACACAAACAGATTGTTTCATATACCCAAAATAAAAGAGATCAACAGTAATACTCGTAGGAATTAATGTAAAAAGCAGCATTCTTATTTGTAATCTTTGCACTCTTCTTTTTTCATAACCTGTGTATCTGAAAAGCATTGTTTCTCTCCTATCTAAGTGCAAATAATAACACTTTCTGCTGGCTGATTCTTGAGTAGTGGTTACATCTCGCTTTGGCAGAAGACAGTGGCCCTCAAAATGCTGTACATCACAACTGTGACCCATGGAAATCTTTCAAGCTTTACCATTTGACCTAGGCTTTGGATAATGGTTTCTTTGGGTTTGGCTCTTAGTAACCAAAAAGCCATTCCTCTGCCTAATGGAGCTGTGCATTTTCAGCAGCTTCCAAAAGGTCTTTGACTGAAGCCCCTATGAAATTCTTTTGCTCAGCAATATTGACTTACACAGCAAACAAAATTTGGACTTCCAAGTCTTATCTATGTTAGAAAATTTGGGTGTGTGCTTAGAGCTCAGTAGGCACTGCTGATAATTCCATGCATGAACACTTCCATTTTGAGATCAGTCCCTTTATTCTAGTTAGCTTAATTAGCTGTAAGATGTTTCATTATGTCCATTTCTACATTCCCTTGAAATATAGTTATAAAATTTCACTTGCAACAGTCCCATGAGGTAAGTGGCTACAGAAAGAGGTATAAATTGGAGATTTTTTTCAATTACTGCAGTCAAGTTCCAAGGACATCATGCACAATAGGTACTATACAGTGGTCCTCTCTCAAGAAAACACTTTAATTATAGGTTTCTGGCAGAGATCCAAAGGAAAGCTGGCTATCATTACTGGCTGAAGCCTTTCATCTAGTTAAATTCAGAAAAAGCAATGCAGAGCGGACAAAGCAAAGTAATTACCATTATCAGGAGGAAATACAATACCAGAGCTGGTCTTTGCTCTCCACAAGAGATGTGCTCTTTTGTTAAGAAAACGGTCTTGAGCTCTGTGTATTCACATAGCTAGGCTAGAGCATGTGTGAATATTTAGTAACCTTTTCTTTCTTTGCAAACAATGCTTAGCAGGGCAAACATCATGTGTTTGATGTCTCTCATTAACCCTAAATTCAAAGCAAAAGCACAATGCTCTTCAGCACACATACAATTCCTTTACCAGTATTACCTGTATGCACTGAAGTATCTTATCTGCATTATATTGATAAAGGGACCTTCATCTGTTGTTTCATAATGAAGCAGTTATTTAAGCTGCTATTGTATGAAATAAATTGGATGAGTGTTACAACCAAGTCTCCACTATTATTGTGAATTAATAGTGAAATGTATGCATAAACTCACACAAACAAGCTTATTAAATCCTTGGGAACTTTTAATTTCATGCAGGTGAAATGTTTCTCTCCATTACCTGAAAAACACACTGCATTTAATCTCCTGTTCCCCATGATGCTAAATGGTGAGAAGAGAGCTAATCACCTAAAAGCTTTGTTGCTATTTAATACTTGTGCCTCTGGAGCTGCAGGGAGATATTTTGCTTTTCTTGGAAAGACAACATCCCATTCTATCAGCTTTGTGTACACATCTCAGTTGCCTTTAAAGGAACCGCTCAGAATATCACCCAACAGCTGGTGACTCCTGCACTCCCAGCATGGTCTCACTTGAAATGCCCAGTCTGAGGAGGAGCACAGACTGTCCCTCTCCTTGAAATAATGCAATTCCCAACAGGTGCAAAATACCACAAAAATAGTAAGCAAGGTCTACAAAGAACGAGGTGAAGACCCTTCTCCCATCACTGGGTGATTCAGACTCACTTGCAATTCCCTTTTGAGGGCCTTCACATAGACCATGGAGTCTCACCGGTGTATTTTGCTTTCTGAAACAGTTGGTGCTTTACAATGAACCTCAGGACAGAAGCAATTATTTAGCTGATAAGTGTTCTGTTCGATTCCTAATACTTCTAAATCACATATTTCATTCAGCATATAATCTCAAAGAGACTTTTTTCAGATTAATTTTATTTTGGCACTGAAGAAAATGAAAATATTTGGGTGTGTGCTGCAAAATGCTTCCAACACCTCATGGATCTGACTTTTCACATCACTGAACAAGTGACCTAAGCTACCATTAATTAAAATTGCAAATTTTCCAGTATTGTTTCATAACCCGTTAAGGAAACACTATTTCCTGTCCTTCTGGGAAGAGTTGAAGCAATTCAAGTCAAGGAACAGAGCCCTGGCCAGCCAGTCATGGCAAGAGCCTGAACCTCTTCAGCTTCTGCTAAAAAACAAAAGCTGTAAACACTATTTCATAAAAACCTGGTGAATTTTTCTTACCTGATCTGTGGGTTGCTTTATATTGATGTTATTTCCTTTGTTGCTTATGTAAGTTAAGATTTTTTGGAAACCAATTTTTTTCCTTTAAACTGATTTTCTGATGGTTATGTAGGAAACTCATAGTTATTTGAAACATGGTTTCATCCCCCTTTTTATAAGAATTTTGCAATGCTTTTGAAGAACACAAAAACAGATATGTTTTCATTCTCTTTCAGAATGATGGACTTTGGTGAACTTTTAGTATCACCAGGCATCTTTCTCAATTATTTTTCAAGGAGAGGTGAATAATTTTTTTCTATGAATTCATGAATTATGCATAGTATTGGATGCTATGCTCAGTCATGTGATTATTAATACCTTTCACACAGTTCTTAAATATTCAAGGTTGTCTTTTTTCCTAAGCAGCCGAATAATTTCTTCAACTCCATCTGAAGGTTTTGATCTTCTGTGCAGTAGTTTGCATTGCTCAGTGCTCCCCTGGGCCTGAAGGGGGAGGTAGCCATCCAGCCAGTTGCTCAGCACCTCCCTTCCAACCCAAACCATCCTATGATTCTATATAAGGGAATAATCAAGAGCCACTCCACCACCCCTTATGTAGAAATTCTCCTCCATCTTGGCGAAACACAAACAAGCAACCAGACAATCAACACTTCCACACACTCAGTCCCCACCACTGGCATTTACTAGATTTAGATAATTTTTACCTCTTTCACACTTCCTTTTATTTCTTATTTTGGCTACTTTTGGTTTGTTTTGTCTCATTTTTGCTACTATTCATCTCAATCCTGCTGCTACATGGAGGTGAAGGCAACATAGCGTGTGAAATTTAAGGGTTGCAGGAAACTCAGCCATACAAGGAGAGATTAGAGTATTGAAGGCTACAAAGTGTGGATGATCTACTGAGTTACAAAGCTCTTGCTCCAAGTTGTTCTCAGCTCTTCATCTGGTGAGGCCACACCTCGAGTGCTGGATTCAATTCTGGGGCCCTCACTCCAAAAAGGACATTGAGGGGCTGGAGAGCATCCAGAGAAGGGAACGAGGCTGGGGAAGGGGCTGGAGAACAAGGCCTATGAGGAGCAGATGAGGGACCTGGGGGTGTTTAGTTTGGAGAAGAGGAGGCTGAGGGGAGACCTCATCACTGTCTGCAACTGCCTGAGAGGAGGCTGTGGCAGAGCGAGTGTCGCTCTCTTCTCCCAAGTGACAGGACAAGAGGAAATGGCCACAAATTGCGCCGGGGGGATATTGGGAAGAATTTCTTTACCAAAAGGGTGCTCAGGCCCTGGCACAGCTGCCCAGGGAGGTGGTTGAATCACCATAGCTGGAGGTGTTTATAAAAATGGGTAGATGAGTTTCTGAGGGACATGGTTTAGCAGATGATAGGTGTGGTTGGACTCAATAATCTCAGAGGTCTTTTCCAGCCGAAACATTCTGTGATTGTATGATGTGCCCTCAAGTTGTTCCAGGCAAGGTTTAAGCTAGATATTGGGAAATATTACTTCTGAAAGGACTGTCAAGCACTGGAACAGCTGTCCAGGGAAGTGCTGGAGTCACCACCCCGGAGGTATTTAAGAGAAGTGTAGATGTGATGCTTAGGGCCACGGTTTAGTGGTGATCTTGGCAGTGTTAGATTTACGGTTGGACTCGATGATCTTAAAGGTCTTTTCCAATTTAAATAACTCTGTCATTCCTTGTGATTCCTGGGACTACTGAAGTCCCTGGGGTACTGAGGTCCCCTTGCCCTAGCTGTCCCTGATGCCAGTCGTCACAGAAGTGCTAAGTGCTCCACAATTGCAAGATTGGACCTGAATGTCCAGAGGGCTGGGTTCTTGGGTTACGCCTTTGATCAAGAGACCAGAGATGTCCCTCCTGAGCATCACAGTCCTTTGCAGCAGCAAGTGCTGTATGGAGAGCATCCAGAGCTAATTACCAGTCTTGAAGCCCACCCAGCTTCTTCTTCAGCTCTCAGCCAGGGTGACACCAGGAAGCACAAGTTCTCTTTGCATTTTCCATGTGTTCAACAGTTGGACAAAGCCTCTTCTCCCCAAGGTCCTTGGGTGGCCCGGGGCGACATGCACCCAGCTGCAGTGGAGTCAGAGCCTCCCTGTCCTCCTCCAGCAGCAGCCACAGAAGCAGCAACACCTTCCTCCTGGTCCTGCTCGCTCTCACCTTGCCCACACACCATTCAGGAGTTTTTTCCATCCAACTCCACGCCAAATTACCAGCACCAATTTCATTTATCTCCTCATTTTACTAAACTCTTTGTACTGCTACTAATTCAGCAGGATTTGGGACACATTCCAAACAAGAAGTATCATCCCTTTTTAAGAAATTGTGTCTAATATAGTAATAAATATTTAAAATAGTATGACTGTATCACCTTTATTAGAAGTGAAAGCTTAAGTTAAAAAACAGGATATCAAAGGAAAAATTTTATTTCTTTGCTCTTTGTGTCTCCCAGTAGCAGCAATGGACAGCTTTTCTGTGATTTTTATTCAGGAGCAAGATCTCACTGGAAAAACTGATCACTTCTCTTTCTTTTTTGAGGCCCAACTTAAAGTTCAGGTTATGAGCACATTTTGCTTATTGGGAACATAATCCTGCCAATATAAATTATATTTTTACTGAGGAATATAAATGAAAAATCCAGGGAATTTCAGAGAAACCTAGGAAAATAAAAAGCAAATTAATCACTGATTACTAGAGCTCAATAGAAGCTGTTGGGTCTGAGGTTTTCCCCACATTTTAAGATTTTGAAAGTCTTACTTTCTTTCAAAAACAGACCAGGGTTAAAAAAAAATCCATTTTCTTAAAAAGATATATTTTTTCACATTTGTTGAAAAATCATCCATAGGTGCAATCTGTTTATTTTATATCAAAATATAACACCCAGTGTCATTCACAACCTCACGATAGGAATGGAGGTGTCTCAAGCTTCTAATTTGCTAATCCTCATGCATGGCAGTGAGTCGCAGACTCCCATTCTTGTTTGACTCCAGCAAAATGACATATCCTGACAAAATGAATATATCTACTAACTCTATTAATCAGTATAATGCAGGACAAAGTGAAAGGAATATTTTGATTTATATGTTTTGCTGGGTTTTAAACAAACTGCAGGCAAAGGTGTAAATAAATTAAAGTGGGGCTCTTGTAGAGAGCACCCTGCATAGTGGGAAGAGAGGTGAGCTTAACCATGGTGCTCCCAGGGAGGGGAGATGATGTCCTTCTGCAAAGAGCACTTCCAAAGGCATTGCTGTACATCCGATAGCCCTCTTGTGCCAAACACAACCCTAAGAAACTAACAGGAAATGAGCATATAGTTGGATGATTTGCTGCTTTTTGAATTTTGTCCTTGTAACAGCAATAATATCACAGTATCATAAGGTTGGAAAGGACCTCTGAGATCATCAAGTCCAACCTATAACCCAACATTAACACTAACACCAACCCATCATCTAAACCATGGCACTCAGTGCCTCATCCAGTCTCCCCTTAAACACCTCCAGGGTCGGTGACTCCACCCCCTCCCTGGGCAGCCCATTCCAATGGCCAATCACCCTTTCAGTGAAGAACTTTTTCCTAACATCAAGTCTAAATATCTGTGGATACTGGACTATATATAAATTTCATACAGATACTGACACCCTTTCCCAAACTCTTGAACCCAAGATCTGTGCGAGGAACCCTGGGACATTGCTAAATATGTCATGACAGTGAGTAACATTTGGAGACCAAGTTTTCTGCAGAGACAATAAAGCTTTCTTCCTAAAGTAATACTAACTAGTGTGGATGCTGTTATACTTTAGCAGGAATGACCAGTACCAGACAGCAGGGAAATAATGTCATACTCTGACAGCAGCTCGATTTGAAACAGCTTTGGTGGACTGAGGAAATCTGTGTTTTAGCATTCCATTCCAGCTGGACTTCAGGAATGAAATATTGACTTAGCCAGAAAACAGACCATTACAGGGAGCGCCCCGGGCTTTTGCCTGACTAGAATGGGTTTTGATAGCTACAGCTCTGCCTCTTATTTTGTTTATGCCCATTGCTTGATGAAGGGTCTTTAGAGTTAAGTCTCTGTCTACGTTACCAGTTTATGAAGTGGGCCAGTTAGGAAAGTCATTACAAACACTGCTATTAAGAGTTTTACCTCTGATGAGTTTCTGCATTTCTGTTTAGTATGCTTCCATTTATTCTGTTAAATGTGCTCTACATGATGGTCACATGGGAAAAGGAAAGCATGCCACTTACAAAACCAAGATTTCATTGAACAGTGATAAATATAAATCTTCTTGGGGGAAAGGAACTCCTCATTGTTTACTGCAAGGCTCATATTCAGAGCACTCGGGCACTCAAAAGAACCTGTAGAAATAAGGCTAATGGAAAAAAAAAAGGTCACATAATCCCAAAACTGAGCAAAAATTTCACTTGGAAGAAGGCAGGTTTGATGGACTTGCACCTTGCCAGCCTCCATTCAATCTTGCTAACATTTCAGTAGCACTGACTGGGATGATTGGCTAAGTTTTGATGCAACAAATACATTTCTCTCCTATATGAACACAGTATTTTCATGAACTGATATCGTGCAGGTCGCTGATTATTCCAACATCTTCAAGGAGTTTTGCATATCTCTGCTTTAAAGGGAAGTGCTGTAATTTTAGAGATATTTGCTCTTAATGGAAGCACTTGTTAATATCTGAATGGCATCATCTGCAAATAGCATATTGCTGAACTAAAAGGCTTTAATGTGATAGACCAGTGGCCAAAGAACCGGTCTCCATGACAACTCTATATTAAATTTCTCTCTTACAACAATTGTGAAGACTATTCAATCACAACTCATTTGAGCTGAATCCTTCTATATTTCTAAATGGCTGTCATAAATATTTCCACTTCCGACATTTTGTCTTACGCTTTAGGAAAAAAGAAAAGCACAGGGAAATGAAAGACCGAATGAAAGGCCAACTTTGGAGAGGTCAAGATGAGTCCATTATACATCCCTGGTCTAAATTTAAAAAGAACAAACAACCACAAAATGAAACAAACCTGAAAAAAGACTATGAGTATGTTAAAATGTTAAATACAGCACCTACCCACAAAGCTCAGGCGGAGTCCATCTGCTATTGCTATGAAGATTTTATCAGATACATTATTCATCTCTGAACTTTCATCACTTATCTGAGGGGCAGATCCTTCTTAAAGAGTGAAAATACTTTTTCCTCTTATCACTGAGTGTCCATACCCACCTGTGGGCAGCAGCTTTCTTATCACGTACAAGCCATCACTCAGGTTGCTCTGTGCCTGGCAGGGGTCTGCTGCTGGACCAGTAAATGTAATACCTGCAAAGTGGAAAACACCGGGTTCCAACTGCCTTCTAGGCAATGCCCCTTTCTATTAGGGGCTTCTCCTAAAAGCTTTCAAGTCAATTTGTAACTGCATATCTAAACATAGTTCTCTTTCCTACTTGTGGGCTGATGAGAGCTCTTTGTTGGTCAGTTTTAGAGGCAGCATGACTGGTGTGAATACCTGCTTATTTGATTCCAGAGCTGGAGTATTGCAACACATAAGTAGGAAAAGAAACCATGTGTTCCTGAGAAAATGCCATCTGATATTAAGTGCAACTGCTCACCAGCTGAGGCCACCACGAGGCTCCAGCGTCTGCACTGACACTCCACTAAAAATGGGCAAATTCATGGTACCATCTCAGCTAATTGGACTCTGTCACAGGATGGATCTTCACAATCTCTGAGATCACCTCTCTGGCCATGACTACTGCCTTTCTGTAGGTGCTCCTTCCCATCAGAATCACAAGGAAATGGTTGACAGA
Source organism: Tapera naevia (assembly GCA_033556795.1). NCBI lineage: Eukaryota > Metazoa > Chordata > Aves > Cuculiformes > Neomorphidae > Tapera > Tapera naevia. Next base: position 269,384 of record JAUMJJ010000034.1, on the reverse strand, counting down.
CACAAACCTGCCAGGATGAGAACAAGACTTTATGGAATACCAAGTGAGACTTTGGAAAATGAAAGCAGACATGGGACATCAGTGCTTTCAGAAATGCTATTGCCTTCTATATTCCCCAAAATCAGTTACATGAAACTTAAAAAAATAACTGCCTGCTTCCCACAGAAAAAGCAATGTATAGAGGAACAAAAAATTACTCCTGGTTACCACCTGAGTGGCTCAAACATACAGAAATAATCCTTGTAAGAGACCCTAACCAGTCAATAAAACAGGTGTATAATTTCCTGCAAAACGCCTGTTGTGGTTTCAATCACCTCTATTTCTAAATGTCAGGTTCATATGAGCCCAAAGCTTCAGAGCAACAGCTAAAGTGGGACTTCCAAGTTTTACTTATTTTCCGTATTATTAAAAATACTAGGACAACATACTTTTACTTTTTATGGAACAGAGATCCCATCCCTTCTTATACAGGTGCACAGTGCCTGTAACAATGATAAATTACTAAAAAGACTAAGCTCTTGCTATTGCAGCATCATTAATTAGCACAAATATTGATGAAATTGAGGGTTACTGCAGTATATTCAGTCCTAAGATTAAAACCATATATTCACCTAAATTCATTAAAAACAAAAATCGGGTTAGAATGAAAGCTCTGAGAGTTTTAAATCTATTCCAAGTTTTAAATCTATTCCAAGTTTTAGTGCTTTGCTTATAAAAGATGCAGGCAGGAAAATGGTTTGTGGTTTCAGGTTTCCATTAAAATACTTAGCACATATCCATTTGTGCTTATTAAAAAACCCACGCACTTTAATCTGACCATCTCTAAAAGACATAGGTGGGATGTTTTCAGTTTCCAAGCCACATATAATTATTTTAATGAATTGATATACAAAGCAACAACAACAGTAACATCTTGAAACCACATCAAACATCACATGAAATTAAGATCCGAGCTTGAGTTGTTCTGTTTATCATTACTGATCTTACCAGTCATTATATGTGTTTCTCCTCAATCTTTCTTTCCTGTAATATCTTAAGGTCTGACTGCAGTGTGAGGGCAAAGTCATTTAAAAACATGAGACACCAAATGAATGTCTACAGGTAAAAAGTCTTATAGCAATGAAGTGGCCATTTATTTTAAAAGCAGCAAGGTTTAATGGAACATTACTGAAGCTTTTAATCTTTCCTCAAGATATTTCAGGCCTTCTCCCCTGGGAGCCTCGTCCTCAGGGATCCCAGAGCTAAACTGCAGTCAAGCTGCAATTTCAGAAAGGGTTGGAGTTGTTCATGCTTAAATTAAATTGCAGAACCCTCACAGCAGGAAACTACAGTAAAAAAAATCTTTACATAAAAGCCTTTGTCTTTAATCTCTTTCATTACTAGATTAGAGGCTTAATTACAATAAGTTGTGGCAAGGCCAAACCCCACCTCCACTGGAGTTAAAATTACTTCAGAGAGACCAAAATCATGCCATAAGCATGGGCCCAGCATATTTCAGTAAGGCTCTTTACCTCCAAATCTCCACGATTTTATTAAAGACATTCCTCCTGATAAGCAGAATTTATTAGCCTGCATCCACTGGCTCAGGAAGTTTGGCTACATTGCTTTTGAACCAGAAGGGAATCCCATTCTCAGAAAAAGCCTCACGAAAAACAGTGTTTGCAAAAGCTTAATTAAACATATCCATGACCTACTTTGTATTTGACATGCAGGAATAAAAACTGTACAAAACCACCTCCTTTATCTACTTACCAGCTCCTAGGAAGCACCACCTTTACTAAGAACGTAGGCTGTGCCTATGCTAGTTGGCTGAGCTGAAACCCAGAACCCTTCCCAGACACAGGGACACACCTACATGTCCTAATACACTGCTGGAACGATCCTTGGCACTGTTCTTTGCCAGCTAACAATTTCCCAGATAGTTCCTGGGCACAGTTCAAGAGGCAGAGCTTGCCCAGAGCTATTCCCAGGAGGCACCTTGGAGGCATTTAGCTGCAAGGCTGCAGGTGATCCCTCTCCCCTTGGCCACTCTGTGCACAACTGTTCTCAAGTACACCTAATTTACTGATACAGATGTGGCCTTTGAGACTAAATAAAGCAGAAGATTACCATGGCAGGTTGCTACATTGAGCCAGCCCAGTCACTCAGACCCCTGCATAGAGCCAGGTCTCCTGTGGGACTCTTCTTTCTTGCTCCGAGCCCAACAACGACTCTTCAGAAGACCAGGTCCAAGTGCACCTCTTTCAGTCTTTGGACAGGGTCCCTATGGTTTTGTCATTAAAAAAGGAGTCCATATTCCATATTCTAACCAGAGAAATGTCTAGTCTTTTGGGAGAACAATTTGAAAACCAGACCATTGGGTTTATAGCTGGGGCCTACAGCCAGCTATGTATCATGTTCTCCCTCACGAAGGGTCATCGTTACCTTGTCCCTCTCGCCTCTACTGCAGAAATATTAAGTCCAGAGTTTCCACTTAATTCAGTATGACTATCAGATGGTAAACTCAGCAACACCTCCTTATCTGTAAACATCATATGGTGAAAGAGCATTGTAGAACAAATTATAACGTTCAGCATTGTATTTTTAATAAGCAAATGAAATACCTCACTTATGTCCAGATGATATAAGATTTTTCATCATTATTTATGCTTTTTTAGATATTACTGTGGATGTCTCTTTGGGGCAAACTGTTGGTACACCACAAACTGACTATTCCATAAGTAGTTCCAAACAAAAGTTCTTTCTCCTGTGATACAAGTGGCTAATTGATCAATTGAAGTCAATATATGTAGAATATTTACTAAGCTTAATGAACAGTGCTTTTAAGGAGCCATATTTTAATCACCAGGTCACTCCAAAAGCAATTTGCTACAAAGCAAGTAAACATAATTTCACAAATAACTATGATGTGAACTAATACTTGATAACATTCACAAATGCAGTTTGGATTTGAGCACTATAATATAATTCAAACACACTGGGAAATTACCTAAACTAAGGAAAGCAGTGTGCTTTTGCAGCTTCATTTTTACTTCAATCTCTCTCATCTTCCACTAAAGCCTTTGGTAATTTGAAAATGCACTTCATGATTAGAATACTGTAAATCACAGGCCTTATATGGTAAAAACAGCACTTCCAAATGCCCTTATAATTCTTCAGTTCGTACTCTTAACATTCTCATTTTCTTCTCTGAGTGACAAAAGTCCAAAATAAAACCTATTTAAAGATTATTGTTCAAAATCTCAAAGTAATTAAGAAAGCAATACAGAACCTCTTATGCTTGTGATGACATGTGTACATATATGTATATAAATGTAAATACAGACTCATATAAGAATTTTGAAGTTATCAAAATAATTGATCTTTCATCCAATAATGAATAAGTAGTTACTAAGACTATAAGTTCTCAGAGTGCTGAGGATGCAGAGTAATTTCAGCTCCAGGGGAAGTCAGAGGAGGGAACTTGCACATCTCAGAGGAGAATGTGACCACTTCAAAGCCTACTGCAGTCTGAGAAAATGAAGATCCACACCTTTTTTTTCATACAGCACTTCAAAAACTAAAAAGGAAGAAGGAAACCTGAAAGCATTTTTAGATGTTATGGGCAAGATTTTTAGATGTTATGATGTTAAGACCCTGAGTAATACTCAGATTGTCTATTTAACTGTTGGTTTACATGCCAGAGGTAAATACCAGGCTCAATAAGGAGCAGCTGCCACTGCAGGTTTATTGGTCAGGGAACGTTTAGAGGACACCTCATGTGAACATCACCAGAGAGTAACTGCCCAAGGTCGTATGGGTGTTGGGATGCCTGATGCAGAAGTGCCCCATCATCTTCCTCAGAGCACCTGGTCTCAAGGAGGACCAAAAGAAGCTCACAAGCCCTGGAGCCACATCAGAGCTACTTTGGACCTACTGCCTCTTGCAGAGATTACTAATTTGGGCATTCTGTTATTATATCATGGTTAAACAGTTCCAAGGTCAAAGTGGGCTGCATTCAAGTACAGGCCAAGTAAATAGATTACTCATCAGAGCAGACCTACGTAGATTTTATTATTTAAAGATCAATGCGTAGCTGTTTTAGCTTTTCCCAGCATGTGGGCAATCCTCTGATGAGATTTACTGAAATCAAGGTGTTCATTGCTGAAAATCTTCCTTTTTCTTCTCAATTAACAACTCAGCAAAATACTTGTTTATAGAAGAGATTGACAGTAATCTAGACTGAGTATTCCACTCTAGTTTCCATGAGGGTATATGTGCATAAGGTTGCACCTCATACAACATCCAGGTAATAGATCTAGATGACCTTATTTTTACAGCTTGAATTGGTCCAGAGACCAATTTAATTTAACATTTACATATTCCTCCCACAAGCATTCTTACTTTAAATTCACTGTTCCCTTTTACAGGGTTTTTTTTTTTAAAGACGAAGTAAAAATCACACAAAAATATTAAAGGAATAGAGTATTCTTTGTCCAAAAGAATTTTTTTCATACAAAGAGAATTTAATAAAATCCAATCCTAATCCAGTTAATTAGTGTTCAAACTGTGCTCAGATGGCCCTAAAAAGTATTTGTTCCATAGTCTGGATATCCATTTAAAAGCATATTATAAATCATCTCATTGTGCTTGTCTTTTAACAGTAATAATTATAAAAAACAGAGCACATTTTTCTAACAGCTATTAATACTCTTCAGGAAAAGTAAGAATGATTATTCCCATTTTACAGGTACAGAAACCTATTTCCCATTTCATTAATGATCCCCTCTTTCTTTGCACTTCATTAAGTCATTCACAGCAGTATAAAGGGAATATGAAAAAGCATCATGGTAATATTTGTAGCACACACAGTTTTTCATGATTTTGCCCTGGAATGACTGGCTTCGGTGCAGTGTTCGATTAGCCTTCAGGACTGAGATATTGAGGTTTATTAATGATATTCACAACTACATATGACTAAATACTATTTATGTAGAAACCCTCCACTGAGTAAAGCCATAGGGAGAAGTTCTTGCTGCCTGAAGTTTCACGAATGGCAAGGAACAGAATGTCAGCTATCTAATTCATAATATTTCAGAATGTGAATGAATGAGAAAACCAGTGTATCCCTCAGAATATTTTACCTTTTTAAATCTATATCTCTGGAAAAAAAATTCAAAGTTAACTTAGAGTCTGAGATAACAGATTAGATAGAGAGAGTGTTGTGGTTAGATGATTGCCCTCTTACAAATGTACAAAGTCTATCCTGGATTCAGCACATATGCAGATATCCATCAATTTCAGGAAACATTATCTTCAAATGACGCCTGCATCATAAGATAAGTGGGCAGTTCAACAATCAAATTTTCTGGTTATTTTAGCCCTTCTAAACAACTGGAATTGCTACCACAGCCATTGTAACCACAGCTAGTTTCTGTGCTATTTCTTTGAGTGACAGCTCTAAAAATGTCAGAGTGACCAAACCAGTATGGGAGCACTCTGGAAGAGAAAAGAGACTGAAATATGGAGACTGTTTGGATGGCTCCCTGGCAGGTGTAGTCATGTCCTCCTGCTGCTATTTAGAACTGGGGGGGGGGGGGGGGGGAATATTAGATTTTCCTTCAAGCCTCACTCGCTCTGATGGCCAACAAGATGTACCAAAACAGTCAAACGCTGTCTAGAAAATGAGTGACTTCAGTTTCAGGGGAGTGTGTTAAGGAATACACACCAGTCTGCAGGTAGGATGGCAGCACAGACACCTCTGGAGTACCTGGATGTCACAACTCCTGTCAAGGTGCCTTAGTGCCTCTGTCCACTGTCCTGTCTTCTGCCACTTCACTGACCTACTCAAAATCTGCTTCCCATACTTCCCCAGCAATTTCCTCATTTATGTGAGAGCTTTTTAAGAAATAAAAAGCTCTAGGGGTACTGATTGACAGGAGGCTAAACATGCGCCAGCAGTGTGCCCAGGTGGTCAAGAAGGCCAATGGCATCCTGGCCTGCATCAGGAATAGTGTGGGGAGCAGGACCAGGGAAGTGATCCTTCCCCTGTCCTTGGAGTTGGTGAGGCCACACCTTGAGTATTGTGTTCAGCTCTGCGCCCCCCAGTTCAAGAAAGAGATTGAGGAGCTGGAGAGGGTCCAGAGAAGAGCAACAAACCTGGTGAAGGGACTTGAGCACAAGTCCTACAAAGAGAGGCTGAGGGAGCTGGGGTTGTTTAGCCTGGAGAAGAGGAGGCTCAGGGGTGACCTCATTGCTCTCTACAACTATCTGAAAGGAGGCTGTAGACAGGTGGGGGTCGGACTCTTCTCCCAGGCAACCAGCAACAGAACAAGAGGGCACGAGCTCACACTCTGCCAGGGAAGGTTTAGGCTGGGTATCAGGAAAAATTTCTTCACAGAACGAGTAACCAGGCATTGGAATGGCCTGTCCAGAGAGGGGGTGGAGTCACCATCCCTGGAGGGTTTTAAAATAAGACTGGATGTGGCACTTAGTGCCATGATCTAGTAATCATGAGGACGTTGGACAAAGGGTTGGACTTGATAATCTTGGAGGTCTCTTCCAACCCAGATGATTCTATGACTCTATGATTCTTTAAGATGAGGAAAAAAATATTTACAATTTTCTGGTTTAGAATGATGTTCTGCATTCCCACTTTTAGGCAAGTCATGTCAAGCTAAACCATTTGGGGCAGAGACAGCTTATATGGTCGTTTTCATACAGCATTTTGCACATGTAGGACACCATATAAAAGTCAAGAGGTTCGTTGTTAACATAGACTGCTGATATGATACACTGGGAGGAAAGTTGCTTATGAAATAAATGCCTACTTGGCTTTTTTTTATTTAATAAAGTTCTAGTTTTGAGATGTTACATTTCATTCTTCCAACATGAGATTGGTGTTCTTATTCTCAACAAGGAGAAATTTGGCAATAAAAATATACATTCCATTTCTTATGTTTTAATGCCACAATATGTGAAACCATATTTAATTATATTATCTCTTATTTTGGCATTTATTTTCCATCCTAAACATTCTGCAATTGTATACCTGTAGATATTTCTGATTTTGACAATACTTTGCATTCTTAGAGGCTTCCCAATTCCTATCAGAAAGGATTACTCCACAGTCAGCATAACAAAATCTCTATAATGGGAAAAGTAAATCTAATTATCTTGAACTTGAGTCATACAGTGACAGCAAACTCCTCTTGGAAAAGGGAATGTCTTCTCTAAAGTCACAATATAAAGCAAAGAATGTAGTGGCAGCAGGAGTGAAAACATCTACCTGTGTGTTTAGTTTCTTACTACTGTTTCTACAATTATGTGGTGCAGGTACCATTACAAGTGTATGGATTGTGAGCATCATTAGTAAAATCAACACAGTTAGTACAAATCTTAGACTGATACTGACAGTTTAAATCCAGCTGTTATAGAGCAAATTATCTTTGTAGAACATTTCTCTGAGTGTATTTTTAATGCATTATGATTATAATTATAGTGTTAGTACTTGTTATGTAAGTCTATCATTTTGAACTGAAATCTCATCATCTCTTAATATTTAATATGAAGAATGTTTTACAGAGAAGAAATAATATGTGTATTGGTCAGCATTTTATTACTGTGCCACATCAGTGCTGAAGATTTTAATGCTTGTCTAAGCAGCACAAGAAAAATTTCCACATAATTCCACACAGGACCTCATAAATGGAAGCGAGAGAGCTCACTCACACCTGCCATCTGTTCTGCAACTAGAGATGCTCTTAGTGGGCTGAGATGCCACCTCCTCTCATAACCCATACATATCTCACTGTGTCATGTTATCTATCTGGAATTACTCAAAAAACATCAGTTTCTAAGTTCAGTCCCACTTATGATACATCACTATTACCACTCCAAATAATAAAATTTAAGTCAAAGAAAAACATTTTTTTCTTCATGAGGAAAGTGGGAAGAGTTAGGAAGGGAAAAAAAAAAAAAAGAGAGAAAAGAGAAATTCAGACTAGGAGTAAGATGAGCAAGGGTTGTATGAGGATCAGTGAGCCTAAAACCAGACTTCAACAGGCAAACTGAGAGGAGGCAATATATTAAAAGAAGAAGAAAGAAGGAGGAGAAAAATGAGATTTTAAAAATGAAAAGACAATGCAGATAGTTCAAAAATTACATTAAAAAAGAAGATAACAGGAAAGAGGGGAAGATGCATTTTCTAACATTTTCCATCTGTTTCATACCGTCTCTTTTATTCTATCAGTCAAGCATTTAGCCAAACTTCCAGCTGCTGAAAAAAATCACCGCCCAGTCTCAGTTAATTCAGATATTTTTAATTTTTTACAATTTGTTAAATTGCTCTCTTTAAAGTGAAAGAGAAGTGCATCACTAATGATGCAAAAAAAAAAAAATGCTGTTCTATTTTGAAACCACCTAGTCTAGTCTGAACCTCCCTTGGCGCAACACGCGGCCACTTGCTGTCCACCTGACAGCTGATGGGATGAGAGGAAATGGCCTCAAATTGAACCAGGGGAGGTTTAAACTGGATATGAGGAAAAATGTCTTCCCTGAAAGGGTTCTCAGGCCCTGGCAGAGCTGCCCAGGGAGGGGGCTGAGTCACCATCCCTGGAGGTGTTTAAAAGATGGGTTGATGAGTTTCTCAGGGCCATGGTTTAGTAACGGGACAGGGATGGTTGGACTTGATGATCTCAGAGGTCTTTTCCAACCAGATGATTCTATGATGCTATGAGACATTTTCCTTCAGATGGTAATAATTTTTCTGCAAAATACCTTGAAAATAATCAGCAAAAAATAGTCAGTTTTCTAGCCAGTAAGACATGCAAAGAGCTTTATATTTAAATTAGTTCTTAATTTTAGTATGTAGCACTTATCATTAGTATTCAATACTTAATCTCTGCATTCTGTGCTTCAGTAAATTATTTGCAAAGGAACTAAACTCTCTGAGGGTTTGCATTTGGACATCACCTTCTTCCTATTTCATTGTTCTTCACCTCTCACCCACTCTTGTCTCTGCAACTCAAACGTAAACAGAATTCAGTATTTCCTTGCATTCCATGGTTTTCCACCACACATTACAAAAATATCTTTTTATTCTTTTGCTGCTGTTAAATTGAAAAGATCCAAAAGAACATTTATTTATTTATTTTAATTTGGTAGTCCATGTCTCTTTGCAAGTCACTTTGTGCTCATAAGAGTTGCAAAAGTTCAGCAGCAGAAGATGTAAGAAGCCCTTAGGGACTGGTTATAGACTTCTTTTTAAGCTACACGGTGGCTTGAAGCCACATTTTAAGCAAGGTAGCCTAGTTCCAGTTAGTTATTTATTCATATAAATCCTAATAGTGTTTGAAATGCACTAAGCAAAATGTCTTAATCAAAAATGTGACAATGAATTCCATGGGCTAATTTTATACCATACAAATAATTATTTTCTATCAATCAGGCTAGCTTTTATAGCCTTTTGTATTGTCACCAAATACATTGTTTTTCTTGTTCCTATGCTCTGCATAGGAATAATAATCTGTACTCTTATATAAATCCAGTCATTTGAGTCCTCTAATTGAGATATTTATGTAACTATGGACAGATTCATGTCACCATCTTCAGTGTGTGTTCTGTTAAGGTTCTGGAAGAGTTACGTGTGGAGTTACTTTTCTCTTTCTTTACAAAAGGTGAATGAAGACACACAGTTTATGTCTCCATCATGTCAAAACATGTTAAGAAATGGAACACATTAGCAGCTGCTCTCCAGCACAACAGCCACGTAGACCAAAACAGTTTGTACTCCTGTTTTTAAACAGGATGCCCACAAAGGCTGATTCTCAGAAATGATCCTCTCTCTGTCCTCACTCTCAAAGCAAACCCCAAGAACTCTTTAGGAAGACACTGGTTAACACAGACAAAAAGCACAACAGGGAAGATTCTAACATGGCAACAAGGAAAGTGAGATTTGACTGGCCCTGGTCCTGTTTAAAGTTTGCTCATACAACTTTAGTGGAAGAGAGTAGGTTCTGGTCTCCACCTTGGACAGAAGAACAGCATTTTATCCAAGGCTACTAATGCAAGAAAGCTAACTTGAGAGAACCAATAATGAAAAGACCTCTGTTGCCGTTGTTAAGAAAATGTCTTGTTTTCCCTTGGGACAGGGGGCCTGAGCTTTGCCAGAAACTCCAAAAGGCAGCTAGATATAACTGTTAAAACGACTGCAAGGTAGCTGGCTTAGAAGTGAGGAGAAAGGGAGGGTGTCATTCCTTTCTCACTGGTTTAAAAGCTTCTCAGTATAGGAAGGGTGAGCTGTTGAAGTGAGAGCAGCTATTTCCTTCAGAAGGAATTTAAATGCTTTGGCTGGAGCCACATCAAGTTCCTTGCTTTTGCTGAGGTTAACACAGCAGAGCTGAGTTGCTGCATTTCTCTTTTTATTTATAAACATGAAAAGCTATACTGTTTGGTGAGCCAGAAGCAAGCACAACCTATAGCAGAAGGTTTTTAACTCTTGTAATGACTGTCTTGGTTTTATTTAGATATTGACTATAAGCAAAATCAAGGTAAGGGCACACTTTTTGTGTCTTCCTAAAAGCAAAGACAAAACCTAGCTTAGGTGAATTGAAGGTACCCTCAGTAAGTTCGGAGACAACATCAAGTTGGATGGGAGTGCTGATCTGCTTGAGAATAGAAAGGCTCTACAGAGGGATCTGGACAGGTTAATTAATGCTCTGAGGGCAATTCTATGGGGTTCAACAAGACCAGGTGTCCCTGTACTCCATCCTGGGGAGGCCACACTTTAAGTATTGGGGTCAGTTTTGCCTCCCTCATTACAGGAAAGTTATTGAGGTTCCATAGCACATCCAAATAAGGACAAAAAGGATTTAGAGTATAAGTCTTACAAGGAATGGCTGAGGGAACCAGGGCTGTTTAGAAAAGAATCTTTATCATAAAGCTCAAACATAACTCTCGTAGGTTAATGTTTACCTTATAAAAACCAGGATGATAGGGAGGACCTCACAAACACAACAAATGGAATACAGTCAGTAAGACCTGGAGCAGACTTAACAAAATCAGACTTAAATGAATAAAGTTAATTTAGAGAGAACATTGAGAACCCTGCTACAGAGCTGCTCTTTAGCTGTCAAAGTTTGGTCATATCACAATCACAAAATTGCAGTAGATAGAGGGGTAACCTCAAAGATATTTGTTCAATGGAAAGGCACATACTGACTTTAGTCATTTTTGGATCATAACTTTAAGACAGACCAGGAACTCAAGAAGCTGATCCAAGTATTGACACTTGGTATTTCATTTACAAACGCCCCAACTCCCATTAAATGTTATGCGTTGAGAACATGGAAGCTAAGCCAAGATCATCTGCAGTGAGACAGATTAACCACAGCTCCAATGAAAAATGAAATAGATATTTATCTTTGGTAGAGAAGCAAGGAGCAGTCAGATAGCTACGGACTTCACCTAAAAGCTAGGTGTTATTAAAAAGTTTAGCATAGACCAGGGGTGTCAAACTCATGGCCCATGGTCTGAATCCATCCCTCCACCTTGTTTTATCCATCCCAGCACCTTGTTTCTCCCCATTGGCAGGGCAGAGCTCCTTGTCCCTGTGCTCCTGCCAGTGCTGGGCACTGTGCAGCGTGGGACACGCGGTACGTGGGAGCGGGGAGTTTGACAGCCCTACTGTAATCATAGACAACATTCATTCCCACTCTGCTGTTGAGTTTTATACTGAAACTAGCCATTAAAAGAAAATAAACTAACCAATGATACAATGAAGATACCTCTGCTCTGCATGTGCATAGGCACTATATAGTCCCACAAAGTCACAAGGAATGAAAATATACTCCAGTTACATTTTCTTAAGGTCAGTTCATTCAAGATATGTTTCATTTGGGCTTTCAACACTAATAAGGCTATATACCCTGTGCTGCACAACTGGGACTTGGCAATATGCTATATTGCCATCTGGTTTTGTTTATCATGCATTTTAACTATTAAACATTTATTAAAGACCTTATTGGTTAAGCCATTCCTGAATAATTGTGGTTATCATTTATTAATCGTAATACATCTACATAATTAGTTAGGGCTTCCTTCTGGTATCCTTACTCACACTGAATAATAATTTACTCCATGATCTACCCCAATAAAACAAACCAAAATTCTGGCTAACACTCATCACAAATTTGAGAAGGAAAACTGGTTTTCCTGTGGCATTTGCAGTGTGTATTAAGTTAAACGGTCACAGGCGTGCACATGTGCTTGTGTCTGTTTCAGTTATTTGAAGAGCTCTGTGAGACTCTGGGTTTTCTTTAATAATTTCAGTTTAAAGGTGTTTATGTTGCTAGTTTTTCTGAGATTGTAAATTGACAAATGGTGAAGGGGCTGGAGCACAAGCCCTACGAGGAGCGACTGAGGGAGTTGGGGCTGTTTAGTCTGAAGAAGAGGAGGCTCAGGGGAGACCTCATTGCTCTCTACAACTACCTAAAAGGAGGTTGTAGTCGGGCAGGGGTTGGTCTCTTCTCTCAGGTGACCAGTGGCAGAACCAGAGGGCATGGACTCAAGCTTCATCAGGGAAAGTTTAGGCTTGATGGGAGGAAAAAGTTCTTCCCTGAAAGGGTGATTGGTCATTGGAATGGGCTGCCCAGGGAGGGGGTGGAGTCACCAACCCTGGAGGTGTTTAAGGGGAGACTGGATGAGACACTGAGTGCCATGGTTTAGATGATGGATGGTGTTAGTGTTGATGTTAGTGTTGGGTTATAGGTTGGACTTGATCTCAGCGGTCCTTTCCAACCTTATGATACTGTGATACTGTGATAGGAAGAGCATGTCAAGATCTATTATAAGATCTATCATAACATTTGATCTGTGTTATTAACCAATTCAAAAAAAGAGTTCTGTTTCTTAAGATCTTTGTCTGGCATCTTGTTTAATACCTACTGCTATCTTCAGGGTTTTTTGTAAAGCAGACTAAGAGTCACAGGATGTTTTCAGACAGAAGTGTACGATTTTGTATAATTTGGAGATCTGAACATTGGAAGGCCGACTTGATCTAATCCAAGCTGAAAAGCACAATCTGACATTAAGGTAGCACAACCTGACATTAAGAGAAATCTTAACAAGTTTCAAGGAAATTATTATTGGGCCACTCCATATAGAAATCAGGCATTTCTCCCCAAAACTGCACCAAATCATTTGACTTCATACAATCAGAAGCTGAACAGCCTTCAAAGGTGATTTTCCACAGTACACGTGAGCCAGGGAAAGTAAAGATAACAATGTACGTTTTTAGGAGGAAGGGAGCCTGACGTTGCACAAATAATCAAGGAAGAGATTATATTGAGAAAACAGCATGTAATGCAATTAAGAGCCCTTGAGAAACAAGGTATCAGGTCTCTGCTTGCCATTTGTGAATGAGGAAGAGATGCTGCACTCCTAATGAGTCTGATCCAGACGAGATTAAATAACCCATTTTCTTACCTCAGGCTGGGAAAACTGTAAAGGCCAGAACATTTCAGCATGTTTACAACACTTTGTATTGTCATATATAGATGAGAATGTAGGGCACTAGATAAAATGGGAGAAGTAAGTTTGTTTTCCCACTTTCTAAATAAGGGTATTTTTTTATTATTAACTGTTTTTGTTAGTTTTAGCACTAGCTCAGCAATTCCCATTTCAAAAGAGCTTATAAAATCCACCAAGAAAACATTTCAAATGGGTAAATATGTAATTGAGCTAGATAAATATTAATAATATGTACAAATTGAATTAATGTGGCCAGAGACTTAAAGCTGTGAATATAAAATTGAGCTTGGACAGGGATTTTGGTACTGTCTAGGAAGTGCAGTAGGTGGAACTTTTCCTATACATAGAAGAACTGTGACCCTTGATCAGAGGCTTCCTTGGGTTGAAACTAAATTAGCAGAAGCATTCTGGAATTACAGCAAGTAGATACTGAGAATAATAGCTTGTTATTTAAAATGTCCTTTTGTTTCCAGAGATAAAAATCAGTTTTCCTTTATTTTCATATCTCACCCGATAATTATTCACAAACGTTGCATGTGTTCTGTTAAGATTAGAAGTTGGGCTTTCCTCTTGCAATTAACACAGATGGAAAAAGAAGAAATGAACAACTGTCAAGGCCTGTAAGCACACTTTCAGTGTATTTTGATTCATTTTAACTGGACAAAGAAGTTTTAATCAGGACAAGAAATTCTACCTCACCAGAGCAGAATACTCCAGTATTTAAAACAAAACCAATTTATGGCAGCAGCAGAATAAAAGGTATAGTATGAAAATATAACAGCACATCAGAATGAAAGCAATCTTCCTTTGACATCCAGTCAATTCTGACACACTTCTATGGTGCATCTAACTGTACCATCAGCCCTTTATGAAAAAGTAAAGAGGATTTTTGGAAGGAAAATTTCTGCAGTAACATTATGCACAACTTCATAGTGTTTTTCAAGCCTTACTTAGGCATTCTTACCTCTTAGTCATTTGCTTTAGTTTCTACCAGAGATAATAAAGAACCATTCATTAACAAGACAGCTAAGAGGAAATTCAACTTTGAAATTCCATTGTAGCCCCTAAGATGACATCTCATACTTTAATGACTACATGCAAGGTTAGGAGCTGCTGAACATGGGCAAGATTTATACATTCTCATCTTCTCAATAATCTCTCAGGCTTGGCCATTGTACTTTCAGTCAGGCGTGCTGGCTGGCATTATTGGTAATGCAGTTCATTCACTATATCATATTCATTTAGTTGGAAAGGACATAAAAACAGAACTGATTCCAGTTCATGGGATTTTTAGCAAGCCACTGGGGATGAGGCAGCTTCTTTAGCTTTTAATGCTCCGTGTTTTAATTTTACAGCACAGGCAAGAAGCATGTCCCATTGCTAAGCATCACAATCCAGATTAGACAGTCCTGGCCTTGCATCCTCATCAGCCACAAGCTCAAAACGTAACTGTGGGCAAGACTTTTTGAACCAGGCTGATCTTATTTAACTTCAGATGTCGTAACATATCCAATCAACAGCAGATATCAAGGTTTCTTCCCACTAGTGCAAAGAAAATGGTGTGCATCTCCACAAAGATTTATTTCATCTTAAAAGAGATTTCCAGTGGTAGTGGTACCAACTGACCTTGTGCTTCTGATGCCTGTAGTGGTACTAACTGACTGCAAGTGGAGCTTAAAGGTTAGGATTTTGCAGAGCTTTGCAGAGTCACCATGAGGTGAAATGTATTCATCCATGCTAAGCTGTCGTTCCACTAGGCAAGGTGGACACTGCTAGAGGAGAAAGGAGCCTGGACTGTGCAAGTGATCAGAGAAGAAAGCATGGACCACTTAGCATGGACCAAACTTGTGGACTAGAACCTGAGAGAGAGTTCTTCTCTGATAATTTCCACACTCCAGGCTCCTTTCTCCACTGGCATTGTCCACCTTGTCTAGGTTTTAATGGCAAACTGTGCGCATCGTCTTGAGCTCTGGCTGTGCCAGTGACAGGAGTCCAGAAGGCTGTGTGAATACTAAAGCCATTCAGGGACCTATCTTTTTGTGCTTTAATTCCCCACCTCACCAAAGGGGAGCAGCCCTCCTCTTTTTTAGTGCATATTCCAAATACTAAAACATAAATAACATAAGACATTAGGAGATGCAGTAATAACAGTAATAACATAGCAATGATGGTGCTCAAAAAATCCAGCTTTTGTTACATTTTTGTACACACACGTTTCAAGAAAACAGCATTTTGTCCCATTCCTAAGCATGTTTGTCAAAAATCAAATAAAAGATGCCTAAAATATAAATTACAGATTAATCACTCTGGCAATTTTTTCATATATATATTTCTGTTTACTACAAATATTTATTTTAATCATATTTTTTCTTTTCTACTGAAGTTTTTCTAACACATTATTTAGGGAACATTGTCTTAAAAATCATGACCATTTAATTTGTGCAGAAAAAGGCTAAAAAAAAATACTACAGTAAGCTTTTTGTGTGTAGTTAAAATTTGAAACTATGGGATGTTTTTTCACTCTATTATATGAGAGATTGCTGAAATCCTGTAATTAAAGGCTGCATTGTAATGCACATACACCAGGGGCAGAGCAAAGGCCACTTTTAACTTTGACATTTCATGGCTTTGAGTGCACAATGCAACAACAGTACAGTTCAACAGTGAACATAAGGGGGTTTGCATTTAATAGAGTATTTATCATTCCAGGCAGCAATAGCATCTTGCTAATTGTCTTATTGCCAGTTGTCATTGAATGTTAAGCTAAAGACAGGATGATGTGCAACAGAAATGTGCTGCTGCAGTAAAAATGAACATGAATCATTCTTTGGCATAACTGGATAACTCAGTAGCCAACCATAAAGTATTTGTCTGTGCCAATACTCTCCCCGGGCCTGTCTCACCTGAGTAGAGATTGCAGGAGACTTCCAAAAAACCACAAGTTTTCCATTATTTTTTTTTTTTAAAAAAAAAAAGAGAGAAAAAGTGGAGAGAAGTTTTGGCTATTCTTTAAGTCTCATTTTTTAGCTTCCTTCCAAATCAGCGGTTAATAATACCTGGGGTGTCAGCCAAAGCATCCCAGCTCACAGAGGATCAATAAGCTAAAATGACTTCAAGTGTCAAGACCAATAATTTAAAATGCACATTTCTAAACAGGCTTGTTCAAATCAAATCACTCTTCAGCAATTTTCTTTAAAACTATGACCCCATTTAGAGAAAAAATTTCTTTCCTCTGTTGAATATTTGTATTTCCGGAAAATTAATGGGAATTGTTTTGGAAAGGAAATAGGAATCTGACTTAAAAGGACTAGCGGAAACCAAAGTAAAAATTCCTTCGAGTAGTATTAAAAT
This sequence comes from Tapera naevia, assembly GCA_033556795.1. NCBI lineage: Eukaryota > Metazoa > Chordata > Aves > Cuculiformes > Neomorphidae > Tapera > Tapera naevia. Next base: position 252,524 of record JAUMJJ010000034.1, on the reverse strand, counting down.
AATTACAAGTGTTGGCCTACAAATTTTAAAATAACCTTTAGAAAATAGTGATTCTCCTAAAACAAATCTTTTTCAAAAACGGCTGCTTTAAGCATTGAAGGAATAAAAGAGGAACCACTTTTTAGCAGAGAAGCTGAGCTGTGGTCTGAGTTGTATCCTCTCCCTATAGCTGATTAAAGCAAAAACTTCACACCTGAACACATTTTATTTTAGGAGTAGTGGTTTAATGCTCATAGTTCTTTACAAATATTACATCCATTCTTCTTTTGAATAATGTAAAATTGAATCTGAAGAATAAAAAGTGTTTTCTAGAGGTGTAGTAAGTTCACTTTCATCATTATCATCATAATAAGTTCATTATCATCACATCTTTTTCCATTACTTTTCACTAATGCAAACTGAATGTTCTTGACATGACATTTCCCCTGATGTACACCTGTTCCTGAGAGGCACCTGGTCAATTATTTAATTGACACAAGCAATATTTTTCTTAATACAGAAGAACATCTCTGCTGTCTACTGCCACGTGTTCCGAAAAGCATTATAAATTCCACAGGAAACACTAAAAAAGATGAGAAATACTCTGAAATGTTTTTCATACGTGTGCACAGATACATGAATGCACAGAAACTTAGTCCAAATTTTAAACACTAAGTCTGAGGTGAAGCCCAGTGAACTCAAAGGTAGTTTATGCATTTTTTTTTCCAGTTTCCTTGTAACTGGTCCTACGAATCTTGTTACGAAATTGTTAGGTTCACCAAAAGAGTGATCTTTTGTTTCTGTGTTGACACGTTGCTTGCACGTGGTAATCTCTATCACAAGATAGATAAATTACATCAGAATCTCCCAAAGAGTGTAAATGTAATCCTGCTGTTCAGACCTCGTAATAAATACTGCTGGCTCTCCACGGACAGTGTGAGCTACACTGAATAAAGTCTCCGTGGGGCACAATTTAGAAAGGCAAGGATGTCTGACTCAATAAATTGCTGGTTGATTTAACAAAGGAGATCAGAATGATAAATTAATTTTAGCTAGGAGAAAAGTCATGCCAAGCCCTCCAAAAAGCCAAAAGTCTCCACTACCAGGGTGTGTGCTGTGATGAAAATTAGAATACTGTGTATGTAAGAATTTTTCCTTCCATGCAATTTCACAGAAAACAAATAGAGCATCAGGAGACAGAAGCAAAACTTTTCAGTCCCCAAATCTGTTTTGTTCTGACAGCTTTTGCCTGACAGTTTTGTGTAGAAATATCAGAGATGATGAGTTTCCATATGCTCATATCCAATAATGGATCTTCAAGCAAAAAATGCTTTTGTGTTAAAACCAAGAAACTTCTTGCTTTTTCCTTCACCCTCAGTAAAGGAAGGCTATGTTTCAAGAGAGTTTCAGCATAACATCTTGTTTCTTTCCCTGGGAAATTCAGGAGAAAACTATTTTATGCTTCTGCAAGGTTTTGCAAATAAGTGTTTCCTTGTAGATTTGTGGAATTTTTCTAACTACAAATATTTTGCACACCATCTTCTTACCTCCTATATGGACCATGTACTGAACAATTGGTCTCAGCTCACTACTGAGAAGTGCTGTGTGTGAAATTCAACAGGCAGCCCTTCTACCTTTCTTAAACCTGTGACCAGAAGTAGAAAGAAACTGTGTGGGGGAGCAATACAATTGATAACACTCCTAAGACCCACAGAACTATGAACAAATGAAAAAAAATAAATAACCTAGGCAGCACAGAAAGTAAAAATAGCAGTGCATAATCAAAACACTGAACTCTCAAAAAGCATGAAGCAAAATTGTTAGCTCACAGTTACTCCTACAGCATGGCTTGGTCAGAGGATACTTTTTAGGCCTTTTGCAATATTACAGGGTAAGAATCTCCCAAGAACTTCAGGTCATTCCAGCACTTTTCTGCCATCACATTAGGTTTACCTGAACCACTAGAAAGCTAAGGGGCAGCACCATCTCCCTTAAGTTTGCCTTAATACTGTCTGCACAGTGTATGTGTGAGAGCCCTCTCCATCTGTAACCACTTCTCCAGCCATTTTTTGGACACAATTAAGACAGAAATGAGGGGTGGGAGCAGGGTGGAGAGAAAGAATCTATTTTGAGCTCTCAGGTGTGCTTTCAGATGCACCCCAGGCCTACTGGATACCATTCTTCCTCCCTCTGCAGCATTGCTGCACAGTTCTGCTTCACAGGGAAGGAATATTCAAAGCAGAAAAGACTCAGATAGCAATTCCTATAGCATTCTCTCCCTAATATTCCACCTCCAAAAAGAGAAAGCTAGTGGAAGGCTACATGTTTCCAGTTCAACCCATAATGCCCTCTGAAACAGCAAGAGAGCCAGTATGGTAGGAGGCATTCAAGGAGAAACAGAGGCAAAGGAAAGGGGCATCGAAGTGAATGTTTAACTCTTCATCTACCTTTTCTGATATCTAAATAAACCATAAAAAATCTGGAATATCAGATGAGTTCAACTTACAGAGAGATAAAATAATTTTCCCACTGAAATAAATAATCAAATAAAATTGTAAACAGTCGTGGAACAAAGAATCAGCACTGTTTATTCAAGAAGTCTTATGGAACAACATCAATATCTTTCTCAGCCCTAAGGACCCCCTGCATTCCTCCCACAGAAACATTAGTGAGATAAGAAAAAACAATTATTGTTAAAGACAAGAGCCAGAATATTCTTAGCAATTACACTAAAAGTAGGCAAATTTATTTCAAGTGCACAATGTAATTGTATGATTTTATTGATGATAAAGGAGACCTATTATTTTGTCTTTAATGTATAACCAGTTTATATTTAGGCAGTTGGTAGGAAGCAAATGTAATCCTTTTGTAACGTCATTCATTGAATATATCCATTGAAAAAGCAAATTCTGGCAGTGCCTAGCCTAGATTCTGGCAACCCTCTTCGAGGTCAGTGCAATTATTTCTAAAACAATCATAATTTTTATTATTTGCACCACCAAACTGAGAATCACACTGATGCTTTTACCACTCATTACCTCAGACCATGCCTCCTCCTATAAAAAAAACAAACAAGTCTTGCACATACTGAAAGATTAGTGAGTGGGGAAGCCAAGTCTGAAACCTTGTCATGCAGTCCAAGAGGCTTCAGCAATAACACCACCTCCCTCTGCCAAATCAGGGTGGCAAGTCCATCTGAATGTAGTAATTGCCTGCAGGCTGTTGCTATGAACAGTATGTTTCAAATTCAGATTTCAAAGCTCTTTACAAAGGATTACCACTATCTGCATTTTACACACAGGATAACAGGATACATAAACATTTGGGAAGAGATGCTCTCTAAGGATGAGAACAGGAGAAGAAATATCACCTCCTTAGTTAGCACCTAATATATTTTCTGCTAAGTTAGCAACTTGAGAACTGCTGGCAACCCACAAAAAAAAACCCACGCATGAAAAAAACCCACAGTGATTGAATGCTTTTAGCAAACAGGCAGTTTCCAGCATATTCCAGTGCTCCAGATGGACAAAAGTGTACACTTTCCCATATTCAGGATGAAGTACCAGATTTCCAGTGAGTGCTAACAGATCCACTGGGATCAGTGAATTTGCCTTAAACTACACCAGTGAATTCAATTGTTATCCACAAAAGCTAAAGTGATGATGAGTTATGAAAACTCTCTTTACATATAGTTTCTCTATAAAAGAAAAAAATTCTCCCCAAATATCTAACTGCCAAAAAGATGAAATTTCATTCAAGGATAATTACTGAAAATAGAAAATCATCTTTATGATATCGACTAAACCTTAGGTTTGGAGACATTGTGATCACTGTAGTGACTTCAGGGAAATAAACCTTCCAGAGATTAACTATAGGTCTAACCTGAGGAAGAAAATGAACAGTGAACAAGACTTTCTCTTGAAAAAAAATCTTGACAACACCACACTTCTTTCTGCATGCGAGGTAATGCTTTAGGTGGCCTCATACGATTTTTCCACCTCTAGCATCTGTGCTTTTGAGACTTTTCAAGGTAACTTGTACTTCAAATAGGCCACATGAGCCAAGAGGAAGCTGAGTATTTTTTTTAGCTTCTTTTTTTTCGAGTGGAGTGAGCAAGATGTCGTGTTTGTCACTAACATTTCTATTCTCACATCTATTGAATTTATATAAATACACAATGGCTTTGGAGTTTACTGACAAAATTAAGCAAATGATACAATGCAAATTTTATGCAAATCACCAAAGAATGTGAACAGTAGTGCTTTTTGTTTCACTCCTTTTCATCTTTTTGTTTTGCCTGCAAAATACAAGTATGTTTGTGACATTATAGCTACCATAATGAAACATGACAGCACAGAGGTGGAACTCATTGTATTGCCATGGCAATAGACAAACACTGCTTATTACTGGTGGTTTTAGCCTCTCACTTAAACATTGGAAGCACTTTTTAGTTCTTTCTTCTGATGCAAACATGCTTTAGTGATTCTTGGCCGGCTTCATTCTTGTTGGCTCAATGAGGTGTAAATTAAACTGCAGTGGCCAGGAAGGTTTCCTGCTCCACTGAGAAATAAATCACCATACGATGACAGATTGCATTTCCACTGCCACCCCTTCCCTCAGTCCAAAGACTGTGTGATCATATATTCATGGTCTCCCCACTCCTGAGTCATTCAAATTTACAAAAGCTTAAAGCAGAGATGAGCTTAGTCCCTTTATTTAGCACATCTGACAGAAGCTTTAAAACCAGGGCTTTAACTTTTACTAAGCAGTGCTTGGGCTAAGTTTTAATTGACATAATGCCCAAATCAAGACAGATGCTTATTTAACTTAGTGGCATCTTAAGTAATTACTTGAACTTCTGAATTGCCTATACTTATATTGATCCCACTTAAATGATTTTCTTAAGTGAAATGTAAATTAACCTATAATTACAATTGTCAGGATTTATCATAAGAATTAGCATAGATGGAAGAGCCTTGGAAAAAAAAATGATCCTACTCTAAGGCAGCCAAATTAATTAGCAGGCTAAACAGTGCTTGTGATTTGACTTAGATTATGTAGCTAATATTCTATTAATATTAATTTCTCTTTTAGAGATGTTCCTGTTTTATTTTCACCAAAGCCAGTAAGGTTAATTATTGGGAATTTAGCACCCATAAAGTTAAATTCTACTTTAAATGTTAACTGGAATAAATTGATAATTTCAGTATCTGCTGTGACCTGAAAAAAATGCACAAGGGAGAAGAGACACTGAAGCCATAAATATTCTTTTGTTGTCCTTGTTCTTTTAGCTCTTAAGGTAAATTTTGCCTACATCAATGAAAATATTAAACAGCTCTTGTCTCCGTACAGACCCCTGAGGGAAACCACTTGTCACAGATCTCCATCTGGACATCGAACCATTGACCATCACTCTCTGAACGTGATCATCCAACCAACTCTTTATCTACCAAACTGCCCACCCATAAAATCCACATCTTTCCAATTTAGAGAGCAGAGCAGAGGGAGGAGAATCCCCTCCCTTGAACTGCTGGCAATGCTTCTTTTGAAAATATATGTTGAAATTTGCACATTTTATATTTGCCAAAATCCTTGGGTTACAGGACAGCACACAAAAAAATTACTCCCCCAAAATGCAGTGTCCGTGAGGGAGATTTTTACTGGATCATTTACTGCCTGGTACATCTGCACTTGGAAAAGAAAGGTGAAGAGTGAAAACCACGTGATCTTCCATGTCATCTTTCTGTATTCTCTACACCAGTCTGCCAAAATTCCATGTATTTTGAGGATTCATTAAATATGTGCTGTACAGTATTATAACACATGAAGAGCAATTTTTGCAAGATGGGCAGGGGCTGGGGCACATGGTGTGCATGGAGAAGCTGAAGGTGGGTTTGTTCAACCTAGAGAAGAGGGGAGTGAGGGGAAACCTTACTGCTCTCTACCTCCTGGGTGATCATGGGGAAGACAGAGCCAAGGTCTCCTTGGAGGATGACAGTGGAAGGATGCAAAGCAATGGATACAAGTCACGTGGAGGAGAATTCTACAAGGGAAAAAAGCCATCTCCCAAGAAGCAAAGTTAAACCCTGGAGCATGATGGCCAGAGAGGTGGTCTCTGTCCTTGCAGACATCTAAAACTCTTCTGGATATGGTTTTAGACAACCTGTTTTAACTGCAAAGAATTCTTTGAGCAAGGGGTTGGACCAGATGACCTGAGAGATCATATTCTACAACACCATGATAACAATGCAACCTGGAGAGGTACAGAGCCATTTGTGTAAACCCAGCAATTTTACAGGCAGCCAAAAAGTGGGAATATATAAAGTAAAGGACTGAGTTTAAAAGACTAAAAATACCCTTATTCATATCTCTTACTGTATTTAAAAAACAAAAGGCATCCTGAAATTCTGATTTATAAATGAATCACAGTTCTGAAGGAGAATACATGAAGAAAATAGTTCAGACAGTGATAATCTCTGATTTCTCTAGAACATAAAGAACAAGCAAACTAATTTGTGGGGGATTGCATCACATGAATTGATGAAATAAATGTTTGCATATGAATGAGGGAAAACTAGTAAACAAGGGAAAAACTAGTAAACATGTAATCATTGTAAATGCATCTCAGTGACAAGTAGCTTGGATTTGTAAATGCTGTGGTAAAAATTAGACTTTAAAAGAGATCAGACCTGTCCAACATCCACATATCCTACAATTTGTTTTCAATAGCAATAAAACTGACAGTAACACCAGCAGAAAAAGTGTAAATAACCAGTTGTTTGATCATATCAGAAGGGAAATAACTTGGATGTTAAAACAAAAGATAAAAAGATTCTGTTCCAGATCTTTACTTAGTGTAAATTCTACAGCTCTAGTAAAGTCAGGGGTAGGTTGTGGCTACATGGATCATGGCTAGGGATCCAGACTTCGGGGTGTTTATTTTGAAAGAAAGTATTGTGTAGTTCATACACCTTTTTTCACATTGAATAATGTTTTGTTCTTCAGAGAGCCTTCATAATTCCAACAAATTACTTGCAAAACAAAGTAACATTCAAAGAGCTGAATCTTCAAAGCTTAGAAGAAATTAGCAGCCGTGAGGAAATCTGATAGTAAAACATCAGATTTTGTGCCCAAAACCAAAGTTGCTGCTCCTCTACATCCCTGAGGGCTAAACAACGTGATATATATCATTCAAACCATGATAACACATTTCTTTCACCTGGGAACATAAACGCATATTTGTGCAACTTTGAAATGCCCAATTTTAATAAATTAAATCAGAGCATATTGTCATAAACAGGTCCTTTTGGGGTAGGCAAGGTGTATTACTATGAAAAAGTGTTCGTGGTCATTGCCTGTCTGATGTTTGTGTACATTGCCTGTGTGATTATGCTTAATTTATAGAACTCACCCTCTAAGAGTGGTTTTAGTCAGTTATTTCAGAGTGTATTTACATAAAGCACAAGTAATCCCATCAGGATCTGTAGATTAGCTGTGAGGTTATCAGCTAGTCTTGGTATTCAAAGTGAAGTTAATTCTCTCCTCCACAATTTCTACCTTGTGATACTGAATAAATAATAGACCTGTAGTTTTTGTGGACCCCCACACGGATGTTTTGTGATAACCTACTGAATCTGATCATAGATTGTAAGTTTGGTTGTATCATTTAGCTAGAATGTCCTTTAGAAAGACCCCACATACTGATTTTTAAAATTCAGGTAGCAGAGAATACTTGGCTTTTTTTTTACTGGACACAGTATACATGTACATTTATACCAAAGCCTTTCTGGGAAGGAAGTCTTCCTTTACCACCTCTGCAGAGTGTTGATCACAGCATCTATTACAGACAACACAACAGTGTCACCCAAGAAGAAGCAGAGGTGCTGACTTGCAAGTGGAATAAATTGTTACATTCCTTCTCACAGCCTGCTGCAACAGAAATCCTCATTCAATGTTTTTTCTGCTAGTTTCTAACTTTTGCTTATTCAGGGAAAAACATTTAGATGGCTTAGATATGTAGGATTCCTCCTCCTCTTAGCACAACACTTTCAACAATTTACTTTCCTAGCCAGATATTTTTCCCTTTATTACTCAGGTAAAATTCAAACAGCAGGTTTGGCTTGTGTACAGCACATAATGCACGTTGACTCCACTTCTAACAAATTAATGATGCATCTTTGGTAAGACACTATTTTCTGAATACTGATTTTCTCAGAGGGATTGGATTCCTTCTGCTGATTTCAGCAGCCTTTGTTCTCAACCACCAGCCACCACTATTAGAATCTAGTAAACACGCCATCCTGAAGCAGGTGTTCATCCTATCCGAAGAGCAACGCACAGTTGACTAGAAGAAACTCAGGGAGATTTAAAAACATTTTAAATTTTAGTCAATTTGGACCTTAGCATGGCTGCTGCCAGTGGAGAAAAATGACATTTCTAAGTAGTTGTAGAAAAAATCGTGGGCGGGAGGAGGGAGAACTTCACAAGTGATAATTAACTCAGTGAACTGTATCACAAACAGTACTGTAATTTTGTAATAGATTTGAAGCAAGCAGAGGAAAAGGTAAAGTGTAAAATCTTCTTAATGAGGTTTTAAACTCCAAAGCAAGTGATGAATTGAAAAGGGCAAGGCTGACCACGCCAAATCTTACTGACACCTTGGTATCTCCTAAACTGAGGAGACAAACTGCCTGTCCCAGGAAGGACAGAGGGCCATGAGCTGATGAAACGGGGCGGATGGATTTAGATACAAGTACAGCCACCAAGTTCTGACCTCTCCCACCAAGAATCCTGGCAGGATAATCCTTGGACTCGCACAGGTTACCCCAATTCACAGCCTGCTCAAATGTCACTATTTAAGCTTCTTTTGTCTTCGATTTGCAGGTGGTTTTAGTAACTCATAAGGGTATAATAAGTTATTCATTTAAATGAGAGGATGTTTAGGTGCTTTGCAAGTAGCTACATTCTCAAAAGGATTTTCCAAAGCCCTTTCTCAGGTAACTGCCATCTCTGCTAATAAGAATGAAGCTCAGTATCTTGAGACCTATATATTTCCTTAAAATTCTGGACTATGCTTGCTGAAGTCATTTAACAGCACTCACACTGAGCTATATTTGAGGAATTAAGCCTCAAATGGGCTGTATTTTTTGTAGTTACAACACTAGTAGGGAAGTGGACATAATACTAAAACAGAGGTGCTAATGAACCTCCTGGTGATAAATCTTTCAGCCCATCTAGTCAATTAGTCTCATCTTGAGTTGTTCTGCCTATTCAATAACCTCTTAAAAATAATGCAAAAGGGACGTGTTTTGAAAATTAAGACATTTACTCACAATAATAGTCTTAAGCCTACAAACCATCTTGCAGCCTACCACAACACTGGTCTCCAGAGCAATTGTAAATGGAAACTCCACCTGTCAGTAAGCTTGAATCCTCTTCAGAGAACCAGCCTAAAGCTCAGTTCATGCCCACTCCCCAGGGACTGATGCTGCAAAAGACTGCCCTAATATAAGGAAAAGTCCGGTAAACTGGAATGATAGTGAATTACTTGTGATTATTGGACTCATTAGTTACTAGAGCCAAACTCCTTGAAGATTCAGCAGAATGAAAGAATGAATAACTTCTGAGATAAAGTTGGTTTTGACCAGTTGTTTACAAAAGCAAACCTTCAAAGGTAAATATCTGAGTACTTCATGTTTCTTTAATCCCTTATAAAAATGATTTGTGATTTTTATTTCTCTTTCAAACTGTTAAGAACACTCATTATGAAAAGAAATACAGCTCAGCAGGATCCTCACACAATATGTTGATTATAATTCTATGGTATTTATTTAAGACTGAGAAAAATGTCCCTGGCATAATGCCAGTATCTTTCACTGCTCTCTCCAGTCAGCGCAGTCTGCATTATGGCAGGGGTTAAAAAGGCTAAATTTGGGGTACATTTACTTGTTTCTTCAATTATTGAAGAGAAAACAGTTGGTCACTAGAGGCTGATAACATTCCTACTGTTGAAGACCTTTCTATCTCCAAGGATAATGAGAGATTTTATATTATTTATATAACATAATATATATAAATATCATATCATATTCTATCATGTTATATTATATTTAAAATATATAATATATATTCTATTCATATTATTTCTATTTTATATTATTTATATATTATTTTTATACAATTATTTATTGTCTCTATATAATGCTAGGGGGTTACATATGTCAAATTTTGTATTAATTCTAATTTAAAAATATAATTATAATATCAATACAGGGTAAGTGTTCAAAGATGATAAATTACAAAATATTGATACTTATATATTATATGTGAAGGTACTTAGAAGTATTCACATTTATAAATCACAATAATCTGAACTAAAAAGAGGCACATAAAATCCAGCACCTATCACTGTATTGAAATTGTCTTCCTGCAAGATCCTGCTTATGTCTTACAAAATTATTCATAGAAAATCTTATAAATAAATATTACACTATTTATTTTTTTTAGCGCATCATCCATAAATAATGGACTAAAGTCCTTTATTTGGTACCTTCCTGTGTTCTTTTTGTTCTGACTGATACGATATAGGTCTTGTAGTAATTAACTGAACTTTTTTAACATTATGATTTACAGTTCTCTCTTCTACTGGTAATCAGACAGTTGAATAGTTTGTGCAAGGCTAAGCTGCTGTGGCAGTTCATCACCTCTAATTTTTAATATTTTTTTTTAATGATCTCTGATGTAGAGAGATTTACAGGGAGAATTAATTTAAATATTTGCAAATCTAGTTTTGTATGGGAAGTATCTTCTGACAATATTTTTACTTTTAATATTCATAAAATAATCTCCTATTTTACTTGATCTATACCGAAGACATAGTCCAGAATTCAGTGTCATGTTGTAAGTTAAAGTGTAATCAGTTTTGGTAGATTGATGTGAATCTGACTTTCAGAAATCTGGAGTCCTCAGTCATATCAGTTCAAGGTAATAAGAGCATTAACAAGCCTAAAACCAACCAATCAGTTACGCAGATGTGCATTTTTAAATGAACATACATAACCATCTCATAAAAGCTAAAGAATATGAGAACATGATTAATTGAACCAATTCTGCCAGCTAATGTGCAGTGCTGGTGCTAATTGCAGAAAAGAAGGTTTTAGCATCGAACAGCGTCAGGTTGGGTTTTTATTTTAGATAAGGCCATCGTGAATATCTGTCGTGCCACAAGAGAACTGAGTGAATGTGTGTGTGTGCATCTGTGTAAAAATGAGTGATAATAAAGATGTAACAACTCTGTATGTGCTCACCTGCACAAGGCAAATCTCACTGTCTTTGTTTGAAAGGCAGCTCGGCTCCAAACATTTTTGCTTTTGAAGCTTCACAGACCCTTTCCCTTTCTTCATTTCTCACACTCTCTGTAGGGTGAAGGACATGAGGGCATGTATGTTGCTGATAGGGAAAACCTGGCTTGATGAAAATAAGCTGAGCTAAAGATTCTAGAAGAAGGATGCCTCAACATTGAAGTGATATTATTTGCTTTCTGTGCATTTTAGCACCAAAGGGATGAAACACCGGTGCCAGCAACCGGAGTGCAGATAAGGAATAGATCAAGAGCTTCTCGTGTGGAAAGATTGCATTAGCCTAGGGAACAATAGTCTCCAGATACTGCTGAGCCACAGTGTAAAGAGGAAATATAATTTAAACAAGTGAGAGCAGGTATATATTACCCACTGACCTACTGCTATCGTTCTCATTTCTTAACCTTTAAAGGGAAACATCCGTTTGTTGGAGGACAAAAGAATGGTCCTGGTGTAGAAGAGAATGTGAATTATCTCAAACCACAGGAAAACATGTCTTATGTTTACACAGCATTCTTCACACAAATGAAAACACACACACATACAAAGTCTGTCACTATTAATTTCGTTTTCTTCCTTGAAAATAAAAATTAAAAATCAAAACAAAGCCCGACTGTCTCTATGCAGGGGTTTTAAATGAATGTTTCACACAAGAGAAGCAATCTTTCCAATTTTGTGAGTCATATTACTTGAGTGTATGAAGAGTGACTGCAGACACCCTTACATTTTATCATCATTATGGGAGTTTTGCCTTTCACTGCAATACTCGGGGCTCAAACTACTTCTAAGCAGACCAGAAAGGGCACATAAATCTCCACAGCCCAGTTCCACATTGCTCCATCACAGCAGGGAGAGAATTTGGGAAACGGGTCAGACAGGTTCAGCAGCACACAAATAGGTGAATCCCTGACAATTTTCCCATGGCAGTATAGATGACTTTAATTTTTTTGCATTCTGAGAATATTTTATATTTATATATAAATATATCCATGAGTTGTGGGAGCTCTCTTACGGGAAAACCCCACGAGTTGAGCAGACATAGAAAAGGAGGGGTTGCTCCCCAAAGAAGTAGCCAGGACTTCCAAGCCCACCACAGTCTGAGCAGAAATGCCCACCCAGAAGCCAGGTGGATCTGCCAGGTTTGGTGTCAGGGCAGACCAAGGCCTTGAAAAGAATTCAAGACACTCTTTTATTTAGTTTTTACAGACAACGTCTTATGGATATCTTTGCAGAAAATGGGTGATTATGCCTCAGTTTTTATTTTATCTTCAGTTCTAATGACACTATCACTAGTTCATCTTGTGAGGAATTTTAAGGAAATAGCTGTTATAAAAATAACAAACAGACAAAGGGCATTAACCTGGAAACTTTTGACATCAACAAGCTAACTTGCATGCATAAGTACTGGGCACCACAGAAAATTCTGAGTTAATATTTAAGCTCTCAGAAGAGAGCTGCATCACTTTAAATGAGAGCCTATGTTACTGAACATTACTTAAGATATAAATTTGTTAGTTTGATCTCCACGTTATCCTGTAATGATCTGTTTGAGATGATCTTCACTCAGCACCATCTGCTACCAGAGAAACCGTGTATGTAGATGTGTACTTTTTCAAACCTTCAGATGCAGTTAATGCTTTCCCTTGGTACAGTAACACAGTCCACAGATAGGACTGGTCATGTTCAGAGAGGAGAAAACTCACAGCCTGGTGACTGTAATATTACATATTTGAATATTGGCTGGTAATAAATAAACAGCTACTTTCTGAGTTTTTTATGCAATAAATAAATATTGCAAATATATCCTATTCTAGAATACTATCCAGAAAACTCTATCCATCCTTCTGAGACTAAAAGTACTCCTAGTTCTCTAAAGACTAAAAATATGTAAACAATATTTTCCTGTAAGCTACCTGTTTTACAACATTTACAATTACTGGTTTCATGGCATAGAAATCATTTACTTCCTAGTAACAGATATTATTCAGCATAAACAAAGATAGGAGAACACTACCTGAGCAAAATCCTTATCTAAAAGCTAATTTTCTTCCCACTGAACAGCTTCCTAAACTGCCAGGGAAGCAGGACCACCTATTTGACTTTATGTACTCCTTTCAAAGATGCAGGCAGAACCTGGTAACTCCTTTTCAGACATATCCACCTTTCATAAACCAGACTTTTGTTTCAGTGTGTATCACAGCTACTGCAAATACCCTGGAAATTACAGAGCTTCTCTACTGGAACCAAATATAATCAGGAACAAAAGCTGTTTTCAAAGTGACATGTTTAAAAAAATAATACTTTCACTGTAATTAATAAAGCTGTGAATTTACATCAAGTTATTTCCACTTCAGACCAATATAGCCTGAGATAACTACATGTTGTTTCTAGCAGATTCCATAAGGTATGTTTACAAATGTGCATGCATTACTTAGAGTTTTAGTAGAGCAGCCGTGCCTTGCGCCCTTCACTATGTCAGAGCCTGATCTCACACCTGAGTTCCAAGAGACACAGTCTCTATCAGACATTTAGTAGAAGACTAAATAGTGAAGCCACCAACTCAGCTTTTCTCTTTGTTCTCTTAATCCAAGTATTCTGAAATTAACATGAAGGGCACCAAAAATACAAATGTAAACTCCTGAAGCAGTGGGAAACCATCAGCTAAAGCAGACAAGGGGAAATTATGGATAAAAGGAAAAAGCTTTTAAACCACCATGTCTTATTTTTTCCTTTCTCCAAGATTCATCTTCAGGTGTGTGTGTGCTCTACAGAGTTCTTGTCATACACCCATGTTCATGCATTTAAAATGTGGACAACACAAGTTCTTTCTCTTTGCTGCTGCAGTCAGACTTCAAGACCTCATGGCTGCGGGGCACATTGCATCCACAACCACAGAAACGCTAAATGAAGGAAGGAAGAAAGCACCACTGTCTCCACTGGGAAATCTGAGAGCACAACTCTGTGTCACAGCTCTGTGGAGCCTGTTTCAACTGGCACTCCTGGAGGAGCCCCACTTCCAAAACACCCGCTCCATCTGCAGGGGGAGGTTCCTAAAGTTGTTTTGAGTCTGAACCCAAGCCTGCACAGCCACAGGTGATGGACCCAGCCAAAGCAAATTATAATTTTGCAGGAAGCTCTTCTCCTGCACAAACCAGCTGAACCCAGTTGACCCTGCAGCTGCACAACCACAATTTCCCATCAAAGGCAAGGGGTCAAGGATGGAGAGGGGCAGCAGGACTGCTGCTTTCAGAGGCAGTCATTGTTAGGTGGAGCTGCACATGAAACCCATGCTGAGATATAAGAGCTGTCAGGGTATGATGGGCAGTACCCAAAGGAGGTGTGGGTCTAGGACAAAAACTTTGGGACAGGAAACTACAACAAGCTGTGGCCTGTTGAGAGGCTCAGATCAAGCCAGCTGTATTTTAGGAAGCTAAGTCATTTGATGAGTGGGCATTTGCTTAACGTTTAAATGCTTCCCTGAGTTGCAACCTTGATGAACTTCAAGGAAGAAAGGCCATGATGGGAAAGGAATTTGAGGAGGGAAGGTGCAGCAAGAAGTTGTGATGTTGGGAGAACCAAAAAAAAGACTTTCTGTCCCCAATATTGTTCCACAGGGGAAGGGACAGAATAAATAATCCACACTTCCTGATTTACTGCCAGTCACTGACTTGGTTGTGATGTTTGGCACTCTTAATCCAACACAAATTCTTTTTTTGACCTCATGGCACATGCATATCTTCAGCCAGCAGAAGTCTCTTCTTTCTCCCTTCGTGGATCAGAGCACACAAAGGAGAGCACACGCCGTGCCAGGCCTCTGTCCTCCTGTGAAAGCTCAGTGAGGAAGCGTAGCATGAGCCCATCATCTTCCTTCCCTTCTGCCACTCACTTTCAAGACATCTGCAACTTTTTGCTGGGGTGGCTGCTGTGCCTGGGCCTTTTGGAGCAAAAAATGGAGGGTAGAGACCAACAAAAGAGTGGTTTGCTGGACTCTTTCCCTCTCACTTTCCTCAACAGCACGCACATCAAAGAGAATTTAACCTGTATTGTTCACAGAACAAGTGTATCGACTGCATTTTGCTGCTCTCGTTATCTGCTTTGTTTTCCTCTGCCTCTGATTCTCCCCCTCACCAGACCAAGTATATTGTTGTGTACCATTTGAAATTGCTGGAACACAAAACATTAGGATGCATTTTACAAAATTATACATTTACAGTCTATGTCCCAGCTTTTTAGCATGGGCGAAAATGATGTACTTCAGTTACAATCAAGAACATCAACAGATTGTATTACAATCTGTCACACATTCTCAGGAGGGAGAAATTGGCAACTCACACACTGAAGAACAGTAATCAAGCATCTGGAATATTACAGTACAAGTAGATTTTATATGGTCTGACTAGTTGAACCAATTTATAGTAATGACTTTTTAAAAATGAGCTTGCCAACAAGAGGTCTCTGTGACAAGCTTATGTTCATATTGACACCAGAATCCTTAATGCATGCCTCTCTGGTCAATAGTATCTCTCATCTGTTTTAATAATGACACTGTTCTAAATTATTTGCACCCAAAATAGATGCATCTAAAAGGCAGAAAAAAAAAAAAATCTCGTACTAATTAAAAGGAACACCCTATTTTAATAGATTCCTGATGCTCAGGAACAACTTTAAGAACGCTCAGTAAGCAAAATATTTGTGTCATTTTCTGCACCATTGGCAAGTAAAACATAATAACTGCTTTCTCTTATATGAGGAAAATTATATATTGAACAATCTGACCAAAACAGTAAGGCTGTCAAAAGATAATCCAAAGAGGAAAAAAATGTCCTCTGAGTCTCTATCCCTCTGAGCTTGGACCATTACAATAGGTTCTTTGTTCAAAGAAAACCAATAAGAAAAGAACCAAAGAAATTGTGACTATGGTGTTTAATTCCTGAAAGGACAAGTTATTGAAGTTGTAGCTGAGGTGAAAATCTCAACATAGTAGCCCACACTGACAGGGATCTCAGGCCAAAAATCTGCTAATCTGCTTCTAGGTTGCATCTGTCAATCACCAGCACACAAGACAGAAAAAAAGAAAGCTAAAGAAAATGCTACAATGTCCTTTTAAGATAAATATTTTTAAGAAGAGGCAAAATAAAATTTAGAAGTAGCTTATAAAATTATTTTACAACATAATATAATTTTAAAATAGAAATATAACTTCTAGAATATGGTTATGCACAATTGGATCCACGCAAACAAACTTAAAGTTATTCTGTCTTCCAGTTCTGAAAATATGTATGTGAAATGGGGACTTGAAACAGAAATTTAGGGCAGACTTCAAGAAGAATACTGTTCATGATTAAGTTGTATGATTAACAATTAAGGTCTAAGACAGTTCAAACCTGGAATGCTTATGAAATATATAGTAAGATTGGTTAAATAGTTTTGATTTATTGCTGGACTTAAAGCCAGCATAGCTAAGCACAGACTTGCAGAGCCTTAAATCTATGGTCTGACCCAGTTCTCAGAACCAACACCACCTGTGCAGCCAGAGGACTAGAACAGCAGAGGATATGAGCTAAATAGAGAAAACACACTGGTCATAAATCATTCTTGATCCTCATCCTCCTTTTTCATCTTCTTCTTGGTCCCAAAAAAACTTTGCCAGGTAGTCAAGATAGTCCTGACCACCAAGACCCATCCTGGGCCACGTTAGGCACAGGAGAATAGAGCTGCTACACTTCTCCTTGCCCTCCAGGCTGACAAGTGAAGTTTCCCATCACTTCTGTCAGTCATATATGGCTGAGGGAGAAAATTTACTGAGGGATACTGGTTTCCTTGTATCCTCACATGGGAACGGCAAACCTGTCAATAAACATACACATAGATAGACACTACCAGATCACAGGCCTTTGGTGTGTCTCAGGGTCAAGAAAAACACCACCTACAAGGAAATCATCTCATGACTGATGGCTCTAACCCATTCACATCCCACTGTCACAGGAGACCTAAGAGAGCAGATGTTCCTCTGACCAAGAGCCAGCCTTACACCCAGTGACTTCTTCCCTGCTGTTATGTCCTGTATCCTGCAGACCCTTTCACACTCATCTCTCAGTGTGCATCTGGTAATCCCTCTCAAGTAGTCACTGGAACATTCTGGTCAAGAGTTACAGCTACAGGAACACTTCTGAATTCCTCTCTTACCTTTCTTGGAGTTGTCTTAGTGCTGACAAGGGGCTGCTAGAGCGAAGTGCAGCTTAAGAAGGACCACAGTTTTCAGGAGAAACCACCACTGCCTCCCTTCAACCTTATTACTCAGCTGAGATTCATTAGAACAGAGTAGGAGCTTTCCAGAGCACCTGGGAGTAGAGACCCCTGCACTGTAGAAAAGGATTAAAATCAGCTGTGAGGACTTGTTTTGAACAAGGATAATGTCCTTGAGCTAGAAAGGTACAACTCTTGGACCTTTCACTTTAGAACTAGTTTCGCATGTTAAGTTTGGCAAACAGTCTCACTAAGCTGGGGGTGCCTTCCTTCTGAAGTTTCCTCCTGGTGTTTGCTGGTTTACCTTCTGTTCTGTTTCAAAATGCAAGGTGGGCAGTGTAGACCCAGAGCAATGACCACCTATCCTGACACAGAGCTCTCACTGCCTGCAGAACATCTTCGGAGTGCTTTGTGGAACACAAAGGAGGGACCAAAAGGGAAGCAACAGCACATGGACTAAGCCTGGGGAGATACAGAATGGGTATGCTGGTGGAGAAAAGAGGGTCACTACAGCACATTTGGGGAGAGCAAACTGTGCCTAAAGGCTTCAGAGTGACTGAGCATGACTCTGAGTATGAACACGGACAGTGCAGGTGACTTAGCAAACATCAAAGGGGGCAGTGGGAGGGATCAGGCAGTGCCAAGGACATCAGCATCTGATGTGAGGGCTACAGAGGAGGCTGCCCCAGGAAGAGGGCTGAGGCACTGAAGTCCTAGCAGGGAGCAATTGCTTTCACATCAAAAGACCGAGTGCTACAGCAGCTCATTTCTTTGTTTTTGCAGTCTGGAAGGCTCCACAGGGGTAATTCCTGCTCTGCTCCCCTGCCAAGAAGGAAGCCCAGCACACAGGACCTCTGATAGATGTTTTTCCCCAGTGTTTGGGAACTGTAGAAGAGGAACTGTCAGGTCAGGACATCCGCAGAGGCATAGTTAAACCAATACTCATGTAAAGGAGCCTGAGAGCTCCCTGAAAGAACTTTCTTTATGGAGGAAGCATGAATAGCTGCTTGAGAGCAGAAAGTCATAGAATACATCAGGATGCCTCTCCTCTACGGAACAGCTGACTGCTGTTCTATCTTTTGGTCATTTTATGATATTTTACTTCATACAGCAGCAAAGCCAAAAGCAGATTTGTTAACAACTATCGTATCATTTTCCAAAATTTTGCTTTAGAAATCTAAGCTCAGTGTTGGATATTGCAACAGTTTTTTCCATTATGTGTGAGAGTATAATAAAATACTAATAAAAGCTCTTTATTTACACAGTAGCTCAACAGTCCTGCTTACACAGGACATTTTCATCCTATTCCATTTTTAACAGTTGCAAGCATAATGCTGATTTTGCAGCTGATATAGCAAAGGACAAGCCATGTTCAGCATCATGTCAGCTAGCTGTGCTTAAACTCATTCAGAATACAACTTCAGTTTGAGTTTAGGAAATGATTGCTACCAGAACTTGTTCTTTTCTACACCGTCTGCAAAATCACACCAAGTTTTGTCAGCTGTCATTGGGAAATTAGATTTCTTTACCAAAAGGACTGTCAGGCACTGGAACAGCTGCCCGGGGAGGTGGTTGAGAGCCCATCCCTGGAAGTGTCTAAAAGACAAGCAGATGAACTGCTCAAGGATATGGATTAATAGTGGAATGGTACAGGTGGACTGGATGATCTCAAAAGCCTTTTCCAACCATGTGATTCTATTGTTCTATGATAATAAGGAAACACTGCACCAACATTTAAAACAGGTAGAAAGGAGGACCTTTTGGACTATCAACCTATCAGCCTTTCCTTTGTGTCCGGAAAGAACATGGAACAGATCCTCCTAGAAGCCATGCTAAGGCACGTGGAGGACTAGAAGGTGATTCGAGACAGCCACTATGGCTTCAACAAAGACAAGCCCTGCCTGACCTGCTTTCTATGATGGGGTGATCACCTCAGTGGACGTGGGAAAAGCAATGGATGTCAACTATCTGGACTTTTGTAAGGCCTTTGAAATCTCCCCCCACAACGTCTTTCTCTCTGAATTCAAGAGATGGATTTGGTGGATGGACCTTTCAGTGGAGTAGGAATGGGTTGGATGGTCACATCCAGAAGGCAGAGGTCAATAGCTTGATGTTCAGATGGAGATCAGTGATAAGTGGTGTCCCTCAGGGTTCCATACTGGGACCCAGTGCTGTTTAATATATTCATCAATGACATAGACAGCCAGACTGAGTGCACTCTCAGCAGTTCTGTAGATGACATCAGGCTGAGAGGTGTGGTTGACATGCCTGAGGGACAGGATGCCACCCAGAGGGACCCGGACAAGTTCAAGAAGTGGACCCATGTGAACCTCATGAGGATCAACAAAGTCAAATGCAAGGTCCTGCACTTGGGTCAGGGCAACCCCCATTACCAATACAGTCTGGAGGACGAAGGGATTGAGAGTAGCTCTGCTGAGAAGGACTTGAGAGTGTGGTGGAGGAAAAGCTGGGCACGAGCTGGCAATGGGCACTTGGAGACCAGATGGCCAACTGTATCCTGGGCTGCATCAAAAGAAGCGAGGCCAGCAGGTCAAGGGAGGTTATTCTGCCCCTCCAACTCTGCTCTGATAAAACCCCACCTGGAGTGCTGCATCGATATCTGGAGCCCATAGCACAGGAAAGACATGGATCTGCTGGAGCAGGTCCAGAGGAGGGACACAAAAACTATCAAAAGAACAGAACACCCATCCCATGAAGAAAGGCTGGGAGAATTGGGGTTGTTCAGCCTGGAGAAGAGAAGGTGCCAGGACCAGTGCTTGCATTAGCGGTCTGGAGAGGACATTGACAGGCTATTAAATATCACTGGAAACATACTGAAAAAGGAAGCTTTCCAAGAAACAAAAGATATTCATTAGGAGGTCCCAAAACTCAACTGATAATGAAAGCATTCTGCACTAATTACAAATTCTAGAATACATGTAATACAGATATCAAATAATAATAGCTTTGTCCTTGTTGTAAAAAAGAGTTTTTTAAAAAAAGCAATGGGAATTTTTCAGTTATATGTGTTTAATCAGAAATTCCCTATTCATTTGAATCACAAAAGAATTGACCTTGAAAATGTGGAAAACGACAGACAAAAGTTCAGAAAATATGAAAACATTTCATCCTGGTGCTTTGAAATTTTAAAATTACTTCTCCTGAATTCAAAATAAGTTTAGAATATAATTTTAATAAAACAAAGGACCAAAAAAACCCACAGTCAAATCAAAAAGAAATATTTGAAGCTATTGTCCTGCTCTGCTCTGCACTGGGGCGGCCCCACCTCGAGCACTGGGGGCACTTTGGGGCACCACAGCATAAAAAGGCCATCAACCCACTGGAGAGTGTCCAGAGGAGGCCACGAGGCTGGGGAAGGCTCTGCAGGGGAAGGCGTGTGAGGAGCGGCTGAAGTCCCTTGGGCTGTTCAGCTGGAGCAGAGGAGCCTGAGAGGGGATCTCAGAGCTGTTTGTGCCTTCTCCCAAGGGAGGGAGGGCAAAGAGGGGCTGAGCTCTGCTCTCTGGGGACCTGGGACAGGACCCCAGGCAATGGCAGGAAGATGTGCCAGGGCAGGGGGAGATTGGATCTCAGGAAGAGGTTCTTCCCCCAGCGGGTGGTGGAGCCCTGGAACAGCTCCCCAGGGAAGCAGTCCCAGCACCCACTGTGCCAGCATTCCAGAAGCATTTGGACACTGCCCTCAGCCCCACGGGGGGAGTGTTGGGAGTGTCCTGGGCAGGGACAGGAGCTGGACTCCATGGGCCTTGTGGGTCCCTTCCAACTCGGGTGATGCTGTGATTCTATTAAATAAAGGAGTTAAATTGACTTGACCTGAATATATTCCTCCTTTTCAGTTGTGGACATTTTCTGAGATTTTTTTATATTGTATTTCATTCTTGAATAGGACACAGTTCAGGCTCCAAGCAAACAAACAGAAAAATCCTACCTGACCATAAATGAAAATGAATATGTTAAGGAAAAACCTTATATTTGTGACTCCTTAGCCTGGTGAAGGACTCCCAAAATGCTCTCTGAAGCTCCATTGTACTGCAGTGTTCAGAACAGTCCATTTTTCCCTGACACTCATTGTTCTGCTTTCATTGTATAAAACTCTCCAGTTTCTTTGTTTAAGACCACTTTACAAAAGCAATTACAAAGAATACTATTTGTGTGCTTCGAGTATTCTTCAGTCAATGAAGTTTACAATAACATTTTCTTTTTAACACGGATGCTGAGCAAAAGGCTTAACCTTGCTGCTTCACAGCTCTGGAAACAATTGATTTGCTAGCTCTTTCTGAAAGGAAGAAGCTACCTGAAGCAAACTCAATATGATGTGTCTTAGATGTACAATCAAGCAGTAGGTACACTATCTGTGTAAGTATTTCAGTAGTCCTCAGCCTTGTGATTCTTAAAGTGTTTATCCTGTGAACATGCAAAGATGTGTAAGTAAGGGTAAGAAACAATTATAAGATAGCAAAGGACAGACTGACTGAGATAAAAATTCAGATGGACATTTAAGAAGGCCTCTAGAAAGGGGAGGTTCCTGATCTGATTGATTTCAAAGGGAATTAAGTAGCTAAAATTTATTATCCACAGAAATTTAATTATCATTTGAACATCTACCTCCCACACCTTTCAAAGGGAATTAAAGATCCTGTAGACTCTGCTGAGCTGCAGGTTTTTGGTAGACCCTAAAACAAATATAAGCAGTTTGCCCAAGATCCACACACAAGTACAACCTTGATGCCAGAAATTCCACTTGGAAGTACCAGTATCAGCTCACTCCCTTACAAATTCCTTTCTAACAGAGAGTTCTGTGGCATTTTGGGTTAGGCTAAATGCTGTGGTTTGGGTGCAAGTAGAATCAGTTTCTAACTTCAGTTCAATCTCATCTAAGTAAATTCATTTTCTGAAAGACAGCCGTGCATTCCTGAATCCACTTCCTGATCCCAGCCCCTTCCTCGCCTCGGGCCCTTTCCCTCGTGTCTGCTGTGCAGCATTTGTGGTGACATATAGTCATCGAGGGGTGGGGGCACAATGTCCTGTGTCTGTGTATATTTTGTTATTTTTCTTATTATTCTACTCATCATCATTATTGTTGTTGTTGTTATTATTATTTAATTAAAGCTGTAGTTTTAGTTTTCCAACCCATCAGTCTCTTTCCTCTCATTTCTCTTTCCTCCTTCCCTGGCGGAGAAGGGAACTGGGAGCCCAACTGCTCTGTTTTAGCTACAAAAATTGGCTGGGTCAGGGCTTAACCATGACACTAAATTATTTCAAAAGGTTCACAAGAGCAACACAGTCCTAGAATATAATTGTATCACACAGTATCACAGTATCATAAGGTTGGAAAGGACCTCTGAGATCATCGAGTCCAACCTATAACCCAACACCAACACCAACCATCATCTAACCCATGGCACTCAGTGCCTCATCCAGTCTCCCCTTAAACACCTCCAGGGTCGGTGACTCCACCCCCTCCCTGGGCAGCCCATTCCAATGGCCAATCACCCTTTCAGTCAAGAACTTTTTCCTAATTGTGCTTGGTGTGTGATTACCTGGCTGCTCTACATAAAAGAACACCAAGAGCTGCAGGCCAGGGCAGCATTTGCAGGAAGAGTCTAAGGCAGCATGCCTTCTGCTACACAGATAACATCTTTATTCAGTTTGATTTTCACTGATTCATACAGAGATCAGCGTTTTTCTTACAGAAAAAGAAGGAGTGTGATGTTTTTTACTGATTTTATGTTCTGGTCAGCATATGACATCTGCATTTAACAAACTAAAGCAGAGTGTCCTTTACAGCCAGGCCTTGTGGCAGTTCTGTATTCAGGATTTTCTGCATCCATCAATGCATATGTAAAAATGGAAGTAGACTTGGATTCACTTTGTGAAGTTGATCCAAAATAATAAACACACCATTTAGAGTACTAATTACTCTTTAAAAAATCACTAGAACTGGGATTAAGAAGTTTTCTTGTATCAGAGTCAAGAGCCACTGGGAATTTTGTTCGTATGAAGTGGGTTTTTTATGGGATTGTCTGGAAAGGCTATTTAATAAACATCCTGCTAGTGTACTGACAATGACCACAGCCTCTCCTGATCTCTTCCTGTGGAACATTTTAGCTAAGAAGACTTTCATCTTTTATTACAGAGCTTGCATTTTTAATGGGATGCAGAAGCATTTTTTGGCCCATGAGGAGCACAGTGTGTAGCACAGATGATTCTGTGGACCCTTCCAACTCACTATGATTGCTGAGGATCACAGAGCATTAGATCTGATGATGCAGATAACCAGCCCTATATTCCTGTGCACTCCTCTTTTCATGTTTGATCTGTGTTTTCTCATGTCTTTTGTGGAAGAGAAGGCACCTCCTACAGAACTTTGCTCAGTTTTAGGGCTAAAAGCACTCATCAATTAAGAGAGTCTTAATTTCAGCTGATAGGACTGCTGCTTTTTTTTTCCCCCACAGTCCACATGGACGAATCCTACAGCCAGGGAAATTAAATCAGTATCAGTTGATTCAGGACATTTTGAGCCTCCACAACGCTGAACAGAGTAGTCCTTATCCTGCAATTTATATAAATACCTGCTTAACCTCAAACATGTTATTAATCACAGACTTCAAAGAAAGCTTTGCTTTGCAAATGAGCAAAAAATATGGTTTCAATTTTCTTCAGTGAGAGCTCCGTAGTCTAATGAGAATACTCTTGTAGCACAATAAAAGCCTGTTGCTCTCCTTTAAGTACAGCTCTGTAAATCTTTTGGTGATCATGCCAAGCCAGTCACTGATCTGGTGGTTTAATGGAAAAAAGAAAAAAATCACTTACTTAAACCAGTGAATCTCAGCCTTGGAGTTCAAGACCTAACGGGTTTGCTGCATCCCAAACTCTATTAGATCACATACTCTCTATTTTTCACATTTTCTACCTTATGGAAATGGAAAAAAAATCAATTTAAAATAGCATGTACATAAAATAAATTAATTACATCAATGAGTGAGCCATATTTACCTGCTACATCTGTAGCTGTTCCACCTAATTCTAAAACAGAAAATTGCTGGTCAAAATGTATTTTAAAAATTCATTTATTAACTTTATCCTGAGAAGAATTTTATTTTGTAACATGTCTTCCCTAAATATAGATAGGAATCCACAATATGCTGTCCAGCAGATTATAACTTGGTACAGCTTATAAAAGTATGAGTAAAAATATGCTGAAATTCCAGGGATGCTGTTGGTGTTGTAGCATTTCTCCCAGGGTGCACATAAACTCTTCCATCCATTAGATTAAAAAATATCTGTTTTGACCATTTAACCCAAATTTGTGTGAACTTCATGCTTCACAGTCTCTTTGAAAGTGTAGGAAACATGTTGGAGTGATGATCAGAAACTTGTAGAAGATATATATGCATGGTTAGAGCAAATGCTATCGACACCATGCAGGGTATTTAGTTTGGTGTGTTCCCAAAGATTTGTATTGCCATATTAAGTTTCTAGTCTAAACTGTATCATTAACTTGCTCAAAGATGGAAATTTCTTGTTAACTATGAAATATCTTTGCGAATAATTCACGTCATCCTCAAGAGAACTACTTCTGACAGATACATGTTGCATTTATAACTGCAGGTTTAATGTTCATCTCAATTATAACAGAAAACATCTAAGGGAAAAATAAGTGAAAGCATATCATAGAAATTAAAGTGCTTTTAAAAGGAAAGTTCTCTGCATAAATTTATATAACTCTTGAGAGTAAAGCAAAACAACCTAAGTGAAAAGACAGCAATAAGCTCCAGAAATCTCCAGTTGTGAATGACTTTTGTGAAGAAGAAAAGATGTCTCGTAATATAGACACTCAATAATGTGGTATCAAATGTTCCATAAAATGTAATTGTAAAAATATCTAATGCAATACATTTTATTATCCTTTTTTTTTAAACAAGCCAAAACCTTTAAAAGCACTGAAGTCAGTATCTTAAAAATCCTTACACAAAGCCTTAAAAAGTTTATGGACCCAATTTCCAAAGAATCCCAAACCACACACTCTTGCTCATGTGTACACAAAGTCTAATATTTCTGCACACTAAGTAATGATAAACAACTATTGATTCTTCTGTGTCAGGTGGAAAATCACTTCCTGTGACTGCTTTAAACACACTTACTAATCTCAGCAAATATAACTATCTTTAACAATATTCTCTCAAATTCTCTGTTAAGTTATACATAAAATCTTCTCTCATTCTCCTCCTACTTCTTTCTTAGAGAAATGACATCTATTCACATCTTTGCCTACCCTTATTGCCCACAAACATATTTTATAATAAAATTAGGCATTAAGTGTTATACTACAGACCCAAAGACCCCACCTTCCCTCCCTTTAGATAAGTAATTAAGATTAGTTTGGACACAAGGGGGGAGCAGCTCTAAATAATTCTTTGAGCAATGATTTTCCTCATTGCCTGAGATCCACGTTGGCAGAGAGGCTGCAGGCACATTGCAATCATATCACAACCCAAGACTTAGCATGTGAAGCTGTAAAACTCCTTTATCTCCTTCTTATGAATCTGAAACTGTCAGAAACCATCTCTTTCACAATTTGCTGTGAGTAAATGAATGCTTTCTAACTTTTCCATCCTCCAATCATATAGAAACATGAGACAATATCCTTCTTTATTCCCAGAGTTCTGCAGCTACTGTTTTTTAAAATCTATTAGTCAACGTCCTCAATATGAAGTAGGAATTTGAATTTTCTCCGCAGCTGCTATGTTGGGCTGCAGGACCTACATCAGTTTTCTGCAGGTCAGGTCTTTTTACAGGTACTCATGGATTTTTTCCATTTTTCACCTCCACCTCACAGTGTGTGGAATGCATCCACATAAGGGCTCACTATTAAGTGACAAGGCCACTAATTAAATAGTCTGACGTAGACTTCACATTCTCACTTAAGCCTTAAGCAATATGTCAGTTACTATGAACCCAGAGCCTAATGTGGCAGCGTTTGAAAGTGGAACCCAAAAGTCTGCCTGCACTGAACCTCCAGAGACTCTGAACAGTTAATAACAGTGACTTTATAGAACCTGCAGCAGTGCAGTGTCTTCTTTTTCAGTCATCTTGAAAGCTAAGAAACACCTTACCCTGTCTCTCTTTTTTTTTTCCATGGCTACTCTTCCTCACTGGAGCTTATCCAGGCCTTGGGCCCATGTGGAGGATTTTTCAGAGCCCCACAGCCCCAGCGACCACTCCTTCTGCAGCTGAGCATCCCTTGCAGCGACCTCCAGGAGTGCACTACTACTGCACTGTGCCCCAGCTTTCCCCTCTCTGTTTGTCCCTCAGGACCTCTGCAAGGTTTCACTGCCAAAGGAGCACAAATTTGGAAATGTTATTGAAAGCCAATGTGGAGGATACAGTCAATTAAAATGAAGCAGGGATATATCTGCTATTATATCTACTGGTATAGCTGGAAAAAAAAAACAAGAAGCTTTCAAGCACACAGATTGCTTTTCAATTAAAATTGACATTCTGTGTTTATTATAAATCCATGTAAACTTTGTTTGCTCTAACCTGATAAAGAGTTTGTCTTTATGAGGATGGATACCATATTAATTTTCCCCTAGCATTCAATGTTTTGAAAAATTGAATCATTCATATTACAACATTTTAACTGTCCTCTATTTTTTTTTAATTTGCCTTCACTTGTATATACATGGTTCTTAAAAAAGCCACAGTTATCTTGTTGTAGCTCACATTTTCTTCTACAGAATTCTAAGCCAATAACCCAAATTGCTTTCCAAAGTACCCTTATTGGGGTTGTGTGGCAAAGTTGTGGTAGCTGGGGACTAGCAGGGTGGCTTCTATGAGATGTCAGAAGTTTCCCTTATGACTGACAGAGCCACTGCCAGACAGCCACAAGACAGCTTAGCTGCTGACCAAGGTCAAGACAACCAGCAACGGTGGTAGCACCTCTGGAATTACGTATTTAAGAAGGGGAGGAAAAAACATGCACAGTCTGGAGGAATGAGAATTCCTCTCTGGAGGAATGAGAATGTGTGAGAGAAACAACCCTGCAGATAACAAGGTGGGTGAAGAAGGAGGAGGAGGAGGTGCTCTAGGCAGCAGAGCAGAGATTCCCCTGCGATGAAGACCATGGTGAAGCAGGCTGTCCCCTTGCAGCCCATGGAGGATAAGGGTGGAGCAGATATCCGCCTACAGCCCACGGAGGACTCCACAATGGGGTAGGTGGATACCCTTGGAGAGCTCCCGTTGGAGCAGGCTCCTGGCAGGACCTGTGAACCCGTGGAGCAAGAAGCCCACGCTCGAGCAGGTTTGCTGCCAGGACTTGTGACTCCATCAGGGACCCATGTTGGAACAGTCTGTTCCTGAAGGACTGCACCCCACGGATGGGACCCACGCTGGAGCACCACATGAAGAACTGACCAAAGCTCATGGAAGACTGCTTCCTGTGGATGGGACCCCACACTGGAGCAGAGGAAGTGTGTAAAGAGTCCTCCCTCTGAGGAAGAGACAGCACAACATGTGATGAACTGATACGTTCCCCTTTGCTCTGTGCTTCTTAGGGGAGAAGGCAGAAATTTCAGGAGTAAAGCTAAGGCTGGGAAAAAGGGAATGGAGGGGGAAGGTGTTTTAAGATTTAGGTTTTGGTTCTCATTACTCTACTCTGATTTGATTTGCAATAAATTAAACTAACTTGCCCAAGCAGAGTCTGTTTTGCCTGTGAAGGTAATTGCTGAATGATCTCTCCCTGTCCTTATCTCAACCCATGAGCTTTTTGTTGTATTTTCTCTCCCATGCCCAGTTGAGGAGAGGAGTGACAGAGTGGTTTTGGTGGGCACCTGACATCCAGCCAGGCTCAATGCACAACATTATGTCCCAACTTAGCATTGTTTTTTTCCCTACAAATTCTCATAACATTAGACAGTTGCTGGTTAGAAGGAAGAATCAGGAGCAGCTGTAATTTGATAAGCAATTATTCTAGTTTACTTGTTTTTAACAGATTTCAGTCAGTTCGGGCAGAGAGGATTACTAATGTAGTTGTGAATTTGAAAAGTGAGAAGTTCTGTATTGTCACATCAAAAATAGAACACAATTTGTATGTTTTATGTAACAGTTCAAAGAACAAGAAAGCTTTTTTTTGGACTGATATAAAACTGGAAAGCTAATATTGCAATTCTGGGGGACTGAGCTTCTGCTGAAGTAGAAAATCATAGTTGGGATCTGGAACATAAAATCTGTGGAGTGAGATTTACCCTAAAATAGTAATCAGAACTTGTCAAGCAAAGTCACTCAGATCAAAGTAAGTTTTAGACAAACTAGATGATATTCTGATGTTATGGAGAACAAAATACTAAAGAAGCACAAGCAGGCATAGTTCAAATGACTCTCCAAGAGCTGCACTAAAGCCACTTGGCCAAACAATACAAACCAATTATGATCCATTATTTGAAAGAAGTTGTAAGGCAGTAAAAGCAAAGAGAGAAAGACCCTTAGCTCAAAGATCACTTCATAGGCAGAAGGCACAGAACTGCAGCAGCAGATGATAATAATAAGAGCCTTGTTGTGAATGATGTGTTAGTTTTCAATTAGTGCATTGGTATGGTGCCAAAGGCAGTTAGATTAGTTTCAAAAAAGCCTCATGTTTAAAACTTATATTGATAGGGTTTAGGGTTATAAAAAATATCGTCCAGGTTAACAAACAATGTGAACTTAATCTAAGTGTAAATAAACCAGAAAATATGGAATTTGCAGTAGTACTTCATGGGAAGGTATATTTTAAACGAAGGAAAAAGAGGGTAAAGCAACTGAGGGAGAGTTTAAGATAACCTTCCACATGGATATTTTTCTCAGCAGGGTGCAGAATAAAGGTAATGGAGCTCAAACTTTCCCTTTGTCTCAAGAGATAGGATGAATATCAAAAAAGCCTTATCAGTCTCAGAATCAAAGAACCAACAAAAGAACTGGTATAACAGTTGAATACACTGACCACTGCTAGTGGAAAGGGAAAAGAAAAGAAAAGAAAAGAAAAGAAAAGAAAAGAAAAGAAAAGAAAAGAAAAGAAAAGAAAAGAAAAGAAAAGAAAAGAAAAGAAAAGAAAAGAAAAGAAAAGAAAAGAAAAGAAAAAGAGAAAAAAAAGAGAAACAGGAAAAAAAGAGAAAAAATAGAAAAAAAGAAGAAAAAGAAGAAAAAGAAAAAAGAAAAAAGGAAAAAGGAAAAAATAAAAAGGAAAAAAGAAAAGAAAAGAAAAAAAGAAAAAAATAAAAAAGAAAAAAGAAAAAAGAAAAAAGAAAAAAGAAAAAAGAAAAAAGAAAAAAAGAAAAAAAAAGAAAAAGGAAAAGGAAAAAATAAAAAGGAAAAAAGAAAAAAAAGAAAAAGGAAAAGGAAAAAATAAAAAGGAAAAAAAAGAAAAGAAAAGAAAAAAGAAAAAAGAAAAAAAGAAAAAAGAAACAAGAAAAAAGAAAAAAAGAAAAAAGAAAAAAAGAAAAAAGAAAAAAGAAAAAAGAAAAAAGAAAAAAAGAAAAAAAGAAAAAAAAGAAAAAGGAAAAGGAAAAGGAAAAGAGAAAAAAGAGAAAAAAGAGAAAAAGGAAAAAGAAAAAAGACAATGCATTGTTTAAGTTAAATAGGAGAACAAAAACATTAGGGATATTTTTAGAGAGGTTTTTTTGAGAGAAATCTAAAGTTAATTTTTATTTAATGTAAGAAATACATTGCATGTGTGCCTGTAGCCACCCTTCCAAAAATGCTGTGTACATCTGTGTTCCTTCAATATTTTTTTAGGTGACTCTTTCAGTGCTGTTCCCATGGTATTTCACAGTGAACATGCAGAAACTTCAAGAGGTATTTGTGTGTATGGGTTTCTGTATTTGTACATTTTATCACACAGAATCATAGAATGGTTTGGGTTGGAAGGGACCTTAAAGCCCATCCAGTTCCAACCCCTCTGCCATGGGCAGGGACACCTCCCACCAGCCCAGGCTGCTCAAGGCCCCACACTCACAAGAAATATTTTCATGCATGAAAAGTAGAAGAGAAGCATAACTAAAAGATCTGAATATTCATGGAAAGGACCAGAATTGCTGGACTAAACTTAAACTGAAACTATCACCCACATACATTATTTTCCAGACTGAAGTCTCCTAAAGACTCACCTAAAGTCTCAGTTCACTGACAAACACTCTTACATACAGCACTCCTGAACAGAAGGACTCCTTGAATAGGTTCAGCTAATTAAGTAATCCAGATTTCTCAAAATAACTATCAAATCTTGAGTGTTATTTACATCTCCATCCACACATTTTGTCATTAATTTCATTTTTGCTTCCTCATATCATTGCTGAAACATTGTAAAAACATTAAGCCTAATATTAATCTTGATACCTCACTAGGAAATCTACCAGTTGATGATGATTCAACATCAACAAGCACTTGAAATCTGTTATATTCCTAATCCTTAGTCCATTTATCAAGTGCTTTTTTGTTATGCTGCAAATCTGATTTTTCACCAGGATATTATTCACTGTACTTATTACAAAAAACTTTATATACTCTGTATCTACAAGAAATTCTATGCACCAAACCACATTCAATGCACTAAAAAAAAAATCAGGCCTCTTTGAAATTATCTATTTCCTTTAAATTACATTACCAACAATAAATTGCATTCCTATTCTTTAATGTTTCTATCAGACAACACATTTCACGTGATTTTACTTGGTTTTGATTCAAAATAACCAGAATATATTTATATAACCATCTCTTTTTTTTTAAATTACTGGCAAAAGTGCGTAGTTTTTAATTGTATGGAATTTCAAATGTTTATTAAAATTAACACTAGCAGAGTAAATAACTTAGCCAACCCTTTTCAAACTCTAGATTCCAGTTATCGATGTCAGCAGTGGCATCAGCTGTGAGAAGGCTGGAAAGTTCTTCATTGCTCTTATGTAATTTCTGTACATCAATATTTCCAAATAGGGAATAGGAACAATTGCTGAGCATTTCCTAAGTAATTATCTTCATTTTAGCCATGTCCAACTTCATAATGGTCTTTCCCATTAGTAGGATCTCCTTTGTTTCCAATGTAATTGAAAACAAAATCTATTATCCTTTTTACTGGCAGCCATGAATTTTTGCAATTTCTATTTTATTACCAATTTTCTGTTCTCTAGATTGAAGCTCATTTCTCACTTTCTTGCTTTTCTTCAGTTTCACAGACTGCTTTTTCTATTTCTGTTATCTTCATTGCATCACTGAATTAGGACGATTCTTTAAGGACATTAGTCTCTTTCCTGATATAGAATCGTACTTGAAAGATTTTCTGATAATTCTCTATATTTAGCCAGAATGTTTACTTTCTAATAAGTCTTTCTAAAGGAGCCAATTTTATTAAACTTCCAGTTCAGTCAAATTTATGCATTATAATGAGGTTCAAAATATTGCTGTTTCATGGTGAATTCATGTATTATAAAATTACTGCATTTGATTTTAAAAGCTCTAACAGTGATTAGAGGTTCTTGTTCTGTTGATTTCCCCTACACTTGCTTTTAAGAGTAATTATACTTCTTCCTCTCTGTGTTTTATAGTCAGAATTTTTCTATTTTTATTAAATGGTCCTTAACAGATCCCCTTTTGCAGCTGTGTTTGTTAGCCCTTACATGGAGTTCTCGATGTGAGACATACAGAGTGTGCCTGTTTGAATTCAAATTGTAATCCAAGTGGAAAGCAGGGGGAAAGGGGGTGAAAGAGTCTGTTACTGAAAACTGTGTTACCACACCACATTTTTCAGACATGGATGCCTGAAGTTAGGCACCAGAATAAAGGATATAAAATAAGCTAAGCACCAGCAATTTGATGGTCTTGGAGGCACTGATCAGTAACAGAGGATTTTTATTCCTTCAGTTGCCTAAATACTGTTTCCATGCTTATTTTTTAGAATATTGGATTGAAAAATGTAAGCAATCGTTACAGAAGTGTCCACTTCAGGAGCCTTAAATTTGACAAGGGTTTGCAAGTATTGCATGTTATCTCCTAAGGGAAAATGAAAACTCACAATGCTGATGTACTGGAAATCCCACCTCATCCCACGTGTTGTCCCACATCTTCCTCAAAAGCATTGCCTTTGACAGGTTTTGACCTCAAATCTAATTATTCTGGTTCTTTAACAGAGAGAGAACTTATTTCTATGGACAAATCAAGGGAATTTTAGGGCAAAACAGATCTGTATTCAGAAAAGTGGAAAATATGTTTTTTATTGAGCAATGTCCCTTCCTCACATCTGGGGAGTGGAGGCAGAGGCTCCACACTTTTAAATGAATTTTCAATGGATTTGAGGCAGCTTTATCATAGCTTACCTTTATCCAATGTTTTTTAAATACTACTTCAGTCACAAACCTTGTACAGAATAGCAACCCACAAGAATATCTTTTCTCTTTAGACAGAGAAGCAAGAAAAAAAAGGTGTCATTTCATTGACTGTGAAACTGATGTAAAATAGCTACAAGGAAAATCAGATACCCTATTAACAGACCTTGTACAAAAATATCTGCCAAGTCTCTGCCAAAAATTATGATCTCAGAGAAGACCAGAACCTGTTTTTAATAAAAGTGGATATTGTGGACAGTTTTCTTCTTACTTGTTTATCAAAAACTGAATGCCCTGATAAAAGGCATGATGAAGGCCCCACACACACTTGTTTTCAGCTGCCTGATTTCAGCTATTAATTTGATCTCAATAAAACAGCATGGTTTTGGCAAATATAACACACAATTAAACTGTAAGATCTGGTTCTAATTCTTCTCTGCTCTTGCATACTCACATTTTATTTCAATTAGTTATTTAGATTTATAAATAAATGGCATGTCTGCTCTGCTCACACCATGCAATCAGGTAAACAAAATCTAAACTTAATTATGCTGTGCTTTCCTCCCTAGGCAAACTCTTTTAATCATTCCTATTCCAAACTCTAGTGTTACGAGAACCTGGGTAATAAGAAAAATCAGTTTTGTGATCGTATTTTTTGGACATTTCATCAGCTTTTGATTATGGATCCTTGTAAGCATATTAAAGGTTGCAGTTGATTGAAAAGAAGGCTGACTTGGTACTGAAAAGGACCTAAAAATATACAATATTGTACTTCACATTTTAAACATAGAATCATAGAATCATCTGGTTGGAAAAGACCTCTGAGATCGTCAAGTCCAACCGTACCTGTCCACTACTAAACCACGTCCCTAAGAAGTTCATCTCCCCACCTTTTAAACCCCTCCGGGGATGGCGACTCAGCCACCTCCCTGGGCAGCTGTGCCAATGTCTGACCACCCTTTCAGTGAAGAAATTTTTCCTAATATCCAGTCTGAACCTGCTCTGGTGCAACTTGTGGCCATTTCCTCTTGTCCTATTGCCTGTCACATGCAAGAAGAGATCAACACCCACCCCACCACGGCCTCCTTTCAGGCAGTTGCAGACAGGGATGAGGTCTCCCCTCAGCCTCCTCTTCTCCAGGCTGAACCCCCCCAGGTCCTTCAGTCACTCCTCGTAAGGCTTGTACAAAATTGATTATAGAGTGATTATACAAATTCTAAGTACTTCAATTCCAGTTGACCTTCTTAGATGGGTGCAGCAGCATGTGAACAGCAGAACGTGAGCAGGCTTAAGCCCAGTGCCAAAGTTACCCAGGGATATGATAAAAAGACACCAAATACATAAAGCCAGCATGTATCTGGAAAAGCCAACGCTGAGCTTCGGAGTTAAATAAGAATTACTGAGCCCAAAGTAAGTTCCAAGCAACTACCAAATCATTTTGTTTTCAGCTTGGTTCATAATACTCATAACATCCAGATTTTTCCAGTAGCCTACAGTTTCCCCAGCACAATCCAGAGTTGACTATGGTCAAAACATAAAAATAAAAGGGAAGTCCGTAACTGTGTTTGCAGCTGGATGTAGATATTAAAGTCAAAAGTAGTAATGTACAGTTGACAGAACTACCCACTGTTCATTTCTATTCTGCATTTGTAATGAAGAAGAAGATGTTACATCCCATATGATGTTAAGGATGCAATAAAAGTTTACCATCTGTTGACAAAGAAAGATATGAAGGTAAAATAAAATATTTCAGTTTAAGCTGAGTATCTTATATCCAAGATCCCCACAGCAACTCGTGGGGGAGCTCGCTGGAACAGTCTCCTGAAGGAAGGGGGACTCTTGGTGTATTTTCACTGTCAGACATGAGCAGGCCCAAGGTTGAATCAGGGACTGCAGGCAAGCAGTCAGCCCCTGAGACACAGAAGGGCTCCCATGCTCAGCTCTGCAGTGGCTCACATTGCCAGGACTGTGTAAGCAGCAGTGTCCCTAGGAGTGGTACAGATGCCTCTTTTGGGATGCTGTGCTCCAGCTTCTCACCAGGAGTTCTCACCAGCAAGAGAGCAGCAGCAGCCACCCCCCTCCACAAAGCCGGTGTCCCAGGAGGCAAAAAGAAAAGCTGAAGCATCGTGCATGGATTTTGATGGGAACAATTAAGAGGAAGAGTGATCTGAATGAGGGACTGGGATCACTTAAGCCCCTGGTAAATCCTCACCTGCCAAGTTTAAAAAGAACTGGAGAACTGCAATGTTGCTCTGGCATTCATGCAGTGTTTTATTTACCAAAACTCATGCTTCAGGGATTCAGTCAGTCCCTTAATTACATTAGGATGATTTCCCTTCCTTTTCTCCACAATACACAGTCAGGAGACACATTAGGACAGAGACAAAGCTTTTTTTAATGACTTGTGATATTGGTCAAAACCAGAGAGGGGATGCAGAACAAGTCAAGCTGCTTTCTTAGCCTGTCTAGCTGAAGTATTCACCTTATATGATGAAACCTTTATCATTAGATTTGGAAAGTGTAAACTGCTGCTGATGCTTGCAATAAATCATCCAGGACAAGAGATATGCCAGTGTTTAGTCTCCCAACATTTGGGATGATTTTCACTAACTGAAATCTTGGGATTACAGGGGGAGATTAGTATGCAATGTAACAGCCTTGGACACACAGAAAGTCATGCTAGGTGATCAAGTGATACTCTTTGGCAAGCTGCTCTGCTGAAAATCTGACTTGCATATTCCCAATTTACAGGAACAGGTAAGAACCTGATCACAAAAGAAAAAATAAAACAGAAATACAAACCCCACTGTGATAGAGTCATGAGCTCAGAGCCAGAATGAGTGCTCCATAGAACAAATTCCATGGACCACTTACAGTAGATATTCAAAAGAAAAACTGATTTCACAGGTATGATTTATTCTATATAGAAGGCAATTTGAGAAGGATTCAGCTGCCTAAACATGGGTGAAAATGTTAGATGCTCCAGAAACTGGAGTAGAAACTGGCCAGTAGAATCCTCACCTTCTGTAGTTGTAGCCAGAAGCAACAGGGAATCTAAAAAGAAAAAGGTGTCTCAACACATGAATACCAATAGGAAGCAAAAGTCCATTTCATAGTTACAAACTCTTTGGGCTCTCAAATCTTCCTGTTATTCCCCAGGAAAGAGATTGGATCTCTTGTACACTAGAAACAAAAAAGGTGTACACACCCTCATCATCAGTTTTTATTTTACTCCTCATCTCCCATTTTTTTGTTTAGAGTTTCATATTGAAAACCAAAAGGCTAAATGGAGAAGAAGAAATCTATGTATTGAAAAACTGCAAAGGGTCACCTAAATTATGCAAATGAGTTGGGGAATAAATCTGGTTTAAAATATTGAAATAAATCAGAAATGTGCATGGAATTAAAATGGACTGATACAGCCAATACAAGGATCCAAAAAATATTCAGTTGTTTTTTTCTTGGCATGGATTTAAATCTACTTATAGAGCCATATTTGTTATGAAAATTTAGTATTGCCACACTAACAGGTTGGATTAAAGCAAAAGACAGCATTGCCTTTCTTTTCAAGGATATATTATGTCCCTCCAACCATTTTTCTTCACTGC
Source organism: Tapera naevia (assembly GCA_033556795.1). Lineage (NCBI taxonomy): Eukaryota > Metazoa > Chordata > Aves > Cuculiformes > Neomorphidae > Tapera > Tapera naevia. The sequence continues at coordinate 215,969 of JAUMJJ010000034.1, read as the reverse complement.
TCCTGAATGTTTAATGTCGTAAGACAACAGAAGCAAGGTTCCAGCAGTAAGTTGTGCTCCTTCTTTTTTCAGATTAGCTACTCTAACAATTCACCCTGAGAAAATAATGCTATGACAGAGCAAAAGCACAACACTGAGTCAGACAGAAGAGAGGTTTGGTTAAGACCAGTCATAACAGGTAACAGAGCTTAAGCACGACTTGCAGGTCTTATCATGCTGCTATAGGAGATACACAGCACAGCAACAGAGGAGTTTTAAAAGAAGGAAGACATAAGGAAACCCATTATTTTCTGTATCTGTATCTCATTTCTTTCCTTACACTTACAGGGAAGAGGACTGACAAGTGAGTCAAACCTGACACGGCGTCAAGCAGACCATTAGCCAGTTCTGGGCCCCTCACTCCAAGAAGGACATTGAGGGGCTGGAGAGTGTCCAGAGAAGGGAATGAGGCTGGGGAAGGGGCTGGAGAACAAGGCCTGCGAGGAGAGACTGAGGGACCTGGGGGTGTTCAGCCTGGAGAAGAGGAGGCTGAGGGGAGACCTCATCCCTGTCTGCAACTGCCTGAGAGGAGGCTGTGGGGAGGTGGCTGTTGGTCTCATCTCCCAAGTGACAGGTGATGGGACGAGAGGAAATGGCCACAAGTTGCACCAGGGCAGGTTCAGACTGGATATCAGGAAAAATTTCTTCACTGAAAGGGTTCTCAGGCCCTGGCACAGCTGCCCAGGGAGGTGGTGGAGTGCCCATCCCTGGAGGTGTTTAAAAGTTGGGTAGATGAGCTTCTTAAGGACATGGTTTAGAAAGGGGAAAGGTATGGTTGGGCCTCACGATCTCAGAGGTCTTTTCCAACCAGATGATTCTATGATTCTGTGATTCTATGATTCCTCTACAGCTCTGTCTGTGAATTTGTGGGCTGTAGAGGAAGAGCACTTTAATTACTTCCCTTCACACCTCCAGAGCTCGCACTCTCCCTCTACAGCTTTGCTGAGTAGCAAAGGAGGTTTCCTTCCTCTCTGGAGCTCTCAAGTGAGAGTTTCTTCCTCTTTAGTACATCTGGATTCTGGAGGAGAGAAATGTTCCTGATTTAATTTGCTTTCTCCGCTTTCTGCTTTCTGTCTTTAGAGTCGCTCCCACCAAGACCCATGGGTTCCCCAGTGAAGTGGGGTTTTGCAGTGCTTCCAGCACAAAAACTGATCAAGACCTGCTTTGTATTAAGTGCATCACAGTGGCATAAACAAAAGTTTTAACCTCCAAATTCAAACAGGGCGTGGCACTGTTGATGCAAATGGTCCATATTAGCATTCCACATGCAGTATAAATGGATCTAGCATAAAATCATTTGTTCTAGCCAATAAATGCATTAGCTTTCTTTTTTTTTTTCCCACCAAAGTATTTGACAAAGCAAGAAAACCCTTCATCTAAATCATGATTTAGAAAGGAGTTCTCCACGTGATATGGTTAACCCTCCCATTAAAATATTAATTAACAAATGATAGCAGAAAAATTTCAGGTGTGTTTTCAGTACCTAATTCACACATTTCATGTTCTCTGAATCATAATTTACTTTGTAAATACTTGCTAATCTAACAAAATATGATTGTCAGCCTCAGGTCATAACTCATGCAGACAGCAAAGAGGACTTTGTGCCATGTGACTTCTACATTTAATTAACTCCTTTAATCTGTTAGTATCAGACAAATTTGTCCTACTCTTACGTCTTTGCTTGTGTGACTAAAAAGCTCTGTGTACCATTCAGTACAGGTCAACTTCCTCTCTCCCTCACAGCAACAAAATCCTGGCTGCCTCTGAAATGGATGTGCTAAATGGGAAGGATTTCCCCTCCTCTCTTGTGTCTTTAGCTTACATGCACAAAATGCCACGGCTTTTTTTCAGCAACAACCATTTTGTGGGTGATGCTAATCAGTTTGCTATTGATGACCACAGCTTCTCGGTAATATAAATATATTATTGCTATAAGTAGCCTGTTTCATGTTCTTTCCTAACTCAGTAATGCATGGTATATGCAGACATCCTTATCCTAATTTTTTTAATTCTCCAGAAGCCATGGTCAAAGAGCATGAACTTTTACAGATCTATTTGCTATTCTTGTTTAATTAAGACAGAAACATTCTTCTCTGGATGCTTCACTTTAAAAAATACTTGATGCTACCAATTCTTTGCACCAATGCATTAAACATTATGTTGAACCATTGTAGTAAATTTTTTCAGACACAACTTACACTTTTTGCTAACACAAGGTCCAGTCCTGTAACCCTGATTCAAATGACCTCATGGGAACAATATGACTAATTTCTGTAAATCTACTTGCATTGGTGCTCTTCAATATTCTACTCCAGCTTGCTGAACCAAACCATTAGCAAAGATATACAAATATACTCAGCCAGAGACAACATTTATTTCCCTGTTTCTAAATTAATGAGCTTATCCTGCAGTATAAACAGCTCTTATTTTCCACAAAGCTTTAAAAGAATGAACGTGGCCAAGACGAAACTCTTCTTTCGTTATGACATCTGTTATTTTTCCATTATCCATAACTAATTTTCATTGGATAGCCTGCAATTAGAGAATGTTTTGTTGCTGAGTTCAGTGGCAAAAGGATTGTTTCTACAGGGCACAACTGAAACATCTCCTGACTGGTTTTGATGAGCCTCTGAGCTCCCTTCACTTCTAATGGAGCACCATTAATTAGCAATGATGATGTATTTACCAGTTTTTATTTAGTGAGACTATTTGTGACAACAGAACTAACAGTGAGCATAAGCACGTGCAGGGTGACAATTTTAACAAGAGGTTGGAAAGAGCATTGTTAACACAACACCTCACTCTTCTGAGCAAAGGCAGGCAATGTTGTGCATTGCTGACCGAGCTGCTATGTCAATGCCAGAAGAACACCCAAAGTGAAAGGGATGTTTGACCTAATGGTTAAAGGAAAAATTAAAGTTTGGTGTGGTGATACCGCCCATATCCATTTAGCCCTGCATAAATTCACCCACATTACTGCAGTGATGCTTCTCTCCTTAGTTATCCAAGTCAAAATTGGGGTTTGATACCTTTGCTAGAAAGGGAATATGAGAAACAGAAGGTCTGCTGCAGCCGAAGGGAAAAGGAAAGATTATGACTTTCAGTGTGACTGAAGCGTGCTTGCTGGAATCTTCCTTTCCATCTCCTTGGACAAATAAAAGTGCTTCTAGTCTAGGTTACCATAGTTTCTGGTTTCCTTAGTAACCCCTTTGAAAGCATCCGTGTGTTTGTGTCAGTAGGAAAGTGTATGAAGGGGTATAAAATGGAATACAAATGTCACAAACTTAGAGTGAAAAAATCTCAAATTTTCTCCTCAATCAACAAAACCAACCCAAAGTTAAACCAAGAAAAGTCTCACTGGAAATCAACTGAAATAATTACAACTGGGTATAATTGAAGTCATGATGTGATGAAAGGATAATTTTCTTCTCAAGTCAGAACCATTTAGAGTCTCCAGTGCAAACCTGGAACCTGCAAGTTGAATGGAATAAAAGCACACTTCTGAAAATCAGGATGGGAATTTAAATTTATGATCTCTGACTCACAAGAATGCTTCCTTTCTGGAGTTTTGTTGTAACGTGGTAATTACTAAGAAAGAGGTCACCCATTTGAGGTGTAAAATTGGCAAACAAAACAAAGGGTAGTAAGTATTATGCGTTTTCTCTCCAGTAGCTTTGTGTAAGTACAATGGAAACGCTGTCACAACGACACACCTGTAATATTTTGTACTGTACCTCCTCCTCTCTTCATCCATTTGGCACTAAATACCGAATTAATGTGTTTTATGAGTTAATGGCTTGATCTTGCTTTCTTTTTAATCTGAAGTAATGCACAAGCTCCTTAACCACTTGAGAATTTAAATTCATATTTAAAGTTAGAAATCTATTTATGTTTAATGAAGACTATTTTTTACTAGTAGCCTTCACTGACCCTTATTGTTGTGTGCAAGCCCTGCTCTAGAAAGAAACTTATCGGGAGATTTGCTTTATTTTGCTCTTGTTCTTGAAGAGCCTTTTTGTATTTGGAAGTTATGTATGCACTTAACTGAAGCAGGTCTTAGCTAAATGGCATAAAAATTAATATAAGAAAAAACATTTTTACTGTGAGGACGGTTTGCCCAAAGAGTTTTCAGAGTTTCCATCCTTGGAGATATTCAAAACCCAACTGGACAGAGTGCTGGGCAACCTGAGAAAGCGAAATGCTCCAGATCTCCAGAGATCCCTTCCAGTTTCTGTTGTTATGTGTCTCTGGGATTCCATGAAGTGTGCAAAGGTTAAAAAACTCCCTAAATGCAGATTACTGAGACAACTAGAAAAAGTCTCTGAATCATGTAAGGAGACACCAGCACATTACAAAATATCTCACAAATGTAATACTTTTCTAAGTTACTTTATAGCATTTGAGAGTTTAAAGTATAAGTCCTTTTGAGGATAATTCCATACCTAAAATAAAGAGTTACTATAGCATTGGTATTATAATAATGGCAAAGCTGTTGAAACCAGAAATTTTTGACTCTTATGCCAAAGATTTTTAACTTACAGTAACAGATTGCAAAATACATTTGTTGATCTTTGCCTAATCAATTTTCTAAAATGAAAACAAAAAAGAATTACCTAGGTCAGCAGTGAATTATTTCGATAAACTCTGTGAGCTTCTACTCAGAAGTGGTTTGAAAACAAACTGAAGTTTTCATACACTGTACATGAAGGAAGCATTAGCAGTGGCCTCATTCTATACACAAAGCATTACATACACATCTCTAAGCAGGTAAGCACTTTCAGTAGGTGGCTCCTAATGAGCTATTTGCTACATTTCAGAGGTGATTTATTGATTGTGTTTCTGTTAATTATCAGTAGGAGCTCTGCCCTTCAGTAGATATGTCTCCATCGGCCAGTTTATTTTCCTTAAACGATCCTCTGATCCTATCTTTGATGTTTCATTGCCTTGATTCTTGTAGAATATTTATTTCAGCACAAAGAGGAGAATCAAAACAGTGATGTTTTCTATCTGTTTTGCTGAGATGAATGTAACTACCTATTGTCCACATCAAAGAAAAAAGTCAGGACCTTCTCCTTCAGATAAATGCCACTAAGAAGACAAGAGATCACAGGGCACCACTAAAAGTCTGACTCAAACCTCAGGAAAATCAGTGGGAAGCTTTCTATTTTATTGAATAAACACATCATAGCCACAGAATCACGTATGAAGCATCCAGTAGAGTACGTTACTAAAATGCCTTTCTTATACATATAAGGTCATAATTCAAATATCTTTCTTAAAACACATTTCCATAAAACTTGCAATCAGATGTGTCACAGGATTAGCAAATGGATGTCTGTACTTTACAGGTACATGATTCAAGTGTCAGAAGGCTGTGGTTATCAGAACTTGTTACCATCTGAAGGTGTTTAATGGATCAATAACCCAGGTCACACTCTGCTTTCTTGCAGCCAGCGATGTTCTCCCCAAAACAAAGGGAGGTACTAATTGGCACACTTGGTGACAACCTCAAGGCAAAGATCTTGAATAACAGAGGCTTAAATGATCTCTCAATATTTGAGGCGCTGCCCCAATCCAAGGTTTAGGAAAAATGATGCAGGAAACTTGTCATTAACACTGTTTGGTATTAAAACTCGATCACAAAAATATTGCATTTCAATGAAAAAGAGCCCCGGGGATAGTCTTTTTCTTTTTTTAAATAAATAATAGGTATTTTTAATGGTTCTCATTCTTGAGTGATACCTTGAGTGAGGTATCGGTACAGGGATAATCTTCACCTATGAAATCAAAACAGCAGTGCCCTATGATACTGATTTCAGCAGAGGTTGGCTGGTAAAATTATTGGAAAGGTGTCTCATTCTGATCAGGCTGGTTGTTTCTAGTAACTGTGCGATTTGTTCAGGTTCAGAGGCAAAGAAAGAAATTCATGTTCCTTATTTCCACCCCCAGTATCACACTAGCTTTGTGTACTGTTCTTTCAGAATAAGAAGCACTGAATTTCCAAGGTAGTATTAAATGCATGCATTGTCAGTAACGCTAAGAAAAACCCTACTCTTATACAGTTAATTAGTCTTGTTACATTAATTGAAAACCATTCAGGACTCGGATCTGAATGGAGGGCAATCTGGGAAAGCAGCCAAGCAGGGTTTTAGAGGGCAATGCACAATGCACGGCTCCGCGGCTCGCTGGAGGCAACGGACATTGCCTTCACAGGGCAGTGGAGCAGCCTACGCTCCTGTTAAAAATATTTGAAGGAATGTTTATATTTATATTTATATTTATATTTATATTTATATTTATATTTATTTGAAGGAATTACATTGAGTAGCCATTAAAAAAAATAAAAAAAGGTGGAAAGGGAAAGCCTTTTAAAGGGCTTTGGGGAGTAGCCAGGAAGGTATCTTCTTCCAATGACAGTAATGGTGTACCAAGAGCAGATTGATAATGGCTAAATGCTCTTCAGGAAATAGCTGTGCCCTCTTGCAGGTGTTTGCAATGCTCAGAACACATTTTTGACTCTTTATTTGTTCCCAATTGTGTTCTTGGAATAAAAAATGTTAATAAAGATAGATATAAACTAAAAGGTCAAATATTCTGTTTACACATAGGAACTGAATCCTGCGCTGTAGCAAACAGGTAAAGTAGAACTAGGATGAAATTATTTTAAAAACTGGATAACTCAATGTGAAGAAGACATGTTTGCTCAGTTCTTTCTGAGTTTCCATTCTAGAAGAAAAGATAAAATGCAGTAATGAAGTACCTGATGATGGCTTTCTCTTAGTAAAACACAAAGATATAGAAATATAGAAAATTAGGAATTACACGTAAGTTTTGATTCTAGTTTATGAAAAATTGAGTTACAGTGCACTTGTCTTCAGGAAAATAAATTTATTTGTAGTGAGTTACCCTTGGCCAAGGGCCAAACCCCTACCCAGCTGGTCTGTCACTCCCCCTCTTCAACAGGACAGAGGGAGAAAATAAGATGGGCTGGGATAAAGACAGGAGATTGCCTACCTGTTATCATCATGGGCAAAACCACAGACTTGACTTGGGACAAATTAATTTCATTTAGTACCAATTAAAATTGATTTGGACAGTGAGCAACAAAGACAAAAAGCTGAAACACCACCTTCCCCCACTTCTTCCCAGTCTTGACTTCACTCCCACCTCTTCTTACTCTCCCCCAGCCCTGAGTGCTGTGAACTGGAGAGGGGAACAGGGGGTGGTGTTTGGTCCATAATGGTTCCTCTCTGAGTCTCCTTCCTCCTGACACTTTTCCACTGCCCTAGGAAGGGTCCTTTAGGGATCAACCACCTCCTGTGGTGCAGGGTCCTCCCCAGCATGCAGGGAAACACCTGCAATGGCACCTGCCAGAGATCTTCTCCTCTTCCTTCTCTGGCCTTGGTGTTCGCAGGGCTGTTCCTCATGCTCTTCCTGCTCCCTCCACCATTCTCTCCAGAGTTTTCTTTACTACCTGAAATATGTTTATATCAAGGCTCTTGGTAAGAAAGCCTTTCGGATTACCTTTGGAGGTAATAACAGAACACTTCTGAATTTTATTTTTTATATTCTTGTGACACATGCTGATGTAAATTAAATCCAATTGTACACTGAAAGTTAGCAGTAGCACCTGATTTTCTGACAAATAGATAGCCCTTCAAAGAGGCAGATAATTTGTTTCCTGGAATATGTTACCAAACTGTTGGAAAAGGTTCAACTCTTCTGGGAAATAATGCTTCAGGAAGTCTGTGTGGATGATAAAGATAATGCATCTGAAGTTTCTCCTCTTTCTCATACTCTGGTTGGAATAATAAAAGTATCTTTCCTTAAAAACATTGCCTTTTCAGATTGCTACAGAGTTCATTCCAATGTCCTGAATACCATCAGGTTTGTAAGATGCTTTAGTAATCACCTGTCATTAAATGCTGTAATTCATTGTTATAGTGTATTTGCTTTTTTTCCTTCCCTTTTTCCTCCCATATGTATGCCAGAAATAACTCTAATTCCAGATATCTTATTATAGCCATGCTTATTCATTTGAGTACGTTGTCTTTGACTTTTTGCTACTGTGTATTTTTCTTTTTTAACTGCAGACTATTTTGTGACCTGAGCTCTTTTCGTAATAATGGAAAAAACTGGGATCATGGCATGAATTTTGCAAAAATTGATGCTTGAATTATTAAATACAACTCTATTCCCATGTGCAGGATAGATAAGTTGAAAATCAAAGCTGTCTGTAATTTAATTATAGCACATACAATAATAATCAGTTGTCATTAGGACCCCGATTTTAACTGTGATGTGCAAACAGACAAACATCCAATTTGCAACAATGAAGAGTTGTGTGGTTTGCAGAGTAGGACTGGATGCTTTTTTTTGTGCAAAATCTGACTTTTTATTTATTTATAGTATTTATTTCTGGTGACAGTATGTCAATCTGAACTTTTATTTGCACATAGTGAATATATGACACTAACAGGCATTATCCCTAGCTTACAAATAATTTATTTTTAATGCAAATCACAATAGATGGGCTTAATCTCAAAAAGGAATCAGAAGCAGTGTTCTTATTTCTAAGAGACTCCTGTTTAAACTGTTTGCTCGTGCTGCTATTTTGAAATTCAATGCCATAGTCTCAGCTCTCTAATGATAGAAATTTGTTGGTTATTACAGATCTTTAAACAGCACCCGGGCACATATTGAAACAGATTGATAATGCCAACTGGATACAAAGTGGAAGTGTTAAATTCTGCTGCCAGTTTCAGATGCTTTGAAACATTTAAGACTGGAGTTCTGGTCGCTCCAGATTGAGGACTGTGCTAAGCACTGTCCATATATTTAACAAAAAGTTCTCTATCTCAGCCAGTTTACATCCCAAATATAAAAAGATTCCCATTGACCTGATGAATGTTCAGGTGACACTGGGCAATGGTCAGTAATAGTGATATGATGATATGAAAAATTCAAAGTCTAATTTACATAGCTGTGTGACTGAAGTAGAGACTGGCAGGAAAGATGCCCACAGCTCACTGAAGAACAAGTCAAAGTCTACTTTGTGGTGCTGTTCAGAGAAAGACATGCAGCCTGGGAAATACCAGAAATAGCTTCCAAACACATACAGCTTGTACTGAACATGTGGTGCTACTAATGACTAGGTTTTGTGTACATGTTTTGCATATTAATAAATTAATTAACCCATTTAAAAAGGCACATGATGAAAATGATGATCTATAGAATTCTGTCCAAGGAACTGACAAGACATCTATGAAGGAGGGGTGTAGGTCTGATTCAAGTTGCTGGGCAATTGATGCTGTTGTACTCATGATGATTAAGCAGCAAAACACAAAGTTTTTCAGTTGCTATACAATAAAGAAACCCCAGAGGTGATCCTGGTCAGCTTTTGTGGCCAAGCAAGGCTGAGGAAATCTGGTTCCTACGAGAACTGGAATTCGAGGTATACCCTGGGGCAGAGAGTAGTTGCCACTGGAAGAACCCATGAGCCCCGTAGTGCCTGGGAGGTCAGAGTAACCAGCTCCAGAGTTTACTTTAGTGGCAGCTGCAAACATATTTAGCCCCTCTTTTCCATCCCATACTCAAGGAATTTCCATAAGAAACATCTTCATGCACTAAATTGAACAGTTTGGGGATTTGTTGGGGGTACCCTGCAAACTGAAAACGGCTCCCACTAAAATTAAGAGATATCATTTTTCAGACCAGCTGTTTTCCTTTTCAGTTGAAGAAGCCTATTCAAGACTACTTGAAAAACATGCAAAAGAAGGAATGCCAGAATTCAGAACTGCACCTCACTGCTAATATACAGCAGAAATCACAACACGTTGTTTGCACAGAAGCTTGATTGCTGACAATTTCACAGCCACTTTTGCCACAATTTCACAGAGCTTTCCATAAAAAAAAAAACAAGAACGGGTGTGTGTCTGTGTGTGTGTGTGTTTGTGTGTGTTAAGGCCTTAGCTCTCAGGCTGATGCCATGCAATGAGACTTGCAGCTTTCATGTAGGTGAAAGAATGATTTCAGTCTGTAAGAGTTGCAGGCACATTCTGCATGACGCAGGTGCACCTCGTGGGCTTAGAAACAAAACCGTAGACCAGTTAGTGCTTGGAACTGCCTATTCTAGTGCCAATATCATATTCCAGAATGCCTTTTTCTCTCTCTTACTAGATAAAACTGCAGTCTGAATTCTTAATAGTGCCTTGATGCAGCACTGAAATAAGGAATGGCATATTGGTCAGGCTAAAGCCACTGAGCTCAGTATCAAACAGGGACCAGCACACTCCACTCAAGTCTGATATGAGGAAGGCTTTTCCCCAAGCAAAGCAGAGGAAGGATTCCATGCCTATTCATTCCTTTTTATGTATCAGCTTTCCCACAATATTTGCCTACAGAATTATTTATTTAAGCCGTGGTACAAGAATTGTTTAAATAATTACAGTCTTTTCTGTTTACTTCCATTATATTGCTGAGAGTCATCTAATGCTTTCGGTAACGTGGAATTTGGAACTACCTTTTCTTAAGAGCATAGCTAAACCCTGTAGGCAAAACTTGACCTGCATCACCACCAAATTTCTCAGTTTATAAGGAAGAAGATATTCACCAGCCAAAAACCAAATCCACAAGCATTTCACTTCAGGACACTTTCAGGATATGATCTCAACAAAAAGCCCATCCTCTTTCATCTAAACATTTCTTTTTACACCTGTCATACAGATTAAGTATCAGCTGATTCTGTGCCTTGCCACCATTATATTGCCAGTTTCTGAGTGCAGCAAAAGTGGTTTTAGATTTAAAAGGTTCTATGCAAATTCCAACTGCTAATGGCACTCATTTTTACATTCAAAAGAGGTTTTCTGCTTTATGTAGATGTTTAAATTCTACTTGTAGTTACGTAAGGTAAATTCAGACATCAGATGACAGCTCTAAATTTTGCATGGTACATTCATCCTGTACACCTGGGAAAGATTCTTAATAAAGTACACCCAGCTACTCACAAAAAAATGATAATTCAGGGTAGACAGCACATTATGAAAACATATAAGTAACTGCTTAATCTCATAGACTCCATATATTCAGCACTTAAATATTACATCTTCTCAAATAGAATTAAAATTATCGACTTATTATTACACAATTTCACAAGAAAAATGGAGTGTTCTGGAAGCATGTTAAGGGAAGTATGTCTCCCAGTATTTGGGACAAGACTCTTGCTTATAAGCTGTTGTTAGGTCAGGTTCCTGACACCAGCCGTGTTTGAGCCCCCCGACCTGCACAGTCGGAGAAGGAGGGTCTTTCGGTGTCTGTGTAGCAAACTGGAGACTGACAAATCTCCCAGGGTAAATTCAAAACTGAGTTTATTTTAGGCACAGCCAACATAACAAATCAGATACCATGGTGCAGTCCAAGTTGCAGCTTCCCAAAGTTGCAAAAACAGATCTCAATCTGTTCAGATCACAATCTGATCCCCTGAACACAGGCAGGGCAGCTCAACAGAACTGCAACACCACTCAGATTTGATCAATACACCGTAGTGCCATGGAAAAGAGACACAGTGGGAAGGCTGGGAGAGAAATAAAAGAATAGAAGGGGGAAGAGGAAAATAGTCACCACTCCCTGGGCCTCTGGAGAACGTGCTCTTCAGGAGCACGAGGTCCTGCGGTTCTCCTGCAGCGCCTTCAGGCAGTTCCATGGGGTGGTAGATGCACCCTCTGCTTCCTTGGTGGGCTCTATTTATACACAAGTCCATGACCCATTAGCATGAGGGGGGATCTGGCTGTGAAAGTTCTCAAATTAAGATTTGCACGGAAGGTCTTTTGGGAACATTCTGGAATTGGGGCTGGGAGCTCCAGAGTCTCTGGCGGCTCAGTAGATCCTGCCCGATTCACTTCTGTGTGAGCCCTTTGGGTCTCCACGAGGTTGTGGGGGGCACCTCATCTCATACATTTCCTGTGGGGAACGATCAACCCTTTCATACCCTTAGTCCTACTCTGGGAACATATCCATGAAAGACTCAAATCTCTAGTTCAATTGTCTGGATCACTTCTACTCATCCTGATTCAGCCCAGATGTTCCCCAGTTTTAACCATTTTCACTGAAGCTCTTACTTCAACCCCATGTTTCCTAATTACAGCTTTCCAGATCTGGTCTGCATCACCTCACAGACCTTCTTCAGCATCAGTTCTGTCCTTTTTTTACTAGAAAGTTTAGACCAGGCTATATTTTATTCATAGAAAAAGAGGGTAGAAGAAAAAGTTGTCATTACTACATCCCATAATAAATACTACATTTTTTGGCTCCCAGTTTTCTCTAGTAAGTCTCTACAACACCTTTAGTACTTGATAACCTCTCTCACAGTTATCTTTTTGTTACTTTACAGGCTCTAAACCAGGAAAATTTTCGCACGTAGTCCAAGTTCATGTTAAGAAGTGTCCTCATACCCTTCTGAAGCACAGGGTTTTCTCCAAAGCTCTGTTCAGAGTGGGGAAGAGGATTTGGAAAACCAGTATGACTATCTGATAGCTTATAATCCACATTCTGTATAAATGACAAGCAACACCTGAAATATACGGCAATTCAAAGTCAAAATTTTACACAAAATTTCAAAATACTGATTAATCACTTTCTTCAGTGAAGACACTGGTGCAAAACTGCAGCTATGACACCTTGTTGGATCCACATCTTTTTTGTCCCACCTAAAAGACAGTGGACAGAGCAAACAGGAGAAAAGCAGAAACCTCAGAAATCAAAAAGAACAGTTGGGGCAGAGGGTGTGGGTATCAACCAACCAAGTTCAAAAGATGATTCAGTATATTTTATCTTCAAGTGCCCAACTTGAAATATAATGAGTGCTGTTGATTTTCATGACACCTCACAATCACTTTCTGAAGACCAGCTCCTGTAGGAGAAAGCAAGGGAATTCCTTGTCCATTCAAAGTCTTCTCAAAAGTATCAGCCAAAGCTGCCTTGAGTTTCCTTAGCTCTTCAACTAAGCTGACAAATTGTCAGTTGTTCTCCTGAAGAGAGAAGATTGTAGGATGATTTGTGACTGACTTTTCTGGAAACTCTAATCAGAAATCACCAGAAATGAATTATATAAAACTATTAATCCAGAGCCTGTGTAACTAGTGTGTAACCATTCACTTGTGGAACTTGTGAAACAGTTATATCATCCTATTTTGCATCTGCTTTTTTTCTATTTTGTGCAATTAAAGACAGTGACGTGAAAAGACCATCAAATACGATCAGGAACCATAATGATGAAAGGTTTTATAGCCATGATTCTGGGAAGAGTACATTCCTCACAAAGAAGTTTCACAACTCATTCTTAGAAGTTCCAATAAAATCCTCACTCTTCTTCTTCCCCTTTCCCATCCACTCACAAGCTAGCACAAATTTTTATGCCATATTTTGGAAAAAAATCTGCTTTTTTACATTTTCAGAGTTTCAGCCTGTTTGGCATTCACCTGGTTTATTCACTATTCTGTATCTATGTGAGGCATTCTACATCTTACTATAGACAGCATATGTATATAAACATATGTAAATTCCTTCTTTATCCTATCCCACCATTAGGTATCGGAAAAAAAAATATTTTTAAATATTTTAGGTCAAGTTTGGAAAAAGTCACTGCTAGGTCATGGTGCTCTGAATATAATCTCTTGTAAAGGAGCATAACTGGAAACTTTTTGGTTGTTGCATTGTACCACTGGGATTCCAGGCTCTCCCAAAACTCCTAAAGCATTTGCAATAAATCTCCTAACCAGAGAGTCATCGCTCATAGAATCAAAACCCACATGTTCAGGTAGAATCCTTTTAATCCATTTTGAAGTTTTGCATTTGACAACAGGGAGCACAGGATGATTTAGTAATGCAGAAAATAAACAGCCAAACTGTACTGCAGATTTTGTTAAGGATTTCTAGGGTCAGAGCAGGCAAGCAGATTTCTAACTGTCACACACTTTGTCTTTCTCTGAAGTAATGAGTAGTCCTTCACAAAGCACTTCAGATTTATAGGCTAAAGTGATTTTTAGTTTCTCCACCCTACCCCGCCTCCCCTCAAAGAGGAAATAAAAGTCACAAAATAAAAGGAAGTTTCTTGATCACTACAATGACAAACTCAAAACCGATAAATAAAGTCAGACACTTCCATGGAGCTCATTGCAACAGCAAGTACAACTTAACAAAATCCAAGAATGGATTAGATATTTGGGGGTAGAGATTCAAATACATATTGATTAAAGATACTTTAAAAATTTTAAGTTAAAGACCCAGGAAAAAAAATAAACTCATGGTTTAAGAAAATTACTGTGTATTAGAAGTTAGGATGGAATTTGATGTATGTGAATTGTTTTTACTGTAGCTCCTTATTGGAGGTTTTGGTTCTGTCTTCTTCAACCTGCACTACCAGTCACTGGATATTGGAAAAGCCTGACTACAGGTTTGATCTATTGTGTCAATTCCAGTATACGTATTCGATTATTTATTTAATTGATAAAGTACTACACCTTCACAGACTGAAAAGACCTAAATAAATTAGTAAAGCTAAAAAACCCTTAGTTACAGATCATGTGCAGTAAAGGTGAATTCCTCTGAGGTGGCTCATAAATTTGAAACAGACTTTGCCTCCTATAAAGTCTGAAAGTTGTAGGTGCCGCCTTCTGTAAATATCAATTATGGCACTGGAGCGAGTGCCACAAGAAAAGGACACTCAGCCACCCAGTCTCATCAACAAAACCCTTACAACAACACAGACTCTGTGTTCCTTGTTCTCAAAGCTTCCTATAGGGCCGCAAATGTAAAGGAATTTTTCTATGTATACCAAAACAACACGTGGACTAAAGACCAGAGTTGCTCCTTTATTGCTAAAATAAAGCAATTCTGGATGGAGCATTTCAATTCTTTTGGCAGCAGTTGGGAAATCTTTGGTGGTTTTGGAGCACTCACAGTGACTAATCCACTCCAAAATGCACCCGCCCCTAGTCAATCTTCTCTAACTGCACTCCAAAATGGGCTCTTCAACCCCAAACATATTTTTTTAGAAAAAAAGCGCACGCATTTAATCTCTTTTACAGGTTATAAGTGAATAAATAAATGATCAAATAGATAAAATAAATAAATAAATAAATAATGGAATTTTTCGATCGCTATAAAAGACACCACCCTAAATTCTGCTAACAACCTGTCAGCCCAAGTGTGTACCCAGCAGAGATGCTTTGAGCCTCGGTTCCCCGGGTAACGAGGACACAGGCTCAAGAAGGGAGCTCAAACCTGCCAGGAACAACGCAGGAGCCATTCCACTTTTTCGCTGCTCTGTCATTTTAAAATACCTCACGAGCACTCACTGTCTCACAAGGCAGCTTGAAAGAGGCAGAAATTGCCTTGTGTATATTCTCCTTTTGAATCCAGGGCAGATCAATGATTGTTTATTTATCCTGAGTGAAGCAAGTCATGTTTTCTCTCCAAATTCTAGCAGACAACGCTCCCATCACTGAACCCGACAGGCTGTGTGTTACACGGAGCAGGGAAGGGCACGGGTCTGGAGCAGGTTAGAAACTGGCTGCCTTGGTCACACAGAGAGCACAAGTACTTAATGACAGCAATTTACCAGTTTTACAGTTTGCAGTGCCAAGGAAATATCGCCTGTGACAGTGGAAACAAATCACCCCTGAAGTGGTTATCGAGCACAGAAAAATCAGAGCTAGTTCTTCTAACACTGACAATCACAGAATTTATTTCAGTGCTTAATTGATGCTGTGGATACCCAGTCCAAAGTGGATTTGCTGGAAAGTTAGGGACACTGGTCCTTTTAAATAGCCAGAAGTTATGGATTAAACTGTCTTTGCTTCTTCCAGTTATTATCTTGACACTAGATTTCTTTCTAACGATTTTTCACTGAATGCCATTAAATCTTCCAGCTGTGAGAGTTATTTATTTGTGCTGTTTTCCTAAGCAACCTGCTAATTCCTCACTGAAAGATTGTGCATAAAAATAGGGCTACCTAAGCCAGCTGAAGTCTTTCAGTTCACAAGGAGAGGACATTAAGGGAAAAAAGGGTTGTTGAAACCTCTCAAGGCTAGATTAGCATCTTCATTTTCTACATTAAATGAGTGCTTTTCAAATCAGTTGTAACAGGAGTTCATAAACAGAAAAAAAAATATGACTTTTTAATATTTAAAAATCACTTAAAGAGAAAAGACAGAAAGGGATTTAGCTTAACAGGTACCAGACTCTCACAACTGTCTCTCAGGAATAACATCATCAGGGTACAGGATGGGAAATCTCAGCTAAATGTATTTTTTGTGTTGTTTATGTACTCCTGCAGTGATGATTTCTTAGAGTTATAGGAAATGAGAGAGAGTCAAAATATGAAAGAATTGGTAATTAAATTAGGGGGTTGATTTTTTGATTGAAAAATTAATTAGCCCAAGAAACTACTACGCAAAGGTTTTTACAGTCGAATAGTTTTCAGACTGAAAAACACTAGGAATCTATCACTGCTTTCTGACCTACTTTCCATGGTCATTGCTAATTCGATCTTCTTGCCTTTCATATCTCTCTGCCTCCGCCAACAGACAGATGAGCAGTGGAAGAACAGAAGAGGCAGGTTGGGGTAAGAGGCCAGATCAAGGCAAATCATAGCAAACAAGAGACTGGAAGATTTTAGAGACCTACTTCCCAAAGAAGAAGACAATTACTCTTATTAGGGTGAAATCAAAGGATATTATTATAACAAATACATTATGTGTCCAAGCAAACGATCTATGCATGAATAATATAAGGTCTGAAATAATTATTAGACCACTTACAGTACCAAATCTAAATTCTACAAAAAAGTGAATCAAGACAATTGAATAAATAGATCTGTTGCAAGATGATACATCAGAAAGGGGAGGAATTGAGCACCTTCTATAAGAATTATTCTATCTTCTATAAGAATTATTGAGCATCTTCTATAAGAATTATTGTTATTTGTTATTATATCATTTATTCTTTTTGTACAGTTTAAGAACTATGTATTTAGCTGAAAAACAGAAGAAATTGATAAGATGTGAAATAACTCAGAAATCATACACTTAATGTAAATTCAGCTATTTTACCTGATCTCAATAACACAAAAGAATGCTTTTCAAGCTAATATAGTTTTACCTTTTTTCCTAAGAAACTTTTCATACGTCCCAATTTCTAACCTCAGCACACCCACATCAATTTTATTCCAGTTTCCTCAGTAACTGAAGTTGATGTAACAGCACTGTCAACTGTCGTCTGTACCCTGTGTCTGCCAATAACTTTTCATCCCATTGACCACTTTAAAGTAGCTTACCTGAAGATAAAAATTTCTGTACAGATGTCTAAGAATTGACAGCTGTTTGGAG
This sequence comes from Tapera naevia, assembly GCA_033556795.1. Classification (NCBI taxonomy): domain Eukaryota; kingdom Metazoa; phylum Chordata; class Aves; order Cuculiformes; family Neomorphidae; genus Tapera; species Tapera naevia. Next base: position 198,546 of record JAUMJJ010000034.1, on the reverse strand, counting down.
AAGATAGACCCAAATTCATGTCCCTATTTGAAGCAAGACAGGATGATTCCAGGAGTTTCCTGTTAGCGAGGCAGCATAAACACAGACAAAGCCAAGCCATAAAAAAAAGTGGGTGAGAGGACAGGAGCACATCAGGGTACTCTGTGAGATGAGAGATTTAAGACACAGATAACTGAAAGATTGTCTCAACTAGTTTTACTCTTCCCATGTCTTCTTTTTTCCCCCCTTGAATTTTTAAATTTAGCCCCCAAACGAAGTAGCCGTTATTTGCACACTCCTAATTAAATATTAATGAACTGTAAAGTACGAGCTACATGAAAGACAGCCAGAACCTAAATATCAAATAACCAAGAGGGTTTGGAGAGTGGTACCTGAGCTTGAATTACACTGCCTCGATTCTGAGGATCTGCACCCTCTGACTGTGGCCCGAGGGTGAAAAAAGCCACCGACTGCACCTCAGTATCAATGGTTCCTAAAGGCAACTCTCGTGTCTTTCCTTGTTTGCTTCTAATAAACACAAACCAAACACAGGAATTAACTGCCTTTTTGAGATAACAGTTTACTTCTCATGGAAAATTGCCTTGGAATCAAGACAGATGTAAAACTGGTAGGAGTGTCCAGTCCATCAAAGAACCTGCAGAGGTCTTCTCAGTCCCACACTGTGCATGCTCAGATAATGCTATTTTAAGGAATGTGTTGATTTTTTTCAGCCTTAAAAGAGCAAACTGGTTTTTGTGTCATTTCAGTTATGACCAGAAGAACATAGAGGACACATTTCAACCAACTGTCCTAAGCTCTGCCATCTTACACTGATATTTCTACGGAAGCTGTGTGCTCCCCACAGCCATGAAATATCACCATCTGTATAGGAAATAATAAATACTACCAAAATACTGTTCTCTCATTCATTATATTCCTTTTACACAATCCCTCAGCAAAACCAAAATGAAAACAAAGCGACAAAAAAAACATATTCCCCTCAAAAATATACAAATTTTGTTTTTTCAGTAAAGCTGTGGAACAAAAATGATTGATTTAATTGAAAGATTTTTAACTGGAAAATACTAGAATGATGAATTTTCAGGCAGCTTGACGACAAAACAGAAAATAGAAATAGAGAGTTATTGTTCAGCTCCATGGTTACGGTTTCGTGGACTCTTAGACCTTCACCTAGATTAAACACACTTGGCTTCACTATTTAAAATACACACATTTGAAAAACATAGTTCATCAGCAGATGACAGAACTAGATATACAATTTTTAATTTAATCTATAATTTTAAAATATAAATGCTTTATTTGGGAGTGTTCTGGCCACACACAGAAAAGGAAAAGCAGGAGTTAACTACACTGCAACTTTCAGTTTCAAGACTGATAATAAAATATATTTCTTTGAATTGAAGACGTGGAGCCATTGTTTGTACTGTCTATCATTGCTATAGATTTTTCTTTTTAATAGATATTTTGGCAGAAAGTAAAGTAAAAATAACTGGAAATAATTCTGGGAATTTACATTAAAAACAATTAACAGGAAGTGAATGTTTTACTGTAAAATCTTTAAGGGCTATTTTAATTTTTTTAAAATATTATTTCTTTATAACATAGAAGATTAATACACCTAAAAAGATACTAAATTACCAATCATTTAGGTAGTGAAACTCCCTAGGGAATGTAGTAAATCTAATTTAATGCTTGTAGGCTTTTTCTTTTCTTGTTTTTAATGTACAGTCACCTAAACTGAGAGTCAAAAGTAGGTGGAATATTGATAAAATATTATTATAGCCTAATGGCTATGATTTTGTCTATATTGAGTAACCCAGCTGATACTAAAAGGGTTTAGTTACCGTGAGTATAGTCGTTCATACACATTTGCAGATTACCATCTTGCAACATGGTGCTCTGCTTCAAATGTGATTTAAAAAACACAGGTTCAACTAGGGAAAAATATGAAACAAATATAAGGAAAAAAAGTTCACTTTTGAAAAAACAGTCTTTCACAGTGCTTCTTAAACCAAAGAGGCTATTCATTTTTTTACTATTATTCAGAAACTATTTTATAGTTTTCTGCTCCCATATCTTTTTAAATAAAGAACTCTTTGAAGCTGGGCTTCAAAATAAGCAGAAGTAAGAAAAGAAAATACTTTCTTCCCTCATGACGATAGTAATAAATTTCTGTTGTGTAGCAAAAGTACAAATTTGAAGCTCAGAAACATACGATAGATATTAATTTATTTGTAATACTTTGCCTTCTGCCTTATATGGACTACAAATGTCCTCCACCTCTTTAGAAAATAGAAATTCTTCATGTATGATAATATTGCATTACTGGTCTTTTAAAAATCAGTTTAGAACTTCTTTTATAAAGAGCGCTTGCCATTTTTAACTATAAGAATGTAATAAAACATTTAGTACAAAATTCTATAGTTCTCCACTGAAATGAATTATGAATCTTCAAAGGTCAGCTATAAATACTTTTTCTAATGCCTTTGTGACTGAAAAGAGCTTTATAATAATGAGTATAATCTTTGTCTCTCCAGATTTTCTTTTTCAAGGATATCGCAAATTGGTAATTTCTACCTGTTAAATTGGTTTCTTCAACTCCCTTCTTTACAGGTGCTCTGCAAAATTCATTCTTTCATAGCAACGGAGAAAAGAAATCAACCTGTTTAAAAGGAGTAGCTGGCATCATTGCAAAGTCAACTGAAAGACTATTTTTGTGGGCTCAGAGAAGTAGGGGGGAGAAATTCAGTTCTACTCAGTGTGGGCAACAAAGCAAAATGTTTCTTGATTAATACAGAAAAAAACACAGAAAAAAAAACAAATTAACAGCACAACATTGCTGTTTTCTTTCTTTTCTCATATGTCTCACCCATAATTCTTCCCAAAATGAGAACAAATAAAAGTCCTGAAGGACAAATGATATACCTTTCAAAATTACAGTCTTTGGTGGTTTTTCATGAAATATACAACAATACAAACAGGTAGTGAAGTTAAAGACATTGCAGAGTTCTCATGAAAGTGCTTCTTATCTGCTGTTCTAAGACATGTCATGGAATAGGTCTGTCTCTGTTTAATTAGTGCTCTCCTTAATGCAATAAACTAAACAAGACACGGAAATATGGAGCCGAGTAAACCGGAGGAAAGTTCGTGCTACATACAAGAACTCCCAACGTCCAGGGTACGGGTTTGTTTGGGTGTTTTTAATTACCATCCCTTTCTTAAACTGGAGTGTAAAAATGGTATTTATTTCATGGCAACTAGCAGAGAGAGAAATATATTGACCTTTCTGAAACAAAAAGGTGTACTGGGATGGAACTAGCCAGTAGTCTTCCTGACTGTCACTCTGTGTTGGCTCTCTCGTGAAGTAAAAATTCTTTGATATATACATATAAAATATCTCAAAGTATTTTCTATAGATCTCAGATAAGTAAAGACTTGGGATACATGTCCATATTTAAGATAGCTAACATCAGAAGACAAAAGCTACTCCTAGACCTTTCTTGATAACTCCAAAAGGAACACTCCTGAAGGTGTTTGAAACAAATAAAAGGACATACACAGATAAAATTAGCAGAATTTGGAACCTCATTTTTATTTGAGCTGACACAATGGAAACAGTTCATTTAGGCTCTACGTGAAGACATGGAAGAAGGTAATTTTTTTATGCCTCAGCTACTTTGTCTTTAGACACCCAGTGTAGCAGGGTCTCTGAGGACACTGGGTTGGACTTCAACGAGAACTGGAATTGCCCTTTAGGTGTGAGTGATGTGTACACTTAGCTAACAGCAGCCAAATGAGCAAAGACAAAATTTCAATCTCTTCCCTTCAATCTGACTCAAAACTAGACAAAAGAGTAGGGTTTTTTTTCCAGAAGTAGCAGCACCAGGTAATCTGTTGGTGAAAAAGATCTCGCTTTTGAAGGCTTCCCATCAGCCAGAGGTACTTGAAGGTTGTGTAATGAGCCAGATACCAAATCTCAACAACCTGCCCAAGGACTGACATCAATGTAGAGCCAGAAGCAAAGCACCACACCTCAAGACAATACACAATGCAAGTGATCCAAGAGCTGAATGATCATCAACCACCCCACGATGCCCGATATGAAAAGGAAACTCAGCTGCAAACGGATCATCCCCAACCACAGATGAAATTCTGGATATGTAAAAAACAACCACAGAAGTGCAAAATACTGGTTAAAAGTTTAAGGTCAAGCAATGGGAGGCCATAATACATATGTATTAATATATAGTGTTACTTCTTTTCCTGAGACGGTTTTAAGACATTATGTGCATGCAGCTCTGTTAGAAATCTGAAGATGATTCCACGTCAAGGAACTGTGAAAGGCTACTAATTTTAAGAGTGCTAAATACTGACATTTCCAGTGCTCAGGTCAACGCAGTAATAATTCATTCTGTCTGAACAGTTGCAGTCAGGAATGCAGCACGACGCTTTATGCCATGATTCTCCAATTAGTTTAATTCAGCGTAGATCCACTGCTGAAGGGGTTGAGCCTGTCTCCTTCCCCCCTTCCCAGTTCCTGTCCTCTCTCTTGCGCTGGCACTGGCACTCAGCATGGATGTTCATGTCTGCTCAAGGGAAGGGGTGCAATAAATAACCAAGGCTGTGACCTGCGGTAGCAATGATGATTCGTGGCATTTAAACTGTTGGTAGATCCCCAGGTAATGGTTGCCACAGAAAACCTTAAAATGAAGCAGACTGCTGCCTACTCTAGCTTTGTGTAGGAGCAGTGACAGCGATCCCCCAGCCACCTCTCCCAAGTTTTTTTTGCCTGGCACATCACATATTTTTCTTTAGTTAAGCTACTCAGTTGCAGCAATAATGGTTATTCCAGCCTCATTAACTAATGAGAAGAATTGCCTATTGCCATCTTTATTAAATTCCTCTTTTTCCCTTTTTTTTATCTTTTATATAGTCATGTCTTTTACGGTATGTATTTCCCCTCAGTTGAACAGAACAAGTTGATTTCCACGCTGTCTGCTAGAATAGGATGTTGGCTTAAAAATGATGGATTAAACCCCTGTCCAAATTAAATCAAATGCATCTCTTTCTTATTTCATTGCTGCTTCAATTAACCCACTGCCATTGAAATGCAAGAATTCTGCTAGAAGAACTCCAGGCCTGTATTGTTTTCTGTCTAGAAATCAGCATCCTTGCTTGTGCTGTAACTCCCTCGAGTCAATGCAGGTTTTACAGTGCCTGTGTCCCACTGTGGAGGGAGTTGTGTTTTCCACCCCACAAGCACACAGATCTTCTCTTGCTGCCCTTAGACTAATTTAAGGCCATGTGGAGAATTTGGCAGGGACTGTTACAGTGCAGTGAATGGAACCACTGTAGTTAGTAAGGGCCTTGTGAGCAAGCCCATATTACAATGTCTTAATACAAACATATAACTAATTACCTCAATAATGAAGGGGAAACATAAAAACAGCTTTTTATGCCTGGAGAATTAGCCTAAGGCTAAAAGGCAGCGTTAAATAAGTGTCTTTGCTTTTGTTAAGACAGGTTGCTTTATTTTAATACACATTTTATATTAAAATTAATTATAATGTACATTGGATTCTGTGGCTATAATTTGTATTTTCTGCTTTATGTGTCACTCACTCATTAGTTTCCTAAATAACAGAGAACACACTTAGTCAGTTGGCATTTTCCAGTGTTTTAATTGCCTGCTGTGATATAATTATTGTGACATTTTGGGATGTTTTTAACATCCTGAATTAAATATTCTGACATCCCACAGAGCACTTCATGAAAACAGTCAAACTGTATTCAAGTCATTAGGAGTCTACTGTTGTCCTTTAATACTAAAATTATTTTTGACACAAAAAATGCAGATAAAATTAAAGTATTTAACAACTTATATCTCATGTCAGTTTTCATCTTTAAAACAGCAAAATGTTATTAGAATATAATGAGTAACTACAGAGCTCACAATGCTGCATTAATTTGTATTTTTTTTAAGTAGCTATCAAAGAAGTCTACCTCTGAAATCCTATCTACAAAGCTTAATTTGTGGTGAATTCTCACAGTAAAATATGCTACACTTATTTTTAAAAAATGAAATAAATAATTTATTCTGCTTCTTCTTTCACATTAGCTATGAAATACGATACACCTTTAAAAACTATTTTACTTGCCACAAAAATGATTGATAACACAACACAAAATGTTTTGATTTCCAGGTCAGACTTCCTTCCTGCAAATATTGTTTACTGAATTAAACAATGAGAATGACATATGTCAAACAAAATTTTGTGAATTAGCAAAAATACCCAAGAATAAGATAATTTTAGCTAATAAATAGTCATTCCCCTCTCTTTATCTTTTTAGCCCTGTTTGCAAATGGATTGGAAGGTTCCTGGTATGTGCTAGGAGAGTGTGGAAGAGGTTCTGGGAACCACAGAGCCTACAAGGTCAGCTCCACTCTGCCCTCCAGCCCATCCCCTTCTGTCTCTCCCACCAGTGATGCAGAAATGTGTAGGTCTTGTCGGGGACAAGCAGAGAAGCCAGGAGACTGATGGAGAGGGATATTGCACACTGGCAATCTTCAGTTAATACCTGGTCCCTAAAGACTCATGCTGGCTTGCACACAGTGTTATATTAAATTGCACTACAATCAAGCCAGAAAACCAGACATAACCTGACACAACTTCCCCATGTGAAAATATGGCTCCAAGGCACAAATTGTGCCTGTTTGCTAAATATACCTTTACAGAGCGAGTTAGAGGTTTAATACATACCTAATTCTTCATTTACACCTAGCACTGATACCACCAAAATTCAAACAAAATCCTCAAGTCAGTCTCACGTTTCAAGACCTAAATAATGATTTTTTTTCTTCTCTGTAAATTTAGTCTGTAACTAAATTTCAAAAGATTGCATGAATTTTCCTATAATAAAAATTAGAAATAAACACAACACTGTAATATTCCTCAAATTTTAAATGTAATCATGTATGTTTATGCAAAAAACATATTGAGCTATTGAGTGACCGAGACACAGTCCTTGCAAGATGAATGGTAGAATAAAGAATTTATAGCTTCTGTGTAAAGATAGTAGTGGCTTGTTATCATAACTGAAAGCAGAAGCGAGGCAGCAACAATAAACATCTCTAAACTATGTTGGTATCAGTTTGATAGCAAGAATATAGAAAGCGAAGTTCTTTCTAAGGCACAATACAGCAAAATCTTCTAAATCAAATCAATTTCTGATACAAGAGAAGATGATGACAGCACTAGTGAGTGCAATGTGTGCAAAATTAACATCCATCATAACTTTAGTGAGAACCTGGAGAGAGACATAATGGAGTTACGACTGGGGGGACAAATCGGCAGCGAGGATGTTACTTTTACGTATACAATTACCTGTCTCTTCTATGAGTTATAGCTTTACTTATATGAGCACTTATTTACTTTATCTCTTTCTGATAGTACACTGATGATTCATATTGGCTTGAGCATGCCCTAGTGTATTTACTACAATAAAATGCAGTGAAACAATCACAATTATATCATCAAAAACTTCAATAACCCAGCTGACGTTTGGTGCTGACTTTCCATCTTCATGTCAAACTTCTATACAGACTTGAGACTCTTTTTTTTTGTTGAAATTGTATCTCCACTTTTTTATACAACTTGAAAATGCTTTAAATGAGTTAAATACAATTCCAAACAGCATATGTGGGGTTTAATAGCCATAGGGTTTACATTAACAAGATATTTGGGCAAATATCCTTTTAATTTTCCTGCAGAACAGCAAGAATATGGAACAAAAAGAAACAAGAGATTACAAATAACATGGTTAAAATTAAGCTCACATAAATTCTGTCTGCATTTATAACCAGGAGTAAAACAGCACTGATCTTATTTTATCCCAGTTCTGAATAATTTTTTAAATGTTCTAAGAGTGGTGCAAGCACCATCAACCCTATTGATCCTATTGAAGTCAAAAGGCCTACCACTTCATTCTAGTTGCTCTTTGGCCAGGCACCTAAACTAACTGTGCTAAATGCATCCTGAATGAAGAGAGTATTTAGGTATCCAGTGTAGAATTGAGCACCCACTTACAATGAGTATGATAATACTCAGCCCTGAATTTTCCCTTTGTACTTGTACGTATTGCCAAGCACGAAGATGGTGACAGATCACTAGAACTGGGAAAAGATTATCCAGAAAAGCTCATTCAACTTTCAACTCTTCATTTTCAGGCATAAAATCTGAGGGGACAGAGTTTTTTAATTTGAAATAAAATCATCTAAGATTGTATTCCAATGTGGTGTATATTAAAAACCAAACAACAAGCCAAAGAGCCATTAAGTGCCAGCAGCAAGCCTTTAAAAGACAAATGTTTTATGAGAATTTTTTTTTTTGCAGGAATACCTACTAGAAAAAAAATATTTTTGTATTTGCATGTTCACTTTGTTAGAAAATAAGCACCTATTTAACAAAAACAATGCTTTAGTCATTTCATTCATGACTTGCTCTGAGATAGTATGGGCTTTCTGTCATGTATTTACTCAAATAGTTCTTTCAAATATATGAAAGTGATGCCTGAGGTATCACCATGAGTAAAATAACACTCATGTTTCAACATTGTCAGAGAAGGTGTTCTGCTATTAATACATTAGAAATGGATCATTATCTTCACTGAAGGAAAGTCATATAGGGACCACCTAGATTAGCATTTTAGTTCAATCAAAAGTTAGTGTTTTCAAGCATGTCTCCCACTTAGTACCACATAGTGCTCCATATTACAAAGCTGTTTCAGAGTGCAAAATCTTTACTATCTTCAGATGAAACTAAGCTAGAAGGTATGCTCGAGAGGCACACCTCATAATGGCCACTCCTGACCAGACAACCAGTCCACAGAGCCAGACTAAGTCCAAAGTAAACCTCCAGAAATATAAATAATGGGGACATAAACCTGATCACCAATGCATAAGTCTACAGGTTCAATGGGCAATCACTTGCTGATGAGAACATGTCCAGAAAAGTGCCATGAGAGGTTTGATGTTTAAATGTACAAAACACTGAAAACCAAGATTTTTAAGAGGAAACATAAGCACTATGGTGACTGAAATGGATGCCAGCAACTTCTTCTCTTCTTATGAGATATATAATAATTCAGTGCAATATCATGTCTTTCCTTGCCAATGGTTCAGCTTCTAACTCTGTGGGTGTCCCAAAATACCCAGAGATAAGCCATCCCTGAGACTTAAGCTTCCAGGTTATCTTTGACAAATCCTTCTTGTCAAATGCATCTTCACCTCTTAAATAACAAACCCAAAAAAGTGATCCAAACCCCACTCCTGCCTCCATCTGCACGGATTTAAAGCTTTTCTTTTCAAGAAATATGTATAAAGACAAAACTTGGGTAATTTGGAGGAGGAGGTGTTCTCTAGCCATTCTACTGATACGTGATGTCATACAGAAAGGAATTTGTGATAAATTGGATAGGAAAGAGAGAGCTCAACTCTGGCTTATTGAACAGGACATTTCTGTTAAAGACAGGAGCACTCTGTGCCAGTGTGCAGGTAGTTGTAGCTGTGATCACAGAAAGCCATCTCTAGCATTGGTTTTGAAAAAACACTACAACTGCAATTTGCCAGGGGCCTAATCCCATAGTAAGTATTAGGTGTGCTTTGAGACTGCCTCCGAGATCAAGCTGCTTAGAGGATCTGGGAGAGAAACAGTTCCCAAATCACTGCCAGGCTGAGGCAGAACAGAGGCAAGCACCCAGCAGCCTTGGACACGCACAAAAACAAGAATCTAGACTCATTTGTGCCTTCAAAGGCAAAGAAATGATGACATTCAAGCGAATCTAGAATTAAACTGCTATTGAGAAATGTTTTTTTAAATCATATTTAGGGTTCAAAAATCCTTTATTCAAGCTATTTTGATTCCTCTGATTTTGAGGTCTGTTAGTACTTTCCCTACAAAAGAAATAGTGAGACCATGGGGAAAAAAGCAGAGGCAACTGCTCTGCAGAAATGAGGGCAGACTGAGAGAAGCAGGCGTACCCTGCGAGCTGCATAACGTAACAGGCTTTACCAGGGCAACTGGAGCACTGGAAACCAGTCAGTGCAACCACCCCGAGGGCCAGGCAGCTCTGGTTATAGGCTGTTTGCAGCCCCCCAGCAAGCTGCTCTCAAAGGAGCTCAGCTAGCTCTGCTCTGCTGCACCAACAGGCACAGCACAAAACCAAGCCAAGAAAGAACTTTTGGTATGTGCTTAAGTTCATTCCTAATTAGGAAAGTGGGTAAGTGGATGCTTGAAGTTAATCACCTACTTAAGTGCTTTCCTGAGTTCTAGCCATACACTGGTATAACCTATAACTATACCTTTACATAGACTCCTTTTTAGAAATCTACACAGGAGCAAGGAAGGAAAGTATTCAGAATAAAGGAAGGGGAATGAAGCTGAGTAAATTCTATTTATGCTAGTTTTGTCTGCTTTCTTAACGTTGCCACACAGGTTTGACCTTCATTTAAAAACCTGTTTGATTTTTGTCATTTGAGATTGATATGTTTCTAAGCAATAGACCTTTTCTGGAAAGAAAAACATTTCTTCCTTCCTTTCCTCTTTCCTTTTTTGTATTTCCTCATATTATAATAAATTGTACCATTACTTGCTTCTGTTGCCAAATAGATACAGTTGTGTGTGCAGTAATTCCAACCATAACTATTTAGTGTATATGACTGAGAGCTGCTTCCCGTCCCTCACCCTGGTGAAGCAGATTTCTGAGTAAATATTTAGAAAGAAATTATTTCAGCAGAGTTTAATTAAAATGTTAATTTTTAAAGAATGGGAAATACATAACGTTGATACGATTAAATCAAATTAAAAAATCAAAACAAATATGAAAACATGAGCTAGAGTCAGTATAATCCTATTGATCATTGTAAGCAAAACATTTATCTTGAAAATAGTCATTCAGCACAGAATATTTTATGTTCACTGAAATCATACAAAAAAACCTCCCATACCTTTGTGTTGCTAAATGCTCTCCAATATAACTCATAAAGAGTGGAAGTAATATTCTTAGCTATTCTGGAAAACTCCCAGGTTTCAGTGAACGTAGTTTATTCTGCTCACCCCAGAATCTGGCCAAATGCAGTTATAACACAAGCAAGGGCACTTATTAGCCCAAAGTTTGATCTTCAGTCTCTGAAAGAGCTGCTGATATTGCCTACATAGCAGACAGTGTTTGCTGGAGACAGGAGCACTGGTTATGTTAGAGGCAAGATCCTCAAGCAACCTTTCCATAAGCTCCAGGATCCTTACTCCTCCACATGGAGAGAAGGAAGATGACTGCCAGACCACTTAATGTTTTAAGGAAAGGTGATTTCTACATCATCTACATCAAAAAGAAATGAAAAGCTCACTAAAATGAAGCCTCAAGAAGCTTGTGCCACTTGTACCAAGGGGACTTCCTTACAACCTTTTCCTGTAGCTACTCTTGCTTTTCACTTGTACAAAGCAGCAAAACCTTAATCACAGTAGAGAAAAACTTGGCATAATAACCCTTTCTTTACGTGCTTTTGCTGATTTTGTGAGATCATATTCCCCTTTCTCTCTAATTTTGTCGTATTTATAAGAAATGTGAAGGAGGGAAAGTTCCTAATAAATTTCAGTATTCCTTTGTTTTGACTTTCAGTTTCATACAGAGCTTTACTTGCTTGGTGAGGGATTGCTTCTGGTTTATGTGTGTGTACACACATATATGTATATGGCTTTGTTTCTGAGGGAGAAAAATCCATAGCAAGTCATCCGGATGTTCCATGGAGTTGAACTCTCTCTTTACCTTTAAGGTTGGTTTATTTCCTTTTAATGTTACAAACTGACAATTTCAGGAAGTATATTGGCTCCGGAAGACTTGTTTTAAGTGCATTTCCCTGCTCCAAGGCATGTTACTGCTTGACTGAATACCCCTGTAACTGAGAGGAAATGTCCTTCCAGACGACCAAAAGGGTGACCACTTTCCCATGCCTAGAATCGCCACTGTCACTTATGTTTATGTCATTAGATAGACCTGCTGCATCATCTCCATCCCTTCTAGTGGGAGCACAGCCGTGCCTTCCAAGAGTAAATTCCAGCTGTGGACGGTGTAGCCAATTCCCTTGTTGGCTACAACAGTTCCATCAGATACTGTATGAAGGTTCATTATGAAGTGTACATAAGAAAAACAAAATGAAATTAGATGTGATGCCTTAAACTTCTCAAGTTGTTGACGAGTGAGAGATGAACTAAAGCCCTCTTTAAGAAATTTCACATACTTTTAGTTAAGAAAATTGACTTACCCTTAGAGGAGAAGGTCTGAATGGATATTAAATTTATTTACCTCATAGTGTTATTAACTCCATAACTGTGTAGACTTTCAATGCTGAGTGAAATTTTAAATCAAAGCATTTTCAAACACTCTTTTCCATTTTGGAAACTATATCATGCTCAAATTAATTACCATTAGCTCTACATTAAGCCACATATAAAGTTATTGACTGTTGAAACCCAGAGAGAATAATTTATAATTTGTGACATTCTATACTTTGTATTTGACTTTGTCCTGAGGACTTTGTTTTATCATAAACATAATACAATATTTTTAATCTTCATTTGAAGATATGAAGCATCTGACAATGTAGTGGTTGACAGGGAATACTTAATGAATAATTTTATTCAGCAGAACTTGGTAAAGGTTGATAAAAAGCTCCAACACTATTTCATACTTCAAAAAATTAACTGCTAATTGAAGTTTTCTTTAATTATGTGAAAGCAAACAGAAAATCCCAAAGATTAAAACCTGCATCTGAGGCAAAAATTGTTGTTTGTCAAGGATGGTAAGAATGAGCTTACAGCATTACACCGAGGTTTATTAAATAAAATGTGGGTCTCAGTATAGCCAAGTGGAAGACAAACATTTATAGGAAAAAAGAAACACAGGCACTTCCTACAAAATGGAGAAACACATTCTAGGCAGTGATGGTCAAAAAAAATCCAAGGGTAGTAGCACAGACCCAACAAAGTCCTTTTAGAAAGGTTGATGTGATTCAGACAGTTATTTTTCAGCAGGGAAGTAATGAGTACACTTCAACTGAAGTACTTTTACTTCCACTATTTAATTTCTAATATTTTAAAAATTCTGCTACCTGTTCTTATTCTTCCTTTTTAAGTGCATGGAGAAGCTAGAAAACAGGCCAGCAAGGACCATAAAAAATAAAATAAAATTGAAATATAGAATATGGTTTACTTTGACTGCAATGTAGAAATACCTCTTTGCTTCCTTTCACACTTAAGAGAGCCTTAGCATCATACTCAAAATATTTGAGGCACCATATCAAGCCTGATTTGTTTTCCTTTCATCTACTTAATAAACATACTCCAAAATATAAACCAGCCTATGTCACGGTGAAGTGTATTTCTTAAAATAAACTTTTTCATTGTGTACTTGTTTAAAAAAATACAGTTTTGAGGCCTATCTAAAAAATCTCACAAATATGGATCATAGCCATCGAGCATTTGTTGCCCAAGAGTGATGTTGTTGCACTCTTAACATAGGCTGATGCACGAGGGCAGGAGGGGAAAGGGCAGCTCTGCCATTTGGCCAGGTTTTCCTCCCCAGATAGTTTATGATGTTTACCCAGGTCATGGGAAACACAAAGCACTTTATCCTCTGCACTAGGAAGTTAGAATAGACATCTCTGAGCACTGAGAAGAGCCTGATAGGGTTTAGGGCAAGTCTGCTCGTTCATGTGTTCTTTATTTTTGCAGCTATCCACTTTGAATGGACTACCTAAATAGTCACATGGCCTAATTTGTGACTAGCTGTATATCCATGTAGGGTCTTATCATGAGAGCTGATCTCAGTTCAAGCTTCTGCCTCATTTGTTTCTCCAGCTTGGTTTTGTTTCATACCCACCCCTTGACTTTTTTTCCTCTACCGTGTATATGTTCACTATCTCATCCTAGAGATGGTTCTTGTGTCATCTCTTACATCACTAACAGCAGCTTTGCTTTATTAGTAAACTCCAAGGTTTCACTTTTGTGAAACAAATAACATGTACCTCAGGTAATATATGCTGTGCAAATTGGTGATGGAAGTGGTATATTTAACACTTAACATTGAACTCTTCATATCAAGACGGCCTTGGGCAACATTGATTTGATACTGGGTCACATGCTGTATAAGACTTTGTTTATGATAATTTTGATCAGAAGTACTCAAATTTAACAAACAATCAGGCCACAGATGGCAGTTAATCTAGTCTTTCACTAAATTAATTGCTTTCATAATTGGGTGCACATGGAGCTGTTAAACACTCAGCAGAGTGCTCTCAAGTATCTTTAACAAGGGAAAGTATGGCAGTTTTAACCAAATGCTTTGAGCAGCTGAGAATAGCAGGAGAATGTGTCATAGGAAACAAGATACATCAAGATTAGAATTGATGTGTTTGGTTAAATTTGAGAAATTATTTGTAACTGCACGGAGGTAGGAAACCTGTTACTGTGCACAGACTTGGCTGTTTGACAGATAAGATGTTTTATCAGTTTCCCTACACTTAAACAACCAATTGCCTGCATTTGAAAATAAAGGGAGAAGAATTTTAGTTACTATTTGCACAGCCTTCTAGTCCTGGAGTGTGCTAACCTTATTGAAGTGCTGACATATCTAGTCTGGGACCCTTTGTGTGGAGGATGGTGATAACCAGAGCGAAAACATGACGACTGTGATAAGGGAAACCAGATAAAGACTAGAGAAAGGGGATGGTGGTGAACTTGTACACTTACTTAGCACTCTACACCTACGGCCACTTGTGCATCACAGAAAGTTGAACTGAACTCGACCGCTTTCTGCCTGACAGGCTGAGTTCTGTCTTGGCTCATCAGGCAGTTTTGGGGAGATCATTTTTCACACATGCACAAGTTCCTGTCTAGCAACGTACACATCTACACAGAGCTACACAGGAATTCCCCAGCAGCAGATCGAGCTCCTGCCTTACAGGCTACACCTCCTAAACCTACTAAAAGTCTTAATATCCCTGAAAGCACAGTAAAAATTCTGTCATTTAGACCTTACTGACGTTCCAGCTTGTATGTTATTCCTATCCTTTCCTTTTCTACAAAGGGAATGCAGGTTGTTTTAAAATATAATGTTTTCACTGATAAGAAACATTGACCCTAGCAGTGAAAAGATGCTATTCCAAATAATCTGTTGACAATAATCAAGCAAAATAGTTGTACAAGGTTAATGTGGAAATGGAGCTGAGATTTACTTTAGAAGCAGCACTCTGTGTATAAAAGGAGCATTCACAAGGGACCAGGCCATGGCTGAGGAGCTTAATGAGTCTTTCACACCAGTGCTGGAGTTGGAAGAAGCTAGAGACATCTTTATGTTGAACCCTCTGTTGTTGGAAGGAGGGAGCTTGGCAGAGGAGCTGTCTGAAATCAAAGTGGCTAGGCAAGAGCTACAAAACAAGTCAGTAAAATAAACACTAAAAATAAGTATTGAGTATTCACTTGAGTTCTAAAAGAATTCCAGATTGAAAAAGCTGAATTCCTAGAGAAAGTTTATGACTTCTTATAGCTTTTTTGACCCTAAGGACTGGCAACAGCACCCCTAAAGATTTGCCATCTTCAAAATAAATAAAATTTTAATATAGACTAAAATCAAGACCAAAATTGCTTTTGATTTTAAAAGCTTGTGTGCTTTCTACAATGAGTTTGATTAATAAATCTACTCCAGTTTCATAATCCTGTAGGTATAATGATAAAAGATTAGAGCCTACTTTAATTATCAGCAACCAATGCTGTTGGTTTAAAACATTCCTAGTGCTCCCTTAGAGTCTTCAGTCTGAATGACTAGTGGAATCTATTTTATGGAAGCAACACCTGGTTGATAAATGTTAAGAAAAGCTGGTTGTGAAAATGCCTAAAAGCCTCAGAAAATGAGACATAATCTAAACGGGGAGAGATAGCAACAAGGATACGAAAAGTACTTGGTATGAAACCTTGTCAATCAAATCTGACAAAACAATATTTGTGTAACACTGAAGTCTGTGGTTATTTTTCTTATTTTTAAAAGCAAAACAATACAGTTAGGATAGAGTTCCTGCCTTAAAGAACAAAACATTGCCAGCTTTCACACTCGCATTAAAAATTCTATTTCTTTAAGCCTGAGACTCGTAGATTCAGTGAAGACAAGAGCCTCTTGTCTTCCCTTTGAAAGAAATTATGTATACAATAGGGAAGAGAAGGTTAAAAACATACCTTGATATTCAGCCTTAAGCAGAAAGGCAAGAAAAATTGCACAATGGAAATAAACACAATAGAGAGACTGTATGGAGAAAGAATATATCTGAATCACTGTGGCACTGTGCCCGAACTTGAAGGAGCAGGATCAGAGCACTTTTAGATCCACTCCATGTTCTCAACCATCTTGTTCTGCACCGTGGGGAGGCATTGCCAGGGAATGTAGATATCTAGCTGTGAAAACATCCTTCATGGCAAATCGTAGGAACTTAAACTATAAACAAGAGGAGGAAAGGGAAGAAACAAATGAATGGGTGTTTAAAGGAAGCAGACTTGCTTAAGACAGAGAAGAAAAAGATTAATACTGTTTGCCTCTGAACCCATGAATGCCTGGAATGAAAAAGGCCTTTCCAGGGATGGCCAAATTATGGGAAAGGACAACAGCAATGTTATACTTTTTCTTATGGTAATCTGCAGTAGATCTACTTTGCAGTCTGCTCTTCTCAGCAGGAACCCAATAAGGAATTGTTCAGTCTGTCATATTCAGCCTACTGTGACTTCATTTTTTTTATTAGCTGATGGAACTACTTCATATAGTCCCAAAAAGAAATACTTAATGTGATTCTATAATTGTCCCATTAATTTGTTTGAATTAACCTCACAGCCTTTAAAAATTAATGTGAATATGGTCAAATAATGTAAGAAAAATCATAAAATCGAGTTTAAAAAAGCTACTTGAGAAATAACATGAACAAAAAAAATTAATTCCATGAGTTTCATTTTAAAATTTAAGTATGAAAAAAAGGTATAATGAGAAAATATCTTGGTTATGTTAACTGCCTTTGCAATATAGAAATGTTATTTTTAGTCCTTTTGCAGCACTAACACAAGAAAAAGTACCTATTGAGAACCAGCAGAAGAAAAACCCCAAACATCTGAAGTATGCAGTTACGTGGAACAATATAAGGCCATAGCAAACTAAACCCCACAGGCACTGTCTAGCTAATGAAATGGTTGCATTTCAAGAACAACCAGGTTCTTATTTTCAAATAATTTTGGGTGTGAGAAATCACGTCACTCTGCATTTATTCTGCTAAACAGGTGGTGAATTTCATCCTTTCTTTTATTCTACTTTTTTCAATTTGAGACATTTAGCTTGAAAATGGAAGAGATCAAACTACTGAGAAAGCAGGGAGAAGGAAGTTAAGTGGGGGATTCAGAAGATAATATAACCAAAACCACAGACAATTCAGCTAAAAGAAAGGTTGGAGATGAAATTGATAAGATGAAGCTTCTAGATGTAATAAAAACAGTTGTTCTAAATCAAATCATGAAGAGCTCTACTTCAAGTGTCAATAACTTTGCAAGTGATGTTGCAGGAAACAAACTGCTTTACTCAAGTGACCAATGAGCCATTCAGTCTTGTTTCCTACCACCTTGGTAGATGCTGGTGAGGTTTATTGTAAAATTCCAGCTTATGCAGAAAACCTCAGCTGGAAACAGTTGCAAAGGTCACCAAAACATGTATTTCTATAGTAAAACCAAAAACCTGTTACAGGCATTTACCTTCCTCCTCCCAGATTCACACACACATCCACTCCTGGGGAGATGCTAGAGACCTAAGAGGTGTTACTCAGCACTCTGCTTCCTGGGCAATGACTCTACTGGAGCAGCCAGCCTGTGAATCGGGTGTTGCTTATTCTCCCTCTCTATTTGGACCGCAGTCCTTCTGGAAGAAGGAACCATATCCTCTCTTTGATGCTCCACGTGTGCTGTATCTTGTCACACACTATGTTGGACCTCCTGTCATACCAAGAAACCCACCCAGTGTGACATTCCATGCAAGGAGGAGTAGTACTGAGGGAAAAGCTTCCTCCTTAGATTAAAAAATGATCTGTGGTCTGCAGCAGAACCAGCAGTCCTTGTGTGACTTAGCTTCAGCAAGTACTTAGCTAGTGTAATTGTAAAAGTCATTCATGAAGACAGTAAACAACTCTCTCTGTTCAATAATAGCATAAGTTTGGATTACCAGTGCGTGCTCTGATAGCTGGCTCAGTATTTCATGTCTCTAATATTAAGCTGCAATTAGTGATCTATTCTCTCTGGGTTTAATAGCAGTATATTTTCAGCTGCAGACTTGCTCTGATGATGGCATACTTAAATTACTTGGCCACTTGGGAAACTTTAGAGAGAGTGAGTGACATTACTCAGCTGTGTGGAACCAAGAATAACAGTTTAAATGGAAGGAAAATACAGCCATATTTGATAGATAGTGCTATGGAGACATCACTTAGGAGTATATACCGGATTTTACCTTCCCTCTAAATTTAATTTTAATAGTCAAATAATGACATGTTAAAACAGCAGTCTAATCTATAGAAGACTAATTTGTTATTTTTTGGCATTTCAAGCAGGCTCCTTTCCCTTACATACCTTTTTCTGCCAGGCTAATACTGAAAAATAGGATCTGTCCTCCTCATAAGAACATTTTAAGAATAATAGAGGTTTTAAATTAGTACTGTACAGAAGTTGCTATATTTCTAGTTGCAAAGTATTCTAACTCTTTCATAAGCTAAACTCAGAGTCTTTTGTGTAATCTGTGTATTAGCATTTGATTTCACCTTACAAGCCTGTACTGTAAGGCCTGTTTTTTCCACCTTACTGTGCACTGAAAGGTAGCTCTGCTTTGAGAGGTGATACTGTAAAGCAACATTTTGAATTCCACTCTGATCAAATGTGCTCAGCTCACTATAAAATTTTGGGGGGGGGGGGTGTTTCTAGCTCCAGGGTTTTCTCTAAGTGTAATGCGGCCTTCGTACACATTGCTCTTGCACAGCAGAACACATGTGATGATACCATGGCCCTTTGGTCACAGTATCACCAGACCCTTAGCATTTAAGGACTAGTTATAAACAAAGAATTTAAAATATCCTATGAAAATTTCACTGTGTATTCTGAAATGGTATAAACTGAAAGATCTATTCACGTTTTAGTTACCCAAGTAAAACAGAGTGCATCTATTTTATAAACATTTGCTGTAGAGTTTTATGGTAATGCTTGCTTGCCCTAAACAAGGCCAGTTTGATACATGGAAGTGACATTTCAATTAAGTCAGCTGGTATAGTTAAAGTAGACAGGACATAAAGAATATTGCTGTTCTTGAAAGCTTGGATGCTTTTTGCTAAGTTAATTAGATGGTTTGATAAGAAAACATCCGTTCAGACACAAACTTTGTTTTACCTATTTAGATCCTCACAGCTTTAAGAGCACTACTGCTAGAACATGTGATAAGCAGTTTCCTATTTTTTACCAGCCTAAACAAGTGATAAAGATGTTTGTGGAAAATGGTCATCTGCCTGCAATAATCGTGTTTCATGTTCTCAGAATTAGGTCAATAACAGGGTCACAGATATAGTGCTGACGTGATGGGTTTAGTGCTGCCTTCCTACTTGAGGAAAGCTTCATCGCTTCTTGAATTTCCTGGTACTTTTCTCTAGGTAGAGATTCAATAAGCAAGTTTTGGCTAAAAAATTGTTATTGTGCACTTAGAAATCTAGCTAGGGTCAATTTCTATTAACCTGTGCATAGATAACAGTGGTGCACACACGTTGAAAGATAGTGATACAGTGGTATCAACTAATTTTGAGTTGAGATTTACAAAAGCATACCCTGTAATTAAGAGACAGCAGTACTTTTCATTCCACATATTGCTGAAATATACAGTCACTGAACACCAAATGTTATACCTTGAGATGTCAGATGTAAAAAAGTGGCTTTTCTTTCATTTGGTATTACATTACTGTCTTTTCACGCATCATGAGTTTTAAACTGTTTTGAATTTTATAAGAGTACAGGGAGACAAAAGGCCTGGAATGCTTGCAGGTCTTAATTCTTCAGGGCAATCCAAGAGCCAGCGAGTAGCCTTGGAGTTGCCTGACTTTTCTGCCCTGTTAAAAAGACCATTCTTTCACCTGCACATGAAATGGAAACTTCTCCAATTGTTCTTCTTTGAGTATAAGCTTTAATTTCCCTTACTAGAACTGATAACAATGCAAGGAAATGTTTTGGATTTAAGTTTCAAGGTTCACAGAGCCCCTATACCAGATGCCTACGATTAACAGTGAAGGATTTTAGCCATTTTTATAATAATTGTTAAATTATTTTTGTGTAACTTTACACTGATTGAGGTGGTTATGAAAATTGAAAGTCTAAACTACTAGATTAGACATAATCTTTTCTCCTGGGCTGTGCTGCTTGCCACCACAGGCAGGGAAGCTGTAGGTCACAGAACGGCCCCTCTCACTGCATTCTTGCCACACTGCACTACAGTTGCTAGTCAAGATGCTTCTGCTGGAGGTTATCTTCCTCCTCTACTGGAGGAAAAACTATGGGCTGTGTATCAAACCTGGAATCGTGGAGGCATCTGCTAGCAGCAGGTGAACTAGTGAGTGGAGTAGTAATGCCTCACACCATACAAATCCAGGTGCAGTGGCAAAATAATTATTGCTCCCCAGCCGTGTGCTTACCTCTCTTTCGGAGGTTGCCATCCTATTCAGCCACAGCATTTTACAGTACAGTGTGTCAATTTAAATCTCTGAAATTCGTGGTAATCTAGTTGATGAGGTTGTGCATCTTGCCAAACTCCCACTGAACTGCTATTTGTGCTGGCCATCCTACTCATCACAGACTGAATCTAAGGATAAGCTTATGCCTGAAAAATCCTGTCGCTTTTAAATAGATGTACATTTCCAGCTCCTGAATTCAAACTTCACTTTATGCAGGCAACTCCAGAGCAATTTAAATAATACTTTGTATGAATGTGTCTTTAGGAGGGTGGGATTCTGCCTCCAAAGCACGAATAAAAGCATATGCAGGTTGCTTCTCAAAAGCTATGGAAGCTATTTGCTAAGTCCCCTAGCATTTTTTAAGTACTCAATGATCAGTGAGGGAAAAAATGGCAATTTAAAACAAAAACAAAGAAAAATAGCCTAAATGACTGCTTAAAAATGACACCTTTCCTACATTTGACACGGCAAAAGAAAGTGGTATTTCTTATGAGCATCTCTGAAATCTTCACAGTGCGATTAATTGCTAGAAAATGGATATTGCACTTCAGTCATGTATTGACAGTCTAATATTCACACTGATTACTAAATAGCCCTAGGGCCTGTATGTAAACAATTGTGAACATACTTATGGTGAAATCTCCTCTAGGAGTTTTAGTGCTTAGTTTTGGTTGGGTTTGATTCTTTTTTTTAATCTTCCATTTTCTGCTGTGGTAGATCTTTCAAGTATGAATGATTCTCTGCAATACTCATTCATAAAGCTATCACACAATTCATCATTTAATTCTTTGTTTTACCAAGAACACTATCAATTTCCACATTTACAAATTGCATTCACGTGAGGAGGGGAGCTCCCCACTTCAGTCTGTGTTCACCTCAAGACAGCATCTGCAGAAGGCTTACTACAGGGTTTCGACTGTTCAAGTTAGACTGTTAATTACACTTCATCCTTACCTCCATTTTCTGCAAAGCAGTACTTATGTGACAAAGAGCCATGCAAAGCTGCCTGTACAGGAGTGAATTTCACCTTTGGGGATTAATTATAAAGAGGTTTTGGTGATGAACAATTTTGCAATATTTCAATAAGATGGTTAAATCTCCCCAATGTGTGTTCAAAGACATTAATTCAAAACGTCAGATTTTGAAGGGGTTGTGGTATCAAACCATAAGCATTTGTGACTATTTTAATTTCTCTTTACCCCCAAAATTAACATGAAACATACAGAAAGAACAGCAGTAATAACTCCCATAGTGCCAAACCAAATTGTACTGGACTTTGCCTCCAGAGCGTTTTCTAAGTAACTGACTCTTTGGTTCCATAAAAATTAGCTAGGATAGGCAACTAAAATTAACTAAATCAAAATTATCCCTTACTGCTCCAGCTTCTGCCTTTGACCACCCTTGGAGTTTCGATCCAACCCTGGTTCAGAAAAGTGGAGACATTTCTACAAAATCAAGTACAAGTCCATGTACAAAGTGACCTCTTAGCTGGAAAGTAATGTTCATAGAGAAGAAAAATAGCTAATGTAAAAATAACACCACTGATGGTTTGGTGAAGCAGGATCCTTGGGTTACTGGTTCAGCTTTAAGTTCACAAGAATAAAATATCAGAGAGAGGTATCTACAGAATATCTGATGTCTAGGCAGTATTTTTAGAAGGCCTAGGAGTTCAAAATCTAGGCAACTACAGAAATTAATTTTTAAATTCCTTCATTCCCCTTTCCTCCTCCTGCTCCCTAAAATCTGCCCATCAACACCGTTAGTCAGGTTTACTGCTTTTTTCTCTCATGCATGGCAAAGTCTTTCAAACAGAAGGAACCTTGAAACTACAACAAAAAGTCTGTTAAATGAACAAAAGGGGGGAGGAAGGGCTAGTGTAGTTTCTTCTCTACTCTTTGTTTAATTATAGCCATCTCAAAATAAAATTCCTCAGATGTGGGGCATTTGTGTCCCTACAAAACCAATTCCTGTCAGATAACCTCAGGGATTCAGTTAAAGGAATAGCATTTAGAATTCCTGTGTGTTGAATTCATTAAGCTCAATTAGCTGTTTTACAGAAGTGACAAATTTTATTTTTATGAAATTTCTTTGCCAAAAAAAAAAAAAGACGTGACCTGCCATCTCTTACCAGAGTTTTGTTCATTCCAGTGAAAGCAGAACTGATCATCAGGCTATGCTCTACAAGCAATGCCAGAGTATGTCCTTCACCTGCAAAAAAAAAAAGAATATCTTAATGAATTTGAGAAGGTAATATCCACCATACAAGGCTTTCAGGAGAAGCTAATGCAGGACAGAATTTTTATTTTTTTAAATCCATCTTAGGGCAAAAAAAAACATTATTGTTTTTTACTCTCTTGCCTTTTATATGGCCTTTTAAAATCCTGATTTCTATCTGGAAACAGGCACAGAAAATGCCACTTCTTGCTGAAGTAATGCTGCACACAAAGACTATTCTGAGAAGGGGAGTGTGGAGGAGGAGGCACTCAAAGACACACCAGGATCTGAGGAAACAGCAAGATCTTGATTTGCTGTCTGGGGAATTCGAGATAGCTAATTGCTTTCTTGCAAGGCACGGGCAGCAATTGTCACATTAGAGGGGTGCCGAGGGATGGGGTGCCGAGGGATGTCTGTCTTGTGCTGGAGTCGGGAGGTGCAGCATTAGGGAAACCGCGTGCGCAGAGCAGCGAACCCGACTG
This sequence comes from Tapera naevia, assembly GCA_033556795.1. Classification (NCBI taxonomy): domain Eukaryota; kingdom Metazoa; phylum Chordata; class Aves; order Cuculiformes; family Neomorphidae; genus Tapera; species Tapera naevia. The sequence continues at coordinate 175,020 of JAUMJJ010000034.1, read as the reverse complement.
TCCAAGCGCTTGTCAAATGCTCCGAGCAACCCAAACCCGACTTTGTGTGTTAACTTTCTTGCAGTTGTCTTAATCTGCCTTTGGTTCTGAAGTCATTCGCAAGCCGATAGCGAGCTTCCTCAGGCGTGCTCCCAGACACCGGACTGAACTGACTCGTTTACACGCTTCTGGGTTCCACGCTGGTCTTTTCCAAAGGGGGGGTGGGAGTGTTGAGGGTGATGCTGGCTCCCAGCGCACCTCCCCACCGGGCTGTGGGACCAACAGCCCCGCGCGAAGCGTTGAAAGCAGCCTGGTGAACTGAGGAGTAGTTTAGACAACTTTGAAAGTCGGATTTGGCGAGCGGGTCAGGGAGGCAGAGCTCAGCGCCCCCCGCTGCGGAGACAGCGCGGTGGGACGAGGGGCTGCGGGGGGGCGCCGGGATGCCACGACTTGGCGGGGGGAGGAGGTGGGAAAGGTAGTGGGGGAACCGCGGGCTCGGAGCAGCGCCCCGAGCAGAGCACGGGATGCGGGGCGAAGGCTGGGAGCCCCGGGCAGGGCGCGGGATGCGGGGCGAGGCTGGGAGCCCCGGGCAGGGCGCGGGATGCGGGGCGAAGGCTGGGAGCCCCGGGCAGGGCGCGGGATGCGGGGCGAAGGCTGGGAGCCCCGGGCAGGGCGCGGGATGCGGGGCGAAGGCTGGGAGCCCCGGGCAGGGCGCGGGATGCGGGGCGAAGGCTGGGAGCCCCGGGCAGGGCGCGGGATGCGGGGCGAAGGCTGGGAGCCCCGGGCAGGGCGCGGGATGCGGGGCGAAGGCTGGGAGCCCCGGGCAGAGCGCGGGATGCGGGGCGAAGGCTGGGAGCCCCGGGCAGGGCGCGGGATGCGGGGCGAGGCTGGGAGCCCCGGGCAGGGCGCGGGATGCGGGGCGAGGCTGGGAGCCCCGGGCAGGGCGCGGGATGCGGGGCGAAGGCTGGGAGCCCAGGGCAGGGCGCGGGATGCGGGGCGAAGGCTGGGAGCCCCGGGCAGGGCGCCGGATGCGGGGCGAAGGCTGGGAGCCCCGGGCAGAGCGCGGGATGCGGGGCGAAGGCTGGGAGCCCCGGGCAGGGCGCGGGATGCGGGGCGAGGCTGGGAGCCCCGGGCAGGGCGCGGGATGCGGGGCGAGGCTGGGAGCCCCGGGCAGGGCGCGGGATGCGGGGCGAAGGCTGGGAGCCCAGGGCAGGGCGCGGGATGCGGGGCGAAGGCTGGGAGCCCCGGGCAGGGCGCCGGATGCGGGGCGAAGGCTGGGAGCCCCGGGCAGGGCGCGGGATGCGGGGCGAAGGCTGGGAGCCCCGGGCAGGGCGCGGGATGCGGGGCGAGGCTGGGAGCCCCGGGCAGGGCGCGGGATGCGGGGCGAGTCTGCGCCGGGCAGGGCGCGGGATGCGGGGCGAGTCTGCGCCGGGCAGGGCGCGGGATGCGGGGCGAGGCTGGGAGCCCCGGGCAGAGCGCGGGATGCGGGGCGAGGCTGGGAGCCCCGGGCAGAGCGCGGGATGCGGGGCGAAGGCTGGGAGCCCCGGGCAGGGCGCGGGATGTGGGGCGAGGCTGCGCCGGGCAGGACGCGGGATGCGGGGCGAAGGCTGGGAGCCCCGGGCAGAGCGCGGGATGCGGGGCGAGGCTGGGTGCCCCGGGCAGGGCGCGGGATGCGGGGCGAGGCTGGGAGCCCAGGGCAGGGCGCGGGATGCGGGGCGAGGCTGCGCAGGGCTTTGAAACGCTCTTAGCGCGGCTGTGCCTGCGGGAGGCGCGGGTCTCGGGCTGCGTGCGGTTGGAGTCTTTCCCCAAAGGGAAGGCACCCCGGGCGGGCAGGAGCCGCTCGGCCATCGAACCGCAACTCCCGGCGTGCCCCGCGGGATTTGTAGGCGGTTGCGGGGCTGGGGTGGAACACATCTATAGGGAAGGAGGCGGGAGGTTACCGCACTGTTTGCGGGGTTGGGGGGGGGGGGGGGGGGTGGTTGGGGGGGTTGGAGCCGGCGCGGGGGGTAGGCGGGGACACCCGTGTCAATCAGCCCGCCAGGCGGCGCGCGCGCTGCCCGCACCGGATGCCGCGCGGAGGGGAGGGGAGGGGAGGGGAGGGGAGGGGGGGGGGGCGCGCGCGCGCGCGCTCGGCGTAGGGAGGAGGGCGGGAGGGAGGGAGCGCGCGGCTGCTCTGGGTGGCGCGCGCGCTCGTATGTAAATGAGCGGGCGTGAGGTCAGAGGCAGATGGAAAAGGGAACAGACAGAATGGCCGCCGCGGCTCCCGCTCCTCCTGCCGCTTCCTCCTCCTCTTCTTCTTCTTCTTCTCAGTGCCGGAGCCCCCGCTGCACGGCGGAGCGAAGGGGAGTCCGCCGAGAACTCGACTCGTGGCGGCACCGGCTCATGCACTGTGTGGGTAAGAGATGGGGAGGGGGGGGGGGGGGCGGCAGCGCGCTCCCCGAGGGCAGCGGAGGAGCCGTTCCAGCCGCGGCACCCACAGCCCGGAGGGGGGAGACGGGGTCTTCGACCCCGTCTCCCCCCTCCGGGCTGTGGGTGCCGCGGCTTCTCTCCGTCCGAACCCCTCTCCCAGCTCGGGTCCTTTTGTCTCGCCTTCCCCCCCCTCCGCCTCCATCGCCTGGGGGAGGAAGGGAGGGAGTGAAGCCCGCCCGTGCGTGTGTGCGCCTTTAAGACGGAGCCGCTCGTGCGCTGACGGTTGGGATTTGAAGTTTTCCCTCCCCTCCCTTGGAAGTTGTCATGGCGACGGCGCTTCCCCCCCCCTCCACCCCCCCCCCCCCCCCGTGAGGGTCCCGCGCGGGTCACGTGGCCGCGCCGTGAGGGTCCCGCGCGGGTCACGTGGCCGCCCCGCGCGGGAGGCGGGGGCCGCGCGGTCCTTTGCGCGGAGGCCTCCGGGCCGGTTAACGGCTCCCGGCCGCTTCCCGGCGGGTGGGCGAGATGCCCGGCTCCCAGCGCCGGTGACGTGTGCCGCGGCCTCCGGGCGGCGAGGTGGGGGGGGGAGGACGGACGGGACACACCGGGTTTTGTGTCGCGGGGTGAAGGCTTTGATGGCAGGAACTGCTGATTTGTGTCGCTTCCAGAGGCATTTCCCTTCTTGGGGAAATAGATGCAAATCCTGGATTTACCCAAGCAGGGTGGCGGTGCCGGTACCGGTCCTCCCCGCTGGCTGAGCGAGGGGAAGCGCATCCAGGTGTAACGGGGAGGGGGAGCAGCGATTCGTTCAGAGAGCAAAGTGAAAAGTATCTGTACAACAAGTAGGTACAGCTATAGATAATCAATCTTCGGGTTGGAAAAGACCTTTGAGATCATGAGTCCAACCGCACCCATCCTCTGCTAAATCACGTCCCTCAAAAACTCACCTACATCATCCAAAACATCCTCAACGCTGGCAGGCTTGGGGAGAACTCTGCATGCTTTCTTTCATTCACACCTAAAACTAGACACAAAACTCATGTGGTTGTGTTTAAAATGAGTTCCAAGATCTCAGTTCGTTTCACCTGGGCTGGAAAATGAGTTCCAAGATCTCAGTTCGTTTCACCTGGGCTGGAAAATGAGTTCCAAGATCTCAGTTCGTTTCACCTGGGCTGGAAAATGAGTTCCAAGATCTCAGTTCGTTTCACCTGGGCTGGAAAATGAGTTCCAAGATCTCAGTTCGTTTCACCTGGGCTGGAAAATGAGTTCCAAGATCTCAGTTCGTTTCACCTGGGCTGGAAAATGAGTTCCAAGATCTCAGTTCGTTTCACCTGGGCTGGAAAATGAGTTCCAAGATCTCAGTTCGTTTCACCTGGGCTGGAAAATGAGTTCCAAGATCTCAGTTCGTTTCACCTGGGCTGGAAAATGAGTTCCAAGATCTCAGTTCGTTTCACCTGGGCTGGAAATACCAGGAGTTACTCGATGAACCAAAATAAGGCACCCATCTAAGGTTATACAGCTTTCGTGTACACAGAAAAGTTTCATGCCGAACTACATTGCTAATAGCAATGGAACACAAAATGCATTGCATTGCAGAAGCTGTGATTGTAGGTGATTCAGGATAAAGCTCTGCTCCTTCCCTGCTTCACTAGGGTTATATACAGTTACTGGAGCTGAACTGGGAGCTCTCTGTTTTGCCTTATTGCTCGCTTCGCCCAGGTTTGTGAGGCTTTTTACGTGTTGTCAGTAGCCTGGTGGCTGCTACGTGCACATTTGCATCTTGCTTTTACTGTGTTGCCCAGTAACACTTTAATCACCTGTTAAAACATCTATGTATATATTACAATACCTGCGTTTGCTTGCATTGCCTTAATCCTTCAAGTTATATTTTCATACACTACAACATTCTATAAAGCTTCCTGTTCCTAATTTAGAGTATATAGGGAGAACTAGTTCATTGGCATAGGTGCTGTGATAAACTGTAAAATCTGAAGGACTGATGTCTCTCAGAATATACAAGTTGCTGTTCCTCTGGTTACCTGTTATTTAATGGCATTTCAGGTTTAAAGTTAAACAAAAATCCCAGAAGTCTGCTTGACAACTGACGGCTGCAGGGGCTTACAGGTGGTAGTGGTGTGCTGTCAGGTGTATTCAGGGAACACAATTGCACAGCATGACCAATACAGACAAGGATTGCTAAGAAGCGTAATGAATACTCGAGTAGACAAAATTTCACTGTGTCCTGGGTCCTCTGCTGGGCAGATCTGTTGTGTTTGGAGAGCTTCTGCAAAGTTGGAGTTTTTTGGGTTTCTTTTTCACTTAGAATTGTGAAGCGTAAAACTGTAACAGAATTACCTACATTTTACACTGATTACACTGCGGTATCGCTTCGTGCCAGGTTTTCCTTGGAATAAAAGTTACTTAGGATATGATTTCTTTGTATGCCATAATGCAAAACTTACTTAAAAGAAAGGAGCCCCAAATTACATGATTAGGAACTGCTGAGGGAAGACATTGGCTATGGTTTAATAGTTAGTCAAGAGCTATCTCAGTTAAGAACTGTTACTTGCCATGCCTGTTGAGCAGCCCTTATCTGAGAGAAAGTGTAAACAAGTGGGGAGAAAGTGAGTAGTCAGGATGATGGAGGTAGAGTACACTGAAGAGGTCTGGGTTGAGGTGTTTGGTTTTTTTCCTTTACTCCTTTGAAATTCTGTAGGGTCAACTTCTGTAAAATATCTCCTATTTTAGTTCAAATTAATTTCCAAAGTAAAAATGATTAATTGTTCTCACTTGGGAAAGTATTTCTAAGGATTTTAGGAGTCTAACAAAGTTGGTATTAACTGGAAGGTCTGAACAGCTGTCTGGTTGATGGCTGAAGCAGTGATGTGGTGAATATGATGGATTTGGCATAACTTATTTTTTCTTTCTCCACTGTTCTCAAGAGCTATGCATTTGTAAAAAAGTGAGGGAAATCTTAGGGTGAAAAACTTTTGATGTCTTGTATCACTTACAGTGTTGATACTAGATTTGATATTTACGTTTCTCTGGTATAATCACCTGAACATTTTGAAACCCTTTATCTAAAAAGGATTCCTCATCCACTTCATGGATAAGCAGAGCCAGTGACAATGCCTCCAAGATAGTGATTGCCCAGTTTGAGGCTCATATTCAACAGACCGTTCAAAACTGCAAGAGGGCAAAAGAAATAGTAGTTGATTACCTGCAGTGTGCTGTTTGCTTGAGGGTCAGCGATGGTTAGGCACCTCAGCTCAAAGGGCTCAGTTGCTGAGTTAGTTGTTTGTCAAAACCTGGTGGCAGACTTGAGTATTTGTGTGGGCTTTAAAATCAAAAGTTGATTCATGAGCTACGGAATATGGTTTAAAGTCTCGGGTCAAAGTGTTCAAGCATTTAAAGAACTGGAAAGAAAAAGTGATTAAATTTAACTGACATTACTGAGAATTCTCTTTTTCAGTATGTAAACATACTTGAACATACAAAAGACTTCACATTGTAAATGAATGGAGTATATTCACAGAAATTCTAAATAGACAAAATGGCTGTTCAGATGGTAACCTTTTGTATGTGTTATGTTTAACACTAACATTCCTAAGATGCCTGGACTTGTGCTTGTGGATGTACCATGGCTTGATCAGAGTTCAAAACTAGGTGCTCTTAGAAGGCTCCTGAAGATCTTGATTCTGTCAGAGTTCTTGCAGCATGCATGATGTGTGCGAACAAGTACTGTTTACAGAAGCACTCACTCGTGTTGTCCTACGTACAGTCTGTGACATAACTGGCAAAGAAAATACCCTAATTCTAAGTTCTGTGTTCATGGAAGAGTGCCAGAAAGCTCAGAGTTGAAATACCTAACTTAGCCACCAGCTTGAGTTCCATTGTTTAATTTGCAAGATATTTTATAGAGGTGAGTATCAGAATAGTTAAGAATTGCTCTTTGCTCTTTGATTCAAACTTTGTAATGTGAATTGGTTAAATGCATTCCATTGAATTGAGAGCTTTGGTAGTATGGAACTATAAAAGTCTAGATTCATACTGTGGTCAGCCTTAAGTAACAGGTTTTAAGCAGTCTTTTTCAAACAGCCATTGATTTACTGAGTGATTTTGTTTGAGCTTTACAGGTAGAGTGTTGGCAAGTGCCTTGAGTCCCCATAACTTTCGTGAGTAGGCACAGAGGAGAGACCTAGTAACTACTGGGATGCGAGAAAACACTTCAGCATGAGGTGGTGCTTTTTACTGTCATCACTGTATCCTATGGATAAAGTTTAGAGTGGTAACTTGAGGCTTGTTAGGAAAGTGCAAGGTAACTCTAGTCATGGAAGTTGAAATCTTGCTAGGGCCTTGCATTGTGTTGTGAAAATACAAAAGATTCTGAATAATCTTTCATTGTGAAAATGAAAGTTTAGTATTATCTCAACTGCTTTTTAAAAAATAAATACATTGGTATTTGGGAGGAGGAGAAGAGTAGAAATTTTACTGTTCCTCTGCTGCAGCTCAAGGGCACACAACTGACAGGAAGTAGCCTTGGTATTGCTTTTTGTGAAGACTGAAATTTGATCAAAGTGAAAATCCATTTTTGTATGTTTGTGTAATCTAGTGTACAAATACTCCTTTAGTGTTATATTTTTCCAGACTTTTTCCCCTCTAAACTAGGATACAGTGGTGCATCAAACTCTGTTTTGATGGATCTAGACTTTAATTTTTGTTTGAAAATATTTGAACTTATACTTCAGCTCACTGTTTTTGAACGAACTGTCTCTCAAATGCACTTTCCAGGAAGAGGAATCTCCCCAAGAGCAACAAAAGATTTTTAGCTACTGCATTTGTTATTATCTCCACACTTGTAACACTCCTACATTAACTACTTCATATATTTATTCCTACAATATACCAAAGTATTCTTACTTTCACTGGGGCTGTAAGTACTTTGCAGCACGTTAGTGTCACTTTTTTTGTAATGCTGCTGGTATTGTTCTAGGTGATTTTTCTGTAGTTGCCACAGTAGCAGTGGCAGAACTCATTGTTTTACAGTACATGCATATTTTACAGTACATATATAATATTCTTGTCTGTCTGCTAGGGGTCGTTTTGATGGCTCAATGTTCTACCTGTCAAGCCACTAACACAGTCTATGTAAAAATGATTTCAAAATGATACCTGCTTTGGACTCTTGCTTCCTTGGCACTCTGGCTTCTTTGAACAGCAAACAAGCTTGCTGTGGCTGTAGTGCCATCATCCAATGTGATGGGCAATAATACTGGTGTAAGGTGTTAGCTGCGGATCTGTTGTGCTTGGAGCTGTGATGTAAAACTCTTGGTGTAATTCCAGTGTAAAATAGATCAGGGAAGTAATCTCGGTGTTACTGCAAACATTGGAAGGAGAACAGGAATTAAATCTAGATCACAATCACAGCACAGGTTTACAGGCAATTTTTGAGGCAATGTGGTGAGATGCTATCATGTCAGGGAATAGCTCAATCAAGTATTACAGATGCAGGTGTTCAAGTCAGCATCAGTGTTAAACACTTGTTATGAAACCACATCTAAGAATACAATAAAGTGCCATCTTGCATCGTCAAGTCTCGTGGAGCTGTTACCAGAATGGAAAGATTGCAGTCCTGACTTTGTGTTCCTGCCACTCGTATGCTTGCATTGGCAGTCATTGGACCCATCTGACAAACTTTAACTTGGTACCCGGTCAGCTGTCTGTCGAGAGGAGTTAGGGACTTGCAAAAAAACCCCAAACCATCTGGTAGATGCTGATGTCAGCAGAAGGATGGGAGTGGGGCTGCCTGACACAAGCAGGACGGGCAGTAGCAGAACAAGCCATTGGTTTGGTTTAGCTGCCTATGGCACTGTTGGCTACCAGGAATGGAACACAGCCATAAGTTCACCATCCCGATGTGCCTTGAAGTAAACAGGTGAACGAGGAAAAAATGGTCAGTGTGCAGGTATATGTCATTGGAAGTTGCTGCACTGTATGTATCACATTAACTGTCTTTAGAGTGGAAAAAGAGAAAACACATGGGGTTTGTTTTGCTTGTGTTGGACTATCTTTGTTTCAAATATGTAGTGTTAGATCAGCTTTTCTGCATCTTCTCACAATCCGTTTCAACTCATCAGCTTTTCTCTCAGAAGTAAGTATTTGCCTACTGCTGTGACTGTTTTTGAACGGCTATCTTACGTTTGACTCGAGAAATTCTTACTTGGGAAAACACTACCAGAAAATTTAGAGTAATGCCACTCAGCATCTTAGCTTAAAAGGCAGGTGGAGGAAGTTGTGTGTGTCTAGCAGCAGGTGCAGTTCTAGTTCACTGATCTCTTGTGAACCTGCGACTTTAAGGGTGTATGGAGCATATTTTTATGAAACACAGAACTGTGGCTGCTACACAGACTAACCCGTGGACTATGTGGGATGCAACCAATACTTTGTTAGAAATCTTTGCACTCAGAACAGAAATGTGTTGCAGATCATGCAAGCGTGGATATACTCTTCAATAGTGTTGATAAAACCTGTGATTGTGTTTTTGGTGCTCCTTGTGTCTACATGCAGGCATATGGAACCAGTTCAGTTTTTAACTGTTTCAGGAACTACTGTCAATTCTTTTAGGCATAGCTTGAACTTTCTTATTGTATACTCTTATATGGTAGCTGTTTACTTTTTCTTTGGCTGATAGTGAGCTGAGAAATTTAAATTCATGATAGTCTTTCTACATTGTAGGTACGAAGAGTTTCTTAAAGCAAAAACTTGTATAAACCAAAAATGTGGGGTACAGATACTGTCACTGCAACTCAGTCTCAATTCTTCCATTGAATTAGCTTCCAGTAACTGTACTAATGCTTGAGGTTGATAAGTTTTGGGGATTTTTTGTTTCTTTATTTATTTTCTTTCTGAACTCATTGTACCCACTGTCATGATTTATGTTGACTGGTATGAGTATTCGTTTGTTAAGCAGTTCAACAAATTAGACTGTAAAACTAATCTATCAACACTAACCTGGAAAGCAGGAGGGGAAAAGTGGCATGAGGAAGAATAGGAAAGAAAAGGTCAGATCTAGTTTATCTTGGATCAGTTTCCTAATCAGGTTTGCTATGTACCTGCTTTTTATCCAGAGTCAAGTGTAAGTAGCTTTACTGGAGAAAATAAGTTTTTTGGTAGCTGCCTATTTTAGCAGCAATTTCTGGGATGCTCAAAGTGAGCTGGAAATTAAGTTGGCTGAACCACATCCTTATCTTGTTGGCAAGAGCTAGAATTAACAGTAACATCTTTCCACTTGTTCTCTCTTTGTAGTGGAAGTTGTCTGATGTAACAGTCAGCTGCCTTTCTGTTTTAGGTTAGCCTGGGCATCCTACTGTGATTGTTGTTGTCATTGCTCTGGGTTGGTTTTCTGTCAGTTGAGTCTTCTGAAGTGTCTTACTGTGGTAGTAAGTACTGGTAGTTGTGTAAGGGAAATAACAATGTGTCACACATTAATTTATCAGAGCAGTGTATGCTGTTGAGGAGTTGTATTCCAGCTGTTGGCAAGTAGCCAAGGCTTGTACTGCCTACAGCTAAAATGGGAAAAATTAGTACCTCTTCACCTTATCCACCCTCGCCGTATTTATTTTTCAGCTGTATTAATGGGTGTTTTGAATAGGCAGTTACAATGGATCCCTTCTTCTTGAATATGACTCAAGTCTCAGGGCTTCGAACAAGGTTGTTATTCTAACCTTTAGAGTTAGCGTCTTTTTGTGAAGTGTAGAGGTCAGCTAGGGCTTTACAGGCTTCACTAACTTAAAATTCTTTGTCCCAGTTAGGACCACCATCTTTTATGTTATTCTTGAACCTTGCCCTCTTCCATGTGCTTGAAGGGAACTTGGATAAGATAGGTTGGAACAAAACTGCATTTGTGTGATTCGCCTGTCTGGTATCAACTTCTGAAAACCAGGATGGCATTATAAATTTAGCTACCATACATTTAAAAAGAAACACTCACGACCTTGTTTGAGGGTGTAGCATTATTATGTGATATGGCGGTTGGGGTTTTTTTCCACTTTTAACCTACAACTTTATCCTTCTATCCACTAAAGGTGTAGAAAAGCCAGGAAGAAGGGAAGATGGATGGTAGTGGCTTATCTGCTTGAACCCATAAGGAAAAAGATGGTGCATTACCAAGAGTAGTGGACTTTAAATCTGCAGAAACACATTGAGTGGTAGAGATATTTATATGGGTGTGGTTAGCAGTTTGTGACTCTGCTGATCAAAACCTGACCCGTGGGTCAGGTTGTCATCTTTTTGTTTCCACTTCTGGCACAGACAAAGTTCCCGTGTAGTATCTTGAGAAGTTGGATTAACTCCTCCTTAGGTAAACATTTTATTCTTTGAAAAATTCTTCTGGAGTCTCAGCTGCCACTTTTAGTTGCATTTATTTCTCCACATGCAGCCAGGCTTGCATCTCCATAGCAGCATGTATTGTATTGTAGGAGTGACAGTTGGGTAAACATCACTAAATGTGATTTTTTTTATTAAAGTCTGTTGGTAAAGGAAAGCTTACTGATTATGTGACCTCTTTCTCTCTGTTCCTCAGCTTTCCGTTTCTGTATAACTTCGTAGAGGCCTACTTTCCAATTATGAGACAGCTTAGCTTTTGTGGCACCTGGGGGCTGATTATTCAGGTTCAGAGCTGTTCAGTGGAAAAATTTGTTGGTTTGCAATGTGTTTTATTCTAAAATGCTACTGACTGCTTTTAAAAATGCTTAATTTTCAGATTATAAATATTTATCTTTCTCATCCCACGGTTCCCAGCTTCTTCAAATCATCTTAATTAAAGGCTAGTTAAAAATCTTACATATGAATAATAGTTCTCACCATCATAATTCCACTGCTTTAGTTCAGTGCATTCCTAATCTGCTGAGCCGCTAATAGGTCAGAGGGCAGTGTAATTAATCTAGGGTTGAATTTTCATAAATACAGCCAAAAAGTTTTGCACATCTTTTAAAAAAGTTTTCCATTCTACAAGCACTACACAATTTTCTAATGCCAGGTTAAAATAGTAGTGGTGCAAAACTGATGAACATCTTTTGATTAACAGTGAAGTAATACTGCTCCTGTACATGGTGCCTGGTATAAAAGAGTGCTTTGAAGGACTGCAGCTTGTGATGGCAGCTGTCAGTTTGGCTCACGGAACAGAATGCAAACTGCAGCAAGGCCCAGTTAAATGTAAAGATTTGACTTCCCCTAAGTGTAGCCATTAAGCCTCCTAATCTGAGTATGGGGGAGGATTAGCAAATGGCTACTGCTTCGTGACCTGTGGTTCAGATGCAGGTCATTCTGGTGTTAGCCATCTGATGAGGGGGAAGAAAAATAGGATATACTGAGGATCTACTGCTGATTTAGACTGCTGTGTGTAGGGGCTCTGGGGCTACCTGTGCTGAACTTGGGTTTCAAAAGTTTGCTGTGCTACTAGCTGAATAATACAGTGATTGTGGATTTACGTGCGAGTCTACTTCATTCTCCTTCAGTTCTTTTATTCTTTCTGGACCACCTCATCTCTCCATCCTTAAGCCTTAATAAGCTAGTTCCTTCCTATTCTTGACTCATCCTTAAAACCACCTATTTGTATTTGCTTCCAAACCTTTCCTTTTAATTGTCAGTGACATTAAAGCAATTTTGACAACTTTGTCTCCACAGATAGTTTTCTCTCGGCTCTTTATTTTTGTGTGGAGTGTCTTCACAACTGGCTTGCATTACACCACCAACGTGCTCACCAAGGCAAATTATACTTTCCATCTTTCACTGCAGGAGATTTATGTGATGTCTTCCTCTAAGTGTCTAATCCCATCTATTTCTCTCTATAAGTACTGCTGTTAGATGTCTCATCTCATGGTGCCTGAGGAAAAAGGACGTTTGCAGGAGTCGGTCTCTAGCAATCTTGACAAGTCAAGAAGTCTGCTTGTTATCAGACTTTCACATACGAATCAGTAGCCATTTGGAAGGACTTAATTGTTCTTTTTTAGAAGTGGATCCCAAACTCATTCTGGCCAGAAGTGTGCTAACATCTAACCTTACTTTATCCCAAATTTTTATGTATTGTGGCAACAGTGTAATTAAAACCCTATAATTACATTTCCCCTTCTATTTTTTCCCTGTTTCCCTTTCTGTATTTATTCCTTTTCAGATATTATTGCTTATTTAGCAGAGCAAAAACTAAGTGTTAAGGGATAATGAGCACTAACCCCTCAAAACTTGAATTTGAAACACGTAGTTCAGAGACAAGTGGAAAAAATGTAGCTACAAATGCACAGGCCAGTGCAAACTGGTAATGGCAGATGTCCAAAGGTTACTGTCTGCACAGGGGTACAATCCCAGTTGCAGTGTAGAGGCTATAGTAAGCTCTCTGTTCTTGTGTTCTGTTTGAGTATTTTCCTTTCTTCCTGTTCCATTTTGAATGATTCTACAGAGTAATGCTGAACAGTATTTCAATCAAAGTATAGGCCAGACCATATGGAATGGGGGTCATAATAATCTGTCTCTGCATCATCAGATAAGAACGTTTCTACTAGACCAGAGCAAGTCTGTCTAGTCTTGTATCTGTTGTTTGCAGCCAGTGGTGGACTGCTGAGGAAAAAAATTATTAATGCATAGCGATAGTTCTGAAATATATTCCAGGCTTCAGTGACACTTGTCTTGATCCTTGGGAAGAAAAAGTGTTGGGGTTTTTTATTATTGATTTAGTAGATTATTCTGCCATAAATAATTGTTGATTTTTGTGGGGGTGTATGATTTTGAATTAACATAAAACTTTAGTGGGTCGCTAGTGTCCCATGATTATATTCTGTTTGTCCTGAAACAAGAAGTGGAAGCACCACATGAAACCATTACTTATGAAAGGCAAGGAGTGGCAAAGGTGTGTCCTATTATTATGGGTTTGGGTTTTTTCCAAATTTCTTCTTTTGTAAAGACCTTGCCTATCTTCCATTTACCATACCTTTTATCTCCCAAGCTGAGTAGTTTGTATATATTCCTTGTAAATAAGCTGTTTATTAAATTGCATCAATCTCCTTTCCTTTCTTGTGTTTTCTTATTTCTGCTTTCTTCTTGAGGTGGGAAAGTAAAACTACACACGTTCAAGATCACATTGGTGTGAATTCATGTGGTGACAAACCAGGGAACAGAGCAGAAGATCTTCCTTTAAAATGCCAAAACATTTGAGATGCCTTTTAGAGGTCATCCTTTCACAGAACTGTGTATTTGAACCCCAAGATAAAACCTGAGTGATAAGTCAGTTCAGAGCCCATTACTATCTATAATTTAAAGATTTGCTTTCTCCACTCTTTAGCTTAATATTTTACTTGCTTTTGGTAATCATTTTCAGTTTTGCTACCTTTATACGTTGATATTTTGAAGTTCCCATGATGTTTTCTTGGTTTCTTTACTGCTAATACTAGACTGTACTGGACCATGAGTTGTCACTTTATATTTGTGTGGAAGAGCAAAAGCAGCTCTGGAACACCCCTGTTTGTGACTTTCTGCTGTGAAGATTAACCATTTGCTTCTGTCTTTTAACCACTTATCTATGCAAGTACATGTCTGTTGCTTGGGAGGTTTTTAAAGCCTTTGGAGATGAATGTCAGTTGGCATCTTTTTGAAGTCTTGATGTATTCCTAGTGTCCCGTGTCTGCAAATAATTCAGTCATGTTTGAAGTACGACGTATCTTCACAGAAGTGAAGATTCAGTAATAATTATCAATCCGTATGCATCTAGTAAATCAGTTCATTGGATTTTATTTGCTCAGTTATGAACATTTGACTTGCTGGTTTATGAAATGGACTCAAGTTGCACCACAAGAGGTTTAAATTGTATATTAGGAAAAATTTCTTTACCAAAAGGGTTGCTGAGCATTGGAACAGCTGCCCAAGGAAGTGGTTAAGTCACCACCCCTGGAGCTATTTAAAAAAATGGGTAGATGTGGTGCTTAGGGACATGGTTTAGTGGTGAACTTGGCAATGCTAGGTTTATGGTTGGCCTCAGTCTTAAAGTTCTTCTCCAACCTAAATGACTCTGTGTACACCTTTGCTGGCATGTAGCTAAGCAGGTGTCTGTCTGGTAGGAGTACACAGGACAGTGCAAGATAGGCATACCCAGCTGCTTGTTCTTTGTTGGTTGGTGTTATGTTTTGGCCCTTTCCTGTCCTCTGGTGTTCAGGTTGCTGATTTCTTCATAATAAGCACTAGTTCAGGTGTATCATCCTCAAGTTTGTCTCTGTTTTTCTGGTTGCTTTTATTTTCTATTTTTTTTTTGTTCCTATCAGCAAGAGGCTGTTATTACAAGAAGTTTGGTTTATTTACTTCTTAGACAAACTGATCGTAGTGTCAGGTCGGGTAGACCCTCTGAGGAGCAGGGGAGGCTGACCCTTCCCTGGCATCAACTGAACGCTCTTGGCAGAGGGAAGGTTCTAGAGACTATAGGATGTAGCAGACCATCACGCCAGTAAGCTGGAAGCTTGCAGTTTAAGGTGGAAGGTGAGTTCAGTGGGAAGGGGAAAGAGAGCTGGAGTGACACAAGGGTTAGCTGCTTGGCCTAAGGAGTTGAAAAATAAAATGTCTGTATATCAGGCTTTACAAAACACACAAGAAGTATTTAACTGACTTAAAACAAGCTTGGAAGTGATATAGTACAACAGCTGTTGGGGAAATATGGTTTATATGTTCAGTTTTACCATCATACCTGTTTACTCCAATATTCTGCCGCTTGTGTGTTGCACTGTCTTGGTACCTGGCTTTTGAGGCCAGAGATCTTCTGGTGATGTTTAGAGAGTTTTGCCATCAGTAAGGGGTTCAGGGGGCTTTGTTTCAAAGATCTCTTGATTGAGTTCTTGCCACACCTTTGTCTGTTGATGCCTAAATTTGAGGAATTGATCAATTAAATGCTTATAATTGTATTGTGTACTATGATCTGTCAGGAAACAAGGTCATTTGGTCAAAGTAATTTTAACTATACAGCTCGTGATGGGTTCTTAACTTGTTTCTAGGTCTATGTTCCTGCACTTCCTATAATAAAATGTGTAATGTCATGTGTTTATCTTTGAGGCCTACATCATGTTCTGTGCTGATACAGTCTGTTAGAAATTCAAGTATATTGTGTGCTTCTTTTGATTGTTGGTAAAATTTATTCAGTGAGGTAAAGGTTACTCATAAGAAAATCATCTGATAACCTTTCTCCAGGCTGGACCGTCTCCTTCAGTGTTGCTTGTTGCTCTCTTCCTCCTTTTTTTTGTCAGATGCATGCCTGTTTTACATGCACTCTGCAAATGCTCTTCAGGCTTGACAAAGTTTAGTCTTGAGATGCCAGTTCATGAATCTGTGCAAACTCTACCTGCTGTGTGTGCCACCCGCGCTTCATATCTTGATCTGCTATAGCGGTGTCTGAAAACATACTCTCTTCCCTGTCATCAGATCCTCCTAGCTGTCTGGTGTCGAGCTGAGAAATGTGAGGTGCCTCTTGATTGTTGGCCTTTCCCTTTTGTCCTAGGTGCCTTACTGTAGTTTAATGCTTTTTAAACAGCAGTAACAAAAAGGCCCCTAGCTGATACTGGCCTTCTCTGATGGAATGCCAAATGTTGTGCCTTCTTAGAAAAAATTTCTTCAACAAGACCATCAGACTGGTTAGGATATATTGGGAAGTAGTTCTGTTTCCTGTGTGCACGCTTGTATAAGTCTACTGACTCCTGAACAAATATGTTCTCCCCCAAGTAAATGAGATTTAATTAGAAATGCTCCATTTTTGACTTGTGGCATCAAGAATTCTTATCTTGAAATGTTGGAAGTAGCAGAGTGCTGTGAGCTTAGTGCTGATGTGAAGAACTGTGCTTTGGTACTCATCCTAGATCAACTTTTGTGCACAGTCCACAGAGACAATGGTACATTACTTGAGTCCTGGTTACTTCTGTGTTTAGTACCCTACTACTTCACTTGCATAGCACAGGGTGATTTTGTAAAAACAGGGTTTCTAGACAAAACAGAAAGGTTTCACTGCAGAAATTACATTAAACTGTTCAGTAAATCTTACAAATATCAGTTTTTGAGGAAGCATTTGTGTGTAAAACAGTTTTCTGAATTATTGATGGAATCTCTGGCAAGCACTCTTTCTCCACCGACCTTTAGGAAGTGAACTTGAAATGCAGCAAATTGTGAATTTTTATTGAAGTAGTCCGTGGTTTCTGCAGTGGCACTGCAGAAAAAAAAATTGAGTCCTGAGGAAACTTCCTTGTTTGGTGTGAAGATTTAGGTGATTGAAATCTGTGTTCTTTCTTGCTGAATAAGCCTATTAATTGATGACTTTATGAATACTTTCTAGTGCTTCAGGCAGGGGTTTTGCTGGCCCAAGCCCAGCTTTGGTAAGGCCTTTACTTCAAGTTGCCACGTGTAGTAGCATTTTGAGGTCTGGTACTTGATGTGACTCAAAAGTAATTTCTAGCTCTTCCCTGTTGTCAGAGGAGATCTTGGCTTCTTTTCAGAATCTCTCTTTTTGAGGAATCAAATCACATTGAGGAAACTGATGTTAACAGGGCCTCTTAAAGGCAGTAGAATGACTTCTTGTTTGCTTGACAAGTTTTTATTCACTTCCTAGTTAGGAAAAACAGATTGCTCACCTTGTCAGCCTCATCCAACCACCAGCATCACAAACTCAGAAGAAACAGAGCAGCCTCTTCTAGTGTTGGCTGCAAAAGTTGCTGCTCCATCCATTGGATGGTCTGTTTGAAGAGTTCTTTGTTCCGCGTGGTGCTGCACTTCTCTGTGTGCCATTTAATGACTAACTAACCTGATTATGTGGCATACACAACAATTACAGGCTGCATACTCGACAGCTTCATCAGTTGTACATCTCAATTGGTACTTTGGCATTTTCTCCTCCTTCATTCTCAGCCTTGCAGATTAGTAATAAAGGCTGTTTTGCTCTTTATGTGGGATATGAGTGGCCTTGATCACTGAAACTGATTAAGAAGTTTAGTACCAGATAAGTAACTTCATATGAAGATGTTTTCCAGAATACTAGAACTGAGATTTATCTGGTTCCTGCAGGAGTTTCCCTCTTGCTGGAAATGCAGAGTGTAATCACACCTTGCTTTTAAGAAATCCTATTCATATGTTCTTGACCTTGCCTTCAGTTGGCTTCTTTAAATCTTTTCTGTTGTCTAAATTTGTTTCATTAGGAGGGAAAAGTACCCTACTTCACAAATCAGCCCAAAGAACTGAAGTTTCCTGTTTTGCCTTGCGGGAGAGACTTGTGGGTAGCAATAGGATATGACTATCTTGGGTCAAAGAAATTCAGTAGATTGTGAGTGGAATAGTGAGATCTGGTAAAGATCCTACATTTTTTATTTATCTTAACAAAAAAAAGCAAAAACACCAAGCCAACCCACAAACCAGTAACTACTTTGGTTAAAGCTTCTGATTCAAATGTGGGGTTTTAACCTGTTAAACTTAGTATAGAATTTGTGTTGTGTTTTTGTTTGCAGCAAAATAGGGACGTAACTTTTTCTCTGGTTTTGCACAATATAAAACGAAGAGGTATTTCTTTTTTTTTTTTAAAAAGCAGACTAACAAATTTAGAACTGAAAATCAGTGTCTGTCTGGAAATAATGAATGTTTGCCTCTGCTAAGGAAGAGCCAGTGCTGGAATACTGAAGGAACAAAATGTTTCCAAGACAAGATAGCTCACTGTTTAAACCCATCTGCTTTGCATAGGAGCTCTTCTCTGTTCTCGACGTCATAAAGTGTTCAGAATCTTGCCACTAAGTACTTGAAGTGCCTTATTTTGCTTTGCAGTGTTCCACCTCCTGCTCCCACGTCAGGTTGGACAATTGTTAGTAATAAGTTTTATAGAATGTAATCAGAAATTAATTACAGCATTGTTACAGAATTGATTATCCTCCAGTAAATTCTCAGAGTTGGTACATGGTTTCATTTGAGTACTGTATGAATTCTGTTCAACAGCAGAAGAGAATGAGTCCCACACCAGGGATTCTTTTGTGCTATTCAGTGATTGGGAGGAAGCTTAAGAAAATTTTGTACAGATATTTGTTTTGTTGGTTTATTTTTTAAAAAAACCCAGATATTCGTAAAGATAAACTCTAAGTTAAATGTGAAAATACACGGCATAGATATTATAAAATGCAGAAGAGTAAATTTATGACAAACTTAAATTAACCACTAGTTTAAAGGTACGTTGTACTCACAGCTTGGTAAAGCTGTAGTATGGCTAGGATTATTAAAAGACACTTTTTAATAAACTGGCTTCAGCATTGGTAGGTGTTAACAACATGTTCAGATATAAGTAATATATAACACTCAGAGCTAGACTCTTCAGATCTGACAGTTCACTTACTGTGTTATAATTTGGCATACAGGTACAAGATGCCTTTCATTCTGCAAGTAGAATAGACTATTGTAGCTTCAACAGGGAGTAGGTAAGTGTCAGCTGATTTCAGGAGACCACTGTACAGATGCAGACTAGTGACAGGATTTCAATCAATTAGAAATTTTTTACAAAGGATAGAAACCAACAAAAAATTGCTGAATATGAGGGAGCTGGATCTACCAGGAGATAAGAATGACTTCTCTCTTGTTCGTTGTTTCAAATGGTTTGCAGTTTGTGGGGAACAGACAGGTGGTTTGAGTGGCACAGAAGTGAAAATTGATAAGAAACCTCCAGAAAATTGTCATGAAACTCTGCCTCCCTTACTTGTCAAACTTGCTGTCAGGCACCAGTTTCATGGGATGCTCCTTAAGACTTGCAGCTTCACTAGCTTGCAGTAGGTCTATGGTGTAGTACAGAATCCTAAGCTTCTGATTCTCAAAAGCCTTTCAGGCTGGGAATGTTTTGAATTAAATGGATTTTTGGCTTAGTGAGCTGGCATTTTCTGATAACTGTATTTTTCTTGAACAACTTTAAGCTAGCTCTCCCTTAGCAGAAAGCTTCATGTTCTTTGATTCCGATGATCCAGGACATGTGCCAGACCTATTTATTCGTTAGTTGACTACTAGACTTTATTCTAGATTTTGGTTAAATGTATGAAACTATATAGTAGCAGAATGATGTTGTGACTTATTCATTGTTATATTTTCTTTGGATGTCACTTTTCCACAAAGATTTAGTGGATGTCTGGTTAGTAGAAAAACATTTGTCTGGGAATCCTAAACTAAAAAGGTAAAATAGCCAAACATTTCAGCCCACTTTTACATCTTAAAATCATGGATAAGAAATAAGAACATGCTTCAGGCACATAGTCTTCTGAAAGTAACAGCTGATTCTATGTTTTAGTCTTCAGTGTTATTCTCCTCATGTTGTAAAATAGTGAAATTGATACCAAATGAGAAAGTTGTGAACACTTTTCTGAACTGGGTATTATCTTTTACAGTGACCTATTCCCTCTGAATTTTCTTCTCTAAGGATACAAACTACAAACGTTTAACCAGCCCAAATTGTCCAGCACAGTTCTGAGTAACAGTTGATATCTAGATAACTTCTTACAGCATCTTGAATAAAGAAAGCAGTAGTGGAAGCTTCAATGTCTGAGGAGCACAGATATTCACACCAATTCCATGTCTAAATGTCCCTGTGTGGCAGCTGGGGTTACATCGTTGTTCAAAGGAAGAGGAGTTTTTAGAGAGAACAGAAATTAAATTCTGGTAACTGTCACTTAGAAGTGTTTTTCTCTCGCCCTGTTCACAGTAGTGCAGTCACTTCTGAAGTGTTTTCCTTATGCCTTTTAAATTATACATAAAACACATCTCTCAATCTTGCTACTATGTTAGAAATTGAATCGAATTTTAATGTTGACAGTGTCTAGAAGCTACAGTAAGGTGTCATGTGGGCTTTCCCATTTAGAAGCTCACAAGGACCACATTTTTACTGGCATAGATGATTACTTTGGAGTGTGGAGATGCTTCTTTTTTTTATTGAACCTCATTTTCTTGCTGTGATTTATAAGTACCTGAAAAATAGACCTGAACTCTGAGTTGGTGCTATATGTTAGTCTCAGTCTTCACCTAAACTACGAATTTTTTTTTTGACTCCCCTGTTGGCTGCCACCCTTTTCTTTAAAATTGTTGAACAATTGAGGGGAAAGCAGGACATTTCCTCCTCTTGGTTTTGCCTTTGAGGTATGGCCAATGTCCGTTTCTCCCTAGCACTGGAATATTACTCCCTCTTCGTATTCTGCTGGACCACTCAATGTTATAGCTAGTTCTTTTGATGTATATCCTCTTTGGAAACTGTATTCCATCACTGTCTGCATCCCCTCAAATCACAGCATAGAGAGTTAAAAGCAAGGATTTTAGTATTCTAAGTGAAAAGTAATCAGAACTGAAGCTGTTCTGTGGTCTCTTTTCAACATTTGGTCACGCTGTCTCTTCTCAGTGGCAGCAGCCGTGTCCTCAACTACATTAATTCTCGGAATCAAGATTTGCATTAGAGAAGGACGTGTATCTCTGTTAGCTATGGTTTGGAATTTGCATTGGCGTCTAAATAAAGGATTTCCTCCCTTTCACGTTGGAATCTCTGGTATGTTGGTTACTGTTTGCTCGGGGATCTGAATCAATATGGTAAAGAAAATGAGGATATTAATTTAAATGTTTAGAACTTTCTCTTTTAAGAATAATTTCAGTGCTATAAGCAAAAAGTGGACTTGAGTTGGACTAAATAGTCAGCGGAAATAATCAAGACCAAGATTCTGATTCCATCTGTGGTTGGGGTGGACAGCTGCTGACCTCTGGAAGGAAGAGAGGCAGAAGAAAAAGACAGAGATGTTAACAGCTAATTTATGTTTTTCTCTGCTAGATACTCTGCTCTTATGAAAATAAGTGTCTTCTCTGCAGACTACTCTCCTTTAATAAGTTCTAAGGGAGTTGCTGCTTGTATCCCAGTGATGAGATAAAGGTAAATAGATGTAATAAAGAAAAGGATTGAGGTGACTATTTAATGCTTTTCAAAATTTTGGATTTAGTGCTACGGAAAACTCAAAATGTTTTCTAAATCAATTAAGAATGGACTGATGTATCAAAGGAACTTGGTTAGGGCTGAGCAATAAACAGATATTCTTGAGGGGTTTCAGTTTCTGATGCAATTTTTTTTTTTTTTTTCCTATCACTTGGAAGCAAGAGACCATTTCTTTATTTGGAAACAAAGTGAAATTTGAAAAACTTTTACAAGCTGATAACCATTTTTCAGGGGAACCAGTGACCTTCTGTGGTGTCAAATGTGGAACACAGAATGCAAGCAGCACCTCTAAAATGGGGATATATAATTTGGAAGTCCGTGAGTTCGTATGGTTAGAAATCTAAAAGGTGATTGAACATCAGCTCCATGTCCCTTTCTTATGAAAGGGATCTCTTCTAAGAAAGGCAAATTATTTCTTTGCCTTTTTAAGTAGGCCAGAATAAAATAATGCTTCTTACTCTTGCACTGGTATTTTAAAATAAATATTGAAGCACTACTGAGAGAGAATTTGAAGAGAAGCAGAAGGGGTTGGGTTTGGGTTTTTTTTGGAGAAACAGAGACGTGGTACTCTGTCTGCCTGGATTACTTGTATTTTTTAAAAAACAAAAGTTTTAATGCTTGATGAAACTAATGAAGTTGAATTCTGCCTGTGGTGCGATTGTTTAAATCGAAGATTGTTGGCTTAGTAATGCCAACCACAAAACTTTCTTCAACTACAATCCCATACTGAGCCAAACTAAATAATACAGTTGTGAAACTATAGAATGGGGAGAAGTAGAACTGAAATTTGTCACTTATGCATAATTCTTTTTTGAATCACTTGTAGTTTTCAGAAGGGGTCACATTTTAGTTGAGTGAAAGAAGGTAAAGGACCAAGGGAAGAAAAAGTCTTTTAAGTTGTTGCACTGGTGTGAAAGAAAAAAACGAAATGTTTTTAACTGCTTATGTATTTTCATATACGAAGGGAAATTTTCACTTGTCATGGTGATGTTCAGTTACATCAGGGAGTTTTAGCTCAGAACTATGTGTGTGTTGTACCTTGCCATAAAGTTACTGCTACTTAAATAAAAGTGCATGAGACAAAGGAGGCTACAGCTTACAGGAGGTTTGCCTGTTGGATAGGGCAATAAACCGGGGAGTGCAGGGTTTGTCTTTTGGTCCTTACTTGTATGTAATTTCTTCCCAATGTGATTTTTAGCTTCTGAGACTCCTCATACAATTAGTGTAGTAGTTCTTGCAGATGAAGAAATATTACCTCAAAATATGGGTTGTATGATTTCAGAATGGGAACAGAATTTATAAGAAAACTGGGTAGCAACATTCCTGTGGTCAAAGGAAAATGCAGCAGCAGAAACTGAACTTCTAGTTGTAAGCAAGTCTCTTTAACAACCAGGTAATGTAACACTAACTACCATTACCAAACACCAAAAAATAAAAGGAGGAAGTTTCATTTTAATGCTGTGTCTGGCAGTACTGCGCCGAATCTTATTAACTGTAATCCTATTCTTTGGATTTTGCTAATTACATTTTAAAGACCATTTGTTAAATTTTACAATCCTCTAAGAACTGAAATCAGCAATTCACATTAGTTTTGATTTTTTAAAAGCAGCATTAGTGAGCTAAACTCCATACTGCTTAGAATGTGCAATTTTTTCCTACTTTAACTTTTAATTCAGTTTACTCTGCTTAGAATATTGAATAAACTCAAACAAGGAGACATCAGTCTTCCTTGCTGATGCATGTTACTTAACAGCATCTTTTTGTTTTCCTGAATAGTAGGAGGGATGAGGCCTGAGTTTACTTAAGCTAAATAACAATTTGTTTGGTCTTCAGTAAAACAACTTCAGCTGACATAATTCAGATGTGATTCTTGGTATAGTCAGCTGCAAAGTGGAGTGTGATAGAAATTCCTATGATGCCTTTTAGGCATTCGGAAGTAGTGAAGATTCCAATATATGATTCTGCTAACTTTGATAGGTGGGTTAACAATCATGTGAACTACAGAACCTTAAAATCCCTTTTTTCCTTCAGTGCCTCCAGGGGCTGTGGTGGTTTAAGCCAGAAGTCTCATTTCATTGTAGTAAAAATAAGCATGCATGCCCTGTCCTTCAAAACAGTGTGCAGCAGTCTTACCCTATGCCCAATTGGGAATATGCTAAAGAAGGAGAAAAAGTGGAAATTAATTTGTGTGCACCCAGTATTTTCCAAGTTCCTTAACATATAGTTATAGAGAACAATATGATCTGTTCTAAGTTTTCAGTATTAAGATGAAAAATAGAGCAGTAAAAGTGAATCAGATGAACAGTATTGTTGAGCATCTCCATCTTCCATTTAATTTTTATCTACCATTTCTGGTACACATCAAGAGATACAAATAAAACAGTCTTTATGGCTTGGAAAAATATCAAATTAAAATGTGAATTTATTTAGAAATATCTTTATTGAAAGGCTTTTATCAGTTCATCTGCTCATGCCTTCCTGAACTGTAAAAAAGCTGCACCAGATCAAAGGAGAGGGGAGCGAGTATAAGTGAAGAGTGTGTTCTAGGTGGCTTATTGTGAGGAAATTGGTGTGAGAAGAATTTAAAGTATAGGGGTTTCCTTTACCAATATTCCTTTCTTTTAATAACCCAGTGGCTACAGCATAACTAATTACGTGGATTACAAGTTATCCTGTCACGAGTGACTCCCTGCATCAATTGTTATTATTGCCTAGTCTTGTGAGACTTCTCGGGATTCAGTGTTATTGTGTTGTAGCACTGAGTAAGAGAGTAAAGAAAAGGCATGGGTTTTCTTTTAGCAAAAAGGATTAAATTTTTAGTAAAATGTCTCAAATACAGTTACTGACACAAAAAAAAAAAAAACAAACCCTTGTAGCTAAAGCCCTAGTCTTGGATTACTTCTGAGAAAGAGACATGTAAATGGTTCTTGTGAAGGAATGAAGAATTGAGGGTGAATAGAAAGGCATCTGCTTTTATGATGTGGACTTTCTTACAAATACTGGAATTGATCAGGCTACAAACAAGACTAGGGGAATCAAGAAATTAGTAGCCTTAGAGTGTACCAAACCTATCAAAACCACTTTTAAATAACCTGCATATACATTACTGTTCTTTTTCCCAGCTGTGTAGTAATTACCTCTCCTACCTTCAAGACCTGCCAAGTACTGTATTTGAAAGCAGTACTTAAATGTCAACTTCCATTTATTACACAGTGTGTTCTTTGATGGTTCTTCTAATGCATAGTCTGAGTCATTCAAACAAATTCATTGAGAACATGCTTGCAGTCTCAGTTGTGTTCACCTGGAGGATGTGGGGAGGAAGAAGCACGGGGGCAGCTTGAAAAGGTGCTGAGTTGGAATGAACTGCAGGGCTGAAATAACTGTTTTCTTTCAGGAACATTATGGAGGTACAGATTTGGGAAAAGCAATAGCCAATGCTGAACATCTTTGACTTCAATTTGAATTATAGAATTGCTCAATTACAATGTGCATCCGAAGTTAAGAGGCCAGCCTTCAATATATTAAGAGTTCTCAGTCTGTACCTTGTGATTTCTTCTAGGCTTGGTGCAACCCAGTATCTGTTCCATAGACTTTCCACAGTGACAGGTACAGCTTAGCTGTTCACTGCTTTCTGGATGGGAGAGGCCTTTGTCATACATAGCCATGCTGCTGCTAAAGAGTAGATGAAAAATGGCTGTATTTGGTCATGCAGTGAGGAAGAGTCCTGATGTGTTCATTAAATACCCCTCTCTGTCTGTATAAGGTGCACAGCCTAGGAAGCTTCCATGAGATATATCCATTTAATCATTATTCTGTTTTATTCATAACAAAGAATTTTAGTCTGTACTGTTCATACTTGGCAATTTACACCTTATAACGTAGATAGACTTTTAAAATATGACAGACACTAACTAGTTTAAAGTGATAAAGTGCTATGGAAAACTTAGAATGTGGTGTTCTATGAGCACTTGAAGGGTAGTTTCTCTTTAAGAATACTTTATTTAAACGTTGTGAAGGCAGACTAATGACTAATTTTAGGTTTAATAATCCTATTTTAATAGTCTTAAATCTGCATGTAGGGACAATTAAGTGGAAATAATACGCAAAGTAGCAGTTTCAGAATTGCTCAGTAACCTTTGTGATTTCTTTGTCTTTAGAAAGGGTTAGTAGGATAGCTCACTAAAAACTCTGCCATAGCCCTTTGGCCCATTTTGAAGCTTCTCTTGTTTAGACAAAACAGTAGAGCAGTCCTGCTTACAGCTTCATTGCACTTCCCCCTCCTGGGGGAGGGCTGTAAATCCGTGACTGCTAAGCCGAGGGCCATTTTTCAGTTACTTAAGTTCCTCACTTCCCTTGGGATCTTAAATTCCATTTCATGGCTGCTGTGGCCAAGACTGCTGTTAACTATCACATCACTGGTCAGTTCTTCCTTAATAATGAGTAGCAGGTTTAGCAGAGTTCTCCCCTGTTGAGCTTGTCCACCACCTCAGTCTTCCAGGCACCTTGGAAATCTCCTGGGTTGTTTGTGTGCTACCATATTGCATTTCCCTTAGGTATCAGGGTAATTGGTCTTTGTGAGAACTAATGCCTGTGATTGCACAGTGTCTTCACTTGTTTTTTTTTTGAAGGCTCCACCTACTTCCCCTTGACTGGGAAGACTGTGACAGATCTTCACCATGATGTTCCCCTGGTTAAATCCTGAGCCATGAATATTCTGCTGTCCTGTAGCCCATTCGACACTAAACCTCCATTAGTGCAAGGTCTTTGCGTAAAGTGTAAGCACCGTCCTCTCTTTCTCACTTCTCTTTTCTTAAAAGCCAGTATCCATCCAGTGCACTTCTCCAGCTGTGTTATCTGTCTCACCTTACCTCGTGCTCCCAGGGTTGCTATGGACTCTAGTTTGTAATCCTTTGTGCTTGCTTCCTGTGCTGAATGCATTCATGTGCTGCTCCTGCTTGTGCCACTTTTTAAGGGAGACAGCAAGATCCTTGCTGTTGTGTTGTCCCATGCATTCACCTTCTCTCCTGTTTTCCCACCTCCTGAAGCCCTCCCATGAGGCAAGTTGACAGTGATTTGTGTTGGGTGGATTCTGTCTCTAAGGCACTCTGTTTCTCAGAGGATTTAATGTCTAAAGAGCTGAAGTCCTGCCTCCAGCCATGTAGTCAGATTTTGATGCATAGGGTGTGTTTACTCCTGCAAAGCCTTTCCCATGGATCAACACCTGGACTGTGGTGTCATTCACCGTAGTCCCTGAGCTCCTGTAGTCAGCTTTGATGTGCTGAAGTTCTCCTTTGGCGGTATCTTGATGGCCACGTAGATGGACATGAATGTGACCAGATGAGCCGTAAGAGTTCTGCAACCTTCAGGTTTGGACCATGAGCAACAGCAGGGCGTTCAGGACAGCCTTCATCTCCATAGGAGCCTGCAGTTACTGTCACCCGTTGTTTCTTTTTAGCAGCAGTGCTGTGACCCACGAATCGGTGGAAGTTGTTCCTTCTCGCCTCTTTACTGGGCTGTGTGCTTTTCCAGTGCCTGAATAGCTACCGATGGAAAAAGAGAGCCCCCTTCCTGTTGCTGGAGGGCACAGCTTCCAGCCTTGACCCCGGAGTCTTCATCCTAGCCCTGAGTGAGGAAAGCAGTAGATTAGGTAGAGGATGGTTATACGTGTGGAAAGGAATTGGTCACAACTTTGTTCAGGGAAGCAAACGGTTGGAACTTTTAACCGGGTTAACAGACCAGCTGTTCATAGATTTCTGCTTTGCAAGACTGCTGGAGGAACCTGACTTGGATCATAAAGGGTGTCAGGTAATGAAGAAAGCTGGTATTTATTAGAGGTAAAAGGAGTTTGACAGATCAGGGCATTGCAAGTTAATACTGCCAGCAGTGCTTCTTTTCAGTTTGGAGCTGGAAAGTGTCAGAGCTCAAGTAACAGTTTTGAAAGGCAGTTTGTAATCAAGGAGGCAGTGGGCCACAAAGAGACATGAAAAGTTCTAATTTAGAGCAGTCTTTTTTTTTTTAATTGGTGAATTGCAGCAGTTATAAACAAAGTATATTTCTCACCGGTGTCTGTAGGCTCTTCAGGTTCTGGAGGGTACCAAAACTACTGCTACCAGTTGCTTGTGCATACTGTCTCATGAAGTGAAAGAAAGGTTTGTGGAAGTGTCTGAGTTCAGGTGGTTCCATTGTATGAAGCTGTGCTAGTGGGTATTCATCAGTAGCTGTGCAAGAAATAAAATGTATCTTCCTGTTTTGGCTAAATTAAAGTTTTGTCAATCAAAGGAAAGCAGCAGCAGAACTTTGTAGAAAATGGCCCCAGGTGGAAGTGGTACACATCTTCTCTGTCAAAACTTTAGAATAAAGACTGGAAAAAAGATTCTTTCTGTTATTAAGTTGTACAAGTAAACTTTTAAAAGAAACCTTTAAAAGAAAGGATCCAGTAACCAAAGGTGAGGAGCAAATGATGATGTTAAATCTAAATTGGGGCTCCGTGGGGAAGTTCTGTGTGGATTTGTAAGAGAAGCATCACTTTGGATGGGTAGGCTGGAATTAAGTTGTGTGAACTGGCAGAGAAGTGTGTTGGTGTGTCCTTTGTTCAGAAAAAACCCTCCGTGCTATCTTTAATCCAAGCTGTATGGAATTCCATTTGGAAATTGCATTCTTCCTTATAAACTGTGGTTTCAGAGAGCTGGGGTTTCCATGCCCATGGTTTTGCATAGGCAGGAGCAGGCAATAGGGGAAGCAGACCTGTGGAAGTCAAAGTGAGGGCAGAAATGATTAACACCCTCCTCACCTGGGGGAAAGGTAGGTTTTGGGTGCTGACTGGAACGGTCAGCAAGCTTCTTGTTGTTTGATTTACAAAGTGCTAAGAAATGGGAGTTAGGGTTTGTTCTTTTGGAATAAGTACTACTGTCTCCAAGAGATACATCATCGTGTCTTTACCCAGAGACAGTAACTTGCAGGTACCTGAGGACTGGCTAGCTGCTGAGCTAAAGTGGCTCGCAGATCATAGCATTAATGCAGTTGGGGAATTGCTATGTTAACTTCAAACTGCTTCGTCTCTCTTGCTTTTTCTTGTCCATAACCTTTTGAAGAGCTGGGAATTTGTGCAGTGATTTGAATTTATATCACGTTGAATGAAAGAGTTGGTGGATAATGCTTTAAGGTAATTTTTAGTGTCTGCTTGGGCCTTGGATTTTTGCTTTCTAGTTTTTGTAGATGGTGTTTTAAAAGTATAATTATCTGTGTTTGTGAGAGGACAGTGTTTTTGTCTTTGTGCTCTTGTGTAGGACTACTTATTACAAAGAAAAGTGGAAAATTAAAGTAGAAATAAATACATTTATAGCTCAAATCATATGTTTGTAGCAAGTATAATTAAATAAAATTTCATAATGTAGACATAATTTGTAGCAAAATGATAGTATAATACAAAATTGAAAGGTAAAGTTTAATAAAATGTGACCTGTCAAGCTGAAAAGCTCCTGTGTATTAAGACAACTTCTCCTGTCTGTGTTAGCATGTTAAATAATGTTTTAAAATCCTACCTAAGATATGGTACATGTTTATTCTTCCTTATGTGAGTGTACGTACAGTCTAAACCAAAAAGTAAATGTCATTTTTTTATGTGAGAACAGTATGTTGTGTTGTCTTAGAAACCATCACAGCTGATGAGCAAATTTCACGATTCTGAATGTTCCTTGTTGGCGGTCGTTAGTTTTCCCTAAAGATATTGGTATCTCTTGTGCCATGTGATGTTAAACTAATCTTGCAGAGTATGCTAAAATAGCTACATCTTCCTATTCAAGACCTGTCTATAATAAAGAGTGAAAACCTTCAAATGCTGCTTTGAATTATCCTCTTACTTGAAAATAAGCGTATTATTTGGAAGGAGAAAAGAGGGGGTGCTTGGACCTGTTCTTATTCTGGACTAAACTTCGGTTATATTGGTGATGTAAATTCTCCCTACGTTTTCATGCGTGTCCTCTTCTGGGTTTTTTTTGTTGTTTGTGGCTTTTGGTTGGTTTGGTTTTTAATCATTTGGTTTCCTCTGTGTTTCTTCTCCCTTGTTACAGGTCTTCATTTTACCAAATACCTAAACAGACTAGCTGGTAAATCTGGATAATAATTGGATTTATCTAATCCTCAATTATAAAACATTTTTGTACATATATGGAGGACTATAGAGAACTGTTATATCAGAAGCAAAATCAGCTTTATTACGTTTGTAGAAATATTGGCCTACTCAGATTGTATCATTTCAGTCCCTCCCTTCTAATTCTCAGTGTAAGAGAGGCTTCTCACTTGTGTAGAGCTATGAGGCTAATCCTCCCACCTTTAAGAGTCTGTGGTAGTTATTTTAAGTCTAATGAGGTTGTTGGGGCATGGCTTAATAGGCCGATTGTGTGCAGATGGCAGTTGCCTTATTTTTATCTTCTAATTCTGTTGAATTGTAGTAGAGTGGAAGCAGTAAATATTTGAGTGTAACAGTTTTCAGGAGTTGCTCTCAGAATTTGAAAATGCTTTTTGCCAGTGTTCTTGAAAGTGCTTTCTTTTAAGAAACTTTTGATTAACTGTTTTAAATGTTTCTTTTGTCTCCAGGTTTTGAAAGTATTTTAGAAGGGCTTTATGGACCAAGGCTACGAAGAGACCTCAGTTTATTTGAAGGTAAATGAACCAGCTTTTAGTGCAAAGACCTTAATATGTTAGTTTTTCTTTAGTTAAAAGTTAGAGTATGTATTGAATTCTGAAAGAGAAGTCTTCAATTGTTTTTCCTTCTAATGTTTATTTCATTGTCCTCTTCTATACTGTGCATAGCTAAAATATGGGTAAAGCAAAACGTAGGTTTTTTTCCTGTGCAGTGCTGTATTAGCTAAACCTTCCTGAGAAGCTGTCGTGAGAAAGATTTACTTTTCTGGAATCATGCATCTCCTACTTCATTTTTTGAACAGCTTTTAGAAAGGGAAGACAAGCTGCTCAGCTTCCTGTAGACATTAATTAGGAAAAGGAAGGTAATGAATGCAAGTTTGATTGTCTTGTAATGTTCTAGAAAATTTAAGCTTTTTTTAATACACCTTTATATATATGATGTTAATATATATAAAATAAATGTGTATATAAAGTACATATATTTAAGTTTGTATATGTATCTATAAAACTAGATATATTTTGTTACCCTTATAAGACCTAGCCTTATTCCAAATGGATTTGGTTTTGCTAGAACAGTTGTTTGTAAAACCTGAGGCTTTAGTTAGTTATATTTGAAATGATTTATCAATCTTTAACAAAAGCAGAGGAGGAAAATGCAGCACAAAAGTGCTTTTAAGTGTTGTGTCAAGTTAATTTTCACAGCTTTAAAAAAATTTTTTTCTGTTATTCAACCTTCAAAATGTTCCATTTAATTTCTTTATAATTTGTTTTCTGATAATGTAATTTGTAAAGCATGTAACTTACACTGCGAGCATATGAGGCAGAGTGGCATACACTGTTTATATTCGCTTAGAATAGTTTTGGAATGATTGCTTTAACTTTATGTTTTTTCCTCTTCCTATTGTACAAGTTCCTTGGCTTGTATCATATGCAAAACAATATTTTCAAGGGAAAGGAGGAGAACTGGAATACTACTTTACTGATATTTAAAGAATATTTTTTGTCACTGGAAGAGCTCTAAGCATGCCACTAGTCAGACTTAAAAACATTTAAGAAATGAGTAAATTTGAGTTAAAGCTCACTTTCATGATTAGTACTCACATATTCTGCAGTAAACAGCATGTTACTGCTTTAGAAAGCGAACAGGGCGTTGTTATAATAGTGTGTCATTTTTTTTTTTTCTGGTTATAATTCCAATGAGTTGCTATGTATTGGGCTTTCCACTGGGTAGTGATTAAGCTTTATTATTCCTTTGCATCAAAGAGTTTACATATCGAGAAAAAGTTTAGGACACTTTTTTTTTTTTGTATAATGAAGCAGAAAGTACTGAGGTAATGGCCAGAATATGAATGTTACAGTTAAAGGAGCCTGATAGTATGCAATGAGGTATTATATTTCTTCTTCAGAGTTCCTGCATGTATATATTTAGCTGTCTTATGGGAAAAGTTTTAGCTTATTTGTCTCATGCTGTTGAAGATTTCTTGTGACTTAAGATCTGCTATTTCCATTGCTTGCAGAGGGTCTTTGATATTTGATGCCCCTTGACTTTGTCCTGCAAGTTAAATTCATGCTTATCTAAAATGTAGTGATAAAACTAATTCTTTTTTCAAATTTGCAAGAATGTCTGTTAGTGATATGCCTGAATTTTTCAATGGTTTCTATGTTTGACACATCTGTAAAATTCATTACACTTTTGGAGCCACTGCAGAAGAGAAGGAGGAGAGTTACGTTGGAATGCCCACCTTACCTTACTATTTCTGGTTTCATTTTTATAGATACAGATACTATAACTTCAGTAATCCCTTTTGAAATTGCCATGTTTGTTACAAACACAGCAAAGGTAGACCTTACAGTAGAGGACGCAAGGATATTTCTAATTTTAGGTCTGAATTACATTATAAAGGTCAATTCAGAACTCTTGAGTAAAATTTCCACTGTCATAAGTGCCATTTTTCACTTTACAGATAATAAAGACACAAAGTAAATAATTTGCTTTAGTTAATAAAAATACATAGCTGGTAGAATCAGAATCATAACCCAAGTTTTTAGACTCTTAGCAACGTGCCTAAATAGCTGTGTCTTGTAAGGTGTCCATTTTTCTCATCACAGCCACTGAACCAGAATTGTCAACGTGCAACACTGTACCTCATTAGTAAGGGAGTGTATGTTTCTTTGAATAAAGCTCAGAAATTATGACTTTCTTCTCTAGAAATGTGTGAGAATTGACTAAAATAAATGCTGCTTAGCTACAATAGCATTTCTTCTTACATTGTTGGGTTTCTGTATTGTTTCTAACATTAAAAAAATAGTAACGTGGATAAGATGTAACATGAGTGTGTTAATTTATGTGTTTCCTCCTTAGTTCTGTATTGTATTCTGTCAAAGGTGCTTGAGAGAATAATAAATCACAACAACCAATTTAAACCATAAAAGGTACACTTCAGTTTTTCTAGTGGGTTTTTTTGACTTTTCAAAGAAAGTATCTTGTAAACCTCAGAAATAATCTTGTTGAGAAGCCAAGCTAATTCAACTGAAATAGCCACCCACAAAGAACAGAGTTACTGAAGGTGGCAAGATCTTTTTGGTTCATTTGAAATTCTTATATGATGTATGTGTAGGACTTACATTGGGCTTAAGAAGTGAAAAAAGATAGTAGTTTTTGAAGTTCACTGTTTTATTCTTAAAAAATGGAAATAGGTTTAACAGCTTTGTACTAAATGACTTTGTTTTCAAGTAATCTGTATCATGCTTAGTATTAAAATGCTCTTTGCACAGTCTTAACAGCCTTTTCTTGTGGGCCAGTGAGTGTAGGTTGAGGGAAGATCATGATCCTAAACTGAATGAAGCTAAGAGAAAGCTTGTTTTACTTAAAGTGCCATCTGTGCCTCTGATCTCTCAGAGAATCCGGTTGTCTCTCTGTATTTTAAATACTTAATACTGGTCTCAGTATTCCTCTGGTGGTGATCTGAGACAGCTGGATGCCTGGTGTTTGACATATCTGGTATATACACCTGCTATCTGATGGCAGTTTTCCTTAACTCACTGGCATACTTGATGTGTTCTGCTGTGCACAGTTTATACTACTTTGAATAAATTCAGTGTTATGTGAAGCTGATGTTCCTCAAGATTTGCTTTTTTGCCAACACACAATGGTTGCTCTGTAGTTAAGACTCTTAAGAGTGCAACTTCAGCATTCCAAGGCAGAAGGTTATTTCTCTGAAAATATAAAACCTGTCTTGGAGTTGTATGCAGAACCCCAACATTTGTGAGTAGAGTTTATTGTGGTTGCAAGGAAAACTGTGAAAATGTAAACTTGCTCTGAAAAATGAGTGCAGGATTTTTTCATTTGTGGATGTCTTAAAGGAACAGCTCTAAGAGGCTGGGACAGCTAGATTAATTCAGCAAAAGTAACTCATTATCTTGTGTTACTGTCCAGTCAAGAAACATTCTGTGTATGGTTTTGATCATCAGCTGTCCAACCTGTCAAAACCACTGGTTTGCATCCTCAGAAGCATATAAAACATTCTTAATGCAGAACTCTGTTCTAAATTAGTGTTTCAGAGCTGAGTAAACTAGAGTTAAAAAACAAGACAGGGTTACTTGGGTTATGTTCAAACTAAAGGTTTTTTTTAGGTTCATTTTGTTACTGATGATGCCTTTGTGATAATATATTTGAGAAAGAGTGAAAAGCTCAGCAAATGGGGGGATGACTGGGAAACAACTCTGCAGACAGTAAGGTCAGAGAAGGAAGAGGGGGAGAGGAGGTGCTCTGAGAACCAGAGCAGATTGCCCTGGAGCACATGGAGAGGACCATGGTGAAGCAGGTAGAACCTGCAGCCTGTGGAGGACCGTGTTGGAACAGATCTCCACACTGCAGCCCATGGAGGACCCACACCGAAACAGTTCATGAAGGCTTTGTAGCCAGTGGGAAGGAGCTGACACTGAAGCAGGAGAAAAACATGAGGAAGGAGCAGCAGAGAGGAGCTGTTATGAAGTGAGGACAGCCCCTGTTCCCCAGGGCGTGGGGGGAGGAGGTAGAAGAGTCAGGAATGAAAGAGTGAAGTTGAAGCCTGGGAACAAGGGGTGGGTAAAGTGGTTTCAGTTTTGCCTTTTTCTTTATGGAAATCTGTTTTTATTGGTGGTAAATGAAACTAATATTTTCCCGCTTGAGTCTGGTTTGCTTATGACAGTAATTGGTAAGTGATTTTCCTGTCTTTATCTTGACCCACAAGTTTTGGATCTTATTTTCTTCTCCTGCCCTGCCGAGGAGGGGGAGTGAGGGAACAGCTGGGTGGGAGCTGGCAGCCATCCAGGGTCAACCAACCACAGTGTGTTATGGAGAGCTGATAACTTTAAGAACCTCTGCAACAGAACTGTGATTGTCACTTAGCAGTACAGAGGAAAGAAGGAAACCTATTTGGTAGTTAGTGGAGGGGGTGACAGGGGGCAGGAGCAGAGCAGTATTGTTGTTTAGTTTGTGAGGACATGACCAGGATGAAGAGGACCTTGGTGTTGTAGTTAATAAGGTTCCTAATCACCTGCTAAAATGCTGCAGCTCTGATGGACACATGCACAGCTGGAGAGGTGTAGGAAAGTACCCATTACAGTTAAAGGAAGTCTGATGTAAATGTAACATATTCTCTATAAATATGGCAACGTGCTGAATACCCACAAACAGTAACTCTTTAGGTATAAGGACAACGTTGCCAAGAAAGCAAACTGTAATAACTTGCTGTGAGTAAATTTAAACAAGAAATAAGGAGGTTATAAATTTAACTATTAGCACAGTTGGTTTGGGAGAAGCTTTAAAGCACTTGGTGGTTTGGGAAGAGAAGAGTATGCAGTGGAAAACAACTTTTTAAATGGAGCTTAATAACTTGTTTAAAAAAATACCTGATGTGTCTTCATTCAGTAGGAGAAGACTGGCTTGATACAGGTGATCTGTTTAAATCTTAAATTCCCTCAAGACCAAAGTATGTCTTCAGATAAAACCTTTAAAGTTATTCTAAAGTTTTCTGAATAAATCAGGTGCTACCAGTGATAATAGGATTTTGGTTTACTTGTAGTGGTGATATAAAATAAATTGTACATGCAATGCATGTAGCTCAAATGGTGAGGAATTTGTATCCTAATTCACAGCTTAGTTTGCTACAAGTTTGCATGGTTTTATTGAAAGGAATGATGACTGGAATTCAGAGCTTTATTTACAGTATTCAGGTGCCTCACAATAGGTGAACAATTGAAATGTGTGAGTTTACCTTTCCTTTTAAGAAAGGTGCCCTCTGCTATTGAAAGCTGAACCAGGTCAGCCAGACAAGACTCTGGATATTCCTGAAGAATTGAATATTGCTGGCTACATTGTGCCAATAAATGCATATCAGATTATGGTGGGGTTTATTTAAGAGAACTGTAGGATGTGTATTTTGTTTTCAAAATCCATTTTTACTTGTTTAAAACATCTAGCTTTTTTTCTTTTTTTAAGACTGTGAGCCAGAAGAGCTAACTGACTGGTCTATGGATGAGAAATGTTCCTTTTGTAATTTACACAAAGAAACAGTCAGTGTAAGTATGAACACAATATCAAGCATGACTCCCCAGCACCCAGGTTTTGGTGTGAAAGTAAGAATTGTGGAATTGTATTTTGCAAATAGGTTAATGCTATGTTTTGACTCGAGGCAGTTTGGCTCTGAGAGGAAGTGAGGTGGTTTGGCTTTACAATAAATACCTTTTTAGTATTTCTTTTTCACTCAGTAGCTAACAGTAATTACAGTAATTTAACTGTATGTTGTACTACAAGTAGGCTGACTTCTGAAAGACGTCATAATCTTCGTGTGTTTTCTAGGATCGCGCGTCAGTTATCGGTTCTTCACAGTCAACGCCTACAGAGGAACTGTCATCTCAGGGCCAGTCCAACACTGATAAGATTGAATGCCAAGCAGAAAACTATCTAAATGCACTCTTTCGAAAGAAAGGTAATAAAAGCTCTTATATTAAGAGATATGACTCAAATCTAGAACAATCAAATGATTTAGGCTTGATTTTTGATTCTTAAGTAGTTTTATTTATCTGCTGAATGCTGTTTCTCTTCTTTATTCATTTAATTTTCATTTAACTGTTTGCTTACTTGAATCACTAAATGAAGCACTGCTCTTACCATTGCTGTTGGTCCTGTTGCATTGTATGTTTTTCTCATGAATCTCTATTTTTGGTTGGTTTTTTTTTGGGAGGGGGGGTGTTTCTTCTTACCATGAGTTGCTGCTTTCTTTTCATGTCAACTTCAGATGCCATTCTCTGCAATTTAAGCATTTAAACATTTTCTGTTCCTACACTTCTAGTTATCAGCAGGGAGACCATTTTAGGTGAGAGAATGTGTCTTGCAGATTACAAAAAGGACTTGAGGTCTTCTAGCAGAAAAGCTGCTACTTTAGATACATCCAAGTCAGAGGTTAAAGCTTCTTGTCAAAATAAAATATTTAGTGGTAACATTAATTCTTTGACTATCTTTTTCTTCAGCAGTCAGCAAGTTATGGCAGTTTGTGAGTGACTGACAAGTTGGTTTGATTCTGTGTAGGTTACTTATCTACTCACTGGCAACAGCAGCAAAAATATTCATTTTCTTTCTTAAATTTCTGTGTAAGGAATGTGAATGCGGCTCTGTTCAGTAACTTTGACTTTCACAGGTTTTTCTGGGGTTTAGGAGGTGTACTTGTGTGTCCAGAGGGCTGTCATCCTAGTCATACTCAGCCCTCTTTTAATAAAGAATTAGTCACATTCTCTTAGAATCATAGAATTGCTTGGTTGTGAAAGACTTTAGAGAGCATCAAGCCGAACCGTACCTGTCCACTATTAAACCAGGTCCCTGAGCATTTCATCTACCTGTCCTTTGAACACCTTCAGAGACAGAGACTGAACCATATCCCTGGGCAGCTCTTCCAGTGCCTGATTAATCCTTTTAGTGAAGAAATTTTTCCTGATGTCTAATCTGAACCTGCCCTTTTGTCCTGTCACCTGTCACGTGCAAGAAGAGACCAACCCCCACCTCCCCACAGCCTCCTCTCAGGCAGTTGCAGACAGGGATGAGGTCTCCCCTCAGCCTCCTCTTCTCCAGGCTGAACACCCCCAGGTCCCTCAGTCTCTCCTCGTAGGCCTTGTTCTCCAGCCCCTTCCCCAGCCTCGTTCCCTTCTCTGGACACTCTCCAGCCCCTCAATGTCCTTCTTGTCCTGAGGGGCCCAGAGCTGACCCCAGCACTCGAGGGGTGGCCTCCCCAGTGCTGAGTGCAGGGGCACAATCCCTGCCCTGCTCCTGCTGCCCACGCTGTGTCTGACACAGCCCGAGGTGCCACTGGCCCTCTTGGCCCCCTGGGCCACTGCTGGCTCCTGTTCAGCTTTCTTCACTTAAGTGGGTGAAAAAAAACTAAGCTAATTTTCTCCCCATTACCTTGCTGTAGCAGTAAGATTACTGTGCCCTTGAAACTGGGGTGAATGGAATTTCTTTTTCTGAGCTGGTCATCTGTGTTCAGCCTGTGTTTGGCTTAGAACTTTAAAAAAACTTTGAATGGAGTGCAACAGCATTTTCAGTCCATCTTCTTTCCTTGGCTTTCTTTAAAACCAACTGTTTTCCATTTGAAATAAAGTGTTTGGTGAAGTTGCAGCCTCATTGCTTTTGAAGTTATTCTTGTGTTTTATGGCATCTCCCTAGGTGGGTATTTTAATTCCTTCAAATTTCTGCTTTTTCAGATCTTTTATTGGTCTTGCTGTATAAAGTTTTTAAACATTCACCTGATTTATGTTCTACTGGAGATGGTGTGTTTTGTTTCTCCTTGAGAGGAACTTTTATCATAGGAGAAGTGAAACTTGACATGACCTCACCTTACGGGAGTGAATGACTTTTGTGAACTTTTTCATAAAGAACATTTCCCTTTTAGCATCTTCCTTTAGGTTTTTTGATCTGTCAGATCACTAACGATAGGTTAAAAAGGTTTTGTCTGTAGAAAAAAGTCTTTTCCCATTGCTTTTGTAATTATCTGAAGAACTTGTGTATTCTTGGGTAGGTGCTCCTTTGAAGAGTTTTTGAAGAATATTGCTTCGTTCAGGTTCCAGAAGAGTCTCTTCAGTTGTTCAAATTATGGGAAGTGAAAAAAAAATTGTATCTGCAAAGGGCATGTGAAACCAGTTTATGAGTGAGGTATTTAAGTAATTGGCTTGGCTTTTTGGGAGCAGATGAAGACCCTTGCTAGGAAAATCCCAAGGCTGCTTTCTGAATTTTTGTGCGTTTTTTGAAATCAGTTGCGAACTTAGGAAAAAAAAGAATAAGAAGTGTCAAGTACTTGTTTAGCTCAGAAGAGTTCCTCTACCTGGTGCTAAAGCAGATGCCCTTTCATTATCAAAAAAAAGAAAAAGCATTCTTGATCAACTGTCTTTAGAGTGGAATTAATAGTTGTTTCACTTAATTGGATATGGCTTGTGTTTTTTTTGAATTTGCAGACAGTTTTGGGGGGGATGTTTGGGTTTTTTTGACATGAGGAGACTAGTTCAGAAGATGTCAGAACGTGCAGCCATGTTATAGCATTATTTACAACACACGACCACCAGGCATTCGTAGGTGAGGATTTGTCTGTAGACCAGTCAGAGCTGCCTTTTACTCAAAGTCCTTCAGCTGTTCTGCTGGGCTCGAAGTGTTGTGTGCATGCATACATGATCCATGGAGTAGACACAACAGCCTTGTGCTGTGAATCAGCTGGGTGAAAAATAAAAGTTTAAACAGATGTAGTCATGGAGATTTAAAATTTTGTAAATAGCTATAATTGTGACTCCTAATAAAACTTCAAATAAAAACTTTATAGGTCATACAAAGTATATCTGGTGCCATCTGCTGATAATAATTAAAAAAAATAGCGTTACTGAGCTCAGAGACTTAATACTTTTTTTAAACACAATTCAATGTAAGAAACTATTAACTACAAATTTCGCACATGTAGTGAAACTTGACCACCGTGAACTTCAAATTACAAGTCTATACATGTTTTCATTGCATGCATGTGTAATAGTACAGGCTTATAACCATGGAATACAAGTAATTAGACTTCCTATAATAAATTTCAAGTGTGTATACCCTGTTCTGATCACTCTTATAGGGATAAAACATATAAAAGTTGCATTTACCCTTATAAAGTCTACTTTCTTTCAAAAAATAGTGTCTAAAAATAAAATAGTATATGAAACTGTCACTTTTTCTTCTTCCCTTTGAGTATCTAACGTCTCTCATTTCTGTTCTATATAATTTGCAGAACTGTGGGAAGTTATATAAACTTCAAAATACTTTAAATTACTTCTTGCTCATAATACAAGTTACGCATCCACAGCTTTATTCTCCAGTAGGAAGCAAAGTAGCAATAATAGGAATAGATCTGGTACCTCTGAGGAAGTTTCTGAGAAGACAGGGTCAAATTCTTTACAACTGTGCATAGCAAGACAATGGAAGATTACAGACAAATTATAATGAGAGGCTCTTTTTTTTTGTGTAAGGGAAAATTAGGACAGGCAAGCAGTGGAACAGGCTGCCCAGAGAGGTTGTACAGTTTCCATCCATGGAAGGATTCGAGACCTAACTAGATAAAACCCAAAGCAACCTGATTTGGTCTCGGGCGACCCTGCAAAGCAGGCAGCTTTACTAGAGACCTCCCAAGGTCCTTCCAACATGAATTATGATTTAATGACACAATGGAACAGTCAATTCTGAAGATGTGATTGTGGCTTTTATTTGCGTTTCTTCCAAGTTAAGCTTAGACTAACTGCGGTCTGGCCCCGTAGGTTGAGTTTGCATTAGCAGCAGAAGCAGTTCAGATGCACCCCTGGAGCACATCTTCCAGGTTATATGTTTCAAGATACTTCCTCCTCACTCCCAGTATTACTTTCTTAGAGTAAATTAACTTAAAATCTTTTAACTTCCAGTAGCTGTAGCAGTTGAAAGTATGAGAAATTCTGCTGCATTTATTCTTCCATAGAGAGTATTTGGAAATTATTAGAAAGCAAAACAAGCAAACAAAAACAAAAAACACCACCCCCACCCTCACTAATAATGATATAAAGCAAAGAAAATAAATTCTTTGTTACTCAAACTAGGTCAACAGATTTTCTAACAGAAAACTGTCTCCCGCAAGTGTCTGAAAGCAATTTGTGCTTGGATATTACCAGTATAAAGAGTCTAAAATGGAATAGAAAGGCAATAGAGACTTGGCAGTGTGTGAGGAGTTTTGTCTCGCAGTTTTATAATAATTGATGCTGGGGATGGTGATTAATAAGCAGAAGTTGATTCCAGGCTCTTGTGTTTTCCTGCTAATGGTAGGTCCCCTTTGCTCAATGATCTTTTGCTTTTTAAAAGGCACAGACCATATCAGGATGTAAAATAACCACCTTTCCTATTTGTACTGTTGATCACCTGTTCTCCAAAAGTCTTCTAAGAAAATTATCTTGGGTGCATGAAACAAACCAATTTCTCTGTATAGGCAGAGTTGTTGCAGACCAGATATCTTGCACACTACTTAGCGTTGATGATGCTTCTTATATTTAATTTTGTATGAATTTCTATTACTGCCTGTCAGATTTTTTTTGGGGGGCTTGGTTTTGCATTTGATGTGGTTTAGGGTTTTTTTTAAGCTAAACTATTGATGGGTAGTTTTCATTGTCTAGAGCTGCAATTCACCTGTCACGCAGACACTACCTTTTGTTCCTAGATAATACAGTTTTTCGATACCATCTCTTAATTTCCCTTGGTCTTTTGTTATTTTTGCATCTATATTAGCATTTTTACATCTGTTGCCTTACTGATTCAATATCTTTTGTTGAATTTTTTCTTTCCTTGTAAATGTGCCTCCAGGATAGTAAAATTCCAAGTGAACGTGTATTGGATTCATTATTTAGAGGAATATCAGGAGAAATAAAACATTGGGAAATACCAATTAAAAAAAACCAACCTGTGTCTAGGTGTTTCATGGCAGAGAGATCTTTTTCTTTGTAGGTATCCTCCCTCTTTTAGAACTTCACCTCATATTTC
The DNA here is from genome assembly GCA_033556795.1 of Tapera naevia. Classification (NCBI taxonomy): domain Eukaryota; kingdom Metazoa; phylum Chordata; class Aves; order Cuculiformes; family Neomorphidae; genus Tapera; species Tapera naevia. The sequence goes on along the minus strand of JAUMJJ010000034.1, from coordinate 133,945 downwards.
TCCTCTAGAAACTCATACCAATTTTAGAAATGTTAGTAGAGATCTGGTTTAAAGATTGTCTAAAGATAGAGCTTCAACCATAAGCAGACTTTAGTCATGCTTTGCATAATGTCTCTTGAGGCCAAAACTTGGTCTTTGAAAATGTTGGAGCTTCACCTTACCCCATGGGAGGGCCAACCAAAAGGTATTGACATAAAGCATCTGAACAGTCAGCTGCCCTCTGGTGTGCTCTAGACAGATCACGTACATGCACGCTTGTAATTCCTTCCAGTACTCTGTTAGTGAAAATGAGTTGTCAAAATGGAATATGTTTAGAATAAACCTGAAACAACAACAAAAATTGTGCCTTCATCCTAAACTTGAGCAGCATTCTTTAATCTGTCGTAATGGTCACTGTCTTGCTAATAGATGAGTAAATCTTCATTGGCATACAATGCTTGAGCAAATATGCAGTGTGATCCTCCAAACTACCTGTCAAGAAATCTACATTTTGTAGAAACATCTATTCAATCCAGTCCTTTCAGTTTTTCCATCTGCATGAAAACAATACTCTGATTTATAATCTGTCTCATCTGTTTGAAACTAACTCAAGTATCCTGATAACTAATGCTACCCTGTCCTTCAGCATTTCTCTCAGGCGGTCAAGGCTGACGTAAAAACTAGTTCTTCTCTATCACATTCACACTTTGTCTAAATCTTTAAATCACTGTCCTTTCTTCATCAAAGCTGTTTCACTTGTTATCCACAAACTCAAGGCTGGGTAGGGGTTAGAGCGTTGAAGAGGAAATTTGTTTTGCGTATGCGTAAAGTTGAAGGAAAGAAGGAAGGGTGGGATGGTGAAATGAGTGCTACTACTGCCTCTTTGAGGAAGAACGTGGCTCTTTGAGTATGGGTGGTTGTGCTTGTCTTGTGGAATGAAGCATTTCAGTCATCAGTGCAGTATTGCATAGATGAGTAACACAGCTTACTTTAAGAAACTCAATTACATTCTTATTTATACTAAATTACATCTCTTTATTGATCTTTTTGGTACTTCTGTTTATATTAGGATTCATTTTTCAGTGATTCACAAATGTAGTTTTGGCTATGCTTGTTAATTAGTTGTTTAACTCTTCTCTAGCTGATATATAATATTAAAGTCACAGTTATCTTGGTTGATGCTGGTATTTTTTTTTGTGTTTTTAAAATGAAACAGTTCTTTCCCTGGGACTTACATACACAAAGCAAAAATTGTGTATGTATAGTTTAGAATAGGAAATAAAGCTTTTCTCCTGAATCTTTTCATTGGTAACACTTTGAAAACGTCCTAATGTCCTGAAAATCCTATTAAGATTTTACAGTAGAAAGTTACAAATTTATTGTAAAAATCAGTTGCTTGTATTCCTACAATTCGTATGGGACATTTCAAGTAGCATCATATCAGTTTTGATGTCACAATCCTGAATTTATAGTAGTGAATATAATTTAGTATGTAGGTTACAACTTTTTTTCTTTTTTAGAGATCAGCTGCTCAAAAATTTAACTGTTCTATGTTATGAAAATGGTTAATCTATAGAACTGCAATTTAAAATTAATTATTTTTGTTATAGTTGTTCTTTGAAAGCAACTTCTCTATGTATTAATTTATTTAATTTTCACTGGCTTTATTCAAAGCTTTTTCGTTTCAATATTGAAAATGAACAGTGCAAATGAAAATTCAGCTTATTTACCAACAACAAATACAGATTCTGACTCCCAAACTTGCACTATTTATCCACTCTCTTAGTTTGCCTTGCATGCTGTAACAGAGGAATAAGGTAAAAATTACTGATGTGTGCTAAACACATTCTTCCAAGTGACCTCCGGTTAGGAATGCTTATAAGAAAGTCTTACTAGACATGTGAATTCATTCCACGTGTGCCTATTACACACAGTTATTGTGCTTACAGGAAGTATTTAAAGAAAAGTAATGAAGTTTGGTGGTTTTGATACATCTGTTGCCTGTGCTGTTGTTTTTTATTCCTAGATCTTCCTCAGAACTGTGATCCTAACATTCCCCTAGTTGCTCAGGAATTAATGAAGAAAATGATCCGTCAGTTTGCGATTGAGTACATTTCCAAAAGTAGCAAAATTCAAGAGAACAGAAATGGTTCTTCGTTTGAACCAAGTCTGATATGTAAGAGTATCCAAATGAACCAAACGGAAAACTCCCTTCAGGAAGAACAGGATAGCCCTCTAGACCTCACTGTGAATCGAACTCAAGAACAGAATACTCAGCAAGGTAAATTTCTATATCTGCTCATCTGGGTTTCTGTCATTTATTACCTTTCTCCATCTTATTCCCTTACAAAAAGAAATACGTGTCTGTGTCAAATATCTATGTTTTGTCTTTCCAAAGCAGTGATTGGTTCATAGGAAAAAAGCTTTTCTATGTGATTAAAATAAGGCTGAAATAAAACTGGCATTGCATCAACCAAACGCTGAAGGAAAACTCAGTATTCGTCTTAAAACACCAGGAAAATGTTGATGAGAACTGAGCCAGGGAGACCAAACCAAAAAAACACATTCTTCCTAAAAATATTTTACCTGTTTCTAAGTGCCTGCGTTAAATAAGTGTTATCAGAATTTCTCAGCTTTAGAATACTGAATCTTAAGTCAGCTCACCTATGGCTGTCACAGTTAACAGTGGTTCAAAATTTTAAAGATATTCCTTATAAGAATCCTTCTGAGAAATCAAGGGTAGATCCTGGAATTTTAGAGAGCAGAGGTCATTGTGTGTCAGCCCTTGGACATTTTGGTTCTTTAAATGCAGACTGGTTGGAATACTTCATGTCTCGGTCGTTATAGATCAGGGCAACTCTCATGGAGCGGAAGGCTAGAAAAAGAAAAATAGTCTGTCACAATGTCATTTACCAAGAAGAAATTATTTCTTTGCCTCAAGGAATATTGCTATCCAAAACTGATAACAGTATAATCGCAAGAGTGTTTCGGACTTCGAACTTGATTTGGATTAGCAGCAGTTTTCAGGAGGGGGTGTGATTGTTATGTGCAACTGAAGGCAGTGCAAAAGCAGCTTTTGGCTGTAGCAGATACCAGGCTCTGTGTTAATCCAATAATGCTGCAGACCACAGGGAGACATTTACCTGTATGTCACATACCATACTGAAGAAGTTAAGGTAGAGCTGCAGAATTGATTTTTTTAGAAAACCTACATTGGTCAGAATGAAAGGAGATTTACCTTCCTAAACATACCTGTTCTACATTAAATTTTAGGCATCTCATCTCTTTGACAGCAGAAACAGTAAGAGATGGTGGAATTCCTGCTTTTATTCTGTGTGGTCAGCAGAAACCAATTCATGCCTGCGATTAGCAAATACCTTGTGCAGATTAAATCCTGAGCAAATATCTGTTGTGCTTTGACACACCCCTGCTATGGACAAATTACATAAATCACAGATTTTAGAGATTTCATAGTTAGCCAGGATAAAGCAGGCTTATTTTGCAAGGGTAATTAATAAAGTACTTTCCCGATATCAGCACTGTTGCTTACTTCAGTAGTTGATTGTAAAGAGGAAGTGGTTTAAAATGTTTGTGAGGGAGCAAAGTCACCAAAGATAGGTTCTGGTACTTGCTGAAACCAAATAAATCTTTGAGGAATGAAAGGGAAGACAGGATGAATGAGGGAGGGGTGGGAAGAAAGTTCTGCTGCCACTCCAGCTATTTGAAAATCCATTAATCTTTTGTCAAATACCCTTGAAGTATAGAGAGATTGGGGTAGTTCAGTCTTTTTTTTTTTTATCACTTGAGTTCTTATAATGAGGGTAAACAGAACTGTCTGCCTTCAGGAAAATATCCGAGGCTAAAAAAAGTTGATCAGCATACATAGTTTATTATCTAGAACTTGTGTACTCTGAAAGATGTTGTAGATTCTCAGAATCTACATTGCCACGTTTGCTGGAGTGCTTTGCAGATGTTAAAGATGTTAGTCTTGCTGTGAAGTTCAGAGCTTCTGAAATGACAGGAAGTATTGAAGCTGTACCTGGAGAGAGGTTGCAAGCCGTCTTATCGTATCTACCAGGGATGTTGTATTGCGCTTCCCACGAACATGCCAGTTTGGAGCTATCTTAACTTTCCACTGTAGTGGTAGCAACACCAGCAAATAAGATAAAGATTGAAAAGTCAGCCTGCTCTGTTCATGTGCGTTGTGTTCTAGGTACAATGTTTTCTTAGAAGTTCTTTCAATTAGCTATTGTCAGGGATTATGTATTGTTATTCTGCCTACCCCTCTCTTCTGTCCTTTTCCTGATGAAAGTTTGGATATACTGGAGTCTTAAATGCTTACAGTAAGGAATTGTGATTTTATTTTTATAAATTGATTATTTTTTAAAATATATTATTCTGTGTCTAAGGTAGCATACTACTTCCACCTGGAGAACTGTAAAAACTATACCGTGCTTCCCTTCTTGGTCGTGTCTTTTAATTGTTGTGCAACTCTTTTTTTTATTTATTATTGACTATTTGTAATTCCTGTTACAATTTTCAAACAAAGTGGCAGTAACAGAGTAGGGAGTTCAAATACGTACATGGTTGTGATGGATCCTCAAAGTTGAAGTTATTTAAATCAAATCCTGTGAAGCAGATAATGACATAAATAAAAATACTTCAGGTTTGTTTTCTGTTTAGGAAGATGGTTTTTATTTACAAAAATTGTCTTTAAAATGAATTATATAAATAATAAAACACACAATCTTGTTTCTTTACTATGATAATGATTCTTGGACATAACTTGAGGAAGGAGTAAGCTTGATTTTCTAGCTCACTAGAAGCAATTTTTTGCACTGAGCAGACCCGAGCTAAGTGCCAGCTCAGTCCTGAAGAAAGATTCTGCCACTGAAGGTGCCTGGATGATCTTATCTTCATTTAGAAAAGCCTATTAGTTATTTGCAGTGTCTGCAGGCCATCTCTGAAGTGCTCCCCCAGATATCCAGGTCTGATGTTTCCAGACCTGATACCCCTGTGTTTTGGGCTTACATGGCAAGGTTTTGGTCGCTGGGGAGGACTGCAGGGTTGGTTGTCTAAAAGAAGAGTTCAGGGGCTGCCCTAAGCCGGGCACAACCATCTCTTCAAGAGACCCACCGCAGGCCAAAGTGGGTACATCAGAGAGCTTTGTGGTGCCTCTGTGAAAACATACTGAAGAAAGTTCAAAAATGCTGGACAGGCAGAGGAGTGAGAAGCAGCAGAGTGAAGAGCAAGGTGAGAAGGAGAGGGAGCAGGCGCTCCAGCCACCAGAGAGGGTATTTCCCCGCCGCACATGCAAGAGGGACCATGGCAGAGCAGGTTTGCCCATGCACCTCCTGGAAGAAAGCCCTCTGGAGCAGGTATTTGCACTGTAGCCAATGGAAGATCTCACATCGGAGCAGCTGGGTATTTCCTGAAGGAATCGTGGCCTTTGGAGAACCCACAGTGGAGCAAGGGAAGAGTGTGAAGAAGGAGCTGTAGACAGGAGTTGTACTGACTGTAACCCCTATTCACAAGCCTGCCTTTACCACCTGAGGGTGGGAGGGAGCGTAGAGGACTTGTGAGTAAAGCTGAGCCTGGGAAAAGGTGGGATACGGAGGTGATTTCATTTTTGTCTCTTTCTCGTTATCTAAATCAATTTTACTTTGCAATAAATTAATATTCCCTAATTCTGTTTGCCTGTGTTGGTAATTGATAGCTGATGTCCTTGTATTTACCTTGATGGCCTTTTTTAATCTTTCCCCCTGCCCCCCTGTTGAGAAGGGGGAATCAGATGTGGACTGGGTGGGGTTTTAGCTACTGTCCAAGGTTAACCCATTGCTCTCCTGGTACTGAATCGTTCCATACTGAGCCTTTGAGCACAAGTATATCCAGCTGGCATCTGACTGATAGCAGAATCCCGGATTTCTTCTACATGTGGATGTGTTGTAACTTACCAGGGGGCTTTAATACCTTTGCACCTTTCTGGTATAACTAATGAGGCAGTTACTTCACTGTCAGTTAGAAGCAACTGATGCACTCCAGTGCACCCTGCATGGGTGACAAAGAGGAGGAACTAAAGTCACTGTCCAGCAAGGAAAGTATGATGGAATTGCCATCATGGAAGTGTGTTGGGACAACTCGCGTAACTGGAATGCTGCAGGGTTTGGCTATAAACTCTTCAAGCAGGGTAAGCAAGGAAGGGAGAGGTGGTTGGGTAGCTCTCTGTTAGTGTTTTGATTGCCTTGAGCTCAGTGATGGTGATGATAGGGTTGAGCGTCTATGGGTAGAAATCAGTGGAACGCCCGATAAGGCAGTTGTCATGTGGGAGTCTGTTACTGACTGCCCAGCCAGGAGGAAGAGACTGATGAGGTACTCTACAAGCAACTGAGAGAAATCTCACAATCACTAGCCTTTGTTCTTGTGGGAAACACCAGCTTACCAGGTGTCTGCTGGAAGTATAATACAGCAAAAAGGAAACAGTCTTAGGACGTTCCTGGAGTGTGTAGAAGACAACTTCCTGACACAACTGGTGAGTGAGCCGACTAGGAAGGATGCCCTGCTGGACCTCCTGTTTGTGAACAGAGAAGGCCTTTAGGGAGATGTGACGGCTGAAGGATGCCTGGGACACAGCGATCGTGAGATGATAGGATTCTTCGTTCTTGGAGAAGTAAGGAGTGGGGTCGGGTCAGCAGAACTGCAACCTTGGACTTGTGGAAGGTGGACTGTGGGCTCTTCAGAAGGCTGGTTGGTTCATTGAGAGGCAATCCTAAAAGGCAAAGGAGCCCAGGAGGGATGGATGCTCTTCAAGAAGGAAATCCTGGTGCCAACACAAGAGCAGGACATCTGTGTGCCACATAGTGAGCCAAGGGGGAAGAAAGCTGGCTTGGCTGAGCAGAGAACTTTGGGAGGATCTCAGAAAAAAAGAGGGAAGTAAATGAGCTTTGGAAGAGGGGGCAGGTCTCTCAGGAGGACTACAAAGTTGAGGTGAGATCATGCAGAGAGAAAATTAGAAGGGCTAAAGCCCAGCTAGAACTTAAATTGGCCGGTTCTGTGAAACATAATAAAAAATGTTTCTACAAATATATTAACAAAAGGAGGGCCAAGGAGAATCTCCCTCCTTTACTGGATGCAGGAGGAGCAGTAGTGACAAAGGATGAGGATAAGGCAGAGGTGTTTAATGCCTTCTTTGCCTCAGTCTTTAATAGTAAGGTGAGATGTTGGTACTGTGATACTGTGTGATGTTCCCTGGATACTCAGCCTCCTGAGCCAGAAGACAGGGAGGGGGAGCAGAAGGGGGGGAGCTCCAGTGATCCAAGAGTAAATGGTTAGAGACCTGCTTGGCCAATGAGACATTCACAGGTCTGTGGGGCCAGGTGGGATCCACCCAAGGGTGTTAAGGGAGTTGGGGAAGTGCCACTTGGCTGGAGACTGGCTAACGTTATGCCCGTTTACAAGAAGGGTCAGAGGGAGGATCCAGGGAACTGCAGGCCTGTCAGTCTGACCTCAGTACCTGGAAAGGTCATGGAGCAGGTCATGAGTGACATCACATGGCAGCACAGCCAGGTGATCAGACACAGTCAACATGGGTTGCTGAAAGGCAGGTCCTGCCAGACCAACCCGATCTCGTTCTATGACAAAGTTACCCACTTAGTGAACAAGGGAAGGGCTGTGGATAGAATGAACCTGGACCTTAGTAAAGCCTTTGACACTGTTTCTCACAGCATTCTGCTTGAGAAACTGACTGCCCTTGGCCTGGACGAGCACAGCCTGGATGGCCAGGCCCAAGGAGTGGTGGTAAATGGAGTTAAATCCAGTTGGAGGACAGTCACTAGTGGTATTTTGAAAAATAAATAGTTCATATCTCTTGAAAATCCATACTGAAATTAGTATGGCAATTCAGATCGCAGAATGTGCAGCTTTGTGATTGCTATGTTCAGAGCTATTGAAAGAATTCCAAACACTTCCTAAAAATAACCTTTTACTTCCTTAATGTACTGTTCTTACCTCTATGTATTTGGGAAAATACTCTGCTATTTGAAGGTATACATTTTATTTTCCCAGACATAAATTATATGAGCTTTAAATATATTCAATAAACTATTTAATACTTCTGCATCAAAAAAATCACCCTTAAAAGATATGTTTTTAAGGAGAGTGCTTATTTCTTCCTTGGCTGCATTGATGGCTGATGGCCGAGCTCCTTGTCAGGTGTTCACTTGCTTCTCCCTCAGTGGCACAGGGGGGGAATAGGAAGGAGAGCTTGTAATTTGAGATAAGGACATGGTCATCAAGTACTGCTTGCTGTCAGGGGCAAACCAGCCTCTGCTTGGGGAAAAGTAGCCGAAATTATCACCTGTTAAAATAAGTATTTGGTTATTGATTCAGGTAGCAGGAAGAAAAGAGAGACATGACAACATCACCTTTCCTCAGGCCTTTCCTAGGCTAAGCTTCACTCCGGGGGTCCAAATGTTGTGCATGATTCTCTTTTGCTTTTTTTACTGGGAATCATCTTCCTATAAAGCGTTGTCTTCAGGAAAGTATCATATGCTTAATGAATACATTTATGTGAGAGACAAGCAGCTGGCTTACACCTGAAATGACTCTCAGTTCTGCTTCTGCCTCCAAATGTACCTAATTTCATGTTTCAGAAGCCTGCATTTTCAGTACTTTCAGTATTCTTTATATTAATTTTTCAATTTGTGTTGTCAAAGCCAATTCTGAAAGACTGGAAATGAAAATTATTTTGGTTAGATTTTATTATGGAATCTTGTGAGTCTTTGGGCTTTATTTGCTGGAGTGTTTTTCCTAAAAATCTGGTCAGCTTCAGTTTTTCTGTCGATTGAATAGAGAATGATGATTAGCTCTTCATAACTTGGTGTGAACTTTGAAGTTGTGTTTTTTCCGGTGACTTCATCCAGCGATCTAAACTTCTTTTATCAACTGAAGATGGAGAAACTTGTGAAAGGGAACACATAAACACTTAAGAAAGGGAGATGTGCTTTGAGTGACTGAAAAAACACAACAGATGAAATCTGACTCTCGCACAGGACTCGGGGACATTGAGAGCTTAGGTTTTCAGGGTACTTTATAGCTGGGTAGACCAGACATTCCCTGCAGAATAATTCGGTAGTGTTTTAAGTTGTTTTTGGAACATCACTGCATGAAAAAAGGGTTGATTAGAGGTAACTAGTTCTTCTTTTAATTTTCTTAGGGTTAAGGAAGACTCTGAAAGGAATGTATTCAGGAGAAAAGGAATATCTTTGATAAGTGGCACATTTATAAATATTTTTCTCTTGTGCTGGCTTATGATGTTACTTTTTCTTTCTTTACCCTTCTTTGAGTATCACAAAATAATTGAAGACAGTCAAAAATTGTATAAGCAGTCCAAAACAAATAGCTGGATTTGATCATTACACAAAACTCTACTGCTTTGCAATATTGGTATAAAGGAGACTTATCGTGAGAGTTTTTCTGGCTTCTTATTTGAGTGTTGGCATTTGGGCTGTTCAGCCAGTGCCTCATGTCTGCATCTGAGGCTGTGGGAAAATATATACAGTTGGTCAATGTTTTAGAAGTAATATACAGTACCATGAAAATGATGCTGATGTAAAAAGGGCTAGCATGAGGTTGTTTGTAGAGTTGAATGTTGAGCTACATGTTGAAACTCAAAATTGGATTTGCAGAGCTCAGGCACACAAAACAGCCCAAGTTTGAAACAGAGCGTCAAGGAAGAAAGGTATGAAATTAAATGTATTTAGGGGATTTAGCTATAATTTAGATGTGATTAAAAAAAAAAAACACACCACTTGAAGGAGTATTTCAGGTACTAATTAGTTTCTTTGATTTTCAATGTTCTTGAATAATGATTTAAAAAAAAATCTGATTTTCTCTTTCAATACTTCATAGACTTCAACAGCCAACTATAAGTCTTGAATTCTAACATTTGCCAGTGACTTGGCAGAGCAGGCTGCCACTCCAGTTTAGGTCTTTCCATTTTTCTAGATTTATTATTACATCTACATGGGGGCAGCAGGGGAAATACGTATAAACAAAGTGTTAAACTTTGAATTTCATAGGTCTGATGCTTAAAACTCTGTATTAGGCTTGAGGTCTCTCCTTGGTTACTGGGCTGCTGGTTTCTCATCCAGTAATCTGGTCTGGTCTCATATCTGACCCTGTTCTGAGCAGGTTTACCTGGAGATCCCTGAGATGCCAAGTAGCCTGAATTATCCCGTAAACCTATGTTTTAGTTCTGTTAACTGCAGTATCAAGCTTGTTTGCTTTCAGTATGTAAATATGAGTATATGCATAATAATAGCAACCTGAAGTGCATTGCTTTGGTTGCCTTGGGAGTTAAGAGTGCATATGCGATTTTTAGGAAAGCAGTCACAAGATTCTGTTTAAGGCAGATTATTCTTTTAAATTTTATTATTTCTGAATGGGTTTGGGTTTTATTTTTTCTTAATGTCAAAAAATAAATACAAATTAAATACATAAACCCATTTGTTGATGGTTGACATTGTCAAAGGAATAAGATGTCAGAAGTTCTAAAAGATAAAGGAACTGCCTAAAAATCGTGCCATAAGTACAAATATTTGCTGCCAGAATTTCTGAGATCGTCTTTAAACAGCTTCTGTCATCGCTGCTGATTCTTTGCAGGGGATGGAGTGCTAGATCTCTCTACAAAGAAAAGCGCAAGGTTGGAAGAACCAAAATATGATCCATTGTGTTCTGAAAACTCAGTGTCTGGGTAAGCAACATTTAGAACTCTCTTCGGCTTACGTAAACGACAACCCAGGTTTCTCTTCTCTGAAGTCAGGTTTTATGTTCATAACATATTTGCATATACTGACACACACACGTGGTTCCTATTTTGCTTTCAAGAGAATTTTTGTCACTCATAAGTGTGTGTCTATGTATAGATCATATGTTTCATTTGTCTTTTTCCTTTTTTTTCTGTTTAAAGAAAAGTTATCAGAACAATCACCAAACTTTAGTTCATGTTACTAAAAATGAACTTGAAAATTGATTACATAATGCCTTAAAAGTAATAGGATAGTAAAAGAAAATGGAAATATATCTTCCAGAGTTTATTTAGGGAACTTCAGTTTTGGACAAAACCGACCATGTAATACTTAGATTTAAAGTCTTCTTCAACTAACATGAAAAAGTTAAATGACTACTACCTATAGTGTTCCTTAATAAGAGAGAGAGAGAGAGCAAGCGTGTGCAAGAGAGAGCTCTTAATCTTCATACTTCTACTTACATCATGGTTCTGACTATGGTGTGTGTGGTGGCAAATGGTTAAATTTCTTTATTCAGCAAGAAAAACATTATTGCATCTGCTGAAAGCTACCACAGAAGTAGTGAAATGCATTGTTTTGTTGGATTTTGTTATGATCTTGGCATCCTCCCATCCACTAGCCATAGCAGGACCCTTTTTGTCACGTGTACGTCTTACCAAATAACTTATTTCAAATAGCACTACAGTAGCAGTATTTGAATGATGTAAAATTTTATTAATTTGCTGATATGAAGAAGTTTTAAAATGAATATGACTTTGTAAATAGAGAGCTGTAAATAGAGGCTAGAAGTTTTTAAAACCGTGTTTTATTTTGCCAAAATGGACTTGATTGTTAACTGCAGCACTTTGATTGTTGTAGAAAGCCTAGTTTTGTGTAAGTCTGGGATGTTTGTGTGTAGTTATGTACTTATTGCTGCAAATTTTCTATGAGGGGGTTGACTCTTTTATTACTTGTTTAGCGGTAACGTCACGTTTCTACTAACAAAAACTCCTTCAGGATTTGGGTATTTAACGGAACGTTAATTGTATAATTAAAATTATAACAGTGTTGCTCTGCAAGCATGCGAACAAGGGGATATAGCAAGCACATGAGAATATTGCCAAATACTGAGCTAGGATATAAAGTTCTTGGAAGGGCTGCTGTAGAAGCCACCGTATGATTTTTTTGACACACTGTCCTACCAGAACTGTAACATTTTGCTAGGATAATCATTTAACTACCACATCTCAAAGGCTTAAAAGTATCAGAAGCAGTGATGTTACCGAAGCAAGGAGTATAATAAAGGAGTGGACCCTTCCCTTCCATAGCTGTGTGAGAGTCTCTCATACATCAGTTTACCATCGTTTCATTCCATCCATCCAGGAGACTACACAGACACAGAGAGGACTATGTGGAAAGAAGTGCTGAGTTTGCAGATGGTTTGCTCTCAAAAGCTTTGAAAGACATTCAGTCTGGAGCACTGGACATAAATAAAGCAGGCATACTTTATGGCATACCTCAAAAAACTTTACTTCTCCACTTAGAAGCCTTACCAGCAGGAAAGCCTGCACCTTTTAAAAACAAAACTCGAGATTTCAATGATAGTTATTCATTTAAAGACAGTAAAGAAACTTGTGCAGTCCTACAAAAAGTAGCCTTGTGGGCAAGAGCTCAAGCAGAGCGCACAGAAAAAAGTAAACTCAGTCTACTTGAAACCTCAGAATTAAAATTCCCAACAGCTTCCAGTTACCTCCACCAGTTAACTCTACAGAGAATGGTCACTCAATTTAAAGAAAAAAGTGAAAACCTACAATATGAAACTTCAAGTCCTACTGTGCAATTAAAAATTCCTCAGCTAAGAATAAGTTCTGTGTCCAAACCACAGTCTGATACTGCTGGTCTTCTGGATGTTATGTACCACGTTTCTAAAACCTCCTCAGTCTTAGAAGGATCAGCTCTTCAAAAATTGAAAAATATACTCCCTAAACAGAACAAAATTGAATGTTCTGGACCTGTAACTCACTCAAGTGTTGACTCCTACTTTCTGCATGGGGACCTCTCTCCTTTGTGTCTTAATGCTAAGAATGGGACAGTAGATGGAACCTCAGAAAACACAGAAGATAGTTTGGATCGTAAAGATAATAAGCAACCAAGAAAAAAACGTGGCCGCTATCGGCAGTACGATCATGAAATAATGGAAGAAGCAATTGCAATGGTAATGAGTGGGAAAATGAGTGTTTCCAAAGCACAAGGAATTTATGGGGTACCTCACAGCACTTTAGAATATAAAGTAAAAGAAAGATCTGGAACATTGAAGACTCCACCGAAGAAGAAACTCCGATTACCAGATACTGGCTTATTTAATATGACAGATTCAGGGACTGGCAGCTGCAAAAATAGTAGCAAGCCTGTGTAGAATATTTGTTAGCAAATTGTTTTGTGTGTGTGTATGTATGTCTGTATACACACACTGTGTGAGAAATACATATACTCACTCTGACAGAAGACGTGAAACTATACAGTTCAAAAACCACATACATGCCTTTTGAAAAATAGTTTTATTCAGGGTTTTCACTGTGGACAGAATTATAGAGTTGCTCACTTAATTCTGATAGTGTGTATTTAATATAATCCTTGTATAAATAGGTGAAAAGATTCAGGTTTTATTTAGTAGTCAATAGCATAAAGATGTTTTGGGAAATAAAGTATTTGTCATGTGAAGCATAATTTTCAATTGGTGAAGAACCACTCTGCCAGTTCAATAATCCATCTTATTATGGAAATACACAAGCAAGGGTTAACAGAGTTTTGTACTTCACAGAATACTTGCAATAAATTGTAAGTAACTCAGATTATACAAATCAAGGGATTTTTTTAAAAGAGCTAGTTCCTTAAAAGGAAGTGGATTTGTGAAGTATTAGTAGGATATAGTACATTCTGTGAAAGAAAGGAAGTTCGTTATTAAATATCCAATACAAGTAAGGAAAACATTTCATTACTAAAAATGTGTGTTTAGCAGGCATAAACTGCATTTTTTATCATTTTAAGAAAATTTTGTTGGTGGTTTAGAAAGAAATCGGTGTTTACAAAGTGTACACTTAAGAAACCTGAGAAATTACTGTAGTCATAGAATTATTAAATATGAAATAAGATGGAATACTATAAAATAGTATTAGGCATAAAATAATTTAACATAATTTTTTTTTAGTTTGACAAATAAGGTAACTTGTAAGGTTTAAAAAGAAAGTTGAAATGCAACTTAGAGCATGTTCATAATGTGCACAGAATGAGCTTGAGAATGGTTTGGGTTTGTTTGGTTTTTTTGTTTAAATGTGCTGGTTAGTTGATGTTAATGACTACTTAAAATTTATTTCAGGATTGTGTCACACTCCTATTGAAAAACCTCACTGTAACTGTAATGTATTTGCTGCTGTGACGTTTCAGAACACTTTCAGTTTATCAAAATGAATACCAAGTTACATTATCATTTTTGCTAATAACCAAATTTGCAGTTCAGGGTCTTGATAGAAATACAAATATTAAACAGTGAAGCTGTTTTGAACTTTCAATGATATAAATTCTTTATAAATTTGGTAGTTAGAAGCTAGGCAGTTCACTTTAAATACGTAACTTTTAATAGAATTTAAGGGAGACCAATTCATATTGCAGTTTTTACATGAATTTCAAAGTATTCACAATGGACTTTATATCATACCTAATATTTTTTTGGTGTAATATCACAAAGTATATGTCTACATATGAAGAATGGGGGCTTGCTTCATACATTCAATACTGAACATCAATGCCCTTTTCCTCTGAAAACGTTCTTTTTTTCTGTATGCATCTCCTTTGGCATGGAAAAAGACTTTTCTCCAAATTTTATACGTTTGGTGCACGTGCATAGATTTTTTTTTTTTCTCCACTTAAATTTGCATGTGTATAGAGTAATTCTATAAATGAAATGGGACTTTAAATATATATATATATAAGGACCACGTCACGTAATTTGATTTATAGATGAATTTGCCATGGAATTTAGTGGAGAGCATACTGCAATACTGATGGCAAAATCTGGCCCGTATTGATTAATGCTCCAAAACAATAACAAATTCTGTTTTAAAACGGAATAATCCTTTGAAACTGCACAACCAGTGTCTCAGTTCTTGGGTCTCTCAGATCTATACTGAATCTTCTTCAGTGATTAAGGTTTACTTGCTTATTACAGAATGAATCCTTTTTTGAAGCAGAACTGTACCTGATAACAAGGAGGTCACAAAACAGCAAGTGTCAGGGTCATCTTTCATTTTAGAAGAATTAAGCCATATTTTGTGAGGACCAGAAGGATTAATTTGTGAATATATCCTCACTGAAAACTGAAGTTGAAAAAAGCTTAAATGTTTCAAGATCTGCCTTTATACAGTTTTACTTGCAAAAATGCTGGGCTTCAATACATTGCCTAATATTTGTACTGATGTTTTCTACTCCTCAGACAATGTTATAATTTGAGTCAGAAGTTTATATTGAAGGCAAGTTACAGTACTCTTTTTATATCATTTAAAAGATGACCTGACCAAAAATTTAACAGGATTCATAAAATCAGGGATCATTTTACTATTGACTTAACAGTACTCAGTAGTTTTGTATGTAATATTATAATTAATTTTCAACATTTTAGTACTTGTATTTATTTTTTGGCCAGAAATAGTATATTAAAATATTTTTTGATAGTTTATAGATGATACACGACCTGTAAGTGTTTAAAGGAACAGAATTGTTTGTTTCTAATTATTAGGCTAACCTTTGATTACACAACTAAGGAGAGGCAGGGAAATGTGTAGATTCTCCTTCCCCAACCCCTATGTATTCCATAAATGTCATTTAAATTATACGTTTTGAACTGTTTTATAAATTCAGTTACCAGTCACTACTTAGTAATTGACAATTTCTGAAAATTCCTGTTTCAGCAGAATTTTAAATGAAGGCGAAAGCAAGCCCTACATGCTTTCTACTTATTTGAATGTTTCTCAAGTATTTTATATTAAAAAACAGTGCCTCTGTTTTTAGAACTACTGCTCAGTAAAGCTGTTTAAACCATTTCTGGTAGCTAATGACAATTTTATATTAAATTGTATATTAACTTTAGTGAGACTGATTTTTTTAGTTGTTTACAGTACAAATACTTGTATTTGTTTTTTTAATTGCAGTATTTCCATTGTCGCAGTAATTTAGTAAAACTCTGTGGCTGCCTTGATTTTTGACAGATTTTTGTTAACAACTGATTTTTAGGCAATTAGTTATATTTATGCATAAATCAATTGCACTATAATTCATGAATTATTTATTACAATATTTTCTAATGAATTCCATGTATTTGTCTTGTGTTGTAAATGTACTGTAATTCTGTTTCTTCTTTGTGTTGTTATATTCCTAAATCTGATTGTATGGATTTAATTGTTTAGTTAACGTGTTTCTACGTTGTAATTTGTAGTAAAGCACTTCAATGCTTTTGCACATAAATTTACAACACTGATGTGTGATTGATTTGCTCATTCAGTAAAAAAAAAGAAACAAAACAAAAACCTGTACACTGACTCATTTGACTCACTCCTGAGGCACAAGCTTATTAGCAGTGGCAAAATACCAAGAACTGTACAAATTAAGCACATAATGGCTAACTTACCATGAGAACTTTATATAGCTTTAAGGAAGGATGATTTCTCAGAATTGAGGCGTTACTCATAAATGAGCAGAAATTCAAAAACACTGATTTTAAAAGTTAAATCCTTTAGTTTGCAGCTAAAAACTGTATTACAGATGTTCTGTAGCTTTTTTTGAAGGTTTATTTACCTGCTGAAGTCAGAAAACAAACATTTTTATAATACAAATTTATATTTCTGTGGTACCTTAATGCTGTTTATATGAGTACTTGAAAGTATGTTCTGTCCCCAGTTTTGTTTCTGTTCCCAGACTGCAAAGGAGTTGCTAGGTTGATCTATCCTGTCTATGCCTGAGACAACAGAGGATAGAACACTGTGGAAAGGGAGTCTTTTCAGAGTCCTCTGATAAAGCTCTCTCCTGATAGTTTTTTGGACTTGTGGAGGAGGCAAAGGTTTACTTTTTTTACATAATATGCTGAAAAATTAATAGGTAACTTATCCCGTCTCTGCCTTTGTGTAAATTTTGAACTCCAGTCAATCCCCACTCCGTGGTATTAACTGCCCCTGCCCTCCATTGGGGGGAAAAAATATCATTCTTAGATTTTGTCCTCAGAGATACTGTGCACAGAAAGTGTTGAGGGAGCAGTTCTTATTGATCATGGCCTCTCAACCCCTCCACTCCTTTCCCACTCCCGGGACAGTATTTTGTGTGTTATTTGTAGGAAGTGTAAGACTGTCCTGTGGAGGTGTGAAAGTGGTAGCTCTTCCTTTGGGGAATTATGTTTTAGGCCGTTTATCCTGAGGATAGTCTAAACCATGGGTGGCAAACACAAGGCCCATGGGCCAAATCCAGCTCTCCACCTTCTTTTACCTGGCCCAGCGCTTTGCTTCTCCGAGCTCCTTGTCCCTGTGCTCCTGCCAGCACTGGGCATGTGTACAGCGTGGGACGCACGTTAACGCTGGTGTGGGCCCCCCTGGAAATGAGTTTGGCACCCTTGGTCTAAACTGATGTGTGACAACACAAATGTAAAGGGAAGGAATTACAGGAAACTGAATTTAATCCATAATTGCATTAAAAAGCTACAAAAAATAAGTTTGGTTAAATATATGGACATCTCTACAGAGAGACACTTTACAGAAAATGCGTTGCTTTAATGCTTTGATTTGTTAACATAGTAAGATCTGTTCCAAATGGCAGCTGAGTAAGGGGTTCAAGTGTCTTCACAAACTTGGAAGATGATTTAGAGTGTGAGACTACTAAAACAGAATACTTGAAGTTGTCTGTCAGCTTTAGGAACTAACACGTGCTAAGGGAAAGCAGATTTTAGACCTTACACAGGTAGAGAACCAGGAAAGAAATTGTCCTAGAAGAACGTCCAGCGTGTCTGTGCTAACCAGAATATTACTTTATACAACAGGTAGAACTCCACATAGTAAATTCAAAGCAGTTTTGAGGCCTTTGGAAATTCTGAAAACTGATTTTGACTTTAGGGCTTTGGAAGTTTCTTCTACCAGTGAATGCTTTTAAATAGCAGTTATGGGTACAATTCCTCTACAATTAAAGCCAGTGAAACTCTATTAGATACACCTTGCAAGTCCAGGCAGGCAGAAAGATGCCTCTCTGGAGATTGAGTCTAAAAAGTGTGATGTAGGCATATTTTTTTAAACATTTACTGTGATTTACAAACAAAATTTACAAAAATACTTAGTGCTGTGATCATTTTTTTTTCTATCTAACCTTTCAAAACATGTAATTAAAGTCATGGTGATGGGGAGGGCAATTAGTTTTTATCTGTAATTGTATTGCTAGGATAGACTGTATTTTCACAAATGTAGCAATACATTTCAACACCTTGTGACTCCTGAGTTTGTTGGACTGAGGTGACACTCAGACTCTTAGCGTAGTGACTTTTCAAAAAAAACTATTAAATCCTGACAGTGCCATGCTCTTGAATAATGCTGGTTTTATTTTCAATTGCAAGTGCAAAGAGGTTTTTCTTTTTAAGATTTCAGTTGTTTCAGTTAAAACATAATTAAACTTTCAGCTAGTAGCATCACAATTATCTTATGCTTTGATGAGTTAGCATCATGTAGATGCTTGGTTTTGAGTGTATCCCTTTTAATACTAAATATTACAGGAGAAGGAAAAAACATGAGGAAATATTAAGTGTAGTTGGCTAGTTTTAAGCTCTAAACTTTAAAATCCACGTGGGACAATAAAAGTAGAGATTTGTATATATGACTTCCAGTAAGAAACCCGAAGCTTAAAGTTATTATATATGCCAATAACATTGGGTATGAGCTAATTAATTAATAGGTATCTTTAGGTTAATACAACACATGAGATTTTAAATGTGTTTGTTCTTTGATCAATACAGTTGTAAACCCAAGCAAAATTATTTTTTTCCAAAGTACAGGCTTAAATGCAAAAACTGACAGGAGAAAATAGTAGGGTAAAAAGTTAGTGTCATGTTCAGAGTTTGGTGATATGTTTAAACAATACATACTTTTCTAAAACAGAATTCTTCTAACGCTTTCTGCTCATGCAATTGGTTTCAGTAAAACGTTTGAATAGGTGTTAACTATCTGTTGATAGTTGCTATCCAGCATAAGGATTTTGTATTTAATTGAAGAAATATCTGTATTAATTTCTACCATGGAAAATTTTCAGCTTTTCAATATAAATGATTGATTAGGTAAGTAGTGACATTAGTTTTAATAATTTATAAATTAATTAAATAGTTAAGGTAGTATTTTATAAGTGATTTTAAGTTACTATCTTTGAGAACAACTGCTTGGAAGTCTTATTTAGATATAGGCCTGCCCTGTATTTGAGATTTAAAGGATATTAACCTTTGTCACAGAAGTAATATATTCCAGTGTTGATTATCTGTTTTTGTTTAATGAAGGAATCCATGTGCGTGTGTGCGTGCGCCTGCGTGTGTGTGTTTAGTATGTTGCAGTGAAGGGTTTGTGAGGCACCACTGCAGTTTATTTCAAACTAGAAGGGAAAATTCTCTCTGCGAAGAGCACTAACAGTAGCAAGTGGCTAGTTTTCCCATTTTCTTTTGCCCTGTTAAGTGTTCATTAAGAAGATATATATAAATAAAAATGTCTTTAGGAGTATCCTGAAGGGCATTCAATACACTTTGGTATACGTATATCCTAGTGCAGTGCAGGAGAGATGGATCCACTCTGCCCTAACCTTGAATTGTGACCTTAGGCAAGTCATTTACCCTCTCTGTGCCTCAGTTATGGGAGTAATACTGAGCTCCCCAGGTTCACGGTGAGGTTTTTCTTCAATTAATGACTAAGGTAGTTTGAAATATCAATTACCATTATTGTAACTACACTTACATAAGAGAAGCTGTGTTTCAAACTACTCTTTTTGTCCTTTGATTTCTTCCTGATTCTTTTCCTTCTGGTAGGCCCATCTCTGCTGTAGATGTGGTGCACATCATTGCTAGTGAAGCTTGCAAGTGTGATTGAGTAGTGCAAATAAACAGAACTATTTGCAAACTTCAGGATTTTAGGCTTGAGTTTAACCGTTATAACAACATTAGATATGGTGCTTTACTGTAATTTATATTTTGTTTTGATTTGTTTTCATTTTCAGTTCAAGCTCAACAGCTGATGCAAATTCAGAGGAAACAGCTAATTTCGAAAAAGGAAAATCAACATTAAACAAAGTTTTGGAGTCTTTTTGTGCTTATCACTGGCAACAGACTTTGGCTATGTTAAAATTTTTAATACAAGATGAAAATGTTCCTATAATTTGCTGTTGCAAGCAAACACATTTGGTCCACTCTGAAACTCCCAGTTCCCTTACTGAAGAGGATGATCACGTTTCATTGTGCAATTGCAGTGGACATATGCTGACAAAAAGGTGCTGTTTACAAAATCAAAGACCGAACGCTTGTTTACCACCTCTGTCTGTTTGTATTAAAGATTTCCATTCTCTGTCATGCCAAGCTGTAGCGATTGGATGTATTAAGACAATGGTGAACAAAGCATGTAGTTCTCATAAGTCCTGTGCTGAACAACTGCAAAATTATAGCAGGCATTCTGTGAAAGCAGCACCATGTACATATTCAACTAAGGATTGTGACCTCTTGAACAGCATTAAAAATTCAAATAGATCTCGCAGCCCATCACCACCTCCGCTATCACCTGTACAGAGTAAAGAATTTGAATCATTGGAAGGATCAGTTATAGATTTTCCAACTTTGGACAATAACAAGCTTGAAATATCCATCAACCAGCCTCCATCCCTCTTGCCAGCTGAAGGAAGCAGAGGAGAATTTGAATATGAAGGTAGAACATGCAGAGGAAAAGAGACTGAATATTCAGATGGAACATTGCTTTCAACAGACCAAGAAAGCAACAATCATTTTATAAATTCTGGGAAGGCTGAGAAAGGTGAGCATTCTGCTATTTTTCAAGATTTAATGGACCGTATTAATGAAAAGTTAAAATCAATAGACACTACAGATATAGCAACGAATCTTGTAAAACTTCCTAGCAGTGAGAGGACACCAGAAAATGATGTCAAGTTAGGAGATTTCATAACCTCTCTTCTGCATAATGCGAAGGCAAGTGATTACAGCTTTATGGAATTACTTCGCCAACATGATAAACAAATGGAAAATAAAATTATCCAAACAAGATTTCGCAAGCGTCAGGAAACTTTATTTGCAACGTATAATTCTCCTGATTCACCATTCATTCGACGACAGTCTTTGCAAATCAAGAGGGAGCTTGCAAGCCTTGATGAAACCCTTGTAAGAAAAAAGTCAATTTCTGAGAGAAATGCAAAGAAATCCACGAAAAAAAATGATAAAGTATATCCAAGCAAAAGACACGGTTTCACTGTGATAGAAGGTGAGGCTTTGCAGCGTCTTGAAAGTAATCCATGCATGAATTGTCAGACCAAACCAATGTGCTTTCCTGTACACCAAACAGAGTCTTTCAAACTACCTCTCACTAATTTTCAAACCAGCTCCGGCTTTCTAGTTCTTTCAGAAAACAGTGCTATCGCAGCCAGCCAGGGAAAACTCACCAAAACACAAGGAGATTGTGCAGCCTTAAAAGAGACTGATCAGCTTCCTCTAAAGGATGAGAGTAATGGAATCTTGAGTAGAACTAAACGTAACATCGTGCCTCCTGGATGGTACTCTGTGTATGTAACGAACAATATTGTGTTTAGAAAGTCATCCAATGCAAAAAAGTCCTCAGAAGGTTTGGAAAATGTGAAAATAAATAAAGATATTGGTGCTGAAAGATGTAGTGACATAAATATAAGCAAAATTGTGAGAGACACAAACCTGCAAGTTGTTGTAGAGCGTTTAGAAGATACAATAAATTTAGCCAGAAAAACTAACAACTCATTGCTGGATAGTTACAAAATAAGCCAAAAATTAAAAGATGATTCTTATGAACAGGTTATGAACCCAGCTGCCAGTAGAAGCTCACCTTTCACTCTGAGTGAAACGGGATGCACGGGACAAAGCTTCTTTCCACATTCACGTGTGCCAAGCAGCAGTAAAACCAAAACTGTGTGTGTGACAACAAGCAAACAAGAAGTGGTTAGAGACCGAGGAGTTCATGATGGCCTTTTGAAATCTCTCACCCTTGATTCCTCCAGTCCAGCTTCCAGTAATGGAACCTTGCATACAACTTCTGAAGCTGGAGAGATCTCGCCTCCCTTAAACTACTCCAGTCCCATTAAGCTTATGTTTGTCTCAGAGGTCACTAGTAGTGAAGGCGTCAAATATACTTTGACATCTGCAGCTGCATCTTCTAAAGGAAGCACAGATATTCGTTTGTTTCAGGGAGACACAAACTCTTTGTCAGACAAACAGGCCACAGGTGATCTTTCTCGTGCAGCCTGCGTCAGGGATTGTGGTTACAGTGAAAATGGTACCCAGGAGAAGTCAAGTTGTGTTTGTGCAGAACCAATTACAAGCTCATGTCCAGCTGGTCAGATGAACTTAAATGACTCCAAACAAAATGGTGAAGTGGTGGAGAAATCAGGCAGTAGCAGTGAACTAGTTTTAAAAAGAAAACCTGGTAGACCAAAGAAAATAGGTCCTCAGGTTGTTAAGCAGGTTAAGAGACCTATTGGACGGCCTCCAAAACCAAAAATAGATGCAAGTGAAAGTACAGAACGTAGACTGCAGCTTAGCAGTGACAGTAAAAGTACCAAATCTGATGCAGCAGTAATGGAAGAAGTTAACAGCAACAAAAATATTACTGTGACAGTTGTTTTTGGGAGGTCAAGAAGAACGAAGAGATACGTTTCTGAAGGTAATGTAAATGTAATCAACGTTCTGCCCACGCAACACGTGGATTCTAATTTTGCCAATGACCACGGCAAAGCGAGGCACAGTGCAGAAACTGAAAATGCTTTGACTGAAATAGTAAAAGCCTTACAAAAATCTTCTACTGAAAATGAGGTCTCTGGTTATGACTACGTCAGACCTATCAAGAGTAACCTAGCATCACCACATCCTTGCAGCAATATTATACGATCTGTTAAGAAACCTTTAACCACCATTCGAAAACCTGGCAGGCCAGCAAAAGTCAAAATCTCCGGCATATCAGTGACTGTTAGTAGAGTTTCACCACAGGAAAGAAAAGTGAGTATTAGCAACTGTTTGCCTCCTTTACAACAGCAGAACGTGTTAGAAAAAAACATACCACCAGAGAGAAAAACACAGCTCTGCAGTAATATGGGTCAAGTAAAGAGCGCGCGGAAAGACTTGAGAGAGGACGGATCAAACAATGCTCTTACAACAATGTCACGAAAACGTGAAATTCCACTGAGACATTCTGCTAGGGACAGAAAACCCTCACTGCATTTTTTGCATTCATTAGCATCTTCTAGTGCATTGACTTGTAGAAGTGCCTTACTGCATAAGTCTTACAAACTCCATTTGAAAAAGGCTAAAGAACGAAAAGGAAAACATAGGCAATCGAATCAGAGCACAGCATCCAAAGATACCTCAGAACCGGGAAATTCAGGCAATGCAAAAAAGGATCTGAAGGATGGTGAATTTGGGCCCATTCATGAAGTATCATTGGATCCCATTTTTTCATCGAATCCCTCTCTCAGGTGGTGGGCTACTTCCACTTCAAGTGACACTTTGTTGGAAGAACTAAATAATAGGTTTGAACAGATAACTAATACCTGGTTGCGAGTGGGGGGAAATGAGTTTGATAAATGTGTGTGTGAAAAAAGGGATCCCATTGAACAAGACTGTAATACTGAAATGTCAAACCCTTTAGACTCCTGCTTTGTAGAACTTGAAGCATCACCTATAAAAATGCTTTTTCAGAAAAAGTGTAATATGAATGAACTCTGCACGTGGTTTATGCAAACTACAGAAACACAGTCTCTTTCTCTGGTGAGAAAGGCCAATGCTCGCAGCCCCTTAGAGGTAGTTAGCACTAGAGAGATCAAGGTGGAAACGAAGCAATCTGATCTTAGTACTTGCCCTTTCAGAAAGCACTTTAAAAAGTTTGCACTATCCTCTCCTTCAAAGCCAGCAGGGAAATTACAGATGTTGCATAACATGGTGAGGTCTCCAGTCTTAAGCATGAAAAGAAATTTCACGTTAGCCAGATTAAAAAGGAATGAATTTAAGAAGTTACAGCGCGATAGGTGGGGACAAGCGAAAAAGCTGTATAATCAGGCTCCTGGAGGCTGGAAACCAAACAAGAAAAATTTACAGTTCTTTTGCCAAAGCCAGTTGTTTAAAAGTGCAAGTGGGAAAACCAGTGATGAAATACCCGAGCTCCAGGAAAAAAAAACAATAGAAATCCAGCCCACTCAGACGTTGGTAGAACCTCAGAATAGCCTCTTGCCAACTGAAAATGAAGCCAGAGACGCATTTGTTCAACAGATGATGGGATCTTCTGATTTTAACCCACATCCTGGTGTAGCAAATATACTTAATTCACATGCTGAGGCAAATGGAAAAATTCGTTGCCAACAAAATGTTAGAAACGAACAAAGCCAAGATAAACTGTTTCAAAATACTTGGAAAGCCAAAACCTTTAAAGATTGTAGAATATTTCTGAGAAAAATCAACCATATCGAGCAGCACAATTCATTCGATTTAAATAATGCCATTTATTCTCCTGACGCTGTTGAAAGTAAAGGCAATCAGGCCTATATGGAAGAAAAAACACATCCTCTTTTAAGGTCCCATTCTACTAAGCAAAATGCATTAGAGAAAGAAGGAAGTGAAATGGAAACCTCCAAAGGACCTAATTCTTCTAAAGGGACTGAAAGGCTGGATGACCGGTTTCACAGCAGAAAATTAAATGGTGGTGTAAACCACGATGATAATCCTGCTGGTAGTCCTGAAGTTTTTATCAGAATAAACAAAAGAAAAAGTCCACAATGGGAGACCACTGATACAAATATAAGAAAGAGGCATAAGAGACAATCATGCAGTAGTGGACAAATGACAACTTATTACCCAAAGTACCAAGTAGGTAAGTTCTTGTTCCCCCCTTCATCTTACAATTGCGGTCTTAACGAAATGAAGAAGTCAAACAGCTGAGCACTTTGGATTTTGTTTTAAATTGCATGGTATTCGTTTTAATTTCAGAGAAGTCATGAAATTAAACATTGCAGAAAGTTCAGTTTTAAAATTTATATAATATTTTACATAAATCTTTCAGCTATAATATGTGTGATAGATTCTGTTATGGCTAAAACACACCAAGATTAAAGAAAAAGAGCTAACTAATGTAGTTCAGAGAGACAACAGATCAAGTTCTGACGTGTCTGAAATCGGTCACAACTCGTTTCTCATTTCAAAAGGAACAGCATTTCATTCCTCATATTGTAAGGAAGGGTAAATTATAAAATGAAGCAGAAATTCAATGTAGTAACATACCGTTGTTTATAAAAATTGTTATTGAGTGATTTCTAATATAAATCTGTAACGGTTTTATAATTATATTGTAAAAAAGTAGCACTGTGTACTTCTGAGAGAATTCATGCAGAGATCAGTTTTAGTGTCCATTCAGTGCCAGATGAAATCTGCTGACTCTAAAGGGTTTGGGCATTGAATTCTTACAGAACAATTTAAAATGCAAAATTGTTCTAGGCAAGTACAATATGCAGTTACTAAGCTAAATGCATTGGCTTGGAATCTTTTTAGGCTAGTGTGAAATTAATTCCATTTTTGAAGCTAGGTATTTATAATACATTGTAATACAACAGTGATCTCAGAATGGCCATTATATTAATTACAAAGAGGGTGAAATTATTTCTTCTGTTGGGTGAAGGGATCTCCTGAAACAGCAGTCTCAACTCCTTTCAGTAGAATAACTAAGGTGTGAAATGGTCACCAAGTGAAAAATAAGTTCTACAATATGAATTAAATTACTGCAGAAGTATTCATTTGTAGAAACAATGTTGTATTAACTAATATGTTTATATTGCTCGAAGAAGAAAAAAATCTATTCAAAATATCAGAGCAAAATCTGATGTCCCCCTTTGTAGTCTATATTGTAGAAAACCATCCCTGATAATAGACTGAAAGGTTAATTTAAGTTGTAACATAGATGATATTATGGCTCTTGTATACTGTTGTGCTTTATGTGATATATAAAATTCTTCATATTAAGCTCATTCAGTGTAACCCTGCTTTTCCAAAGTACAGCATTTTTTATCTTTAGTCTCTCATTTTATATTTTAATTCACTGCTTTGAGGCCATACTCGACATAAAAAACTTGTTTTTAAGAAGTTCAAACCTTGATATGAGATTGGTGTAAAAAACCCAGAACTAGAAAAGGAAAACATCTTTTTTTTTGCACATAAACAAAGAGCTCTCTCATACTTTTATGTCATAATTTTGACTGCAGTTGAGGAAATTTTGCATTTGAATTATATTTATCTTAGACATTTTGTGACTGTGGCAATGTAAGACCTATTACTGTGATACAGTCTCATGTTAGTTTTAATTGGGACTCAATTTTATTCACCTGATAACTTTCCTCCTTTAGTTTTGAATCTTCAGGAAATCTGATAACTATTTTGATATTTTACATTATTTCATTTACAGTTTTTGTTATGTTCCCTTTTACTCATAGTTTCTCACATCAGTTGTTGTCTTTAGAAAGGATACGACAGAAAGTTCATTGATAAAAGAAATGTTAAAAGGCGAAGAATGATGATTCTGGAATGTTCACCACACTTGTAACCTCAAATCTTTTTTAGGGGTACAGTTGCAGTGTCGGGGGATTGTCTGATATGGAAAAGGATGTCTTGTTTGGCATGTTGGTTCAACATTGTGTACTGTCTGCACAAGGAAATCATAAGTATTTTTAGTCTAGAGCATAGCTACTGGCTAAAAAGAAGCAACATGATTTCTAGCTGTGCATGCATGTGTTTTCAAACATAATTCCTGCATCTGGAAATCTAATGCACATGAAAACATCATTATTCATCCATATGTTCTTTGGACTGTATTTTTGTTGATGTGGTATCATAAATTATATCATTGTGCTGTTGTCATACTTGAAACATTCTGATGTACACATTTATGGTCAATGTCTAAAGTTTTTCTTCAAGTTTTACTGGGTGTCTTTACCAAATACCCTTGAAAGAGGGAGGTGTTGTGGTGCTGTTTTGTTGTGAAGTGTCGTGACAGGCAAGGAGAACCTTGTGACTGACTTTCCACTAATGCTTAATTCTTGTAAGAACGTGCGAGTGGGAGTAGAACGGTGGAGTTCTGACAGCTCAAGGTGGTATCAAGCAACTAGAACTATCCATGTGCTCATTGTAGCAACAATGAGAAGAGAGTTAATCACTTTGCTTTGTATTGCCTGTTGTAGTCAAGATGAGGTGGGTGGTGGATGCATTGGGCCGTGCGCTGTTTCTTGCTGCTTGACTTCTGAACTGTTGATTCAACGATGCGTTTGAGGCACTGGGGGGGCCGTTCCCTTTACTGTACATCCATATTCTGACAATTTTAATTTCTTCAGCAACACTGAAACTATTTCTGCCTGTGGTGGCAAAGCCAATTACATAAGCATGTTTTTAGGGAAGCAGCCAAGTTTCTTTCCATGCGGGTGGATCGCTGTGTTTCCTTACAACACCGAAGGCCATATTCACATGCTTTGGACTTGGACAAACTACATCCCAAAAGGCATCAAGAGGGCCAAGCCAAAATAAGAGAAACTTATCCCACAGTAAAAGTGGAGACAATAAAAGACTCCATTTTAGGATATTATAGTGCACAGAATATTTTAAATATCTGCTTCAGAGGCTGAGGGTTTATCACAGATGCAAAGGAGGCTGTGGGCCTGCTACCATAGCGAGAAGTACTGCATGGCATCCCATACCTCTGTGCTGACCTTTTGTATCAGGGTGGGAGTTCCCACAGAAAAGCTTTTAAAAATCAATTCCAGTCACTTGAAGCTAGGAAACTTTCTTCATTTAAAATGAACTTTTTCGTTTTCTCCCTTATAACTTGGCTTTCCTTCAAGTAGTCTGGAGTTTTAGAAGAAAATCTCTTGTATTTCTTGGCAGAGGATGTATACACTTTCAAATTTAATTTTTCATCATATTTGAATGCTGGGTTTAAATGCTATCAATGAGATCAAGTTAGTGCTGTGTTTAAAATGAGAATTTGCTGTTCTTTGTAATCATTTCACTCTGGCTGCAAGATTCAGGGAACTAACTATGAAAACTTGCTGGTTTGATGAGTCTAATTGGTCTCCTGATTGTGCAGGTAAAATAACATCTATATTAATGTGACAAAACTTTTCTTTAACTTGACTTACCATAATTTTTCTTAAAATTGAGGGGGAAAGTTTTATGAACTCTTCTTACACATTTTTATTAGTATGGCATTAATATTCCAGGATTGTTGCTAAATTGTCCTATGGTAGGGCAATCCAGTCGTGATAAGGCTACACAACTTGAATTACTTTGCTACTACTGTGAAAGACAAAAATTCCTGCTTTTAGCAAGTCTCTTCAGCTTCCTGTTTCATGAAGGAGCACGTTCTACACTCCTGATGGGGATCTCATTTAAAACATCAGGTTAGGTAAAATGCAAAAAAAAGGTTTTTGAGAAATCCTTTTCCACAGCCTTTTCTTAGCTTTTCTCACAAAAAGCTTTTCATCAGAAGGTTATTTGGCTTCAGAATAAGTTTCACCTGTGATGCAGAGTAAGTAGATAGAAATTTATTGCCAGACAAGAAGTTACTTTTTCATAGCCATAGAACTAAGGAAGAAAATTAATAGAAAATGTAGATGCAATATTGGCATGAAAGACTCTTTTCAGTAAGTGGGCCATTTTTAGTGTAGAAGCAGGAAAGTAGACTTGATATATAGTTGACTATAGATGTGTAATAAATCCTGACTCATTTAATGAACTTAATGGTTTCTGCCTCATTCCCCTTTATGCAGTAACAGCAGCACTAATACCACAGTCTGCTGCTCCACCTTGGTGTACTCTCAGGAATTCCACTTGCCAAATGCATTTATGCAGGTTTTCCTTCCCTTGTCTTTCTCTCCCATCACATGATCTAGTATGAGGTGTATAAATTTGGAGTGCTTTTTTGGTTTAAACTGTGGTTATTTACATATGGCCTCAGAGTATGCTGCTCCTCATGTTCTTTTGAGGGCTCTGAGCTAAGGGTTTTTCCTTTTGCTTATTTCAGTAGCAGACTTCTTTCCAAGAACTCAGCTCTCAAGTCTTTAATTTCCTTTACCTGCAAGGCAATTTCTGTGGTTTGGTGTCATCATCATTAAGCCTTTGTGTAGGAGTTATATATCCAGGTTTATTCATAAGTGGGGGTGTTGGGTTTTTTTTCATAATTTCATTCAGTATTGTTATCTCTCTTAAATTTGATTTCTTCTAAAACTGAGGAACTCATACTCATGCTTTCCTATTTGTTCTCAGTCTAGAGGAAACTTACATTTTTCACCTTTCTTTAGGGAACTGCTAATACTATATGAATACAGGCAGGCTTCTGTCTTTATGCTTAAGCCTTTCTCTAGAAGAGAAACTAACATCTTTCCAGGCCTGCCTCACCCTTTTGAAAGCACAAGAATATATCCTGTTTAAAATCCTCTCCTTGGTTAGGAGTTTACTACGTTAAAGCAGAGCTTTGGCTGTTGTTAGACAGAAAGAGGTGGAAGTCAATCAACACAGCTTGTGAGGGTGTAACTTGTAAATAAAGTATCGATGTAGTCTGACTGTCACAAAGCTGACTGTCACACTATTTAAAGTAGTGTGAGATGACTGGGCTGGTTTTTGGGTACATTTTTCTTCCCTAAGTCCTCTTTCACTTAATCAAAGGTAGTTGTAGTCTGTCCTTTGATGATTTAACATCTTCAAGATTTTCAAGCCAAATATAGCACCACATTTATTCACTGTATACCCTTTTGCTAAGCAATGGCCTTTTGTTTTGCTATAATTACACGGTTGTGCCTTAAAGACTGTTTAAACAGGATTTGAGACTAGAAGAAATGTTTTTGTTGCTTTAAAGTATTTCAGGAGAAGTCTAAACATTTGTTTGCAGGGCTTTTCAGAGCAGTGCTAGATCTTATGAACTTATCCAAGATTTTGTTTCAAATATAGGTAAACATTTGGTAGCTGTTAGAAATTATGTTCCATTTATGTTCCTTCTTCCTTGTATTCATTTTGTAACTCGAATTAAATGAATACAGGTAAGATTTCTGCCATATTTTAAGGCATTTTCTTATCATAAGGCTTTTTTTTCCTCTGGTGTTTTCTGCAGTCAACATGAGAAGGAAAGACTCTGCCCTTTAAAGTGGCCTTGAACCTTGAGCGTTCCCTTGCTTAATGAGTGTTTCTGAAAGCTGTTGACAGCCTTCAGGTTCTAATTAAGCCAGGCAGTTTCACAGTGATCAACGATGAATTAGATGTATCTAATGGAAGTTGGTTTATATGGGAAGCCAAGATTTGAAGAGCAGCATTTTGCATTCCCACTCCCCCACCACTACAGCGTCACGGCCTGATGGTTTTGCCCTTGATGGTAATTGAGGCAGCGTCATATTTTGTGGCTTCAATGAAATATAAAATAAGATGGGGTTCTTGGGTGTGTAATCTGGCAAAAAAAAATCATGGAGTCCTCATTAACAAAGTTCTCTTCCTATTTATTTAAAAATATATTATTAGATATTTTAAAATAAATGTTTGGAAACACAAGTTTTTTAACAAATAAAAGTGTATAGAAATGTTTGATTTATAGACCTGTACCTATATAGACTTGTTTGGGGATAGGGATATGTGCTACCTATGAACCGAGAACGTTTTAATGTCCCACCTAAAGAGAAAATCACTTTGAAATATTGCAAATAGAAACTAGATTGAGGTCCCAGTTTAGAAGTTAGTTGGCATTTATAAATTAATTTGCTATTCACAAGGATTTTTTTTTAATAGTGCCTTGTTAAAAAGCTGGAAAAAAGCTACTAGTGAAATAAAATATTGAAGTTATTGTAGATGAGCACTACATGCACTCCATGCATTTTTATCAGGTTCCTCAACAACTTAAAATAATGTCTTGATTGGTTGCAGTGTACCTTGAGACATCTCTCTCCATCTTCTCCTTTCAATGCACTCAGTTTTCATATCTACTGAATCTGCTCTTTCCTTTTCCTCCTTTTTGGATTGTCAGCTTTCAGCTGGCTGCTTTCTCATCTAACTGCTCACTTTGTGGGTTTTTTTTCCCCTCAGTGTGTTATTTTTGTCAGTATTTATTACTGACTTGAATAGCTCAGACTACCTTTTGTGTCTCACAGAAGCACAGAGAGCGTGCACGCGTTGTCTCACCACTGCCCAAAGCGGTTCAGTTCCTCTAAGGAAGCTCCTGTTGTCATTACCTGGCTCTTCCCACTCCAGCAATCCCACTGCTTCTTACAGATATCGTGGTATTTGTATTTTCACTTGTGCTTCACGTGTGAGCCACGGTAGCCACCTACACCTTAAAGAACTGCCCAGCGTGCTCAGGTGCTTTGCCAGGGTCCCTGCTGAACTGTTGTTTATTTCATGCCTTTGCTTCTAGTCATTTCTGTTACTCAGAGCCTGAGCCACTGCTCAGACGATTCAGACCACTCTGGGGACCTGGGACAGGACCCCAGGCAATGGCAGGAAGATGTGCCAGGGCAGGGGGAGATTGGATCTCAGGAAGAGGTTCTTCCCCCAGCGGGTGGTGGAGCCCTGGAACAGCTCCCCAGGGAAGCAGTCCCAGCACCCACTGTGCCAGCATTCCAGAAGCATTTGGACACTGCCCTCAGCCCCACGGGGGGAGTGTTGGGAGTGTCCTGGGCAGGGACAGGAGCTGGACTCCATGGTCCCTGGGGGTCTCTTCCAGTTCGGGTGATTCTGTGATTACACTCTGATTGTTCCACGTTCACCCTCTCGTCAGACTTTGCTCTCCTTTAGTACTAAACTTTAATTAATTCTCAGGTCATGCATCAGCTTTCTTTTTTCCAGGCTGCACGTTTGTGGGTGACAAAGTGCTCGGGAGCAGAGCAGGATGCACGCAGCCCAATTTCATGCTCTTTTTTGATTTTTACTGCATATTTTGCCCTGTGCACTTCTGCTGGTCCATACTCTCTTTTATGCCTGATAAAGAGATTTATAATATCACATAAGCAAGATAGCTGTCTGCCTTTGTCATTGATTTCTTGAAATCCAGCTATGGAAAAACTTTGCTATATAGCCATGCCTACTTTTTAATCCACTTTCTCTTACTGAAGACCAGGTTACTTTTAATTTTTTTCTAAAAACTACACGTCTTTTCTAAAGCCAAGGAGAATAAACAGACTTTGTCTTCCTGGCTCCCTGCTTTTGGGCCAACAGCTCTGGGTGCTTTACAGTTCTAGAAAAGTTACTGTTTCTGCTCCCATTCTCATGGCAAATGGTACATTCTGTTCTTGTGCAACAGGTCGAGCAATTCACGTTTCTCTTTCCGTTTCTTCATAAGTGAAGGAAGGGCACCTTTTTCTGATGCTGATTTCTCTCATGCCCTAGACATCAGCAAAGGCTGCTCAGATTATTTTTCAGTGTTCTTTGGAGTACAAATAATTGTATCTATTGCTCTGTTGAGAGGGTATAAATCTTTAGTGAGAAACTTCAGGCTTTATGGAGACCTGGGCTTTTTCCTGAATTGTTCTTTTCCTTTTGTCAATGACAGATTTTACTGTCTGATTTGCCCTTTCAGCAGCAGAAACTCTCCTCCCTTGTGTCTGCATTCAGCTTTATCATTTCCTTACCACAAATTCAATTTAGACAAGGAGTTTCACATACTTTTCTCTCAGTGGCTGTGCCAGCTCACCTGCTCCCCATCCTCTGCTTATTGCCACTTGCTCCGTTCTTAGGCATCCGTGAAAGGGATCTGTGCTGCTCTCTTTTACCAGGGGTTACCTGCACGTGGGGCTCTTTCTTCAGTCGTGATGAGTTTAGACCTGCTTTCCTCAGGGCGTGCCTACCGGTAGCAATGGCCTTCATTTAACACTTAGCTTAGGGCTTAAACTCCATTCAAAAGCAGAAGCCTGTGCATTTCTACTTGGGTTTTAATGTTTTATATCAGGTATCAAGCCATTTGTGAGTAATGTGACTGCATTCTTTGGGGTTTTCCAGGTCTTACGTAGGTGGTGTTATTCTTTGCACCTCAGGGTAGAATATTTCTAAATTGAGCTCCTGCTCAGAATTAGAATAATAACACTTTTTACATTCCACATTAAAATACAGGCACACGTAAAAATTACAATCCTTAGGGAAATCAGTCGTTTCAGATGGATTTTGTCACAGTGTCTTCTTATCTAAGGTGCACATTTCACAGATTTTGCTGACACAGACAACTTTAAGGGCAAACCTATTTGAAACTATTGAGATTTTTATTTGCTTCAAATAATGTTAGTTCCATGTATGTGAAATGGAAGTCTGGCTGAAAAATTTTTGTCTAGAAACTGTAAGAATGCCACATGATATTTTTCTTAATCCAAAAAAATTTGTAGTTTTATATTATAATATTATATAATAATATTATATAAAATATTATATTATAATAATAAAATATTATAATATTATATAAAATTATTATAATTTTATAATATTACAATGTATTATTATAAGACTTATAAGTGTCTTATTCTCACTTTGATGGTGCTTTTTTTATGTATGTGTCATGTTTTCCATTTAGAATGGAGGCCAGATTTTGGGGCAAAAAGTACTTGAAGTTAGGTTTCAGTGATTTTATTGGGGCACTTAGTATAAATTTCAAAACATTCAGTGACAATCATCTATTTTTAAAATTTAAGACATTTATTTACAATACAAATCTAAATTTAAGAGTTATACTTAAGGTATCCATTTTTAAGATTATGGTGGTGTTTCTTACCTATCTTTCTAGATTGAAGTTCTAAAGATGTGTGTTTGAAATTCTTTTGTATTGCATATTTGTTCCTGAGACATTTCATATTTGTCAGTTTACTACTCACAGCTGTTTTTAAATTATATTTAAATAGTAGAAATCTCAGAAAAGGAAATTACTTATTTGCAAATTATTGTTTGACCTTCCTTAATTCAGAAGTCTGGTGAGTTATAAGCCACCCGGGGACTGTCTCATCCTATTTCTGAGATGATCTCCTTCCATAACTTAATTGCATTTGTAAAATCAAAAAAATATTATGGCAAGATTTACGTAGCTGTGGTTTCCATTTCCTCTGAGAACAGCCCAAACCAGCATATTTAGTTCTGAACCTCCAAGCCTTCGTCTTACTGTACCTCATTCAAAACCATTTTTAATTAGGAATAAGTAGAATAAAGATAGCAAAAGCTTTTTTTTTTTTCCTGTTATAGTATTTTCTAAGGCAAATGGAACAGTACTCACCTGCACAACGGGTGCTTAGAGGGTTTTTTTTAATGCATTCACCTGCTCCAGCTTCTAATAATGCACAGGGATTTGGTAGTGTTCTCTCATGAAGCTGATGCTCAGAGGCAGGCTTGTCCCACAGCAGAGATGCTAAGAATTACATATATTCTATATAAAAGTAACACTGCTTCCTTTCAGCTGTTAGAATCTTAGCTGGTGTTGCTCCCAAGATCTTTGAGGACAACAATTTGGGATCCCAGCACTATCTCACCACTAAATTGTGCCCTAAAATGTTATCACTTCCCCATGCTCATTTCGGTGACAGCTTACATTAATGTTTTCCTTCCTTAAAGAACCCTGTCCCTTCTGTGGGCTGATGAACCTTCTGTATTACAACAAAGTCTGATTTTGTAAAAAAAAAAATCACAGTGCTAAATAACTTTCTAAGGCTGCTTTAAATAATTAGAACTTAAACAGGGGACACAAACCGTGTCTGTACTGGGATTCGAATGTATCTATTTGTCCTGTATTTGGGGAGCCATCAGGACTGATCTCTGGACATCCATGGCTGTGCTACTCTGATTAATTCCTTTTTCTTTACAATACTTGATTCAGTTCCACATTTCTGCAATGAACTTGCAATTTAAACCTTTATCTTCCCTATTACCTGTTATATTTAAGGGAGGGAGGGCATTTTCTGTAGTTGACTGGTCATGTTAGTTCTGTGACTCAACTCCAAAACTGTCGCCATCCATTCGACTTGCTGTTACTGCACCATGTGCTGTTTGGTTTTACCATTGTGCTGTGTGCTTTGAAGTTGAATTTAGTGATGTAAAAGTTGCAACAAACATCCACTCCTATATAATTTTGTCCCTGTGCAAGTTAAACTTAAATCTTGAGCAGTGTGTGGCTATTTCAATATATAGCTTTAGCAAATAGCAACCAGTAAGTAATCCTCTTTCACTGATGCTCAGCAAATTCCTAGTAGCCTCTTTTAGTTATATTTCCCATTTATTTCCTATTTGTATTATTCCTATGTCCTCTTTTCTTTTCACTCTTTTTTTTTCCCTCAAACTAAGAAAACATTTCTGAATTAGTGTGAAAAGCTAAAGAAACTTTTCCACTGTAATTTCAGTCTGGAACTACCTCTGGTTCTGACTTCTCACCCTATCTTTTTGTCTCCAGTCACTTCTCCTCCTGTCTTGGTTCTGTCTTGTTCTGTTCTTTGTCTTAGTACTCTGGCTGTGTTAACCCAGCTCTTATGTCTAATTTTAAAAAGACTCCCTGGATGTTGCTTATCTCCTCAGCTTGCTTTGATTTAGCTGTGTATATCATCTCTTTCCAGGGCATTTCTTTCTCTCCTAATTCCCAAATGAAACTCCATCCACTTAGCTGAAAAACATCATCTTATTTCTCAAATGGATTCTCATAATAAGACACTTAAAATTTATTTGTAGATTTCTTTGTTCTTGCAGTTTGGCATTGTGGAAAGATTAGTTTAAATTTTAAGAGGCAGTAAATCTGACCATACACGCTTGGTTTGCTTTCATTTCAATGCACGTCACATCATCAAATCGACCTCTGTTTGAAAGCATTCTGAGGCAACTGCAGTCATTGTAGATTTTAATCTAATATATTCCACTATTTCCTGTTCTGGGAAATGTTTGAGTAGTTTGTGCAGCAAAAAGATATTTGTGCTGCTAAAGTTTTGCTGTTTCTACCCAGTATTTTCGAAACCTCTCTGTAGAAGCCTCGGTTGGTGCTGTGTGTCACTCTAAATATTCACACCATTAATGGTGGTGGTTCACAAGTGCAATTTGCAGAGTTTGTGTCTGACAGGAGGGCAAGAGTCAGGCTTGGCCCAGCTCACAGCTACTTGGGAAAGACTTTTTATTTATTGAAGAAGTGTTGTGAAAGATGTAGAGAAGCAGAACCCTAGAGGGATACTTCCACAGTAATTTTAAAGCACACAAGCGCACAGTGTTCGATGGTAATGTCTTTGATTGGTAGAAATGCTGAAGAATCATCTCACAGATAAATATTTATCCTTATTGCTACTTTTTCTGCATCACCTTGGAGGCACAGATTGGCTCAGCAGAGTGCTCAGGGATCTGGTTCAGCCGTGGACAGGTATGGTTGGACTCGGTGATCTGAGAGGTCTTTTCCAACCAAGTGCTTCTGTCTCCTGAAATACCTGTACCTTGTTCTTTCCTCCCAATGCACTTTTAGACTGTCCAGGCCTTCAGTCTAGCCAGATTTTTTTTTTTAACTTTGTCATTTTTGTACAACAGTTGTCAAATTCCTGTTTATCCAGAACACTGTTGCAAACTGCAGAGAAAATAAGCGGCTCAAAGAATATGATATCAACTTATACTTATTGCTCTCACCTCCTTCTGCTAAAAATCAGTAGTTCTGATTGCCATAACTGGATAATTTGGGTAAAACCAAAGAAAGAAACACAAAAACTCAGAAATGCATACTTGTACCCAAGTGGAAATGTGGAAAAGAGCAGGATTTTCTTTAGCTCTTAGGAACACGGGAAGGTCCCTTGTTGTTTGTTTTAACCAGAAGATTGAATTCAAAGACCTTTCTACTTCATTCCTTTTGCTTTAATGATACAAGGGAGTTTTTGTGGAGAGAGGTGATCCTTTTAGGTTGTAGCAGACCTGGAGACTTAGCCACATGTAATGTCTGCAGAGCCAGGGGAGATTTGGATAGGACTTGAGAGTCCACCAGCAGTATTCGATGTGGCTGTTGTGGTTGGTTAGAATGACACAGGCCACTGCCTCATTTTCCAGTGCTGCTGAGAGTGAATTAGGAGGAGATTCAGTAGTGGTGATTTGGGAACTGAGAGTTGCAACGGGTGGAGAAAAAAATCCTGGAGTCATCACTAGGACAGTTTTCTGGATGCATTGGTTTTGTGTGGAGCAGCATCCAAAGGTCAAGAGCATGTGAGGGCCTCCTCAGCTCACATGGACCGAGCAGTGTGTCCGGACACCTCGGTGTGTGTCCCCCTCGGCACCTTACCCCGCGCCTCCTCCCTCCCCACGAGTTCACGGATTCTCCCTGACAGAGAGGAGCCTGAGATCTGTGTGAGGGCAAATCCACTGCTGCTACAGAGCAGTGACACCTTCAGAGCTCAAGGGCTGCAGAAGCACTCCTGATACCTCAGGGAGATATTTTTAAAATTGCAGTTGTTTCAGATCAAACAGCTATCGTCGCATTCCCATATACTTTTTAATTTCATTTTTACTTTCTAAGAAGAGACAAGAGTGATCAGGATCAGTTATTGTACACTCTGAAATATGAAATATTTCAAATTAGGCAGTAAATATGGTACCAGCAGTTCAAGAGCAGTTAGGGGACAAGGGCAGTGTAATGAAAGATAAAGAAAAGCATCTGAATTTTCAAGAAAAATCATGAGTTATCTTAGAATTTAAAACAAATAAAGACTTTCTTCCTTTTCACTGGCCTTTTAGCGCTCTTGGCCTTCTTCAAATTCACCAGTGAAGGCAGAACTATTGAGTATGTCATGGCCATGGCTGGAATTTATGTTCCCTGGTAGAGAAGCACCTGTAGCTGATTTCCACAAATCACACGCAGGGAAGCTGATTAACTGAGTTCAAGCCCAAGTGAATCAAAACAAAACAGATTATAATTGCTGGAATAGTAAACAGATGGCTTCAGAATTGGAAATTCTAATCTTTTTAGAGACTATTAGGTAAGATCAGTAAATGCCTGTTGTCCTGGAAGCTAATGGGACCTCTGTCCTCTCACTGGTGTGAGATCTCCAAGAGAACACAGAGTCAAGACTCTCCACAGCCCAATCCCAGGCTCTGTTCAAGGCTTCTAGAAGCTGCTCTTTCTGACAGCAGGGCTGCTTTTGCTAAGAATGCTTAGTGCAGAGTCCACCTTTTTTTAAGAAGAGCAGAATAAAATTTGGAGGAGAGGCTGTTGATGGATCTGCTTGAAGAAATTAAACTGCTTCTGTTTAATTTTATGCCCTAATTACATCCTCTGCTTTAAATTTAACATTTAAATACACCATTTTTGTACCTGGCTGCATCAATAGCCAGAAAACAAATCACTTCAGCTAAAAGAATGGAAAGCAAAATAAAAGACATGGTTCTTCATGGTTAACAAATACATTAATGCAGACCTCTTTGCATATTATTTTCCACTTAATTAATTTTTATCAAGGTAGAATTTCCTAAAATGCTCGAGGTTTTTGGTGTTGCTGTTACCCTTAGTGCAGAACTGAAAAATCAGTTAATTTAACATTTTCCTATTCCTGTTTTTATGCATTCTCTTAAAATGCCAAACTCTTGAGTGACCAATGTATACTTCAGTTCTGCTTTTGCAAATTCATTCCTGCCTGTTACACCTTGTATGGAAACCTGTATAAAAATAGAAGGGAAAGTTCAGGGCAGTCCTTCAGGAGAGGTAGAGCTGCTGGGGAGGTGCTGTTTGGGAGCGTTAGAGCGCTCTGCGTTTTGATTTGCACTCCAAGCAAATGGGGAGGAATTGTGGTGACAGTTACACCAAATCCCTGCACCCAGGCTGCTGCTGCTGGCAGTGTTATTTGGAAAACAGGCCACAATGACTTAGTACAACTCCTACTTTACGTACAGGAGGGACCCCAAACCATTTGAAAAGCCTGAGCCTTTCACTTTTCCTGGCGTTATACAATGTTTATGTATCTTCTGCTTAAATAACAGTGGAAATACTGTTCTTTAAAGCACTTTGCAGGTCTGTGCTACTTCGTAGTTTGCAATTTCTTGGTTCCCAAGGCATTTATGTTCCTTTCAGATAACAACAACAAAGCCACCGCCACCCCCCAAAAAAAAAAACCCAAACACCATTCCAGCCCTGTAATTTCATTTAGCTATTGATTATTTCTGTTTGTTGCCAAGTGTGTAAGTTTTGCTACCTGGCCAAGTCTGTAAAGCAACGTAATCAGTAAGGGTGAGGAAAGCTGGAAGACTTCAGTCAGCCCTGGCACCATCTCATCCAGACACTTAATCCCATGGCCATAAGAAAGGGCTTTGCTTTTCCTGAGGGTGAAGGCTCAAGTCTGAAGAGGTTGTAAATTCAGGAAAGTAACTTTGCTGACTAAAGTCTTGCGTTCTTTGTTTCCTCTGGGAAGGAAGAGATCAGAGCCAGACAAGTGTGTGCAAACCTGAAAAGAATGAAGGAAAAGGCTACAAGGCAAAACCAAGACAAAAGATGGAGGCAGAAGAATAAACCAGAAGGCAATGCAGGTCATGGGAGCAACGCCCCAGTTATGGAGGGTTGGGATCTAGGGTTAATAGATTCAAAATGCCTGCTTCACTACCGTGCCAGAAAGGCTCCTGGAGAGCTTGCACAAGAATGTGAACAGATGAAAATGCTATTTCAGGTGATCTGTGAAAAGTAACAATGACTTGTCACTTGCTGTTTTGCCGTGACATAGGAAAAAGTTTAACCAGAGACAATCAATAGTATTTGAGTAACACAAGGGAATCTGTTTTGGGTTATAATTACTTAGAACTACAGAGGGTGCTCATCAGGTCTGTTCACCCTCATGAACGCTGTAGTTCAGCCGATTCAGTCCTTGATAATTTGCACTCAAGTGCTGAGATGGACCTGTTTTTCTGAAATGCAGCAAGAGCTTAAGAAACCCTGTGAAGGCAGAAGCAGGGTGCAGGTAGTTTATAGCATGATCATTACCTCCTACCTTTAATTTAATACATATTTTTAGTATCTCAGTAATAAAAAGTATTTCCAACTTTATATTATTCTCACAGTTCTTCTTTGAAAAGGATGGTGAAAAACAATGAGTGGCACATAGGACAAAGATCCCTGCAGGAGGTAGGCAGGGATGGAGAGGTTCAAAATTAGGATTTCCAAACTCTACCTGCTTGTTTTCCGCGGGTGCAGAATTACAGTGCTTGATGGATGATGGATGATTTTTTATTTTTGGTGAGACACTGGCACAGGATGCCCAGAGAGGTGGTGGATGATCCATCCCTGAAAACATTGAGGGTCAGGTTGGATGGGGCTCTGAGCAACCTGATCGAGTTGAAGATGTCCCTGCTCACTGCAGGGGCAGTTGGACTAGGTGACTTTTCAAGGTCCCTTCCAACCCAAAGCATTCCATGGTTGTAGTCTGTGATTCAGTCCACACTTCTGCCCCAGTCTGCTTAGTGACCGGTTTTCTTTCCCTCCTTGTATTTCTTATTTTCCTGAATTTGAAACAAAACAAAACCTGTCTCTACATTAGTCCTTTGGTGGCTGAACTAAATTAACAACGTCAGCAGAAAAAGCCTAACCCCCAGTTCCTGCCCAGTGGCTGCTCTGTGTTTCCAGAGCAGCCAGCTGGATGCAATGGGAGAAAGGCCAGCGTGCAGAACAGCCCTCCCCGTGCCAGGAGGCAGTGAAACCCCAAAGCAGACCCCAACAGCCCCTGCAATCTGCCACCACCTCATCTTGTCTCTTAGCAGTTTGCTTGTTCAAGGGGAAGAGGAAAGCATACTAAACTCTTTCTCTTTTTCTCCCCTCTCTCTCGCCCCCACTTCCTTTCCCACAGCACGCTACAAGTGAAAGTCTCGGAGCCGCAGAATTCAATAGACATGAACACAGAAAATGAACATTTGAAGTCCATAAAGATGTGCCTTAATCAGCCCACTGAGTGGAATCTGAGTTTTTCAGCAGCATCTCTCGCCAGCTGTAAAGTTTTTAACCAAAATCTCAAAACTGATGAGAACAAATAGATTGCAGCTGTTCTTGCACTATTATTTTGTACATTGTTCCTGATTTTTTGTTTCTGCTGAATAATAAGCATTTATTACGTTGATCTTGAAATGAACTTGTGTGATTTGGCTTTATATTACTACTAGCATTATTCATTTTGATGTACTTTTTCTTTTTTCTAAATATAAAGTTTCACATCTGACCATCATTAAATTCTTGCAGTACAAATTTATATCAGAATCTGATGTTCCCCTTTAATAGTATTGTGGGTTTTCTATGTTCTTTAAGTTTAATTATTATTTCCCAATTTTATTTTTGTGCACGAAAGTTAATATATTATGTAATTTGTGGCATAGGTCACCATGTAAAGATTTATGATAATTACAATTCAGACAAATCTGTAACAGGTGGAGACCGACTACCTCGAAGCAAAGCAGTTAAAAGGTAAATCATCCGAGATCTCCCTCACAAACAGATTGAAATGTATCAACCAACCAGTTTGTTTCTGCAGTATGCTTTCATCTTCATTTCTCTTGAGAACTTCTGTGTGAAAGTGTTTAATGTCTAAAAGAAAGGCCAAGCCTGCAGAAGAATCTCTTGAAAGATTGTCATTCAATGAATCTGTATCTGCACTTTTTGAGGTTTCTGCTAAATGGTCTTTCTTCCCCCTTTGTTTTTATGAATTTATGCCTGTCACCAATTAAAATGGATGTAAATGCTCTTCCTATTTCATTTTTTTAACGTGTACTTTGGAAATTCAATGTAAACATGAAACTTTTAAACTCTTCTCAGAATAGTAGTAAATGGTTGCAGCTGACTACATTGTAGATATTCCGTGCTTAGATCAGCTTTAGCAAGGCTCATGTACGTCACTCATCAAAACTTTATTATTAATAGAGCTATAACAAAGTGTTAGAATAAAACCATATGATATCTTCCTCTTTTCTGGACTCACACATTCAATAGCTAGAGTAGAGGTTTCTTATTTCAACTTCTTAATGAGCTGTCTGTCCTTTACTTGCCGAGAATTAATTTTCCAGAAGGAAATTCCCTTGGAAGAGACTGTATTTTATAAAACAAAGGTTTTAAGGACTTAGTTAAGATAATCATCTTACTTTACAAAGTGAAGATGCAATTCTTTACAGAGGTTTGTGAGTTTGCAGGTGCAATCCTGTAACTGAAATAAAAGATTGTTGTGAAAGCTGGTAAGTCTCACAAAATCCCACAGGGATATAAGTCACTGCAGAATGTGATTAAAGAATCATCACCCCACACTGTCTACAGGGTCTTTATGTATCTCACCTACTTAACATACTTAGATTCTTTAGGGCAAGAAAGCCAAAAAGAGAACTAAGCTTCCAGGGAGAGAGGCACTGAGGAGCCCCAGCAATGCCCAAGGAACAGCAGGCAGTCAGGGCTATGCAAAGAGGGAGACAAAACCAGCCTTAGCAACGGTGGAACTGACGCAGCCGGTACCTTGTTGGTGTGCCTGAAGGAGGAGTTGCCACATGGATGTTGTCATTTCCAAGACTGAGTAAATACCAGCATGTTTCTGTTCCAGAAATGCTGCACTCCCCTCCAAGCAGCTGCCTCTTTTCATGAGCTTTTAACAATTGTGAACCCTTCCTTCGTGTCGTACAGTCGGCTGAGGACGAGTTTACAAGTTCTCAGCCAGAGGTCAGATACAGGCATAACCCAAGCTCTCCAACCACTTCTTAAAGTCAGACAATAAACAACAAAACTTGGTGCAGCACTCACCTTTCACCTTGAGACAGCAACCAGCCAGAGGAGACCGTTACCAAGAGCCTTTTAGTTTGCAGTCTGAAGGGACTGAGGAGCAAGCAAAGACAATCACAAAACTGGTTTGTAAGGAGGAAAAAAAAAAGCAAAGTAATAAACGTGGGATCATTTTAAGTTTGACAACAAATGACCACTGCTATTTTATCATTGCTTAATATGGAATCCAGTCTAGGTCTAGTGTGCCTCCTGTTTGACATCCTGTTGTGTTTAGCTAGCAAAAAGAGAAAATGCATAGCAGTTGATTCAGAGCAACAAAGAGGTTGGGTTTAAGTCAATTGGAATATTTTGGGGATTAAAATTTTATTCCTTGATTAAGCAGCCAAGAAATTAGGTGTTTTCTACCCATAGAATTAAAGTAAATAAAAACCTGCAACATTATTTTAGCTAGAAAGAGTAGTGCATACTAAGGTGAGATTTATTTCACTGCTGGTAGAAAGACACATCTTGGCTCCCTCTCTCCTTTGGATGCACTCTTGCTGCCATATGTGCCTTTCTCAGAAAGTCAGCTGCAAGCATTTAAACATAACCCCCTGCCCCTGACAGGGAGTAGGGCAGGAGTAGCGCCCAGAGGGACTGGAAATTACCTGCCAGTTGCTGGGCAAGTTCTGATCCTCAAAGAGGATCACAGGGTAATTCAGGCATAGAAGGACCTCATGAGGGCCATAGTTCTACCTCCTGCTCAAAGGCAGCCCAGCTGTGAGGTCAAAGCAGGTTGTGCAGGACTTGTAGTCAGGTCTTGAAAACCTGAGGCCTGCACAGCCTCTCCCAGCAATCCCTTCTAACCATTCCCAACCTCTGCCACTGCCTTTTTCTCCTTATATTCTGGTCTGACTTTGAACTTAGGCCCATTGGTTTTTGTCCTCCCATTATGTGCAACAAAGAGCGTGGTTCCATCTCATCTTGTAGCTGGGAGTCCTCCCAACAGCCACAGGGCAAGCGCTGCAGCCCCCTGCCCAGCTCAGGGGCCTCCACTGAACTCACTCCTGTTGGTCCATGTCTTCTATTAACAGACACCAGTGAAGCACAGACATCCCCTGATGGACAGGAGACTTGGGGAAACCTGATCTTCTCACTCCAGCTTTCCTAAGAGATGGCACAGACGTGTGGCAAGGTATGACAGAGCAGCAAGAAGGCAAAACTGAGGGTCTTCAGTTTAT
This sequence comes from Tapera naevia, assembly GCA_033556795.1. Classification (NCBI taxonomy): domain Eukaryota; kingdom Metazoa; phylum Chordata; class Aves; order Cuculiformes; family Neomorphidae; genus Tapera; species Tapera naevia. Next base: position 89,962 of record JAUMJJ010000034.1, on the reverse strand, counting down.
TCAGGAAGGCATTCTCAGAGAAGCCTTTACAAATTTTTATTGCTCCTGCTTTTCCCAGCAACTCATTTTCACCAAAAGTAAGAGTGGACTAGCAGCAGTTGTTGAAAGTGTATTAGTGGCAGGAGAGAACCACTCACGAGAGTAAGAGTGAACTTCTAACTGAAATAGTAAAAAACAACTAAAGTTTAAAGCACAAGGGAAACTCTCATCAACAATCAACTGCGAAGAAACAAAATATAGACTTCACCCTTCTGACCTGTATTCAGGTGGCATTCAAGAGGACAGTCTCTGATTCTCAAGTGGCTGCAGGTACACAAACTCACTAGAACACAAGTTAGGGATATGAAGGAAATCACCAAGAGGGAGCTTGGGACTTCAAAATTCTGTTTAAAGTGCAAAAAAATTCCTCACAGTTCCATAAGATCCTGAATAGCAAATACCAGCAGCAGAGTGTGTCACAGCATCCTGCAGTCTGACAAACCACCAAGACAAACTGAAAGGGAGGAGAAGCAACACAATCCTCTCTGTTTTCTATATGCAGGCTTGAAAATAGCATGATAGTCTGAGCGTTACACTTTGGGAACTTACTTTTCCCTTGTGTCCCTAAGCCATTGCTGAGAATTACCACAGATCATTCACATCTTAAATGCACATTCCTTGGAAAGCCTCAGTAGCTGAGAGGTGCACACCAAGCTCTGAGTGCCTTGGGAGTTACCTGTACTTAACAAAACCAGACATGACTGACAGAACATCTCAAACCACAGAACCCAGCACTTCCTGAGTGAGTCTGCTCAGCCCCCAGCGACCGCTGCGTGCAGTTCAAAGTTACTCTGCTCTCGTCTCTGTAAAACTGATGGCTATTCCTAGACATGCCATTAGAAAAAAGGTTTGTGAACCTCAAAAGTACAAAGAAATCACAATTGTATGCCACTTCACAAAAACAGTACACAGGCCTTATAAAGTATCTTTTTTTTACCCCTTTCTGTACTTAAGTATTCCTTTCCTTATTGAATCTTATTTTGTACCACAAATACTTTTATGCTTTTCTAAAAACACATTACTGACAAGGTCAGGATCAGCAGCAAACTTCCAGGCTTAGGTTTATAAAATCACTAACTCATTGTTACCATTTTGGCATCACTTGAAGTGAACACATATCTGCAGGAAGCAGAATCCACAACTAAGATTGGTTCTATTTTATGTTAATATGAACAATAAACCCAGGTAAGCAGATTCCCAGGCTAATGAATGAAGAAAGTGGGTGCATCAAAGGCAGTTACTTTTAGAATTGTTGCCAGCACAAGTAACCACTCCAGGTCAAACATTCTCTCTGAATAATGTTAAATATCAAAACAGCTTTAACTATTAAGTGGTTACCACCAACAGCAGTTACATTTGCAGATAAAAAGCAGTCTATATAAAACTGAAAAACTATCCAAGTTTTGTTCAGGTAATATGTTTTTATTACATTAATGATGGAGGTCATACCAGGAAAATCATCAAAAAGGTCTATTTAAGAAAAAGAAAGTTTTCTAGAAAAATCTATTGTTATAAATGACCATAATATAAAAAGAGCTAAGTGTGACTAACAACAAAACAAACCCTATTTTTCAAGCCTGATGTTAGCTGCCAGCATTAGCAGAGGACACTTTCTCCTTTTGTCTTCACTGATCTGCTTCCTTATTGAAATGTCCCAAAAGTTGCATTCTTGTTTTTTCAAATGCCACTGTTTTTGCTCGTCTTGAAGGCCTTGAACTTGACATTGGGACAGATTCTGGAATTTCATCACCACTGAAATGTAAAATATTTTAAAGTAAGGCCAAAAATACTAAGCAAACTGAAGAGGTTTTTATATTAACAAACTTGAAACATGACCTTAAAAATCAAAAAGTACCTTTTCCTAATTATGAACACTTTATTTTTAAAAAAGAATACAATAATTTTTTCCAAATTGTTTATCTTTACAGATTTTGTAAGATAACCAAAATAAACAAAACCCCTAAGAGATTAAGTGGTATCAAAATAAACACACCAAATAGGCAAACAGGAAAGATTGACCCTGGTCACCCTGAAGTCCATGGATTACTCACTTGAGAAAGTGAGCAAAGCTGGAAATTACAAAGATTATGTTGTAGGATATAGCCATTATAACAAGATCATAAAGGAAAGCATACATTGTGTATATTAATTTATCAGTCATTTCTAAAATTTTATCAATAACGTGATGAAAAACAACAAAAATGTGGAGAGGGGAAGAATTGAAATAAAAAATAAATAAAAATCTTGCTCCACATAATGGTTATTAAAAAAGCAGAAAAAGTGATCAGAAGAAGAGTGATAATGTAAGAAAAAATCTAACTTGTTTTGGCTAGAAGGTACATTAACTGTGCACAAAAGATATGGTAAAAAAATTAATAATAATTACAGGCTCTTAGGCAATGATAATAAAACGTGAAGCTGTCAGAGCTGCTATTGCTTCAAAATTACCAGTTCAAAGGGGTTTATTTTTCTTAAATACAGATCTGTGTTTAAGGAATACAAGATATTAAAGATGCAAGTTTTGGGAAAGAAATTACATTTCCTTGCTAGAACAGACAGGGTCTGATGGTGGAGAGAAAAGGAATTACCTTTCACTACTGTGTCTTACAGTCGAGCCAGTTTTTCTTCTACTCACAGACCTCACTGATGCTGCTTTCTGTTGTCCTAAATATAAGCAAAACTCTTGTTTCATATCAAGATACCATTTCTTTCCTTAAATTAGCTTTGTATCTTTCTTCAGTGTTTGATATTGTATTAAAGTATATTAATATGCAGTCAGCACAGACAGAATGCAGTGACAAAAAAGCAACCACAAAACACCTGCAAGGTACCACCTCTCCCATAAACACCTCTACGTTACTGTAAATGACTGTGGCCAAATTATCTTGAAATCCTGGAGTCAGAGGTTTTTTTTTTTAAATCTGTGTTATTCGGAGAAGATCACTGCACAAAAATATCCACCAAAGAGATTGTTTTAATCTTTAACAACTAAAACTTTGGAAACTGCAACAGAGTATGCAGACTGAATGCCTTTTAGATCTGTGTGTTCACAAGTCAGTATGAAATTATTTTATTAAAAGGTTAGTATTGTATCCAGAAAAAGCCAGTGCATACCTTTGCCAGCTTTGTTTCTCGTGGATTTTGATTTTGCAGTTGCTTTACTTTTAACTTCATTAACTGGAGTATGAAAAGCATCTTTATTGTTTTCTGTTGAACAGAATAGCACACGCAGAAGTCAGAAAATCAACTTCTAATTTAAGTACTAGCATTTTAAACATTGGCTGTTACATTAAGAAGCCTAACAATTTTAACCCCACTTTTTCCTTAAACTAGAGATTAGATAAAAAGGCCTGGAAGGAAGCTCAGAGCCTGTCCCAACACAGGTCAATCACATGTAAACAATTGTTTAGTCACCTCTGTCGTGTTGGAAAGCCAAGCAAGCGGGGCAGAAGACCACCTGAAGAGGGAACTCCTCGTGGGGCCCAAGAGGAAAAAGAAATGGTATGAGCTCTGGAAGCAAGGTCAGGCTGCACAGGAAGGTGACAGAGCTGTGGTGTCTATATGCAAGAAGACACGAAAGCCAAAGCTGAGTTAGGGTTGAAACTGGCCAGTGTGGTGTCTGATGGCAAGAAGGGCTTTTTCAAGTGTGTTAATGGCAAGAGGAGGTCTATGGAAATCATTGGACCAATACTTGTTGAAGATGGCCACCTGACTAAAGGGGATGAAGGAAAAACATCCAATGCTTTTTGTGCCTCAGTCTCTTATAATACTGACAGACTCTGGGCTGCCTGGTCCCCTGAGTCAGAGGATCAAGAGTGTGGGAGCAGTGACTTTCCATTTGAGGACACTGAAATTGTGAGGGACCAGCTGTGTCAGCTGAATGTCCATAGGCTGAGTATGAGCCAGCAGTGTGCCCAGGTAGCCACAAAGGCCAATAGCATCCTGGCTTGTGTCAGAAACAGCATGGCCAGCTTTGGGCCCCTTAAAACAAGAACAACATTCAGATGTTGGAGCACATCTGAAAAAGAGCACCAAAGCTGGTGAAGGGTCTGAAGCACAAGTCTTAGGAGGAACTGAGGTTGTTTGGCCTGGAGAAGAGGAGGCTGAGAGGAGATCTTATTGCTCTCTACAACCACCTGAATGGAGGTTGTAGCAAGGTGGGTGTTGGACTCTTCTCCCAAGTAACAATAATAGGACAAGAGGAAATGGTTCATGTTGCACCTGTGGAGTCTTTGATTGGATATTAGGAAAAAATTCTTCACCAAAAGGGTTGTCAAACCCTGGAACAGCTGCCCATGGAAGTGGCTGAGTCCCCATCCCTGGAGGTATTTAAAAGATCTGCAGATGTGGTGCTTAGGGACATGAGGTAGTGGTGAAGTTGGCAATGTTAGGTTTACAGTCAGACTCAATGATCTTGATGTTTTCCAACCTAACTGGTTTTACAATGTTAAGTCCGTGGTACCTGATGGGATTCATCCCAGAGTTCTGAAGGAGCGAGCAGACATTATTGCAGGACCTCTCTTGATGACCTACCAAAGGTCCTGGAAGCCTAGGGATGTCCCTGCTGACTAGAAGTTAGCAAACAGTATTCCAATTTACAAGAGGGCATGAGAAAAGACCCAGGGAACTACAGACCTGTTGGTCTAAGCTCAGTTCCTGGAAAAATTATGGAGAAGATTATATCCAGTACTATTGCAAGACATGTGAAGGGTACTGCAGTCATCAGGCACATTCAACATGGGTGCACAAAGGGCAAGTCCCGTTTAACTGAGCTGATATCCTTCTGCAAGTGGCCTCATGGGTGAAAGTAAGGTGGTGGATATGATTTTTCTGGATTTTCAATGCTGTCCTTCCCTGTCCTTCTGAACAGTGTCCAACTGTGGGATGAGTGGGTTCATGGCACACTAAGTGAAGAACTGGCTGAAGGGCAGAGCTCAGAGGGCTGTAGTGAAGGGAGTTATATTAAGGCTGGTGACCAGTCACCATCAGTGTGCCTCAGGGTGCAATTGTAGGGCCAGTTCTGATCAATATACTGGTCACGGATCCGGATGCAGGAGTCGAATGTGCCAGTAGCAAGTTTGCTGATGATACCAGGGTGGGAGTTGCTGTTGACTGCCTTGAGGGATAAGATGCCTTGCAGCACCATCTAGATAGATTGGAGCACTGAGCAATGATCAACAGGATGAACTTTAACAAGATCAAATGCCAGATTCTGCATTGGGCACGAGTATAAACTGGGAGAGGAGTGGCTGGAGAGCAGCCCTGCAGAAAGGGATCTGGGAGTGCTGGTGGACAGCAGGCTCAGTACCAGCCAGCAGTGCCCTGGCTGCCAAGAGAGCACATCACAGTATCACAGTGTCATAAGGTTGGAAAGGGCCTCTGAGATCATCGAGTCCAACCTATAACCCAACACCAACACTAACACCAACCATCATCTAACCCATGGCACTCAGTGCCTCATCCAGTCTCCCCTTAAACACCTCCAGGGTTGGTGACTCCACCCCCTCCCTGGGCAGCCCATTCCAATGACCAATCACCCTTTCAGTGAAGAACTTTTTCCTCACATCAAGCCTAAACTTTCCCTGACCAAGCTTGAGTCCATGCACTCTAGCTCTGTCACTGGTCACCTGAGAGAAGAGACCAACCCCTGCCCGACTACAACCTCCTTTTAGGGAGTTGTAGAGAGCAATGAGGTCTCCCCTGAGCCTCCTCTTCTCCAGACTAAACAGCCCCAACTCCCTCAGTCGCTCCTCGTAAGGCTTGTGCTCCAGCCCCTTCACCATCCTCGTTGCCCTCCTCTGGACACTCTCCAGCATCCTGACATCTTTCCCAAACTGGGGGGCCCAGAACTGGACACAATATTCAAGGTGAGGCCTGACCAGTGCCCAGTACAGGGGGACGATAACTCCTCTGGTCCTGCTGGCCACACTATTCCTGATGCAGGCCAGGATGCCATTGGCCTTCTTGGCCACCTGGGCACACTGCTGGCTCATGGTGAGCTTCCTGGCCACCAGCACTCCCAGGTCCCTTTCTGCCTGACTCCTCTCCAGCCACTCCGTCCCCAGTCTAGAGCTCTGCATGGGATTGTTGTGTCCAACATTTGGACTTATTAAACATCCTGGGGTGCATTTGACCAGATGGTCAAAAGAGGTGACTGTCCTGCTGTATTCAGTGTTGGTGCAGCCTCACCCTGAGCACTGCAAGCAGTTCTGGCCCCACAACTTAAGAAGGAAGTTCAGGTTCTCAAATGAGTCCAGAGGAGGGCAACAAAACTGATGAAAGGGCTGGAAGATCTATCCTGTGAGGAACCACTGAGGACTCTGATGCTGAGGGGCAACCTCATTGCTTCTCTACAGCTTCCTGATCCGGGAAAGTGGAGAGGGAGGTGCTGACCTCTTCTCCCTGGTATGTACCACCAGCACAATGCCCACTGCTAAGGCACATGCAGCTGCATAAGCTCTGCAGGCTCTGGAAAGTCTTCCAGCTACTTCCACTTCAAGCTCTTAAATCACAATAAAACCAAATCTGGCTCCAACATATGAGCTCGTAACAAAGACAGACTGATGTCAACACTACAGATATCAGTTACACACTGCTGTAACACAGCCTGCAGGAAGGAAAGGTAAGGTAACTCCAAAGTCTAAAAACCCCACAAAGTAATTGTTTCTTCCTCCAAGCTATCAAGACACATTCTAAAGATGAATTGCCAGCACTAGTATTTAACAGGCACATGAGTGTCCCAAACAGCAAGAAAAAGCAAGCCCATTTTAATACTGAATTTGTTAGAAAGAGCTGCAGGGCAAAGCTTAAGACTCAGAATACAGCACTGGTTAACTAAAGTAATATGAGAATAAGAAAACACAGAATCTGGTCAAAAATCAATAAAAAATGGAAAATACTTCAGTACAGATATTTTAAACTGATACAGATTTACTAGACCTTTGCCTTTTCTTGTTTTTTCAAAAAGCACATTAATTTAATGGAGAAAAACAAACTTACTTTCATCCCCATCTAAACAGGTCACTCAGTTGCATACCAAATACTCACCTACATCCTCTGAATTACCTTCTTCATTTTGAGCAGTATTTTCAGAACATGTGATGTTAGTTGCCTGTGTCCTTTCAGAGAGGCCTGTCTCCTCAGTCCTTTCAGAGTGGTCTTTGCCCATATTAGGACCTTTGGTCAAGTTCATCTTGATTTTCTCAATAGCTCTTTGACACAGTTTATCTTTCACTTTCTGGAAAACAGATAATATTAGATGCTACTTGATTTTACATCTATTTCTTTAATCAATTAAACTTGCCCATGTTTATTGTATGAAGGGTACATTGTGTGACATGAAGATCAAGTTGAAAGGAGAAACACTTTCTCCATCAACATCAGGCACTGAAACCCCAAAATACTTCAAAGCACTTTTTTTTTTTTAAATGCTATAAAGCATTAAAGTGACTGGACCCTTTCAGCTGAGTTCCAGGGCCCAGCTACCTCTGGATGAAAGGCCCATAGTGGATCAGCATTCTTTCCAACACCTCTGTATACCATTGTCTCACATTCCCAAATTTTACTTTATTTAAAGCATCAATGTAAAAACTTTCACATCACTCTTGCAATCGCTTCAGACTTCCTCACACTTTCTCTTCAATCAAGCACTCTTTTCATGTTGCCTAATGAACTTACAGTTACATCATAAGTTTAGGTGTAAAATTTCAGCTGTTAATGATTAACTAAACATAAGCAATCCAAGCTGTAAAAGACTTAATATTGAACTTTTAATTTTTGAATTTAACTACACCACAGTTATCAAAAGAACTTACTGTACTGAAATGTATCAATTTGGGCACTCTGTTTCATCCTGGTTTTACTACCTATGGTAGCTGAAATATGTAAATTATACATGATATCAGCTCAGATTTTTGTAAATTACTCATCAGAAATTAATTTTCAAAGACTGGTTAAAAGACAAATTCCAGTCATATTGTAAACAAAAGGCACTTTTTTTTTTTAAGAGTATCAGAATATTAGATTGCTAATGGTTAAAAAAATAACAACTGTGTTATGGGACTACCTCTAGAATCTCATCAAGCAGAACCAGGAGATTCTCTGTGGATGAACTGCTGAGTTCAAGTGAACTTAAAGCTTTTGCGTAAATACGAACATCGGGAGCAGTTGGGTCCATCAAGATTTCTTTGCAAATCTTCATTGCTAAACTATCATGCACTGTAAGGTCCTGTAAAGGAAAACAAAATTAAAATATTGGGAATTTTGCTGGAAACTACTTACAAAAGACAGCAATGAGATCATTCTGACTTAAGCTGCTAATGACTGATTTTTACATAGTAAATATTTTCTTAAAATGCAGTATTTTGAGCACGTACACCGACTGATTTTTTCCAAATATAGACAATTAGGCATGGTGCCAGTTCGATTAGCACTTTTTAATTGAAGAGGGAGGGGAAAACAGGGGCTAGGTGGTGAGGGGAGGTCAAGCTAAAAGCTTTCATTCCCTGAGCAATCACTCATTCAATCCAGCTTTTGACTCTAGGAATCTCAGAGACGCCCAGACAGCAAGCAGTAAGTGAAGGGGATCAGTTCTTCATCTCCACACACCAATACTGCCTTCCTCCATTTTTATCCTCCACTGGTACCTGATAGTCCTGAGACTTTTTAGACTGAGGTTTCAGCCCACTTGGTCTGGTCAGGTCCACTAACAGTTCAGAAACATTACTGATATCTATTTCAGCCAAAGGTGAAGTTGCAGGAGCATTTAACAGTGTTTGCAGAGTTGGAAGATAAGCTTCTTCAAAGGATTCCTGGTTAGACCTGTTTCAAGTGAGTCAAACGTTAGAAGCAAAATATGACAAAATTAAATCTTAATTCACCCCTAAATTTTCTCTTCTATGATAAAAGCTCACAGACCCATTACAATACATCAATTAAAGCCAAGTGGGAGCAGCCAGCTTGGCAGAGACAGCCAGCAGGATCAAGACATCAAAAATGCTTCACAGATCCAATTGCTTTTTAAGTTTTAGCACATAGTACTTCAAGTAAATTTTAAGTAACACTTCCTGCCTCTGCACAGTTCGAAAGTTCTTCCTTACTACTGAAATGTTAACTGATATATGCAGACATATTCTCTATCAAAGGGACAGAAATACATTTCTCTAAATCTTTTATTTAGATTAATCTGTCTTCTGCTCATTCTTCCTTCCAACTAGCATTTTTCCTTGGGGCTACTTCTTATTGCGTAAGAAAGCAAGAAAGCCTGGCAAAAAAATGCAGTGGTTAACAAGATTTTTGGAAGAAACACTTGTGCTTTCTTTTCTCAGAAGAATTAATAACTCCTGCCAAGCAAGCCATGTTGCACTTGGTTCTGCAGCAAGTTGTCCAAAAGTGTAGTTCCACAAACTAATTTAAAAGGTAAGATGTAAAAAAGTACAAGGTAAAAATCTGTGAAGTGAAGCCTTTTTTTGTTTCTGATACTTGTTAACTTCATATTCAAGCCCAAATAACTGCAGGAGAAAACTAAGAAAGTAAATAATTTAAAAAAAAAAAGCAGCTGGTTTGCTGCTGGATTATTGAGCCAAATCAGCTGACTGAAAGACCTTTTGAGCACTAAAACTAGGGCAAGAAAGAATGGAAGCAAAAATTCTCCCTTTCAGCAGCTTTAAGACTTTAGATTGGCCCAAGCATAACTGAAGTATCATTCAAATTATTTCCTGTAAATTTAAAATAAATAAAGAAATAGTCTAGTAGCCTATAAGCACAGGGCAGAACTTTCTCCTGTTAGGCTGCCAGAGAGTTTATTACTCTTCAGAAAGCATTCCACAAATAAGAACTGTTCACTGGTTACAGGATCCTGTCCCTGTTATTAACATGCCATGGCACTCTATTGGCATAACAGAATATTCCGAGAAGTGAGCATCAACAGTTTTTTCCTCACATAGAGTTCAAATAATTTCTATTTCAAAATGTAAACATCTTGATTATATTTGTGGCCACATGAAGAGGTTAGCAGAGCACCACCCAGAAACAAATGGAATTTTAAAATGTAGCAAGCCATTGGTACCAAAATTAGGGGTATGAACCTCAGCCAAATCTCATTCATTACCTGAGTTTTCCTTTTCTGAATGGCAACCTCGCAGACAGTTCTGAATTACATATGGTAATTAATTTTCTTCTGAAAATACAGTATTGGTAACAAAACACACTCCATCATTCATCTTAAAATGAACCATTTGTGATCCAGAACACAGATGCTTTGAAACTGAACATTAGTGATGTTTCCTAACTAAACAGATTCCAAATCAATGAGCCAGACTAAGATTTAAGATTTCTTTTCTCCACTGAGTTTTTTTATTTTTGCTTAAAGCATACACAATGCTTCTCAAGAAAAATATCATCTATGAGGTGTCAAAAGGAGTTGCCTCATTTGCAGACTGCTTTGAAATACACAGAATTAACTCAGGTGGACAATCATTAGGACAAAAAAAAAACCCCAAGATTCACGGGGTCAGAAGAAGGCATTCACAAGTTAGAGATTATCAATGTTAAAAGCTTAAATTCATTACTGAATATCAGAGATAATGGAAGCATAGGAAATTAGGGGTTTTGTTACTTATTTTCAAAATAATTCAAGTAGGGAAAACCCCATTCTGGAGTAGACTGGGCATTTTTCTTTTCACCTCCCCCCTGGTTTTAGACTGGCTAAAACCACCAGCAACAACTGCAAAGTAAGTTAAACATTATTTCTTCTATGTGCAAGGGAAAGGAGATGAGGATTCTATTTAAGCTCTTATCTCCTTACATAAGCTCTCCACTTCCTTTGTCCACTATCAAAATAAACAGGAAATTTTGAATCTGCTGTGAATTTAGATTGGAGTATTCTTTGGTTAACAAAGAAGACAAAACAAAACCAAACCTCCAAAATACAACCAACCAGCCTGCTGCTTTGATATCTGCTGGGTGCCCATTATTTTGATTTGAAGCACTCCTGCTAGCTACCTCTCAGTGACACTTCAAAGTCAACCTGTAGTGTTCAACAGCACAAATAAGTAAAGCACATCTTTTTAAATGTTTCTTTTATTCAGTAACTTCAAGAACAGTTTCAATTATAGGCTTAGCAAAGGAAAAAAGTGGAAGGCCATAGGAGTAAGAGGAAATTAATGGAAAGTCTTCAGAATAGTGAGAGATTGAGATTATGTATGTTCAGAAGAAATATGCATAAGAGGCTGAACTAGACCTTCAGATCTAATCTGTATTTGTGCCATTTCTACTTGTGCAAGATGGAAAAAGGCTCCTAGAGGTGCTAGACCGATGCATATTTTCACATAATAGTTTACAGAAAGCCATACCTATTTGCATAAGCAAATAAAGGGAAGAAAACTCCCAGGCAGTGTCTAAGCCGAGTATCCTCTTCAGTCACAGGATTATACCACATCAAAACAAGATGAGACAGAAGCTTGGCACTAACCAGCCTCCCGGTGAACATCAGTTTGGCGATGCCTTCAGCAGCTACTGTCCTGAGCTCTGAAAACTGAAGAAAGAACTGATCATACACACAACAAACCAACCACAGAGCTTTTCATTAACACTTTATAGTAATTGTCTATGCCCTATTTTTCCAAGCAATTCCCTACATTCACATATTTGCACACACAGGGAATTCAAAGCAAGCTCAAGAGTAACATTAGTCTGTTAGTGACACAGATGTGGTCACTTTCTACACAACCATTTTAACATTATACCATTCATTTCAATTACACATCACGTAATGTTCACTGTCCCTCATGGGATAGTAAACCTGCAGGAATCATTTTAAAACAAAACTGAAGCAAATTTTATAGTATTTCTTACCTCACTGTCTAAGAACCCAGAAAGAAGCTGCAAGAGGTTGTGAACTGTCGCAGTCTCTTCTTCTTCTATTGTTTCACTTTGTTCCTCATCATTTTCAGTTCCAACGTGTGCACCATCGCTTTGAGAGTCACTGCCTCTTCTGGATTTAAACGGCTCAATCCCAAACAGCATTAGATAATCAAAGACTGCCTGTAAAGCACTGAGCTTTATCTTTATAGTATCAATTTGTAACACCTAGGTATAATAAGGAAAATACAGACATCACTTCACAATAGACCACCAATATTAACATAAGCATAATAAAACATTTTTGCTTTAATAAAATTGTTTAAAGTGGGAAATTTCTTATAATACTTGGGACAAATTTCAGACTTTAGGAAGAACTGACAGGAGTTTAGACCTGAATTTATAATACAGCCTGGGAGAGAATTCATCAACTCATCTGTGGAATCTCCATTACATAAAATCAACTGAATTTCACTCATGGAGTGAGCATCCGTGTGTGATTTTATTGTTCAACTTCTAAACAGATATTGGAAAACAGAAAGTTTATTGGCCTACAGTAGCTCCTTAGTACCAGGCAATACAGAAAGAACACAAAAGACAAATCTTGCTCTGAAATACTGTAGAGCTTAATTAAAATAAACAGTGTGTAAAAAGACATCATGGAGTAAGGCAGTAATAAAAGTCAAAATTGCATAGGTTATTGTATGTATAATATTTAAAATTAACATTCAAATAAACCCATACATAGTGGGTTAGCCTGGAGAACCGAGACGTGTTCAGCCCAACATCTTGGTTTTGATGGCAGCCTACACAAAGAATATGGGTTTTACTGCCTCCAGAAATTAATTACTAAAGTCTAAACTCCGAGCTGCCAAAATAACCTAAATCCTAAGAAAACCCTATTTTTCATGAGAAACATTCAAAGGCAGATTAAAAACAATAAGATTTGCTACATTTTTAGGAACCCATAGTTATGCTATGGTGACTGACAACTCTATCACCTTGTCTGAGTCGAGCGTATCAACAGCAGCTGTTGGTTCTTTTGAGGCTGTACATGAGCACATTCATAATAAAGCAAAATTGTCACCTACGGTGCTCTCAAAGCCAGGGTCTGAAAACTTAACAATAGTATCACCTTTTACATAATTAGCTCAGCACCAGAGCATGTATGACAAAGGAGGAGGATGCGGGTATTTAAGCACCCAACATATTCCATATTCATGAATGTTTGGCCATGCTATTATTTGTTGGGTTTAATACTGCTTTATCCTCAAAATAACATCTCAAAAATACAAAATTAATAATTCAGAAATTAAAATCAGATACCAAGATCACAGTTAAGTACATAACAAAAAGAAAAAACAGTCACGGCCACACTTTTAGTTTGGTTTCCCAAGGAAGGCTGGCTTACAGGATCCTACAGCTTCTCTTATCTACATTAACAACATGAATACATCAACAATGCCATCCACATCCAGAGAAGAAAGGCAGATCTTACAGATAAAAAATTCCTACAAACTTTTGAGATGCAGGTGATCTTAAAAAGGAAAGGCACGCTACTACCAAGATACAATATAAGCTTGATTATTATTAGACATCAGAAAAATCTATATGAAACCACAGTCTCTTTAGGAAATCAGGAATCACTGGTTCTCAAATAATGTAACTATGTAGAATAGTCTTGTATATACAAGACTAATTTATTTACTTAATTGCACAGGCCATCGTTCCATTTCCCATCAGAGGTTTTACCTGTAACAGCAACGCAAGTTGTTGTCGGGCAAATTCTTTCTTCTGAAGGCCACAGCAACCCAAACACAGAACTGCCACATTTCTCACAGCTGGATGGACATTAGATATGCCAGGAAGTATCTGGAAACAATATCAGGCTTTATAGTTGAAATACACAAATAGAAAATTACAAAAAAAAAAAAAAAAAAAAGACTAAGATGTGCTTATCTTGAAACTAAAAATAATTTAGTTTGATACAGGATTGGAAAGTTGTCACTACTATACACTCTCTTCACCTAGATATAAACAGAGGCAGATTGAGTACGCTGGTTTTAATCAACAATAAAGCAATGGCAAAATTCACGAGTGGTTTGCTCTGTGTTTGGTTTTAGTAAATATTTGTTTTCAAACAAAACTGAGTTGACTACTCATTGTGAAATAATTTTTAAAAAGGCACAAACCTAAACATTTCTTAAAAAAAAAAGACATTAGCATTCTTGCAGAGAAACAATACCCACTTCCAAGTTGCAAAATAGATGCCACTTTCATGTATTTGTAATAGTTTTGAGAAGACAATGGTAAAATACACACAAAAGATAAGCTAGACTAGATACAGGGTGAAAGCTACCATGGGATCATTTTACATTTTTGCATTTACTAATGAGTTCAAGTTTAAACAACAAAAAATCAGATATCTGAAATCATGTAATATGTGCAAATCCAGCAGGAACAATACTAAAGCAAGATCCTGGAGAAAGGAAACTGGAATAAATAAATAACAAATGTGAAAATTAAAGAAAGACCTAATGAAAAACAAAAGGTTTCTAGGAGACAAATTAGAATTTGTAATACTTCTATATATCTGAAGAAACAGGCGTGGGTGCACCACACTTGATAATCTAAATCAGCGTTACAATTTTCTTTGCAGTTTGAATTCTAAGAATTCCCATACTGAGCCAAGTCATCTGGCCCGTGGTTTCATTCGCAAAAAAGATCAAACCCAAATTCCTATGAAGTATTACATAAACAGTCTAAGTAGATACTTCCCAAGAAATCTCACTGAGGTCTTGAAATTTGCAGCTGTGAGACCAGAACTGGGAAGCTGTTTCTATGTACCTAATCACACCATAATATTTACACTTCTTGAACTTGCTCAGTCTTCCTCGAAATTTATGCAGGTGCTCACCATGCACCCATCTTGCATCAAAGAATTCAACAGATTGTATTATGTGAAGAATCAACTCATTTAATTTGTTTTGAGCTTGCTAGCTGCTAACTTTACGGGGTGATTAACCAATCCTTATTCACTTTCTCCATAACACGTCTCAGACCCAACCCCTAAGTAACATCTTCTTAACCTGGAGAGGAGTGAACCTATTCAGTCATTCTTCATACAGAAGCCACTCTATACTTCTCCTTGCTGCCCTTCTCTGGACCACTTTCAGTTAAATATAAGCTTTCCACATAGATGGCAAAAGAACTGCACAGAGTATTTGGATGTGGGTGCACCATGTATTCATACAATAGCAAATTATTTTTTTTTTCCTTTTTGTTTGCACACTCAAAATCACAGAATCATAGAATGTCCTGAGCTGGAAGGGACCCACAAGGATCATCGAGTCCAACTCCTGTCCCTGCACAGGACAACCCCAACATTCACAGCGTGTGACTGAGGGCACTGTCCAAACGCTTCTTGAATAATGTCAGGCTTGATGCCATGACTGCTTCCCTGGGAAGCTGTTCCAGTGCTCCACCACCCTCCAAGTGAAGAACTTTTTCCTAATATGTATGCCACGTAATCCTCCACCAGCACCTCTTCCTGCCATGCCCTCAGGTCAAAAGTCTGTGATATTCAGAAACATTCATCTTAAAATCCATGCTCTTCACAATGAAAACCAGGTAGTATATCTTGTAGACTACAAGAGGTCTTTAATGCCACTACTTTATTTTGCAAAACAGAAATATTTTGTTCTTCAAAGGTGCTAAGAGAACAGGTTGGAATTCCCCCCAAACATTTTCACTTGCATACGTAAGGGATGAAAGAAAGGTCTGTATGAGTTCTAGCCACTCCTAGATGAAAAGCTTTTGACTAACTTTAAAAAAAAAAATAACAAAGCCTTAAAAATCTCTATTAGAGATCTCATAACTTCAACTGATAGAAAATCCAAGTAAATAAAGTACAAGCAAGGGCAACAAACAGATGCCTAAACACCATTCTTGGAACAGTACAACTCAGCACTGTCCAACACTGTCATATGCTAGCCAAATATTTACCATATTCCTGTTTTATTATAGTATCTGTCTACCACAACCAGTGCTGGCACAGGAGCTCAGAACAGCATACGTGGACTGCAACACTGAGTTCTCAGAAGGCATAAAAGCAGGCACAGCACTACAGACACAGCAAAGTGATTGTGAAATAATCACAAACCATCCTGCCAGCACCTAAGGGCCAGCTATGATGTATCCACTTTTGTTATAATATCAGCAGCATTTATTCCTACATACCAAAGATTTGATTATTTCCTTCATAGTTGGACCAATTCCTTTAGAAAGGGACAGAGTCTTCAGAAGCTCATAACACATCATCAGGCAGTTCAACAGTGTTTCAGGATCATTCTTCACATGGGTCAAGGAAAAGAGAAAAAGGTTATTAAAACAAGTGGTGGCTGTGATAAGGAGAATAGGTACATTAACTATAATTTTCCCTACCCAAATAAACGTTTCCTGTCCCCTACGGATCTGTTGTGCAAGAATATTAAACAAGACCTGTCTATAAACTATGACAAAAAGATTCACGTTCATGTTTTCAGCCAGTTAAGAGTAAAAGCAGGAAAAATAAGACCTTTTTGTAATTCTTAAGTTTCTCAAAGACAAAAGAGCAGTTTAAGTGCAATCCATTTTTTTTGCTAGAGAATACCATCAGCTCCTAGACATGCAGAACAATACTAATACCAATTTTAGATGATACAAGACAAAATCACACTTTCTTTTAAAACTACGAATAAATATCAAAACATAACCAGCAGCTGGGAATACAGGATGGAAAAGAGACCTTCTCCACACGCATTTCTTTAATTTCAGGTTGCTCTGCTTCTTTTATCAGCTCATTTTTAATGTGTTCCAACTCAGTTATTTTCTCTTTTAACACTGATGCTTTATTAAAATCCTGTAGAGTAATGCATTCTTCCAAAGCTGCTTTTGCTTCAAAAAGTCTCACTTTTGTTTCAGCCAACTGAAATACAAAGTAAAAAGAAAATCAATGTAAAACCATAACCTTCACTGTATTAGCCAACAATACACTATTGACACTGGCCAATAATACACTACTGTGCAAAACTCTTGTTGGATGGATATTCTCAGAAATACTTTTCTTAATTGAAATCTGCTTACCTTAAGCTCCTGCCTTCTTATCTCAGCAACATCAACAGGTTGGTCAACTGTAATGATTGGCTCACGAACTTCTGATATAATTTCAGCAATCTATTGTTACAAACAGTATGTTAGAGCCATTAATTTCAGCTCAGATATCAATATTCAGCATTTCACTTTTTCAAATTTAAAATACCATCCCCTTCTGAAAAAGTATTGAACACCTGTGCAGTTTTTCTTAACAGTTAATTCACTGCAAATAAATCCTCAATTTGACAATACATAGTCTAACCATGCATGTCTAGTGTTTTCCACCATTTACCTACGTAAACAAGAAAATGCTATATCCATGAATAAATTAAGCAGTTTCTATGCCAACAGTTCACAGGCATCATCTCTTCTAGTGCTGAATGCATGCTTTAAAATGAAATATGGGTAATGAGAGTAAGGATTTCCTTCTGTTATTACTTCAATCAAAATAGAGCTAAGAATGCTATCATTTAAAGGTCTATAATCATAGATCTATAATCATATCACTATATGTAGAATAAGAAGCCAGGTAAGTAATTAAATTTCAAGACAAATCATAGAACATATATATATAGAACTAGAAACAGAATGAGGCTGAGATGTTCTGTTGGTTAGAGGTTTTCTTTAAAGTCAGACTCATTATGTTAATAAAAAACAAGTCAAAACACAAGGGAACTGAATACTGAATGAGAAGGATAGTCTTAATTCATCTTGTGTCAGATCAGCTCAGTTTAACTTTGACTTCCTCTGAAGCTGTACCCAAATTAAAAGAATGTATTTAACAACCAGTGTATTTCACTATAATAATAGAAATGCACCCATTAACTATTGCTATTGTACTACGATGCAAAGATTACCATAGTTCTTCCATCATAATCATGTAACAAACTTATATCCTAGGTTTACCCATTGGATTGAGGTTTTCCAGAAGTGGCTGCTGTCCTTAAGTCCAGGGTTCATTTAAAGTATTTGAGCAAAACTAATAAGAGTCCACTTCTCAAGAGTCAAGTTTAAACAATTATCCTGTATATAAAGACTGTACCATATCTTATAAGGATAAGAAAAGTATTTTATATGGTACAGTCTTTATATACAGGATAATTGTTTAAACTTGACGCTTTTGGTACCCATCTCAGGTGAAAGGAGAGAAGAGAAATCTGAAACGTGGAAATGCCTATTACCCTCACTTTTTATGTTCAAGTCAAAAATGTTTGCATCTAATGTGACAAAGCACTTTGAAACAGACTGTCAAAGTATACTACGTTCCTAACTGGAAGACAACATCAGACAAAAACTCTAAAGATCTTTAGAAATACTCCGATGGTCTCTGGAAAAACACAGCAGCTATGATAAAAAGGAGGTGGGGAGTGGAGAAAAACAAACACTTTTCCAAACTAAAAATACTTTAATTCCTGATATTCTGTTACAAAGCTTTGTAAAGGCCATTTCATATATAGGGAAGGCAGGGCCTAGACAACAACGAATTTTTGGAATTACTTACAATTTGAATGCGTCTGTCATCATCCTTAATGACACTGAGTAATCTTTCCACAAGTGGAGGTATAAGGTTTGTTGAAGTTGCAGGTAGCATGAGTATCTTTTGTAAGATACTTAACAGATGCTTTCTGCATTAAAGAGAAATAAACAAACAATCTGTTTATTCAAGAAAATGGAAGAAATAAAAGAGTTAATATTTTACCCACTTTGAGTTAGTGTGATGAAGACTTCATAATACAGGATAAGAGAAATATCTCTATAGCTACATTAAGTACTGAATGTTTTCTCACTTCGCCATTTTTGTCTTTTTCTGATTTTACCCAATTTCATTTGATTAGAAAATGACAGGTTTTTTAATTAGGTGTCACTTCTGTCCAATGAAAGGACATACTAGCAGAAAATAGTCAGAGTATCAACACTGTAAAATGCTTTCACAAAAATTATCTGGCTAGAAATCAAAAAGAAAAAATAAAATCACAAGTTACACTACCCTGCCAGTCTAGCATTATATATACTGCATTCCACTGAAGAGCTGAAATTATTACTGTGTTTGTACTATCATAACTGCAATTTTTCATAAAATGCCTGTGATGATATGAACTTCCAAACTCATTCCCTCTTACTATAAGTAATCTGCTAAGAAATAATTTATCAGTTTGTTCTCCCCAAACCTTGTATTTGCATTAAAACTCATTTTTCCATAAAAGTAAGCAGATGATATTGGGTACACTTTTGGGAACATTTCCATTAGAGAGACCATATGTTTTTACCCACTTAGCATTAGAACTGTATTTTTTCTGTTTGATCAGGTTATTTTCCCAACGGAAACTCTACGCCTGTCCACAAGCATGAGTGCCAAAAGCATAATAACACAGATTTTTTTATACAGCTTTACCTTCCTCCCTCTTCTGTAACATCCATGCAGTCTACAATAAGAATCAGTTGCTGGCCTATAAATTCTTTTGTCATCAGGTTTTCAAAACAAGTAAAGTCTTCTCTTTGTTCTTCTCTGAGAACCGGCATATTTTGAAGGTAACTGAATCCAAGTAAAACAGGTATAATTACATTCAGAATGATTGCTGGAAAGCAAAAAAACACCACACCACAGAAACACCAACCCTCTCCAGGCAGGAAAAAAAAAACACAACAAAACCCCAATCCCTACCACTTTCTTGTCCTGTTTAAACAAATGATTAGTTCAGTTACAAACCTGAAAAGTAAAGTTTGTGCTCGCCTTTTCATAGATTAATAGTTCCAGAAAGTTATTTATACCAAATAATGTACAGTTTAAAAAAAAAATACATATCCTTGTTTGAGAAAGCAAAACAGTAAGAAACAAAGTGACAACTTGTACATGTGCTTGTCATTTCAGTTCTGTATCCCTGCATAAAGACATCATCTTAAGAATAAATGTGTACAGGTAACATTTTTCATATGTACAAGTAGTATTTTTCTGCATATTTAGGTATGATCTATTCTTCTACATGTTCAGAAGTGTTATATTGTCTACAAGACAAAATACAAGAAAATCATTGCAGAGTAGTGAATTTAAATTCTTTATCTGATCAAGTACATCACCACAGAACAGCAATCTGTTGTCAGATACACTCAGCCACATCGCATAGAAAGTGTAATCTATTTGTTCTAATTCTTTCTTTTGCTGGAGTTACTGTCCTTTTATCAAAATTTTATCCATCAAGGACAGCATGCATGTTCATAGAATCTGGAACAAAACATATCGTGTTCTAAACTCAATACTGAGTATAATGTAATATATAAAATTCAAATACTGACGAGCTGTGAAAAAGATGCTTGTTTTTAACCACAGTTTTGCAGATATTTGTCAGCAACAGCTCATTAAATTTAGCAAACTTTAAAAATTTCTTCAAAGTTTGGACAAAAACTTTGCACATAGCTACTATTTAAGAACATCTGAAATTACAATATCATACACAGCTGTTTCTGATCATTTAAAAATGTTCCTTGCACCAGATCATAGAATATCTAAATGCAGCTTACAATTCTGACACTTTACTGACACTCACAGTGCAAATAAAGACTTGAATTGTACAACTGCAAATCTTATCTGAAACAACTAGTGAATAATTTAATAGTTCATAATACTACAAACACATACCAGCAAATCTAATCTTACTCAGTCTCTTCCTGAAGGGCAAGATAATTGAAGGCATTCTGAGTAAGATCAGCTTGAAAAAAAAAAAAACCTTATTTTTTGAGAACAAATGTTTTATAGACTCTTAAATTAATTATGAATAAATTTACACCCACCAGACGGGATCCACATTTCAAAATCAAGGAAGCACAGATACTTCATTTATTAAATTTTGATTAAATATGTTAGCACTTTCCACATTAAAAAGTATCAATGACTTCTGTAAGTACTACTACTATACTATACCCACTGAAGTGAGAAAAGAGTATTCCTATTTTTAATTGAAACATCTATCAAAACAATACATTTTTCAGCAGATCTCATTTGTAATAATTTCAGGAAGCTTCACTCTACGTTTTGCAAATATAATGCCTCAGTTAAGATTTCTCAGCATTCTCCATGCCCACAAACATAAATTCTGTTTAGATTTTATATTAACACTGAAGTGACCCCCTGAGACAAAAAAAAACACACAACCAAACCCTACCTTCCTTCACTTTGGTAAAAAGATTGACTTAACAAAACATTAAATTTTTTTCCCCAAATTAAATGTTCTGTAATTGGTTCATTCTGCAGTTCAAACATAAGTTTTTGGGAAGCACATGCCTGCCTGAGCAGGGAAAAAAATAAGAGATTTAACTTTCAGTTTCAAAAACACTTCTCTCGGGGATAGCAGCCAAATTTTACTTTATTTTCACAAATTACAGCAATGAAAAAAGTAGCCATTTTGGCAAGCTCCAAAACCCTCTTTTTGTGAGCTCTTTGCAAATACACAGCAACCGACATAATAACAGATGGACAAAGGACAGCTGCATATCACAGAACAATTATTCTATTATGTTAAATTGCAAAGAACTATATGCTGTAGATCTAGCAGTCCATCTTGCTGATAACTGATGAGAAAGGATATTCTAAAAATTCTTTTCAAGTTATCAATTTGCTTTTTACAGTTTTTGTTGAAAAAAGTAAATCCTCTCAAAAATAATCTGAAGTTTTTTTAAAAAAATCACTGTTCAAGCACAACCTTGGCTTTGGAGGAAACCTGATCAACTGAAGAAAAGAAATAATTTTGAGTTAAAAAAATGAAACAATCTGTTTTAGTGGCAATAGATCTTTTTAAATGCAATGTACCTTAATAAATAATCTGCATATTTAGCTGGTTCTGGCAACAACTGTTCTAGTACTTCTTCACATTCTTCACCTTTCGATTTTAGATATTCACAAAGACATCTCCAATAAAACGCATTCTCAGCTGTTAAGTCCTCCAGTGGAATCAGTTTTCTAAACAATAAATAAATAAATAAACACAAAGATAAATAAAATAGGGTCAAAGACAACACATGCACAGAAATAGACTATTTCCTAAAATGAAAATAAAATCCTGTCAAAGACATTTTCCACAGAAATACTTAAAGACTGACAAAAATAACTTAAACTTGCTCTCACTACATTACACTGTTCAGTATTTTAAATCAAAGCTGCTCATATCTCTTTGCAGACAGACTTCCCTCAGCCCTACAGACCTCCTAGAGCAAAGATCCAAGTACATAAAGTCTATGAAACATTATGATCACTGTACAAGTCAGGAAAACTGAATGCTATTAATATGCAGAAATGAAACAACTGCATTTATTTTTCAGCTTCTGTTTATGAATTATTCTTCCATTCTTAATACAAGACTTTCACACAATATTCCAGTAGCAATCATAGTATGACAAATGCAAAGAGTAATAGAACTGCTTCTCAACATCTCTGCAAGTAATCATAGTCTCTTCCATGCTAAGCATGGATATAATCTTTGTTTATAGAAGCAGAACATGACATTGTGCATTAATTCTACCTCAAAACAGAAAAGACAAAAGCATCTCTGTCAATGGTACTCTTCACTCCCATGAAACCCGTTTTAATCACAAAACTATCAATAACATTTTTTACTCTTAAGTCCCTCAAACACACACACAAAAAAAGAAACAAATCCCTTAGCAACATGTTGATTAAAAAATGATCATTTTAATAGCTTCCCATTAATCTGCCAAGTCTTTCCCTAAAAGTAAATTTAATGAACAGAAATCATAGGCTTCAAGACACAAGCATTTATCATATGGATACTGCATCACTCAAGCTGTAGTTAGAAATATCATAGAACAAGCCTAATATCTTCCATAAATCAAAAAACCTCATTAAAAACAGACTAATGACACTTTGAGAAATGAGTGAAATTATTAAAACAGATCTACTTCTTAAAAAAACTGTTAGCCCAGTCTTTCAGAACAGAAATCTCATTTTGTGCAGGATCAGTCAGACTGACAAGCCTATAACCACATAAACTTTTCCTTCAAACCTTTTAAGATATTGGCACATTTTCTAAGGGTGTAAGGAAGTTATTTTACCATTATTGAAGCTTTTTAAAGCCAGACAGGCCCACATTTATAGCTTTGGAGTGCAACACATGTAGCATCTACTGATTTCAAAACATCTGTCATCGACTACTGCTACAATGCAAGACACTTCATCTGATAACATTACACATTTTCAGTCGGCGATATTTCATTTAAGTTTATCACCTGACATTAGACTCCTATCACACTTAATAACCATTCCACTCTGGTTCCCTCAATTAACTCGAGCTGCTTCTCACACATTTTTGCCTCCCTTAGCAGTTTCCTACAACTTCTAATTTCTTGTTTTCCTACCCCCTTTTCTTTGCTTTATGAATCCTAACATTCATCATGCCATCTTCTTCATAGCTTATGAACTCACTTAATCACATTCTACCAAACATTAACACAGAAAAGGAAGCCTCCAAGATACAAGCTTCTGTCAAGCTCTGTTAATATCAGTAAAATATCTCCAAAAGAAGGCTGAAACACAAGCCCAGTAATTCCATTCTGATTGATTCTCCAAATATTTTGTGGATAACTGAACCAACCCAAATTGTGCTGCTCAGTAAAAAGCATAGAAATAAGTCAAAGAAGACTAGGAAACATGTGAGAAAGACCAGAAGCATTACTGAGAGGAAAGTGAAATGGGAGAAGAGGAGCTCTTCAGTACTACAGGTTAAAAGAAGAGTTACATTGTGGGAGTAAACTAGAGCACTGTGTTTGTTGTAAGCTATACAAACAGTGTAGGAAATAAAATTATACTCTAAATTGCTACTCAAAGAAAAGCTTGTTTAGTTGATTCATTTACAGCCTCCTCTTAGAATTTATGATTTTTGGCATGTTCAGAATCAAGAATCAAAGAATTTTTTTTCTCTTGCTTATCTAGCACACTCATTTTCAAGCATAGAACACAGATTTTTTTTTTTAAAAAAAGAAAGAAAAAGCATCATCAAAACACTTCAGGACACAAACACCAGGGAGATATCTTGGTTTACACGACAATATCAGTCCTTTACCACAGGTAACAGTTACTCTGCTCCTCATTTAGATATGACCTTTAATGTAATATTCTTATAAAAAACATTCACCTTTTAGAAACGAAAACTGATCTGCATACCTGTCATCAAGGTTTTTACAGTTCTGAACCAAGTCATTAAGTGGAGATAATGAAAACATAGCATTTAATACTGGCTTGCCCACTTCTGGGCAGTTTTCCACATCCAGTCGATGAAGCAATTCTAAAATATCCCCTTCAGACAACTGTAACCAGGCTTGAAGCAGCTTCTTCATTACCTCCTTAACAGCATCTAATAATACAGGAATTTAAACAGTTTAAAATGTTAAAGGTCAAAAAATATCAAGTTTTTAACATACTTTCAGAAATCATTTTCCTATAGAAGGCTTTTTGGAAAGTATTATAGAGTTGAACTTAATGTTGCCATTAAAAAAAGAAAAAACAGGAAACCACAGCAGTTAAACAAAAACTTCCTATGGAGCAGTAATACATTTCTGAGGCAATATATTCCCCCCCTGGCCCCGAACTTCAGAAAATCTACAACCCATGAAATCTTGTAAAGTAAGAAAACATCCTGGGGCAGCATCATTATATACTTGCCCGGTATCAGGCATTTAGGAATTAGCCACTTTTGGAGGCAGGATACTACAGTTCAGACCTCTAGCCTGAACTGTTACATATAATTCTTCTATTAATTCAATTATTCATCTGTACTATGAAATTTACACAAAAATACTTAGTCTCTCCTCCCCACTGCCACAACAAACAAACAGTTTCTTGATCAGTAGAGTACTACTTAATAAAGGAAAAATATTTAAGGGAACTTCTAGAGTACATACAGAATTAATACATACAGACAGATTTAAGGAGGGAAGAAGAAAGGCTGATAGTCTGGTAGAAGTAAACCAATCACAATTAGGGAGCAATACAAGTATACTCTCAGGATCTTTAGAAAACAATATCCAATATAGAATATGGAAACAAAGTCCACACACACTGACAACATTCATCTTTCCTCTTATGTGTAACTTATGATAATAAAGACACCACTTAAATATAGTCAAGATAAAAAAAGAGCTGTAAAAAGCAAAGAGCTAAATTAAGGCCCCAAGAATGAAGAATCTCTCCAAGAAGGTAAAAAGGACAAACTAGTAGAATATAGTAGAATGAAAGAGAATGAGTGGAGAATTGATAGCATTATGCACCCTGAAAAGTAGAGCTAAGCAGAATTTAAATCATGTCTTCCAAGTCTTGATTAATTTTTTACCCTTGTTCTGAAGGCAGTATAGGAAAAAAAAAAAACAAAATTTCAGCTTAGCAACTTTGAATGAGCACTTTCTTCTCTTGTTAGCTTGGGAGTTACTCAGATCAGCAAATTCAATAAAGATATATATATATTCAAGGTTACAGAATTAGTAAGACAGATCAAGATGAGGGAACACTAGTGGACATAAAAAAATAAGGCAAATTTGGAACATAAACTTATTTTGCCCAGCAAAGAGAACACAGTATCAGTGAGACCACGTACACTGGCAGATATTTTCCCTTGAGATTATAGGTGTCAAGAAAAAGAGCAACTCCTCAATAGCTGGGATGAAGAATAGGTAAGACACCAGAGAAAGTATATGCTCTGGATCATGAAAGGGAGTGCTTTATGTCAAACATCTCAATGTCACAGAAATATAGGACATGTAGAAAGGCTGTACCTTTTCAGCGAGGGAATACAGCAAATACTTGTTCTTAACAAATGAAGAATCATCAGAAAAAAATAGTGAAGGTAGCCTCCTTCTCAGTTTTGAACTACTACTAAGCCAGAAACACATCAATACTAAGACAAAAGAATTATCTGTCAAGACAAAGTATTGGTGGGTGGGGGGGAAAAGCAGCAGTTAGTCAGGTCATACAGCAAGTTAGTATCAATGAAACAGTAATTCAGAACATCAGTCTGTCCGTGCTAGACTTCTAAAACAAAACCTGACAAAATTAATTAGACTACTACTATTCAGAGTAGGCGAGGAAAAATGCTAAATAAAACTTATTGTACAGAAGGAGGACTTATTTTTATAAGTGTAGCTGTACACAGCACAGGAAAGAACTCAGCTGATCATTTCTTCCTTTGTTGTCAAGATCATACTAACATGATCCCCAACTAGCCAAAGAGAAAGGGAGATCAAAAACAGACATGCATACAGGACACACTTTTAAGGCCTCCAGTTACCAATGAACACAGTGGTTTTGTCTTGATCTCTAAATAGATATCCACATAGGTCACATTTCTTACAGTTCACAAGCAGCACATGCAAGGAAAATTTCCAGAGAAAAATTCAACAGGGCTTAATAAAGATTTTCCAAACAAATTATGTGGATAACACAGTGGCACTCAGTACATTGGGTGCTTTTATTGTGAAATTCATGTATATAATTGCTATTGTGACAAAAGAAGCCGTATTCTATGTAGGCAGGCCAAAATCGTCTCACTTGGATGCATGTGACCTTTTAGCAACACCACCACACACAATTATGGGTACATTCTCAATGGCTCTTTATATAAAAATGATACAGTACAGAGGACATCAAAAAGAATAAAGCTCCTTCATGATGAAATGAATGAGGCTCAATCAAAGACATTAAAAAAATTTCAAGCTAGTTAATTTGAAAACTAACTAGCTGAGAATCTTGCTCTCTGAGTGCACAGAGAAACATTTTCAAAATAATTATCAAACTGACATTAATGTTTACATTCGAGTTCTTTAATATACGATGTTGAGAAAGATGATCTCTTACCAGATCTGTCATTAAGTCCTTGTTGCAACAATTGTACTCTCTGTGCTATTGACAAAGCTCTCATGTGAACTTTTTCTGCCAAAACCTTAAAAAAAAAAAAATTAAGACACTGAAATAAACTTCTATAAATGATAACAACTGAATTCATTATCTACCTGTGGATTTAAACTCTCAGTTTTACCATTCCACAGAAGCCATAAGTCAATAAAAGCCTGTAATATCTATACCATCAGCTTTATACCAATATATTAACAAGTAGATTCTTAAGCATGGAAGAAAACGTAAAGTAAAATAAAGTAAGAATAAAGTTATCAATTAGCTTAGCAGCTTGGCAGCTCCATTTGAATGCAACACCTGGACATGAAAATTTCTCTCCTTAAAGCTCCAAAAGCAATGAATACCTGCAATGAAGTTACTAAGTATTTACTTTTTCTTAAAGTCTACTCTCACAGATGCAGCTAAAAAGCAGAATTTAATCTAAGAGAAGAAAGAGCAGAAGATGGTTTGGCACGAAAAAATTGAACATGTTGTTTGAAGATTTTGCCTAAAATGCCTGCAGAAGAAATGTATGTGGTAACATACCTTCATGCCCTTACCTCTACATGTAAACCTAAGTAACCATTGATATGTCTCAATACTGTATATCAAAAATATGCTTTTTTTTTTACTCTAGTATGGCTATGATCCTAACTCGACTTAATTATCTATTATGTAATAAAAGAGAAGACAAATTGCTTCACAAACACCATGAAATGCATTGATAAAACCCAAAAGATAGTATACATAATCTATACTCCTACTGTCTGATCCTGCAGAGCTGAGTTCTATCACAAAAGTCATTTCTATCAAGCAAATTCTGCAGTCAAGTTCAGGGGTGTGTGTGTATATATATGTATATAAAAATATCATACAGAAAAACCTGTATTAAATCACATCCCCTCAAAATTCCAGCAACTGAAAATAAATTATATAACTGTTCTTAGTGTTTAACCAATGAAAACTAATAAAAGTCTTAATATTATTTCAAAGACTGATGTAGCAAAAAAGCTTTAAGTGATCCAATTTACCTCATATGCCAGCTTCCTGACAGATTCCTTCGCATCCATAGTGCGGCCTACAATTTTTGGCAAAGTCCTTGCTGATGGAGCAATACATGACAGCACTGCACGCCTCACTTCTGAATTTGAATCATTTTCAAGCAATGTGTTGTAAACTGAAAGTAAAATAGTCATAACAATGTTTTCATAAGAACTTGAAACATTGTAGAAAAAGAGAAAATACTCAAAATAATCAGTATCTGTTATTAAAACTCCTTCCCCTGCCCCCACATATCTCATATTTAGGGAATAGTTTAGCATCACATCCTCATGACTTTATAGCAATTACATGCAGAGGTATGATCTAAAAAGAAGTTCAACTACAAAATAATATTTGCAGTCTTAACTAGAATCATCAGTTAATATCTCTGACAATTGTTACTCCAGATCCCATCTATAAATAAACACTTTGCATTTACTGAACAAAAAAACAAAAAAACACAAAAAAAACACAAAAAAACAACAACAAAGCAAAGAAAAAAAACAACAAAAAACCCAACACGCTCCCAAGTGTGGTTCCTTAAGACCCCTATTCACTGGCTATACCTTATTATTACCTTTGAGGCTGGTCCTCAGATCTTCCTAAAAATTGAAAACTGCAGTTTCCATTAAGCCTACTGAAACTCAAACAGTAAATCTCTCGTGTAATGCTTTTTTGTTATACTCTCGACCCTTCTTCAAAATTAAAAACGACAACACAAATAATTTATTCAGAGGCTACTAGAATTCATCATCTGGACCCGTGAGACCATAACTGACTATGAAATTTATGTGCTCCTAAATAAGCAACTTACAAACAAAGACTTTGGAAATAAAAATTCAAAGAAGGTGGCTTAACACAACAAAAAATAAAACCCAAACAACTAACTTATTCTTTTCAAAAAGACAGAAGAGAATGTTTAATCAGGGCACAATTTCCACAACAGCAGCCGTGCTGGTACAAACCTATACTCCATCTGCCTTGGCAATGGAAGTACAGGCTTAGTCAAGAATCACACTGTACACAAAGAAACCTACAAAGGGCACAAAACCAGCTTCAAGAGACCTGGGTTCCTGAGGTGCTGATCTCTTAAAGGAATTGATCCATGAACAAGATGAGATTACAAAAAAAAAAGACCCCAAACAAACCACCACCTCAGAAAGCGATGTAAATGTCAGTAATCTGTTCGCCTCTCATGGGTCAGCCAACCATAATTTGAGACAACACTATTTTTTGTACAATTAGTGGTACAAAAGGGTCCTTAGAGGGTAAGAACAGAGCAGAAATGTATCCTGGTGTCCCCGCCCATGGCAGGGGGGTTAGAAATGGGTGATCTTTAAGGTCCCTTCCAAGCCAAACCACTCTGATTCTATATATCCACCCCAATTTGCAACACACTTATTCTCGTCACCCTTCAGCTACATTCAGTTCATAGAATAGCCTGAGCCCAATATGATTTGTCTGTCATTTAACCCCAAGTAGATCTCTCCTTCAATTCCCCTGAACATACACAACCTTGCATCCACAACCTCTGCTGGCAAAGAGCTCCACAGCTGACAAATTTTACAAGACCACCCTCTAAGATTTGTTTACTCAATCCTTAAAAAAAAATATGTATAAATTCATGTCCCTCAATGTAAATCAAAAATGTTGTTCTTAAACAAAAAATAAACAAACAGTACTACTTACTATTAACAACAGGACAGTTTTCATTCTGAGGATCTTGAAGTCTTGACAGAGCCAAGATAGCTTGAATTCTCACGTTTGAAAATTTATCATTAACTCTAATCAGCATCACTTCATTAATTTTATCAAATAAATCATCATCAATCTGGGCATTCTCTGGCATATTTCCCAAAATCTTATTAACAAGCTGGCATGTTCGAAACCTGACTGCATGGCTGTTTGCATTGTGAGACTTAGAAAAAGAAAAAAAAAAAGAGTATTCTTATAATCATACTTTTCTCATTTCCTAACAATATGCACATGGAAGTAGTTAATATTCTATACAGTACATGAAATACACATTTCTGTATTTCAAAAGCTTTTCCCTTTTAAGTTTATTTTTAATAAGATTAAAAAGTCACAGAACAAGAAAACAATTACAGCCCACCACTTATATCAGTGCCACTTCACATCATTAGCAATGCCTTCACAAAGGAAGACACACACTTACCAGTCAATGCAGATTACAGTTTATTAACTAACTTATCCCACTGTCTCCATAAAACATTAGACCAAGAAGGAAATAAAAAAAAATATGATGACTAGTGATCTTGGCCTGAACAATAACTTTTCCACGTCAAAACATTAGCTGAACATCTTCTATATAACAGTTGCAATAAGCTGAAAAGAATGACACATATGCCAACCATACTTGCATGAAAGATAATTTAATATTTTTCCTTATCAAAGAAACAGTATAATTTAATTTCCACAGCGCTTCCACAATTTCACACTTATAAATGCACCTATGGTACAGCCTATAATGACACATCTGACAGGCAAATAAGAAAACAGTTCATATTTTCTAGCTTTTGAAATCCAGTTGTTAGGTTATTGCAGGGGGTGGGGTTTCTCACAAAGCACTAGCTTTGCCTGCTTTCACTTTTTAAGATATAGTTTGTAAGAACCTTGAGTGCTAGCAGGTTTCCCCCACCGCATGAAGTTTCTGTTTGTTATGTTAAAGATTTAGTAAGTGTTACTGTACCTCAAGCAGAAAGTTAAACACATAATTCAGAAACAGATTATTTTCTCCTTCCTCACTGCCATCCTCTTTCTCCATTTCATAAAATGAAGTAACAAACTTAGCCACAAAATCGATCACTTGTTCCACTGCTGGTTCCCGTTTGTAGATTATCATAGCATACTTAAGGAAATGAATGAATTTTTCCTTAAAATCTTCCTTATCTTCCAACTAAAAAATAAAAATCACATCACAACAAAAGAAA
Source organism: Tapera naevia (assembly GCA_033556795.1). Lineage (NCBI taxonomy): Eukaryota > Metazoa > Chordata > Aves > Cuculiformes > Neomorphidae > Tapera > Tapera naevia. The sequence goes on along the minus strand of JAUMJJ010000034.1, from coordinate 59,053 downwards.
ATAACCTGGTTGATCTTTCAAAAGCAGTATCACAGAAAAAAAAATAAAACAAATGAGTTTAGAATTGACAGCTTCCATTTAAATTTTTAAAGAGTTAGAGCCAGCGGGAAGGGCACACCCACTGTTGTGCACTTCCCACTGAATATTTTGCCTTAACTCCACAGCAGGTACACCTCTAGATCACTAGGCTCTCTTCTGCAGTTGACATTTACTGGTTTACAGATTTCAGAACGGCAACAGACACCCCTATCTATTATGTGTGTCACACCTCCTTCCTGGGTACCCAAACATCTTCCAGCAACACCATTAACACGCACCGTGGGCTGCTCTTGCTCTCATGCTCGCAGGAGACAACTGCTTGTAAGAGTTCAGCGTGTGGCTTGCTTGCTTTTTTAAGTTGCAGGGCCTTTCTTAGGCACACTGGACTCAATGGTCGTTTTAGGGGAAACAGGGCCAAAGAGGCTCCCTGCCCTCTGAAGGAAAAGCATCCTGACAAGATCCTAGAATGGTTTGAGTTGGAAGGGACCTTAGAGATCATCCAGTTCCAACCCCCCTGCCATGGACAGGGACACCTCCAAGGGCAGGGACTCCTGTCATCAGCCCAGGCTGCTCAAGGCCCTATCCAACCTGGCCTTCAACACTTCCAGGGACGGGGCAGCCACAACTTCTCTGGGTAACCCCCACCCTCAGCGTGAAGAGCATCTTCCTAATCTCTAACCTACATCTTCCCCCTTCCAATTTAAAGCCATTCCCTCTCATCCTATCACTGCTTTCCCGTGTAACAATTCCCTCCCCAGCTTTTCTGTAGCCCCCTTCAGGTACCAGAACGCCGCTGTAAGATCTCCCTGGAGCCTCCTCCTCTCCAGGCTGAACAACCCCAGCCCTCTCAGCCTGTCCTCACAGCAGAGGAGCTCCAGCCCTCGGATCATCTCCGTAGCCCTCCTCTGGAGCCGTTCCAACAGTTCCACATCCTTCTCACGGAACCGGGCGCTCCAGGTGGGATCCTGACCAGACCCTCGCTTCCCCTCCGCCCGGCAGGCCCCGAGGGCAAGCCTACCCCATTATAGGTGCTCTTCAGAGCCACCACGAGCTTCGCGTGGTTCTGGTGAGGCCTCTGGGCCAGCTCAAAGGCTTCCTTGACTTGCAGAGGCTTCTTTTTCAGCTCCATGGCTGCCGAGCAAAGGGGACGGTCCCGTCACGAACACCGCTGCTCCGGTCTCCCGTAGCGCAGAGCCGTCCCGGGGCGGGCGGGCCGGGGGAGCACCTTCAGGGGGGATGGGACGAAGAAGGAGTTCCCGGGACGAAGAAGGGGTTCGCGGGACGAAGAAGGGGTTCGCGGGCCAACGGCCGCAGCGCCCGCGCCGCCAACTTCAAACCGCGCGCGAGAGCCTCCCCAAAGTCTCGCGAGAACCGCCCCCAAGTCTCGCGAGAGCCGCCCCAAGTCTCGCGAGAGCCGCTCCCACGTCTCGCGAGAGCCGCCCCCAAGTCTCGCGAGAGCCGCCCCCGGAGCGCGGGAGCGCGCGGGGAGGAGCCCCGGCGCCATCTTGGGGCGGTCTGAATAGGCTGTGCGCGCAGAGAGGGACGGCGGGGTGTAGGAGCAGCGCTCCTGCTGAGTGCATCCGTTAAAATGCAAAAAGTACATGTCAGAAGTGACAGTGGATTAAAGGGGTCGCGGGAGACCCTCACAAACGCAGTGGTAGAAAGACAAAGTGCGGACAAATGGGTCAGAACGTACTTTAAAGGGGCGCTTTGGGGCACCACAGCATAAAAAGGCCATCAACCCACTGGAGAGTGTCCAGAGGAGGCCACGAGGCTGGGGAAGGCTCTGCAGGGGAAGGCGTGTGAGGAGCGGCTGAAGTCCCTTGGGCTGTTCAGCTGGAGCAGAGGAGCCTGAGAGGGGATCTCAGAGCTGTTTGTGCCTTCTCCCAAGGGAGGGAGGGCAAAGAGGGGCTGAGCTCTGCTCTCTGGGGACCTGGGACAGGACCCCAGGCAATGGCAGGAAGATGTGCCAGGGCAGGGGGAGATTGGATCTCAGGAAGAGGTTCTTCCCCCAGCGGGTGCTGGAGCCCTGGAACAGCTCCCCAGGGAAGCAGTCCCAGCACCCACTGTGCCAGCATTCCAGAAGCATTTGGACACTGCCCTCAGCCCCACGGGGGGAGTGTTGGGAGTGTCCTGGGCAGGGACAGCAGCTGGACTCCATGGTCCTTGTGGGTCCCTTCCAGCTCGGATAAATCTATGATTCTATTGTCCATACACATTGACAGAATCTGAAATTGCTCAGAAAAGAAATCGTGGAGCTGTAAAATACAGAATGAAGACAGTTATCAGCTAGATAGATAATGGAACTTCTAAGCAACAAATGCAAAACAACTGAAAAAAATGATCACAACTATCACAATCTATGATTCATGCACATCTTTTATAGAGCATGAAGTTATACACCACCACCACCCTTAAGCAGAGTCATAGACTCATAGAATGGTTTGGGTTTGGAAGGGAACTTAAAGATCAACCAGTTCCAACCCCCCTACCGTGGGCAGGGACACCTCCCACCACTCAAGACCCCATTCAACCTGCCCTTGAACACTGCTGCGGCTGAGGAGAAGTGGTGGGCAAAGGAGTTTCCAGAAGGTTATATTAGTGCAAAATAGACTCTGGTACTGCTCTGAGCCACTTTGCCAAAGTCCTCTCTGGACGTAATCATCTGGAAAAATGAGTGTAATTGCATTTTGTAAACAGGAGTGGTACCAAAAATGTGGGCAAATAAACTCTCCAAGACTCATTTTGGAGTTTTAGAAAGCAGCAACCTTTATTTCAGCGCTGCACACACGAGGGAATGATTTCTATCGATCATCCATAACAAAACAAGAGCTGGGGACAGAATTTATTCCCCACTTCCATGCATATGTATAAATTTTCCCAGTAAATCTTATGCATATTCTGTTACTTTCCAAGGACTAATTTGAATGTTGTTATGAACTTCACAACAGCCAAATCGCTTGCTAATTGGAATTTTGGAGCCAGTTCTCTGTCTGACCTTGCATGTCAGGTAGGGAAAGGTTGCAAACAGAGGTGATTACAGAAGACACATCTGTTCAGCACATATCATACTTAAGATATTATCAATTCTCTCTGAACAGTGTCTGGAAAAACACTGTTTGGAAAAAAGAAACATGCTAGAAAGAAAACATGGTATCAGAGGAACATTCTGTCTAATTTTCAAAAAATACCGTTACTTAGATGATACTTTACTTTAGCTTAAATCAAAATAGTCCACTCTTTGTAATAGTAACTACTTTTTGTATCAGGAGCTTACACTGAAGCAACAAGTAGCAAACCAGGAAAACCCAGCCTGTGTTTAAAAGTGATAGAAGCCCTTTGGAAAATAGTTATCCAATGAGACACAAAATGCTGAGCTATTGCATCTGCAGCGAGGTCACTTTTTCTATTTTAAACAGTTAGGTAGCGAAGGAGATTAAGTTCACTAGGTGACCAGTTAAGTAGCTGGTTATTTAGTTCCCTGGGTGAACTACCTAAGCTAAATCCAGTTTACGGACTGTTTCTTATTGAAATATATCTTGTTTTCAGCTCTAAGGGCAAGGGAAAGATGGATAGTATGGATAATGACTTGTTGGAAGGTGTGTTTGTATTCCTTTTACTAGTGGAAATCTTGCCCAAATTTTTAGGCTTTTCTTGTGAACCTAGTGTTCTTTCAGAAAACCTTTAACTTGCGAATAGTAATATATTCTGTATCTCATTGCAGGAAAAATAACCAACCTCAAATTCCAGGGTTACGTTACAGGTTACAGAACATATGTGATACGGGGATGATATTCAAGGATAAGCAGAGGATGATCAGCTGAGAAGATATGTTCTGAGCAGTTATTAAAAACAGAGTTATGGACAGCATTTAGAAATGTGAATGGAAGTAGTTAACTGTGGACACTAGGAACTTAAGGTATTTGACATCTGTAAGTGTTTGGGCTTTAAAAAATATGTGATTATGTCAAGTGATGACAGATATGTAATAAGGACAGATGACATACCATCAAATGCCAGCAAGTCAAGCAGGCAGAACTCACATTGAAGAAGAGTCATTTTTGCCTTTCTAGGAAATAAAAAAAACATGTAACAAATAAAATAGTTAAGCACTAGAGGTCAGTCTTGTCCCAGATCTGAATCTTCCTGGTGTTTTCTTCAAGAAGCAGATTTTTATCAACAAAACAATGGAATTATTTTCTTTTCAAGCTTGTGTCAAGGATTATGCAATTTATGAGCTGTCTGTAAAGAATGAATGGCAGCAGCAGGAGAAAAAGATGAAATTATCATGATGAATATTAAAGTCATTTATATGGGTGCAAAGGTTTTTTCCCTGACGTATTATCATACATTTGTTTATTTTTAAAACAAATACCTGCTTTTTAAAGTCACTCTTTTGTGTTTAGTATTAACTTTTAAACTATATGGATCTGGCCTAATCCCCTTCTATTCCTAGAGAACAGGAAGTGGATTCTATATGCACAAGTACCATAGCATCATAAGATCTTATATGTTAACTTTTTTCTAAACGTTTTTCTTTTATGTTGAAGAAATTGTCACTATACAAAACACTAAAATCAACAGCAAATCCTCAATGAGTTAGGTTTTGTAAGGTTATATTTTCTAGGGGAATACAATGTGTATCCATCTTTCTATTGAAGTTATTTTTACTGAACAATTAACTTCTCTAGCTTTTTACAACTATAGGAGTCTATGGAGAAGAGGATGGAAACAGAAAGAGCAGAGCAGGTAAAACTTTGTGATTCTTATGGCATTAAAAACCCAGTACTTTCATTTTAAGTGAAACTAATAATGCAAACAATTATTTTTTTATTCACACAAGTTTGGTGGCCCATTTGTGCGTACCTGCATCCACAGATGAGGATTTTCCCTGGTGAATATTTTGCAGTCCCTTATGATGGATTTCATATAAGATGCGAGATTTATTTCTTTCAGTCTACTTTAATTTTTTTCTGCTAGGCTTTGTATTTCTAGGTAGAAAAAAGAAGTTAGGCTTCTGTTATGACAAACTGAAGTCTAACTCGCTTAGAGATAGTGGCTTTCAGCGTAAATATGCCACAGGGATCCACATTCCCAGTATCTTGATTGCTATTTCGTGTGTAGGTATATAACGTGCTAAAGTAGAACCACAAATGTTGGCCATTTAGACTTTGTTCCATGTAAAGTGTAACAGTACCAGGTACCTAGCTCAGCTGGTACAGGTGTTTGCTGTTTTTACAGGTTGTGTTTCAGGGCCTTGACTAATAAGCTTTATTTGCTCCTGACCAGTCTCACCTGGGGCCTCCAACCACACCCCTTGCCATGGGCCCAGGAGCCCCATTTCAGCTCAGCCCTGGGCCTTCAGTTCTTCTCTGAGCTAACTCCCAGAGCTCAGCAAGGGCCACCTATGTCCTGAGGAACTGAAACAACAGGTAACTGGGAGGGCAAGGACCTCACCAACAGCACAGGCCCAGAGATTGTGGCTAGTGAGTTTCACAGTTCTATCTGAAAAGGAAAGGATGATGAAACTTGGAATAGCATTCCAGACTCTGGAGGGCAGTGTGCTCTCATAATTTAAATTTTTTTCCTTGTCTTTTGAAATACTGACCTCACCTGCTAATCTATAGCCTAATTCTGGTTGTCTCTCTGTACTTCTCACCCACTGTTCTAGATACTTTCTCTTTCTTTTGACAGTCCTGTTGTGTAAGCAAAGTCTCAGTGCCAGACTCACTGCATGCCAGTTACTTTATGCTATTTTTAGATGTAGGTTACTGGGTAAAAACCAAGTGGAAAAAAGGAAGCTGTTGCTATCCTATTTAGTAGGTGTTCAATGCTTCTAAAACTGATGCAGCTGGTTGGTTCAGTTTCCACATAAAAAAAAACATAGCACAGCAATATTTCATTCATAATTAGGCTGTTATTATGCAGTAGTAATGAAAGGTTCTGTTCACCACATTGTTCCAAAACGTGCGTGTATGTAAGTTGGCTATAAAATTGTATATGCTCTCTTGCTGTTTTTAATGAGGAAATCGGTAGCAATACTGGTGGACTTTGAATTGGACTCTCAAATCCTATTTCATTTATGAGATGGGAATAAATTAAAATTATAAAGTAGTTCTATATATTTTATATAGATAGACAATTATATGTAATTACCCAAGATGTACCACTTTAAAGGCAGAACCACTTTATACTTGTCCTTGTATTCAATCACAGAACAAGCTTTATTGGAAGTAGGATAGCAGTTTGGGTGAGCAGGATAGCTGCTCTTATGAGTCTCTGATTAGTTTTTATCCTTATCTTTTTTTTCCTGTTTGAAGGTAAAAAAAAAGAGTACTTGAATTATGTATTCTAGGGTCAAAAAGCTACTCTGGGACCAAAATGAATTTAAATGGAGGTCAATAATGAGGATAGTGATTCATGAATTCTAATTAGAATCTCACTTCGAGGTGCATCTTCCTTTGTTGAGTAACTAATTTGAGAAGTTTTAGATCTGTTTTATTGATACACATTTGCCATTTGAAACATAATGGGACAGTTAGTCATTAACTGTATTGCTCTGTGATTTTCAAATGCAAATTTTACTGGACTACCTAAAGCAGTAGAGTGTAATTTGGGAGATCAGTTTAAATTTACCCTCATGTTTTGAAAACAAAAGAAATCCCACTAATGTCAGTAGTACTGTTGTACAGACAAAGTGGAAGAATTGGGCTCTGTGTTAATTGTGTTGTGGGGAATCTGTTTGTAATATGTTTAACAAAGTTGCAAACTTATGTATTAAGCATTTGCAACCGAAATATCTTCTTTATGTCTTGAAATGTGGGGTGTGTGGATCTCTTAATAGTAGCTGGTCTTGCTTTGTATATGGCCCAAAGATTTTTATGTGTAGGTATAAATAATGCCTGCAGGGACTTGGATTTTAGTTGGGATAGTGAGATAAACTGAGTTTGTGAGTTTGATTCATGTGGGTCAGCCTTTACTTAACATCCTGCGTGATCTAAACATCAGTATAATTTATGAACTTGATATATGTTTTAGGAAAACCTATTTGAAATTAGTTTCAGCCATTTAAAGATAATTTGCTTGGTGGCAGGAATTTTATAAGTGTATCCAGAATTGAATCCTATTTGCCAATCCTGATGACTTTGATTTAGAGGCTCTTTTAAAGATTTACTGGCACTGACTGATCAGCTATCAGAGAACTTTTCTGACATCTGAATCACTGTTATAAACTAAATATGTGACAGGACAAAGTACTTTTATGTTAACTAAGCAATGAAAAATGCTTTGGTACAACAGAAAAAGGACAAGAACTCAAAAGTGAATATCCTTAGCATGCAGATTTTGTTCTAAGTTTGTTTCTTTTATTTTTGACAGAGAGAGAAAGGCATTTTAGAAGGGGAAAATAATTTGGTTTTGGGGTTACCCTACACATGCCTCTAAAACAAGAGGATTTGAAGCTCATCAGAAGCACTGTTGATTTCCTTACTGATTTAGAACAGTAAATATTCCTTCAATGTTATAGAATTAAAAATAAACACCCACAACAGACCTGAACACAAATTTTGGGAGAATGTAATGAACAGAACATCTAATTTTTGTTATGTAATAATGGCCCAACACCCTACCAACGTAAGAGAAAAAGCATGCTCTCCTATGATAGTAGTCTATGTGTTATGGTTTTCCAGATCTGAAGGTTGAGAAGGCTAGAGTTTGTACAACAAAGGTCTCTCAACTTCATTATGCATGCTACGGTTGGCTGAGTTAGATGGACTGCAGAGAAGGATTATGAAGATTTCAGAAGCTTTGTATTCTGCGTATTCAACAAGCAGGAGATAGAAAAAATGGAAGGTTGATACAGTCTTTTACTCATATATAACTTGTTTTTAATAATTAAAAGGTAAATTAATGCATCTGAGCAGTAAAGCTATAAGCTGTTCAGTTACTTGGTTGGTCAGGCACTGAACAGCTGCCCAGCGAGGTGGTTAAGTCATCATCCCTGGTTGATGAGCTTCTTAGGGACATGGTTAGCAAGGGGACAGGGACGGTTGGACTCGATGATACCAAAGGTCTTTTCCAACCAGACGATTCTATGCTGAGTTACTTAGTCTTCGTTCCTCTCACTCCTGAAGAGTTCTTTCTGCTTGTAGGGATTTAAAGTCTCTCTTTTTCTCCCAGCAGTTAAAGAGTTTGGTTTCTCTGTCCTAAGGTTCTTATCTTCTTACATTTTATCACTCCATCTTCCCACTGCTTGCAGCCAACCTTCTGCTTTGATCTTTGCCTCTTGGAGTGTTTATTCTTAACAGTACTTTATCTTTTTTTTACCCCCTCTGAGGATTTCCCTTTTTCACTTAGGGCTTTTTCTTTTTCCTTTTGTCCTGTCATTAGCTGACACTGGATAATCCTTCTTCCCAATTATCATAGTTTTGAGGAACCTCTTTTTCAAAGCCACCTAGCAAAGTGAATGCTTCTTGCCTGAGAAGGATGGAAAGACTGTCAGGAGGTGAAATGGGAAAGCTGCCTTACCTACATGGGGGCAGGGAGGAAGCAGGACTCTCATGTCCCCTCTGGCTGGCTGCAAGCCACTATGAGCCAAGATCTGGTCCTCAGCCTGCTCCATGGAGTCTCTTGTACTGGCTGCAGTGACACCTCAGGGGTGTGGAGCAGCTCTCAAATGCTCTTACCTTTTCCTTCACTTGTTTCCTCTTCTCCACCTCTCTGACTTTACCTACTTTGCCTTCTCCTCCTTCCCCTTGTAGACTTGTTTAAACGTGTCCACTAACCATTTTATTCTTGCTTTAAAAATCCTGTTATCTTAGTAGCTTGCTTTTTCGTGCCCTTTTTTTCTGCCTTTTCTGTCCTTTTATTTATTTTTACATGTACAACCTGGTCTTTTGCAGCTTGCAAATAAGGAGTGTCCAGCAATATTGTCAGTTTTCTTTTGGCACCTTTCTAATGCCTTTAGTGGCACTGAGGGACATTGAGCAATCTCTTTGGGCAGGGAAGATGGACCCAATGCTGGACACTGCTCCCAGGCTCAGCTGTGCTCAAGTGTGCCTCTTAGCTGGAAGAACTGAGCCACTTTCAGCAGAGCAGCAAATACTGAACATTCCTTTATGGGTCTTAGACCATCCGGACTTAAGAGGACTGACAAAATAACAGCGCTTATGAAAGGTGCCTACACCATCTTCTCTGATGACCTCTGCAGCCCAAGAAGGCAACATGATTTAATTTGCAGACGCTCTCTGTAACAGACGCCCAGCAACGGCTGTGCTGCTGCCTGTATGGCTGGCTCAGCGTCTCCCGTGAGGAATTTGTAGCATCCAGCCTCTGGCGTCTTCTCCTAGCGGAAGCTCAACCATTTGAAGAGAAGGGGAGGGAAAAAAAATCCCAATCAGGATGTCTGTACATACTGTTCTCTGCCTCCTCGCATGGGTGTTTTGCTGAAGGACTGGGACACCTGCACAGAGGGAGGGCGGCCGTGGCTGGAGCTCGCCCTGCTTTGGGCTGAAGTTCCTGCAGCGCGATGGGACTCTGAGTGCGGGCAGCGGCCGGGGGGAGCAGCAGGGACGGGACCGCACTGCCCGGAGCGTGCACAGCCGGCCTGGATTAAAATTTAAGCCTGATGGCCTCTGGCATAAACAAGATTTATCAGCCCGGGACTTGCAATGGATGTAAAGCCGCTCGCAGCAGCTCGGCAGAGGAGTGCAGTCAGGAAATGCACATGAAAATGTGCAAGAAAATTGCCCAGCTTACCAAGGTAAGTCTGGCTGCTGCAGCCTGCCCGGAAACATCGGTGTGCGCAAACTTCTTTGCAAGCAGTTCCCCCGCGGGTGCTCCCGATCAGCCTTAGCCTTTGTGGCAGGCGGTCGACGTCTCGCACTGAGCCGCTCTGATTAGCGACAAGAGCTCAAGGTCTGCCAGGACGCGGGGCTTGTCCGTGTGCTGCTCAAAGGGGTTGACAGTATCGCTGTTGCCGGCTCCCACGCAATGTTGTTGCAAAGCTGTAGCCGTACTGTGGTACTGAAGTACAGTAGTACTTGTTATGTTGTAGATAATTGTGCCTGATGTGCATAAGTGGAGATACTTTAAGTGACGCTCGTGAAAGGAGTTGGAGAAGAGGCAGGACTAAATTGCGTAGTATATTGTGGCAAAACTTTTAGTCAATACTGAGCTACGCTACAAAATGTTTTGAACGTTTTCACATCCTGTTAAGAAATAAGAGAAAATCTGTAGGAGGTGGCAGTTATCTTTTAAGCTATTTCCACGCTGCACCGTTGTCAGTGAGAAAAAACTATTTCCTACCCTTGTTTACTAATGCAGCTTGTGCATACTCTAACCTCACTGCGATTGTCAAAGACATTTTAGCAATGAAAAAACATTGACTAAAGATACAAGGTAAACAATAGGAAATCATTAAGATGGTCTAGTTGGAATGGCTTAGGAGTTACAGTGCCATTATTCTCATCTAATATTGACTGTGTGGGATAAGCTGTGTTGTGTATGAACACATACACCAGTGCTACGTGTTATTTACACATATAATTGCTCTATTATACTTGCTCTACTATAAGAATATTTACTTTACCAGTGCTTTGAATGTATATTTGTATAATACTATTTGTACACAATGTGATCCTTACTTTTTGCACATGAATGCACGCATTGCTCTTCAAAGTACATTTTCATTCTGTACTAATTGCTCCATATGAGCACTTTTATTGTTATTTTGACCCCGTATATGTTTGAGCAATGAAGTCTGTAAAAAATTCTTAGAGAGAAGCTTGCTCTGTTTATTGATAAAACTCCTCAACCATAGTGAAATGTACATGAATGATGACTATAAATTAGATGTCCCAAGTTGTTCCCTTGTTTTCTGCGTGATACTCACTTGTTATCTTTGATTGATTTTGCCCATAGGAATCACTCAAAAAAACCCCAAACTCATAAAATCAATGTATTAAGTTTGCTTATGGAAAGGCAACAGCTGGATCTCAATTGATAGCTTATACTTCACAGTAACAAGTGTTGAGGGATCAGCTGTTTCTGGGTGATCCATTTCTCAACAGCAGACTTACAGCATTTTGTTGAAATCTATGCAAAGAAACACTTCACAATGTTCAGCTCTCTATCTAAACTCATTTTCTGTAGAGATTTTCATGCCTTCCTTTTTATATAAAGTGATTCTTTTTAAAGTCTGTTTATTCTCAACAAAATTTGGCAGAAAAAAAAAATCTCATTCTTTCCGAAAGCCCTTATGTGACTTTGTAAAGCTTGTCTTTGGATTGGGGAAAAAATGCTGCTAGTTAGCAGCAAAAGGGGGAAAAACTTCCCCAACGCAAAAGAATAACAGCAAAATTTTATTGCAATGTTTTTTGTAGATGCAAAATCTGAGTGGGGTGATTTCTTTACTTTTAATAGAATTTCTCCTCTGGATAATTTTCTGTCATCTGAAATAGAGATGATTTATAACTGAAGCTCAAAAAGGTACTTATGAAAAGCAATTAATTATGTTTTGGCATGTGGCCTTTAAGAAACAATTTTCTTTGCAGTAACACTATGCTTGTAGAGAACTCATGGCAGAATTGGAATTTTAGTCTTAAGCTTTTACTTCTGAATTCTGAGTAGACTAATACTGTACCAACAGCAAACATCTGAGAAGCAAAATGTGAGACCAGGTTAGCTGGAAAATGGCTATATGGAATATTTGTTATAATGATTTTTGGCCTGGAAACTTTGAGAGCTCACTTTTGAATCAGTGTTTTCTTGGCTATATCACAGTTGGGATAATTATAATAAAATCCCTCCTAAACTTGGATTGCCTGTACTGCTTTCCTTTCCCATTTTGTATAATGCAGTACTGATGTCTGTTGCTATACATCTGCAGAGTCCTGTCTCAGTGATGTTAGATTCGCATTGATGGGGGGAGAATGATCTAATCACTCATTCACTCCCACTGTGGCAGGAGAAATGAGTACTAGATGTTTAAATGAGGTGTAGGATATAGAGCTTTGCTTAAGTTCTGTTTCTTTGTTACAACAGTCCTCTGAAAGGCAAAGGGTGGATGTGCAAAGGCAGCAACAGCAGAACAAGACCAGGCGATGAGTTTCCACTGTTGCATGAGGTGCTGATTAGATGGTAGAATATGGCTTGGTGCAGGGAATCCCAATAGGAAATCAGGACACAGAGATTCTGAAAGCTGTGCAGAGTCTACTGCCCTGCTATTTCTGCTTTTGGAGAGATAGAATATAGTAACTTCTCATACTTCCAGTTGTGTGTTTTCCTGTTCTGCACCTTTTAGTCTGTAGCAGCAAACCTTTAGAAACATTTTGTTTGCTTTGGGCAGAAAGCTACTACGTTTTGTAGCCCTTTTTATTGGTGTTTTTAGATGCTTGGCCCTTCTTGCAAAGATTGACTTTTCCTGTTGACATGCAGAGCATATATTGTTTTTCCACATCAAGCTATCACAATGAACAGAAGCTATGAGCATATGTGTAAGCTCAGTCAGGCTCCCTGTTCTGCTCTGACCCTCTTTTTCCACAAAAGTAAGGTGGCCTTTGCATTTCAAGGCAGAAGTGGCCACAGATCCTTGTTTACCATTAGACCTCTATCTGCCCACATTTGAAGTACTCTAATAAAAATATGGCAGGGTATTATTATTAATTGTAAAGTTTAAGGTTTCCTTTTAGAGCCTCAGCACACAGGGCTAAGTAAATATGTGGGATAAGCAAGAAAAGATATATATATAAAAAGATTATATTAAAAAGTGCAAACTGAAATATTTTGTTCCCATACATACAGATAAAGTTTAAAAGCCCTGGTAAGATTAGTGAGTTTGGATGAGAGATGTCTAGGCCTTCTGAATTTGGACCTTAAACTCAGATGACATTGCACCTATTTGCCAATGACCTATGCTTGGATTAATGAGTTTACAGAAATTAAAACAGACATTCTGCTTGCAAACAGGAATGTCCATCTGCACTTGTCATTCACATTTAGTTGATGGGTGCTTTTGTGCAACATGAGTGCATTCAAAGTAACACGGACTTGAAGTTAGTGTATTCTTATGATTGTAGCAAAGTACATGACTTTGTACTAGTAATTAGGTTTAGACTTCTCAATCAGACACTGGACCCTTGCCGTGCTGTTTTGTGCTTGCCAGTTCTTTGTATTTCTGGTCTGTTTAGCGGTAATACGGAGTTTAAAATGCATAGTGACTTTTATAAGACTCTTTGGATTTACTGCCCCAAGCTAAGGATTTCTAACATACCTGGCTATTACAGGATTTTCATGTGCTTATGTGTTCTGAGGACTGTCCTTTTTATGTGAGCTAAGATGAGAAATGCAAATGAACTCTTGAAGAGGAATGCTGAGGAGAGTGGATCAGCTTTCCTTGAAAAGGCAGTTTGGGCAGGGCTGGCAAGAACTGGATACCCTGCAGGTATCAATGTTATTCAGGCTTCTTTTCAGACCTCTGCCAGTGGGGCTCAAACCAAACCTGGTGTGTTGGACTACAGTTCTGGAACCAAGCCTAATACAGATAACAGGGATCATGAGGTTACCTGGTCATCGGAGAGCTACCTAAGCCACAAAATGGTTCTGTTCCCTTCATAGAGACAAATTCCTGGATACCAGTGGAGGAATGTTTTTATTGAATAGTTTTCCTCAAACTCATTTTCCCTATGGATTCATCTGGCTCTGTGTTGGGAATCTGGGAGCTTTGTTGTAAGAAGCATGTTTTAAATTACAGTATTTGTGGTCAAGCATGTTGTTAGTCAAAAAAATCAAGCAGTCTGGCGAGAATTTTTGTGTATGTTATGCTGGATACTGTGAGTCTTAAAGAGCATGCTGATGCAGAGAAAAGTTAATTGCTGGTAAAACACGATTAAGAACCTTTTTTTCCTTCAGGGGAAAGAGATGTCAAAGGGGAGTAAGCGTGTTCCTCTTCTAGAAGCAGCAGCATAGGCAGATGTTCCTTAATGACTCTATGCAGAGCAGTTGAAAATGTTACACACTCCAGCTGCTTATCACCACCAGTCAGCAGGAGGTTTATTGGCCCTCAGCTCTGCCAACAGGATAGAAGAGATGAACATTATTTAATAAGCTTCAGTGGAAAATCAGCCAGATAAGCAAAACCCACTTTCATTAGTTATTTGAGGAAGGCTGTCTGACTTCTGCACAGAGGTGTGTGAGATATATGCTCATACTTAGTTCTCTTAGCTTTACTCCGTGAGTGGTAATTTACAGAAGAATGAGCAAGTGGCCTGGTATATGCATGAGGGCATAAACTGTTTATACCCCTCCAGTGTTTTGCAGCATGGCTGTATATTAGGGCTTTTAACATTCCTCTTTTATTTGCTGTTTAAAAAAAATGCCTGATAGGTTAAGAAATTAAATATAATCAGATTCTAATGGCTTGCTCTGGAAGCACCCTATTAGCTGAGCAACGGTAGGGGAGCACTCCTGTTGTCTACGCGTGTTTCTGGTTGAAATATGTTGGCTTTTTTTAGTTTAACCTAAGTTTATTGAGCTTATTTACTGTGATTTGTTAACAGGGCTCAGTAACCAGTGCTTACAGTGGCTCGGCTGGGGTGCAGTTAGTGGTTATGCTACCAAAGCTCTCCTGTGTGCTTGAGGCTTTTTGATCTCGGCTCTCTAGAGAGGTATTCAGTATTCTACAGAAATGAAGCAAAATGGAACAGGATAAAAAAGAGGATCATACTTTTGGAGGAACAACATTTTTTCCTTTGGGCAAGGAATATAAAAACGGGTTCCCATGCAGGCAAAGAGAAAAAGTCTTTGTGTAAAGCTGCTTACATTATATACTAACAAAGTCAGCTATCAATATCCCCATGTACTTTACTTGATATATTTGTTTTCATGATTTTTATGTGCAATTTTCTGTCAAGATTTCAAAGCTAGCATTATTTTTGCCTATTAGCTGACAAAAATATGCAGACTAAGCTTTCTTAACTTGTCATCACTCCCTTCCTTCCAGAACTAAAAGGGTACTCCTAAATCATAAAATCCGTGTGCAGTGTATATAGTTGTGTTGATTAACTAGTTAAAGGCAGTATTAAAGCCATGATTTCTGTTAGGAAGTAACCTACAATCTTATTGATTAGCTGGCTTGATATTGGCATTGCAATTAATTCAAAGTATAAGAATGACATCTATGTATTGGAATTACCATCTTACCATGCAAATTTTTTACTGACTATGCCAAGTTTACAGAAAATCTGACAGCCTAAGTAATTGACAACTCAGAGCTACTTTATAATGAAACTATATACTTAATTCAAGTCACTTTTTCAAGAAACCCTAGTTAATGTTTATATGCAAAATGTATGTGATTCATTACAATGCACATTGCAGGCAATAGGTAATAAAATATCTATTGATCCATTAATTACACGAAAGAAAATTACAGTGTCAGTTTTTTCACGTTCTAGATTTTTCTTCATGGATAATATATAGAAGTACCCTTTTCAGTGGCATTATAACTGAACCTCTCTCCTAACAGTTTGTTTAACCAGTGTGTAGATGCCACTATTTTATAATTGAGAAGATTATACCAAGTTAGGTGTCAGTGCCAAATCAGCTTAAGACAGTCTCACTTAAATAAACTGAAGCTGTGTATTTAGGTTTTTTGGGCACTTCAGCATTTTGTGTGGTACATAAAATATTTTTTTTTCCATGAAGTATCCTGTTCTTTTTTTCCCTGAAGTCATGTCTTCATTAGGTAAAAGAATGTTTTATTCAAATAGCCATTATACTGAGTAGAGCTACCTCTGTTGCCACCTCTACAGTCAGATCTTAAACACATTGGCTGTCTCGCTGCACCATTCACTTGTTTTTCCTGCCTGTACGCAGCCAGGCTGGCTCTGTGTGGTGCTGAAGACCACTTAACCTGTGCTTCTAGTAGGAACAAATGGGCATGTGAGTTTTCTTGCTTGTGCTTAAAGCCATCAGGAAGTGTGTGAATGTAGTTTGTCCAGTATCAGGACTGAATTAATTTATCCTGCCTCCCAGTGGGGCACCATAGCTCAGGCTTGGCTGTGCTGGTTCAGGCTTGGCATTTTAGTTTATGCATATTGCCTTCCAAAGGGCTTGGAGGCAGCAGAACACACATAACGTTATTACTGAGGAAGTACTGCCTTTGTTTCATGGAGGAAACCACAAACTGACTGTTTTCAAGTAGGGATTTTTTTCTTAAATTAATCAACTCTGTGAAATTTATCAGAAGTTTGTACCTTTTCAATGTAGTTGTCATGGAGAACTTTGTATGACTTTAGGCACTTACTTAAACACACTTTTAACTTAAAACAGACTGCTACCAGAGAAGTCTTATGTTTTGATTGTCTTTGGAAGCTACAGCATGTGGATGTGACTATGCAGTGGCATTTAGAGCATTATATAAGAACTACTTTTAGATTTAAATGTAAGATTACTGTTGAATATTTTGCTTTTTTTATTCTGATGGAGAGAACTGCTAGAATTTGATAACAGGGCTGTTAAGAATTAGAGCTGGTACTTTTAAATGTTTTTACAGTGTTAAAGATTTTTTGGTAAGATGATGATATATACCTTAGTATTTCAGAAAAATGATGAGTTGTCTCAAAACTACAGGACATTGCAATTCAGCCACAATGCATTGCCACTACACTCTTGGCTATGAGCTTTACAGTACTTGTCCCCTCATTTTTGAAATGAGGAATGTGTGTTAGAGAGCAGTACAGCTCCCTGCCCACTTTGCATCCTGAGGTGTGAATGCACTCAGGGTGTAGCCAGGTAGTGTAGTGAAGCTGGAGTGGTGACAAGTGACTCTCTTGGTCATCCTGTGCAATTGTTGTTCAGAATATAAACGTGATGCTGTCAGAGACTGTGGGGTTTGCAGTTTTACATGTTAATGTTAAAAATTAAAACATAATTAGGAAGTAACATAAGCATTAACATTTGGTATAGGCCCTTATCACAAACATAGAATGGTTTGGGTTGGAAGGGGTCTTTAAAGGTCATCTAGACCAACCCCCTGCAATGAGCTGGGACATCTTCAAGTATATCAGGTTGCTCAGAGACTTGCTCTGTTTATTCAGACCCAATTTAAATTTTCTCGACTGTTTCCACTTTTTCTGGTGATAAATGATGGTTAAGTTTTCTTGGGTTTATGATCATTGATGCAATCTCAGGAGGTGTCCAGTATATGCTTAATGTGAAATCCCTGAAATGGGAATGTGAGTAGTGACTGTATTCAGTCTGGCTCCATTGAGTAAAAATTACATGAGTAATAGTGTAGTATTATGATGTGTAGTATTATGATGTGTGTTATTATGTAGCCCTTTAACTACATAATAATACGTTGATCCTGTCTCCTGCAATGCTACTTTAAAAGGGAGGAGAAAAATTTAAAGAAAAATATCTTTTAAAAACTACTGTATGCTGAGGTCCCTCTGAGCCAGTAGCTTGTCTCTGATGGTACCCACAGAGTTACAGGACTACAGCATGCCTTGAGTGCACTTGTGTGAATTATTCTCCCTGTTTCCAATGATTTGTGTGAGTTTTCTAGAGACTGCCAAAGTATCTTAGTACTTAATAGCCCTGACTGGGTTTTTCTTCATAAATTTGTCCAAATTCACTTCTTGAATCCTTGTCACCTTTTAGTGTTACAGACTTCTGTGACAGGACATCTATACTTAGTTGAATATAACACGATATACTGTCTTCTGTTTATTTTAACCTGCCACCTCCTAGCTGGTTCATAGTTTGCAAATTGAAAAAGGTGACAAGTGATCATTTGGTATTTACCTTCTCTGTTATGCTTTTGACCATAGAGATGGCATGGATGAGGTTTAGCTTGAGATTAGGATACTTTGATGTAATGTTCTTCGTGTGTACTGTATGTCTAAGCACCGATGTAATCGGTAGAACCCAGGGAGTAATTTAGTAGACCAATCATTAGGGACTGAAATCAATTTCACTAACTATGTAAAACTAATATAATAGGAGATTTAAGCATAATCTGCTTAGTTCTGGAAAAGCACAGTTACCCTGCAAAGCATATTTGTCACCTTCTGTGTGGCGTTTCAGGTGCCTATAGCATGAGATCTCTGAGATTAGGCAAGTGAGTTGGGACCCCACAGCTGCCTCAGGGAGTGGGATCACTGTCTGGTCTCTGTCAGCTTTACTGACTGTGTTTCTGTCAATGGACTGTAGTGGGAACTTGTACAAATGGCACACCAATAATGCCTAAATACCAGTATTTTAATCTCTAACAATCTCTTCTTAGCTATGTTTATTTCAAAGCTGGAGAGCTGTGCTTTGTTGTGTCAACTTCTTGCATGGAAGCTTTTATCGTGATTTTAGCTTGTTTTTTGGTATACCTTTTTTTCAGTTCAGTTATACAGACCCAGTCTATTAATATGTGACTCCATGGCTGGCGTCACTGTAACAGTTTGGGGTTTTTTGACAATGGGATGGCCTACACAGCACCAGGCTTACAGGCATCAAAGGGGAGGCACCTTTGTCAAAGAGGAAGGAGGGTCTTTGTTCAGGAGCTTGCAGGGCTCAATGACAGCACTTTAAACTAGGTGTGAAGGAGGAGGGACTATATGAGGCTTGCCCATGACAAGCTGTGGGAGGACACGCTTTGGTTAGAGGGACAGGTGCTATATGGGCCCCCCACCTGTTGCCCCAGAGTGTGGTGGGGACACTGCAGGACAGTTCAAGTCTTACAGAGATGAGCTGGGGGCTCCTGAACCAACAAGGAAAATTCCATGGAGCACCTTAAGGGAAATAAGGGGTGTTCCACTAAGAAGGTAACACAGCCAACAGCCCAGATGAAGGGCTGTTTACACAAATGCATGCAGGCCAGGAAGGAAGAGCAGAGGTGTTGCCCTCCATATCAGGAAATGGATAGAGTGTGAAGAGCTGTCCCTTAAGGATATCCACAAACAAGTCAAAAGGGAAAGAATAAAAGACTGAGACAACGAAATGAACCTTGTGGTTGGTGTCTACTACACGCCACCTGGTCAAGGGAAGCCTACTGATGAAGCCTTCTTCCCCCAACCACAGGAGGCTTCACCCCCACAGGCTCTTGTCCTAGCGGGGGGATTCCAGCCACCCTGACATTTGCTTGAAAAGCAGCATGGTAAGCTGTAGGCAGTCCAGGAGACTCCTGGAGTACATCGAAGATAACTTCTTAGCCCAGATAACAGACACCCCTGCCTGAGGGGATGCAATATTAGCCTTGATGGTCTACAATGCAAATGAGCTCATCAGTGATTTCAAGATCTGAGGCAGCTTGGGCTGCAGTGATAGCACACTGGTGGACTTCAGGGTCCTGAGGGATATGGGACAGGTGAGAGGTGCACTCAGGAAAATGGAAATTTGGTCCTTTAAAGTACATTTGTCTGCACTGAACCTTCTCTGTCTTTTTACCACTGTGTTTGTGCAGGTCTCCTGCAACCCCTGTCATCAACTATCATTATTGATATTCATTTATTTTTCAGAATTTTGATGGATGCATTCAGTAGGAGAGCTGCTAGTACAGCACTCTGGAGACTATTCATGATCTGCATTCTGAGTACAGAATATATTTGTTCATAACAAAATAAGAGTATGAACTGCATATTATTAGGTTGAGAGAACTGCATGGCAACTGAAATCTGCACAGCTCCTAGAATACTATGGTATTCTGTTTTAAATGTGGATACATAATAAGATGGGAAGTAAAAAAGCAGCAGTCCTTCTGTTCATATAGTAGTGGTAGAAAGCCTGTGAAACTTTCACGTTTCCACTGTTGAATTTGCTTTTCAGCACCAAAGGATTTAAATTTGGTGCCTGCAGCAGTAGAAATTGGTATTATTAATTCATCGATATTTGAGGATTCTGATGGTTCCTTTTCTTAACTAGCAAAGTATGTAGAACATATAAATAAATGCTTCTAAATTTTAAAAATTCCTCTGTCAGAATTTCACCTGCAAACTACAGGAGAGTAAAAATTTGATTCAATCTGTATAATGGTTTAGTCTGCATTAGGAAGAAACAAGCCTCATTTTATCTGTGTGTATCACAGGTCTACATCAAAAGTAAAACCTGCAATAAACATTGTGTTTTAAATAAATTATAATATTTGTCTGCACAAAAAGATGTATTTGGTTGGGAAAATCTGTTTTACCCTGGGCTGTAGTTAAATCAAGAATTCTACCATTTACATTTGCAAGTTTTCTACATTCTAAGGCATTTAAAATAGGAAATACTTTGATAAACAGGAATCAAATGAGAACTGGATAAATATGTTTACTTCATTTGTTGTAAAATTGGACAATGTTGCTTTATCATCTCTAACAAGATTTTAAAGATAGTTTGGAAGGATAAAGTTTCAGGTAAATGTCTAGAATCATAAATCAAACAAATAAAGAATCAAACAGAAATAACAAACAACACTTTGAAAGCACTGAACATATCTCCACGATTTTAGAGATTTTAAAGATCATTAAAAGCCTGGAATGCAACAAAACGTTTTTACAAAATAGTGTTAATTTGGCAAATGAATTCTGTCACTGCTATGTTTAGATATGGTTAATGAGAGGTGAATTAGCTGACATTGAAGCATAATAGAGATCAGACTTCTGGGGTATAAATTTATCAAGCTCTCCTATAAGTTCTAGATATGTAACAAAACCCAGACAGCTAAATTATCAGTGAATTACATACAAATAGAGATTTTTTGTTTCTTCTGTTGACACAGAATGTTGATTGCTTTTCTGCACTAAAAATTCACCTGGACTACAATGACCTTAAAATGGACAGAGGGCATAGATATAAATGTGGCTTGAGTCAAACAAATCTTCGATTTCTTGCATGTTACCTGTTTGAAAGAGTTCCATATGATACAGTTGGACTAATCCAAGACTGTAAAAGCCAAAGATTTATGGGGATATTTTAAGGTATTAAGGAGTTACGCAAGCATTTCACCAAGACTGAGATTACAAAAGGTGAACAGAAAGGACTCTGAAATCAAAACAATTTGGCTGTTCTGCTTCTCTACATATGTTGTGTGTTTGTTTACTTTATCAGTGAATAAGCATAATCTTTTAATATGTTTTCATCTAATTCTGTGGTTTATAATAGAGAGAAATTTTACCTAATTTATTTTTTTCTGTAAAATAATGTGGTCTTCTCTAAACATTTGAGTAGAGCTTAGCCTGATAAGTATGCTTAGGGTGGATTTGATTCACCTCGGGGTGAATCTGATTTGCCTCAGGGAGAACAAAGAGATATAAATACATTCCATGTAGATGTCATGCTGGCTGATTTTATTTAGTCTAGTTTTAATTGCATACGAAATCTACAAAAAATAATGCTTTTGATATTTCTTTTGCAAAATCTTTTCAAATGTCTGGAGAAAAGGGTTTTGACAGATAAGATACAAGATGAATCAGGAACTGTAAACAAAAGGTTTATAACATCATATTGTAGGGAGGCAGATGCTACAAAGATCTGGGTTAGAGCTTGCAGTATTTCCCATTAATTAATGATCTAGAAGGAAAAATAAGCAACATCTTAAAATTAAGAGATTATACTAATGCAGAAGGAATGTTAAACATCTAAACAAGATGGAAAGATAAAAGGAATATATAAGGAAGACAAAACAGACTGCATTCAGTTTGGGGAAAAAAGCTTGTTTTTCAAAACTTCTGGATCAAAGGAGATCTGCATGGTGTTTGTGTGCCCAGTATCTGTTTTGATTTCCAAGCTGTCGGTAAAACAACATGAAGTGAATATATAGAGATGAAGGTACTATGAAGTGAGAGATTAGTGCAGAATGGAAAGAAACTGAGGAAAAGGAATCAACGGCAGCCTTTGAGAGTTAAAAATTGTCTCTTCCCTCTGTGTGAGACTCTGTCAGCTTTGTTAAAGAAGGAAGAGCTGGGAAGTTTGTGTGCAGAAGAAACAATAACTACTGGTCAAACACCTCAAGCAATTCATGTCACTTCTGTTACCTGATCTGGATACCTGTACTGGAGAGGGAAACATTGTCCTTTGGAGGCTCCCGTCTTTCTCCTTTGACTAACATAGAGTAGATGTGTAATGATGAAATGGATGTTAGGTGAGGTGAAGCCTGTCTCTCTTGTATGCAGGAAACATCCTTCTGAGAATGAAATGCTTATGGTTTTCCTTGTGATTTCCTTGCAGTAATTACTAGTGGCTGTCTCTGACCTCCTTCTGTGCTAGCTGAGTTTCACAACAGCCAGTTTCCCTCAACGTTTCCATGTCCGAACTGGAGGAATAGTTAATTTTCCATGACTGTCCATTTCTTGAGATGCTGAGGAGGCACTACTTATAACCATAGTCATAGCAGGTGGATTTGTGACCAGTGTAAATAGAAGGGATTAAAACTCAGTAGATTTTATAGAACAAGTCCAGAAGAAACTTCAGTGATAAACTGTATGTGAGTTTCCCAGCAGAGGAGTCTCTGTCTGGCATTGACTTTTATGATTCTGCAATATATTTTTTCCTTTGCCAAGATTGTTGGGATGCAGTATTGGTGGTTTTTTTAGCACCTGCTCTGCTTGTGGAAGTATTCTTGCAATACAGTTTTACTTTCCTAATTCTTAAGTTGCCTGGCAATTATTCTGCTTATCTTATAAAATATGTTAAATACAAACAAGGGCCAGCTGGATTTTGCTTTAGTAAAATTTAGGTCAAGGCTAATTTTATGTTTAATTGCAACTGAGAGATCAAGTGCAATACATGGGTTACTAAACTAAGGGGTTTTTTACATCTAATATTTCACTGCACTAGGCAGGAAAAAAATTGGGAACAAATAAATGTGCCTGTGTGATTTCCTTTTTTAAAATTGAAACTAATAGAGTAAAAAAAAAGCAAAGGGAGAGGCCACAGAGATTAGAAACCTGTAGACTTTTTATGCTTATAATTTCTTGATACGTTTTAGTATCTCGATGTATTTTTGGACTGACTGTAATACTGTACATCCAGGAAAAAGGCAGTATGTTCAAATTTTAAGAATGTAAGGTTAACTTTCCCTTTTCTATTGTGAAACTCTAGAACAGTAGAGCAATCAGTACTATGGGTACTGTGGGATATACAAGAGGGTGAGACATTGCACAGTGAGCTTTTGCCCAAGAGACATCAGATCGTCTAAACACAATCGGATTTCATACAGAGGCGTTGGCTACTTTTGTGCTGTGCTCCCCTCCCACCCCTCCAGGACATGAGAAAGGCTTTATTAACATGGTTGCAGCAACAGATAAAAGGATTGAGATTGACCCCAAACTGAAAGAGAATCTCCTGAAGGAAAACTCTTTTTTAGAACAATAATTAGGCTTCATTCTGGTGCTGGAAATAGGCGATGCAGTGTTTCTGAAGCCTGAGGAGCTGTGGAAAACGGCTTGGGTTGTCGTGGCCAGCACAGGTGAGAGCTGAGAGAGCTTCCTGAACTTGAGCTGAGGCTGTGCATGCCAGTTGCATGTGTTTGCAGCATCTGATCTGTCTGTAGAACTTCCACCCGCGAAGCTCATTAGTTTCTGGGTGTAGTTTTCAGGGCTACAAGCAGACACTGTTTTCAGCGAGAGGCTGGCACTGTGAGCTGTAGATGGTTCTCAGCTCTGGCTCTGAGCTCTTGAATGTCATTGAGCATAAGTTGGCCCTGAATTCTTGGGATCTCTGACTTTGCTAATTTGTTATCTATGCACGCTACATGTAGATAGGAGGAGTGTGAGGGTGTGGAAATTGTGGAAAAATATTTTTAATAACTTGCTGACAGTGAAAGGCTTGAAATAAGGTAGTTTTATAAGTGACAGTCAACACTTGGTCTGTGTTAATTCAGGATGATTTTTATGTATTGTCACAGTGAGTGGATAAATGAACCATGAAATATATATATTATAAAAAGTAATGTACTTGATAGCATTTTTCTTATGAATGGGACGATGGAATGGTACTTAAGCTGAAAGCTCACAAAAGAAACTTTTGATGTTTCTTCCTGCAACTCCAGCTTTTGAAAAAAAAAAAAATTCAGCTGGAGCTGAGCTCTCATTTCAGAGGAAAATAAATTACTTTAGCTTGTGTTTTTGCAAGGTGATGAAGGCACACCCTCCTCAGGTGTGACCGAAGACTAAAAAACCATTTTAAAAAAGCCCACAATTTAAAAATATAAACAAAATTCCATGTGATTTGAAAGATGCTTTTCTGGGTTTAGGTTCTGAAACACTTCTGGATGTTTGGAGTGTTGGGTTTGTTGGGTTTTTTTTAAGGCTTCTCTCACATATAAACACATAAATAGGTTATGTTATCAGCACTTGCTGCAAATTTTTGCATGCATAAATTATTCTTTTGCTTTCAGGACAGAAGGAGAGATATTAGACTTAGTTCTTTAGGTCCCTGATCATGTTACAGTGGTATCATTCAGTAGAAATCACCATAAGTGTAAATTTGGATCTGCACTTTATCTTATTTATCTAGGCCTGTACCTTAATTAATACCCATTCTTCCTTATTCAATGCTAGAAAGAACAAAAGATACTTATTAAAGTATTTATACATAAATAAATAGTGGAAGCTTGTTTTATTTTCTGATCTGTATGGTTACAGTGCCAGAGGGGGCTTAGGGATACAGAACCGTTTCTTTCAATAACTGAACTTACTTTTAGTAATTTCTATGTCCTTTGCTTTAAGAGACACCTTTTTAAGGCTGACATGTTTAGATACCACCCTCTGCTCTGGTCTGTTTGGGAAGTGGACAAGACAGTACTCATAGAAGCAAATTCACCTGCATGTGAAGATGAGGTGGTACTGGTGCCAGTGAAAAGGAGATGATGTCACCTGGCCTCAGTGAGCCCCCAGCAAGCTAATCTGTAATCAAAATGTGTCTCTTTCTGTACTCTGTTTAGGGTGCTGCCAGGACTGGAGGTTTGCTGTACCCCTCTAGGGCTTTTTCTCATTCTTATGTTTCTTTTTTCTTTAACCCTTTCTCTACCGTTAAGGATTTGTGCCAACTAGCTTGGGTCTGAGGGAAGCACACTTAGGACCTTTGGCCTTTCCTTGATTCTTATCATCCCCACTCCTCACCTTCCATACCAAACTGTCTCACTTCTTATTTGGCAAATAAAGCAACCTGCTAGAACTGTTTTTTTTCATTATGGTAGCCAGGTTCCTGCAAGAGTGGTGTTCAGCAAGTAGGGAGATAGAACAGTCTTTTTAGGTTTGAATGCTTTGTCTTCAGTGATGAGGTGCACTTGAATGTTTTCCTTTTTTGCTATTTTACATCTCCATAAAGAAAAGAAGGGAAATGACATTTGGATTTATAGCATTTAGAGCGTAAAATGGAACTAATAAAATGTATTTATATTCACAGGCCTGTTAATGTGCAAGTGTATGTGTGTAATAGTGTTTTTCCCAACCTCTCATGGAAGTCTCAGTTGCTGTAAAATCAGTTTCCCAGTACATTGTTTTGTAGAACTGTAAGGAGGCAGTAGCCATTGGTATTGCACCAGTAACTCAGAGTAATGTAGCACTCCCTTATTTGAAAGCAATCCTGATTGTATTGTCAAACTGATCAGTTTTAAAGCTGCTTTTAAAAAGCTGTTTCTCAACACAATTGTTAAGAGGTTCACACCACATGAGCCAGCAGCAGGTACACTTACAAAGTGCTGAAATACTTTTTTAGTATTTTCCCTTCCAGCACGTAAAGTCCCAGATTCATCTTGCATAACTCCAGACTCTTTAATGAGGTAGCTGGAATAGGAATACAGTAGCTATATTTGGTAGGGAGAGAAAGGCATGTGTGAGGGGCTTAATTTTCATAAAGCAGCAGCGCTCTATAAATTAAATCTCTTAAGAAGTTTAAGATACTGAGGAATCAGTTTCAGCACTCAAGCTTGAAGATAAATTTAAAGGCATGCATTTTCAAATAAAAATTCTTCATTGTGATTCTAGCTACTATTGAACAGAAGTGCAGGAATAATTGGTAGAGCAGGGACGCCAGATTCTTCCATTCTTTTAGATAACTCAAGATATCAGTGGTGGCTTAATGCTCAGTGGAATTTGGGAGATCTCTATGAAGAAGTCAGACTTCAGAGGAACCCAAACTCCACTGTCACCCTGAATACAGCATAACATGAGACAGGCAGTGCTGGTTTACTAGATAAATTAATCATTAAGAGTGGAAGTCTTTGATGTCCATCTCTGGTTTCCTGGTGCAATGAAACACACAAATGCAATCATCAACATCTGACCTAGTTAAGTGAAGAGATGCCCAAACTAATTACTGGTCATTCTAAACTGGTGGGCAAAATTACATCTTCTCCCTGTAGTTTTTACGTCTGTCTCCTGAACAGTTCAGAAAGGTTCATAGAATTATTTTAGTTAGTGGGGAGAAGGAATCTGCTTGGTATCCTGCAACTATTTCTGCTTTGAAGGACTAATGGTTAAAAAGAACAGAGAAGAATTAGCAGCATGTAATCTAAGGCCCCAAAATATACATCTCTAAATGTAGACAATGACTTATTGTCTGCTTGTCTTCTGCAATGTGAATGCCATTACTCTCTTCTATCACATTTATCCAGAAATTTATCCAGAGTGTTTGCATTTGTGGCTTTAAAAGATTTAGGTACTTAATTGGTTACCTCCAGGGAGGAAGCTGACTGCATGCAAGATGTATTTGTGTGTTTGCTTTCGTTTATGGATGATTGCAGTTCAATGTTATTTATATATATATATCACAAAAAAATGGTTAGACACAGCTAAGCAAATTGAGTAGTTCTGGAGACATCCTCAGGGCTTATACAACACAGACTACAGGCTTGTGCTGCTTCTTGTGGTCAACACACCTATTGGTCTCTCAGCTGAGGCTTTCCTTGGTGAAATATTGATGATTAAAGGGCCAAAATTCTAGTAGAATTAAAGAAGTAACTGTAACCTTGCTTCTGTATGTATTTATGTACTTAAGACTATTATTTTCTCAAATACTGTCTAGGAATCTTTTGGGCTCTGGCTAGACTGAAACTACCTCTCATAACTTGTATACAAATTCCAAACCCAGTTTTGTAGAGCAATAAATTCTCTGAAAAAAACCCAGCCAAACAAAGGGCTTGTATATTAACATATGCATGCATATGTTAATATACAAACTGCTGTTCTCATTGAATTAGATAACTATGCCCAGTAGAAACTGGATTAGGCCTCAAGTTTCCTGATAGGGGCCTGAAAAGACAAGCATGTGTGTTTTCAAAGCAGTTACTATGTTTTGCAATTATAGGTAACTGTCTTGTAAGCTTAACATGCACATTTACCAGTTTTTATTTTAAATTCTTCATTTCAGTCCACTATGGTCTTTTAATAGCATTTTCTTTTTCAAACAATAGTAGTGTGCTTCTACAACAGCTTCTGTGAGAGGTCTTCAGTGTATGTCATGGGTAACAGATGAAGCCTGTTTGCAGTAATAATTTGTCTTATGATGTGAATTATTATTGTGCATATTGTAGAAGAAAATTAAGCATCAAAAGATTTAAATCAGTTGTTTGAAAAAAATTGCTTATTGTCATCAGAGGCTCAGTCAAATCTGCTAAAACCTGATTTCTGAGATCTATAGCTGTTACTGAAGTGAGGAAAAAAATGCCATTGCCTGAACACCTCTCAGAACCGAGGCAAAAGGTGCTTGCAATCAACTAATACCCGTCCTGAAATGCTGACAGAGCTAACTTGCCAGGAGTGCGTCTTCAGTAGTGTTTTAATTTGGGTCAGGATCACAACATTTAATTCTCCTTACAAACTTTCATTTACATCACAGATTGATTTAGGTCCACATGAACTGGATGTCAGGGCTTCGGGTTTCACTCTGTGGATCTGCTACTGCTGGTCCCCAGCACCTGCTGATGCTAAAGGTGACGTGGCAGGTGGTCCTCTTGCTCTGAAGGCTGGTGAGTTGGACTGCAAATACAGAGTCAGACAGATAAGGGGCCCTGTGTCATCCCTTGCGTCAGAGATCAAGCTAGGGACATGCAGTGACAACTTGCCTAGAGTAAAAAAAAAAAAGGAAAACTCTGACAAAAAGTGAAAAAAATAATTGTTTCTCGTAGTATTCCTTTCCTATGAAGTTTTGCAGTTTTAATTATCCCTTCTGTTCCTAGGGAAAAAAAGAATAATACAAAGATCAACAAGAAAACAATTAAACTGTAGCAGTAATTCTCTTTTCTTATTTAACACCTTGATAAATATAGTAACTGAATTCATTTACCAGATACTTGAATTTCCTATTCTTTGTCTTGTTCTATAGGTGATATATTCCCTGAACACCAGGAATGATGAACATGAGGCGAGTATACAGGCTCTGAGAGAGGCTCATGAAGAAGAAATTCAGCACATCCTTGCTGAGACAAGGGAAACGATTCTCCAGTGTAAAAGCAAAGTTGAAGAAGAACAATTACTAAGAAAACGTATTCAGGCCCTTGAAATTGCAGTAGAACAACACAAGAGACTGAAGGAAGAAGCCCTGGCAGAGTTAACATTGTGCAAGAAGCAGGTAGAAGAGAGGGAGCTGAGAACAGAAGTGAAACAAGTATGTAAGGTCCTCTCTACAAACACAGTAGATACCAATGCAGGCTTTGAAAACAAGCTTCTAGTTTTACATCAGGAGTCTGATGGACTGCTAAATGAGTGCAAAACATCTAGGAGAGAAAATCTAGAGAAAAACATAATTTTAGAGGAAAAATGCAGTGCAAAAGGACAAGCTCTAATAAACGAGATGGAAAACCTAAAGAGTGAGAACAAGAGAGCAACTGAAGAATGTACTCTGAAAACAATCAAACTGCAAGCCTGTTCTGAGAGAGAAAAAGAGGCTTTGAAAAAGCCTGTGAAGCAGTCTGTGATAGAAACAAAGAATTGTCAGCAAAGAGAAATGGAGCAAAGGCAGAGCTCAGAGCGCGAGGAAGGCTTTCTGTTGCAGCAGGTAAAGAAGCTGGAGGCAGACCTAGAGGAGAAAATCCGGAAGATAAATGAGAGGAAGAAGCATTCTCAGAAACTGAAGGAGAGAATACAGGTAGACTATGAGATTGTGATCCTTCTCTGTGCCTAAAAAGGTGCAAATTATCAATTCTGCAAAATCCGGTGGAGGAGGGGTCTTTCATATATCACATTGAATCAAAGGCTGTGTAAGCACTAAAGCAGTTTTAGAGACTTTGAAGAGAAATAGGAGGGATAGAGTGCTGAGAGTTTTAAAGAAAGAGTTAAGATGATTCTTTAGGAGAATTCTTTGAACGCTAGACTTTGTTCCCTGAGGGTAGAGTGAGATAAAATGTTGACTGAACACAGCCTTACCTTTCTTGCCCAGAAATGTGAAGAGAACAGCAAGCAGGCAGTAGAGCTAGCAGTGAGTATTGAGAGAGTACGTTTTCCTTTTCCCTTGCTGTTGTCAACAGCTCAGTCCATGGGTATGGACAGGGTTAGATGAGCCATCTGAACCGGCAGGTCAGGAATCAGGTGCTTTGTGTTGTGACTGTTGCAACAGTGGTTTGTACCACATGACATTTAATGCAGTGTCCTTCACACCTGTGACTTTTTATGTGCTGAGCCATGGACACATTTTTCATCAGTTCTGTTAAAGAGAAGGTCAAACCTTAGGTTCCTCCAGGGAGTCCATTAATTACAGCGTGGCTGGGTGTTTCCTTGTGGAGAGACCCAAAACAACGAACTCCTGGGCAATTGCACCTTTTACAATTTAAGTTTTCCACTCCCCATGCATTCTTCAGACACTGTTCACACATAAGTTGATCCAATGGTTTGTCAGGACTGGGATCTTCTGTTTTGTATTTGGTTTCATTCCTGTTTCCAGACAAGCTGACCCTTTCCTTATCCTCTGTCCCTGGTCATAATTCCTTATCTTCTGGCCATGGTCAGTCCCTAGGGCCCCTTTCTGCAACTCAACAAAGTGTTAATGCATGTCCATCCTCTCATACATCTGTCAGTCCCATACCTCCTCCCCTGCTTAGCTGTCCATGCTAATGAACAGAGTTCATTTAAAGTTGATTTATGCTAAGTTTTAAACAAGGCCAATTCATGCTAAGCTTTAAGCAAACACACACTTGATTCTAATTTAACTGATCTCAAAGCAATCATACAATTAATTCTAACGTTCTTTAAGTAAACTTATTGTGATCCCTAACAAGTTGTCACCTCACACTCTGCTGATCTACCCTGGTGTGTATCTTAGACATTTGCAGTGCAGCTCTGCAGCCCCTTTTTGCTTAATTGCATCATGTGTCAGATGCAGTTTCAGAAGTTGGCACATCATGGGCAATCTGCCAACCAGCTGCAGTGGTACACAGGTCAGGGTGTAGGAGAAACACTGATGGAAGCTGAAGCATTCAACCACACCATGTGCTCAACAGTTCCACTTCCTTCTAATGGTATTGGTCCTTCCCATCACAAAAACTCACCTACCAGGCCTGTCCCCAGCCCTGTGACAGCAATCTTGTTGATTAGATAAGAAGGTCTAGACTTGGAGTATTTCAGAATAGGGTCTCAGGATGTGAGAGGCTGGAGAGCAGCCCTGGGGGTTCTGGTCGATGGCAAGGTGACCACGAGCCAACAGTGAGCCCTGGCAGCCAAGAGGGCAACCGTGTCCTGGGGGGCACCAAGCACGGCATCGCCAGCCGGGACAGGGAGGGGATTGTCCCGCTCTGCTCTGCACTGGGGCGGCCCCACCTCGAGCACTGGGGGCACTTTGGGGCACCACAGCATAAAAAGGCCATCAACCCACTGGAGAGTGTCCAGAGGAGGCCACGAGGCTGGGGAAGGCTCTGCAGGGGAAGGCGTGTGAGGAGCGGCTGAAGTCCCTTGGGCTGTTCAGCTGGAGCAGAGGAGCCTGAGAGGGGATCTCAGAGCTGTTTGTGCCTTCTCCCAAGGGAGGGAGGGCAAAGAGGGGCTGAGCTCTGCTCTCTGGGGACCTGGGACAGGACCCCAGGCAATGGCAGGAAGATGTGCCAGGGCAGGGGGAGATTGGATCTCAGGAAGAGGTTCTTCCCCCAGCGGGTGGTGGAGCCCTGGAACAGCTCCCCAGGGAAGCAGTCCCAGCACCCACTGTGCCAGCATTCCAGAAGCATTTGGACACTGCCCTCAGCCCCACGGGGGGAGTGTTGGGAGTGTCCTGGGCAGGGACAGGAGCTCGACTCCATGGTCCCTGGGGGTCCCTTCCAGACTGGGTAATTCTGTGCTTCTATGTACAATAATTATTTCCTGATGGGGAAAAAAAAATTTATCTCCTTTGGAGTCAGAGAACCCCAGAATCCTGTCAAGAGCAGTGTCACCTCAGTCAGCTGTGCTCTTCCAAGACGGCTCTGACCCTTTCCACCATCTGCCCTCACATCTTGCCTGCCAGTATCATTTTGCTGATGGTGCAGGGTTCTCAGCCTCCTCTTTGAGGAAGTTCTTTGAAGGCGTTCAGCTTTTAATACAGTCGCTGCCTTTCTCAAGATTAGAGCGTGAATTGAATATGCCTTTCCCAACATTAATCAGTCTCCATTCTCTCACTGTGTAGATCTGTAACTGAACAACCTCTATCTTCTGCAGAAAAGTGGAGAGGATATAATGAATGACAGTGATGCAGATAAGCCTTTTTTTTTTTTTTTTAAATTGAGTCAGGGAAATCTGTAATATCTGTTCAAATATGGAAAAGTGCCCTGGCTCAGAAGTAAGAGCTGATAGAGGGGGAAAGGGGAAGTAAGATCCTGATTTCTTGTGGGTAATGTAAGTAACATTCAGGAGAAATGAAGAATGGAGACATGAAAATTTATGCACATGGTGTACTGTTCTGATTTATCATGCAAGAGATGCAGGCTTTTAGGAATAAATAACGTAAAGCGCGATAGGAACTGGAAATAAGAAGGCGATGTCATTGGCAATTTAATTTCTGCGTTCAGTGTCAGCTGGATAAAACTAAAATATTTTCTGAGGGACATATGCTCAGCTTGTACATTTCAGATCCTCTAAGTCTGTGGAATGAGACTGATTTATTATACATATCACTGAAGCATATTGCCTTGAATCTTTAAAGAGAGAGCCTCTGACTAGAATGTATCTGGAAGAAGGAAAACAGACACAATGTTATTTTCTGTTTCTTTCCAGTTTAAATAAAAAAGTAGAAGTTTCTCCTTTCTAAATTGACTATTTCTGATGCTACCATTAAATAATGCATTTTATTCAGAATCCAGTGGACAATGGTAGTCTTGGAAATAGAAAAAAATCTTTAGTCAGTAATACCTCTGATTATTAGTAAATATTTTACTAGCAGGAAGAGCTATTTTAAGGTTTGAAAGATGAAAGGACTGATGTTTAAGCAAGAAGAATTATCTGTTTTCTCCTTGGTGTATGCCAAGAGGTTTGAGACCTTTAGATGAAAGGCATAACATTAGTGCACATATTACTATTATTTATTTATTTTTATTACTGGGGAAGAGAGAATGTAAAGGAGGACAAACCATCGAGGGTGATCTTTTCACTCTAGTCTTGGAAGGGTTTTGGCATATGCCAGAGGTAAAAGGAACAAGCTTACATTTAAGCTTTCAACTGCAGAGAATTTAAATACAAGTTAGTTTTAACCCGTGAGATTTTACTCAACATTCATGTAGGAATGGCAATTTTGTCTAAATTAATATTGCAATATTATGTTAGACATCCAGAAACTGAGACTGGAATCTCCAGAAATAGAACATTAAATATGGCTCCAATTTTTGCCTTAGTTATGAAAAGACAATTCCCAGCAAATTCTGTAGGAACTGATTTTTTCTGGTTTTAGGCATCTGTATTAGGGATGATGTTAGAAACTGTTGTACTTCAGCTACTGGGAAAAAAACCCAGACTGATATTCTTTAACTTTTAGCACAAGTTGTCATGAAATTAATGGAAGTATGTCCTGTTTCAAGTTTATGATAATCTCGGGCATCTTTCAGATGGTAACTCTTGATGAGTGTTCACTTTACAACGATGACTACTGCATCTGAGGGAATGGTTCCACATTACAAATATTCTGGCAACAGAGACAGTTTAAAGGTATGGAAGAGCAAAAAATGCATTTAAACCAGCTCTGTAAGCGAAAGATTTATATGATGGAACTACACCAAGAGAGAAAATGATAATTTATTTCATATGACAGAAAAAGAACATATTTAATAAACGTTGAAGTAATGCATATTTTAGGATTTGGGAAACATAGCTCAAGGGAACGCAACAAGAAATTCTGGAATCTAAGGGTATCGTGAAAAAGGTGGAGGAAGATGTAAGTATAGTCAAAGAGAGAAATACACTCAAAGAGAAGGAGATGCTGCAACAAGCAGGTGAGATGGTCATTAATGTCGTTCTGAAGTATTTCCCTCGTTAGTAGTCACTCATATTGGAAATTCCTTAAGTTATTTATTCTATTTGAAATGTAAATTTGGATACCACAGAAGAATGGAAACTATGTTGAATTCCCAAAGCAAAGCCATTGATGAAGTAGATCAAATGAAACAACATATCTGCAGCGAATGACTTCTACCAAACAGTGCCAGAACAGGAATGACTGTGAATATTTGCAAGAGCTTGAACAGGTGATTTGTTCTCAAATATTCAAAGGCATGGTGTGCCCAAAATATTGAAATCAATATAACTTTTAAGGTTAATGGCTTTTGCATTATTCTGCAGCAGTCAAAAAAGAGTTGTCTGAATGAATAGCTGTAAAAGGTTTGGAAGATCTTGTAATGAAGCACACGAAGGAAATTAAGCCAGTCTAAAACTTCATGGAAGCTGAAAGAAAGAAATGCAGAAGGCAGGAATGTTCTTCTATTTATAGATGCTGTAATTCATCTGGTTTTAATCTTATTGGTCACAGTGACGTCATTTGAATTATCCTCACTGGAGGCACTTTGAATTAACATAAAATACAAGGATTTTCCTATTGAAAAAAAGGGAAAAAAGTGTCCAAGTGATGTATTTCTGTGAAGAGTTCCACAGGCAGGGAGGTGAATTTATCCTTGATGTGATAAATTGCCATCTTAGTAACACTTGTCCATGCATGCTTTGCGTGTGACTCTTGGAGTGATTGATTTAAGGTCCCTCCTAAGGAAAAATGTATTGTAGGTGTATTCCAATTTCTGACTTAAATTTCAATATGCTGCAGCTGTGGAATACTCAGATACATTGATTTAATCAAAATTTTGCGTTGTTTAGGCTGAGATCTCATTCTGCACTGCAGCAACCTTGTTGGTGAATGGATTCAGAGTGCAGATGTTGCCAATGAAATGGCAACTAGTGAAAAAAAAATACATGTAGAGATATGTCCTTATTTAACTTTAGTCAGAAATAATGCCTATTTTCTCATAGATCCAAACAGGTTACCTGAGCAATACTTTCTCTCCAGGTATTTTAAGGGCTGACCTGTAATTTTTGATCTTGCTGTGATTTAGCAGCAATTAGCTTAGGAGGCTTTTCACAGAATTTCTTCCATGAGAACTGCTTTCTGTGGCCAAATCCTTTGGCTTGAGTAAATCTGCAGTCTGTAACATTTCTGTGCAAAATGTTTCTGAACCTAAACATAAGCCTAAATCTATTCAGATGGAGGAGAACCTTGAAACACATACTCACTTTAAAGCCTGTTTTTAATGCTTGGTGAAACTTACAACTCGGTGCACGCTTGAGTGGTTTGCAAACTTTGCCACAAAGCGAGGAGGAATTTAGTTTCTGTCTCCAAATGTACTTTTGTGTTTGTCAAACATCTAGATAAAAAAAAAGAAAAAAATGATTAGAGGAGAATTGGACAACCAGACTACTGGTCAGTTGTTCTTTAGACCCTTCTTGGTGCCAAGAATGTACTTCTACCTGTTTGTCCCGGTTTTAATGCTGTTTTACCTGTCCGAGTTCAACATCTACTTGAGAATAATCACTTGTTGACGTCTTGTGAAGTCATGAAAAGTGTGCAGCTCCTCTCACCAAATGTTGAGCTTCTTAGTACCTTGTAGATTTTGGAGATAAGAAGTGTGTTAAGTGCTTATCAGAAGAATTCATTTCTGCAATGAAACAACTGGACTTCATAGATTTATGCAATCTCATTTTTCAAATAGGGAATTGCTTGGTGGTAAATTAGACTTTTAGTCAAATAGACAAAAAGTGTTCAGTTTTCTGTTGTAACTGACAAACTTGATGTTTTTTGCACAATGCTTTGTCACTTCACTTTTCACACGTGTGTTTTCCTTGCTATTTATAGTTTTACATGTATGCAACTTGAAACCAGCCAGTTTGAAATGTTCTACTCTCAGATTTTCCATAAGCATTCCTGCCTGTACAGAGAACCCCTTGCACTGAGTTTATGAAAACAATCCCCTCCAGGCAAAGATTTTTCTAATTCCCTGAATATAAGGGGAGAAGTTTACGTCCTATCAACACTTCATTATGATGATGTGAGTATGGATATCTACAAACATGGCAAGAAGTGGCTCTCGAGCATTTTGCTGAATAAAGAATAATTTTATGCTCCTAACATGCCTGTGAAACAACTGGACTTTATACGTTCCTGCAGTCTCATTTTTTCAAATAGGGACCTGCGTGAGTGAATTATTTTAACTGATTGTGAAAGTGCTCATGTTTGATCAGTGTGGGAAGATGCAGTGCTTCAAGCTGTCCAGTATAAGCCTTATGAAAAGGATTTGCCTTTTATATAGTGTATTCTTCTATGGGAGTTTGTACAGGTATACTTGAAATGATGCCAGGCTAAAGCTGTTCATGTGAGCCAGATCAAATTTAAATATCAAACACTTTATACTTTAGTAAAAAAAGCATGATAGTAGACCATTATTTTTTATAGACAAAAGATATTATTGCTTACAACCATCTCTTCTTAGATAATTTAATCAGAAAAATCTTGAGTTAGTAAAACTTAAATAAAATTGAAATATTTTTCATTACTAATGCTGTTTATGTCCTCTGATGCAATTAAGGCCTGTAACAACCTTTTGGGAAGCATTATATCAATTTTCCAGACAGAAAAATTAAGATACAGGAACTCAGTTGGCAGAGTTGCAGTGGGAATGCTGCAAACACCTGATCTTCAGGTTTTAATCAAAAAGACCGTTATATCCTCTCCTTTTCTTACAGGCAAAACTGAAGTTATTTTTTCCTTTGCAATATTCATTTCTCTGTGCTTGATTCCATCCTGTAATTGCTACCTAACAGTTAACTTGGTTTTGAACTGTGAAATGGCAATGTATTCTCCTTCATTTATTTATGAGATGCAAGGAATACATCTCTATTGCCTGTGCTGCTGTCTCCTAATATTATGCCATCCTCCCAATGATTATAACTTTCATAATTTTTAGGTACTTTTTCTATTATCTGGAATTCTTAAGTCACTGTGTTACAGAAATGAGGGTGGAGTTGGGGAGGAGCTGTGAGAAAGGGCTGGACAGGGCGTGGGAGGTGTGAAATTGCCATTTTTTCTCTGTTTCCTCTGTGGTGTCTGAAAATGTGGTAGAATATTTTTCAAGTCAGCAAATTGGCACAAAAAGGAAGAGCAAGCACATTAATAATGCTTTAATATATATCTCTTCAGAACATTTCTGGAAGTTGCACGTTCGGTCTTTCTCTAATAAGTCATTGCTCACATTTGCTATAAATGATTGCTGTAAGCTCTTGCTCACTGTCTTGCAAGGTGGTGTTACTGATTTTTCAAGAGCTATTTCCAGCAATAAGGTGATAATACTGTCTTCAGATTTTTATGTATTTTAATTTTACATCTTTACTGGGATTTTCTTTATGGATACTGTAAGATAGTGTGTCCTTTGATCCCCCTTTCCACTAATTGCCTGTTAGTGAGTCATCTGGTTGTTTATATGGTTAATGTCTATTTGTGTTTTTCCATGTCTTGTGGGTGACTCTTGCATACTAAATTATTTCTAAGCTCTAACACCACTCAAGGCAGAACAGTCTGACTTTTCATGCTGTGCAGTTTTCCACCTCAGGGAAGCCTTCAGTACAATATTAGGATTATGTGAGCTGTGTTGTCTAACAGTAGGATTAAAAAGAACCACACCAAACTCTTAATATTCTTTAATTCAATAATACAGGAGGGACATTAAAAGACAGTAGCATGTATTATTGTATAAAGTTCTTATTATCTAGATGAATGCAGAAGAAATGTTCTTTTTCTCATGCTGCATGTTTTTTCCCCACTATTGCACCCCTTCTCCCTCCTTCTCCCTTCTCCCTCCTCCTTCTCCCTTCTCCCTCCTTCTTCTCCCTTCTCCCTCCTTCTTCTCCCTTCTCCCTCCTTCTTCTCCCTTCTCCCTCCTTCTTCTCCCTTCTCCCTCCTTCTTCTCCCTTCTCCCTCCTTCTTCTCCCTTCTCCCTCCTTCTTCTCCCTTCTCCCTCCTTCTCCCTCCTTCTTCTCCCTCCTTCTCCCTCCTTCTTCTCCCTTCTCCCTCCTTCTTCTCCCTTCTCCCTCCTTCTTCTCCCTTCTCCCTCCTTCTTCTCCCTTCTCCCTCCTTCTTCTCCCTTCTCCCTCCTTCTTCTCCCTTCTCCCTCCTTCTTCTCCCTTCTCCCTCCTTCTTCTCCCTTCTCCCTCCTTCTTCTCCCTTCTCCCTCCTTCTTCTCCCTTCTCCCTCCTTCTTCTCCCTTCTCCCTCCTTCTTCTCCCTTCTCCCTCCTTCTTCTCCCTTCTCCCTCCTTCTTCTCCCTTCTCCCTCCTTCTTCTCCCTTCTCCCTCCTTCTTCTCCCTCCTTCTTCTCCCTCCTTCTTCTCCCCCCTTCTTCTCCCCCCTTCTTCTCCCCCCTTCTTCTCCCCCCTTCTTCTCCCCCCTTCTTCTCCCCCCTTCTTCTCCCCCCTTCTTCTCCCCCCTTCTTCTCCCCCCTTCTTCTCCCCCCTTCTTCTCCCCCCTTCTTCTCCCCCCTTCTTCTCCCCCCTTCTTCTCCCCCCTTCTTCTCCCCCCTTCTTCTCCCCCCTTCTTCTCCCCCCTTCTTCTCCCCCCTTCTTCTCCCCCCTTCTTCTCCCCCCTTCTTCTCCCCCCTTCTTCTCCCCCCTTCTTCTCCCCCCTTCTTCTCCCCCCTTCTTCTCCCCCCTTCTTCTCCCCCCTTCTTCTCCCCCCTTCTTCTCCCCCCTTCTTCTCCCCCCTTCTTCTCCCCCCTTCTTCTCCCCCCTTCTTCTCCCCCCTTCTTCTCCCCCCTTCTTCTCCCCCCTTCTTCTCCCCCCTTCTTCTCCCCCCTTCTTCTCCCCCCTTCTTCTCCCCCCTTCTTCTCCCCCCTTCTTCTCCCCCCTTCTTCTCCCCCCTTCTTCTCCCCCCTTCTTCTCCCCCCTTCTTCTCCCCCCTTCTTCTCCCCCCTTCTTCTCCCCCCTTCTTCTCCCCCCTTCTTCTCCCCCCTTCTTCTCCCCCCTTCTTCTCCCCCCTTCTTCTCCCCCCTTCTTCTCCCCCCTTCTTCTCCCCCCTTCTTCTCCCCCCTTCTTCTCCCCCCTTCTTCTCCCCCCTTCTTCTCCCCCCTTCTTCTCCCCCCTTCTTTTCTTTCCCCTTCTTTTCTTTCCCCTTCTTTTCTTTCCCCTTCTTTTCTTTCCCCTTCTTTTCTTTCCCCTTCTTCTCTTTCCCCTTCTTTTCTTTCCCCACTTCAGGAACTCCATACACAACTAGAGGAATTTAAAAGAAAATCTGAGCATGAACTAAAACAACTAGAGAAAGAGAAAGAAGTCCTAACTGGGAAGCTTCAAAACTCTTCACTTGAGGTAAACTGGGCATAACTGTAACCCAATAATAAAAGGGCTCTTAATGTTTACTCTCATCTGAGAGATTTTAATCATATTTACTGTGACCATAATTCAAGAAAATATACAAAGACTCCAGATAGAAATAACATAAATTACTGCTCCTTAACAGCCACAAAGATTTTGAAAAGCTTGTTATTTTGATGAATTTCATATATCACTTTTTGGAGATATACTAAGGCTTTTTGATGAGGAGCTTGGCCATATCAGGTATGGAAGGTGGCTCTGACTGTGTATGGGGCTAAGCGGGGTTGGAATCTTCCTCAAGCTCTTGTTGACTTTCTGATTTTTTGTGGGTGTATGACAGGACTTGAGGGAATGGCAGGAAGATGTGCCAGGGCAGGGGGAGATTGGATCTCAGGAAGAGGTTCTTCCCCCAGCGGGTGCTGGAGCCCTGGAACAGCTCCCCAGGGAAGCAGTCCCAGCACCCACTGTGCCAGCATTCCAGAAGCATTTGGACACTGCCCTCAGCCCCACGGGGGGAGTGTTGGGAGTGTCCTGGGCAGGGACAGGAGTTGGACTCCATGGTCCTTGTGGGTCCCTTCCAGCTAGGGTGATTCTATACATTCAGACATGTCAGAGGGCCTGCTTGCTTGCTCCCTTGAGCAAGAGAATTGAATTGAAAAAAGGTGAAATAGATCATTATGCCGGCCTGATGATGAGTGGTAACTGAAGCAGATTAGAATGTGCAATAATTCAGTAAATATCAGTAGTCAGACATGCCTTCCTCTGTTCTCAGTGTCAAGAATGAAACAGAGAAAGCTTTGAGGCCCCAAAGCCTCTTTGAGG
The DNA here is from genome assembly GCA_033556795.1 of Tapera naevia. Lineage (NCBI taxonomy): Eukaryota > Metazoa > Chordata > Aves > Cuculiformes > Neomorphidae > Tapera > Tapera naevia. The sequence goes on along the minus strand of JAUMJJ010000034.1, from coordinate 19,438 downwards.
CTGTCATAGCTTATGTACTGTTACCCACTCCACTTACACAGAAGTCATAATGCAAGTCTGTGATATGGAGTAATCTGGAAATAAATAGCTGAGATGTTTTAGTATTAGCTGTAACGGCTGTCAGTTGCAGGCCAGTGATGCAAATTTTTCAGATGAGTACATCTACCAAAATATTTATACAGAAAAGTGACATTATTTGAAAAGCCATAACAGGTTGGATAAATATTTTTCTGCCAAAAAAACCCCAGAACTTGCAGAAGGCAATTATTTACCCAGGCAAACAGTGCACCTTTTAAAATTTCTGACAACTGTGGATATATGTTTTCTCCCTCTCAGGTGTTCCTGGTGTATGTTCTTTAAGTGCTATCTGCTTTAAAATGTTATGTATAGGATATTTCCTTTTCTGCAGAATCATCATGTCAAGCCTGTGAACATTTTGATAACTTTTATTTCATAGATAAGCTATAAAACAACTACTTTTAACAGAACTGAAATCAGTGTATAAACAATATACACTAAGAAACATTTTAGTTTATCTTGGAATCTAACAGTGCCCCCTAAAAGGAGGAGATGTTCCTTCGGAAGAGAAATTTTGCATTTTTCATGGTGCTTTATTATTTTCTGAATCAATTACTTGGCATTATTGCCAGGGAAGTGAAGAAATTTCAAGTTATAATACTTTCCTTCTGTAAATATGTGAATTTTCACAGCCAAGGAACTACTGTTTACTGTACAACATTGTGTTGCACTGAGGGCATGATTCCCAGCTGGGAACCTTTGCGATGGCTCAGCCCAGAGCTTCCGCCTCAAAGGTTGGGCAATGTGCTGTTACTAATCCAGTTCTAACCTGGATACAATTTCAGATCTAAAAATAGGTTCCTTGGCTGCAATACGGCACGTTTCTGGTTGGGCTGACTTAGCTGGAGCACTGTGCAGAACAGGCAGAATCATGGGAATTCCATCTCTCTGGGGATGCACTTTAAAGTGGCAGCATTTCTGCACGGATGAGGTTTTTCTGGATACAGAAATCAAATTCGCACCTATTTGGTCCCTTGGAAGGAAGGATGTGAGATCCTGTGTGGGTTGAATGCTGAGTCCTCCAGTTCCTTGGCTTTGCACTGCAGGATGTCTTCAGCTTGTGTTAAAAGGGCTATTCTGGAATTAGAAGGCCCATAAAATGGAAGCGCAGGCATCACCTTGTCATGATACATCTTTGAACAATGCCAGAGTGCCCAGAGCCTTGAAGGTACCACCAAATAGCAGGAGAGGTGTGCCTGGTGCGTTCACACCTGTCCCTCCAGTCAGAAATCACTATAAGTCTGGGAGGGCAGTTACTGTGAACTTAGCTGAAGTAACTGAAATAAGCCAAAAAACAACAGCAAAATATAATGTCATTGTTTTGTTGTTACCTCTTGTACTATGTTACCGTTTGGATGTAATTGCATCCTAGTATGAATAAAACCCTGTAGCATTTGGCTGCCTTATTTTGACTGAACAAATTCTCAATTGTGCTGACTCTTCTATAATACATCAAAAGGCAGTTTTAAGTCATTTATATAAATTCATCCCCTAGCAATGCATTGAAAAACTCAGCTTTTCCCACTTAAAAGATACAGGAAGTCAAAATATTCTCTCTGATTCCAGAGAACTTTAGATCTTGTCTTTGAGATTTCAACTTCTTACGTACAATACATAAAAGGAGGGGAGAGAAGATATAAGACTTCAGTTTTCACACAATGAATTAAAATAATCAAAGCAGAAGTCAAACTGGGGAGCCAACTGTGATGAGGTGCACAGCCTTATACTTACCCAGTATTTTTACTCATGGGCTATCAAAGTCTGAGAGGTACTTCCTCAAAAGAATCAAGCCATCCTTCCCAGGAGAAGGACAGTAATTATGGTTTGGGAAGAATGAAAGTTGAAAGACTTCTGAAATATTTCAAAACTTATCTGTCTTCTTTTAGTAACAGTTCATTTTTTCATTACTTGGAAGACAGTGGGAGGCAAAATCAGCTGTCATAAGAAAGGGCAAATGCAAACATAACCCTGAAATTTGAAAAGAATTCAGCAGAGCCTAGAAAAATGCTGTTGCCTGGAGTTTATACTGTGGAGGGTATTGGTTGCATCTTTAATACCACTTTATGCGATTCTGGTGGATAAAAGTGAATGAATAATAGTACTAAAAGTACTTTTTTTCCCAAAAGGTTTAGTTTTGCAATAGGAAGACACTATAAAAAACCAAAATCATACAATGTTGTTGGTTTGATAATAGCAAAAGGAGCCAAAAAGATTCTGGACTGATGTGAGTTGGCATAGTTTCATAGGCTTAAATGTTACTTTTCTTAGAGCAACACAAATTCATAAAATGTACTCAAATTTACATAATTCCTCTCCATTGTGAATGCAGCCATTAATCCTATCCTGCTGACTTACTTTTCTGGAAGGTAGCTCAGCTGAAGCAAATATTAGACCAGCAAGCAAATAATTTCAAGGAGTCACTGAAGAAACATAATCTACAGTCCAACAAAGAAAAAGAGAAGCTTTTGCAGGATCTTCAAAACACCATTAAAGAAAACCAGAACGTTAAAGTGCAGCTGGAGGCATCACATCAAAAAGTCTTAAAAATGTTGGAGAAAAGCAAAAATCAGGAACTCAAGGTCAGTTTACAACATAATAGCATAAAAAGTATTTGTGGGATGAACCATGTCAGCCGGAGCCGATTATCAGAACTCAGTTACCTCCAGGTATCTTAATGATGGGTTGCTGTTGTTGCACATAATGAATTATTCTGTGACTTTCAGACCTCATCGTCTTCAGATTGGGTTTTGTTCTTTTTTTTTAACATTTGAACTTAGACCATCAGTGTGAATGAAATAGTTTTGTAAAATAATACAGCCTACCCTGCACAGTTAGGCTGCAGTGGATGTCAGCTCCTCTGGCTGTGCTCTTCCTGCAGAAATACAAGGGAATTCCTAAGTGTGTTATTAACAGGATTCAGTTTTATTCTTTTTCATCCATTATTAATTTATACATAAATACTTTAAAAGAAGTATAGTAGACGTGTATAATGATATGTATTGCCTTACATACCTTCAAGAAATCAATTCTCTAAGTGGACAACCAAACCTTTTAAAGGTTTGAGTGGATTTATTTCAGTGACAAAATGCTAACACAATATATTGAGGTTCTAAAAATGTTGCTGTTTGAGAAAAAAAAAATCAACTTAAAAAACTTGATGTTGCACAGCATAGGGAAAACCTCCTTATAAAACATAGGCAGTAAAACCAACCCAAGTAGATTTTAATATTTTGTTTATATATTCAGAAAAAAATTCCAGCTTTAACAGAACCAAGCTGAAGGCTGTAATCTGGTAAAAATGAAACTGAGGAGTTTGCTCTCAAATCCACTACAGAGCAACTGCTCCATCATTTGTCTGACACACTGTGGTAAGTAATGACACACAGGTCAAATCAGGGGGGCTTTGTATGTTGAATAATAAAACATCTTTCTGATGTCAAATAGTGAAAAGATGTCAGTGTTATTTCATGATATATTACAAATCTAACAGATGATATCTTGATAATTTCTCTGGTACCTATTAAGTGTTACTTTTGAACTTCAGCTCGTTTTCCTTCTTGTGTTGATGGTGTCATATAAAGTGGTGATGAAAATGTAAATTCTGCAATGAAAGACCAGATTCATCCTGGCATTACAAGTAAAATAACAAGATGATAAATAGGCTCCAGCTACTTTGGTTTTTATTAGGGGGGGGCTTTTGCTTACAGGAGGCAGAAGAACGTTTGAAGAAGGAATTTAATGAGACTTTCAAGATCCAACATCAGTCTCATAGGCTGGAAATACAAACCTTGGAAGAGAAAGCGAAGAAAGAATTGCATGATGAACTCGAGCAGATCCAGAAGCAGCAAACTGTGTTGCTAGGTATGATGTCTCATGTCATGGACATGGGCTCCTACTGCTTCATTGTGTGCTGAGAAGCACTGACTTTCCTCCCATTCATTTTCCTTCCCATCTTCTGGGAATTCATGTCTTTGTGAATGTTCTTTTTCCATACCCTGCAATTTCAGCAATACAGAGTTAATATTCTGTGTTAACCTTGCTCTCAGCTCTCAGCAGCAGAACGTTGCTGGGAGAGAAGTCTGTAAACATTCAAGTACAAGTTATCAGCTATTTTAAATTGGAGTATTGTAGGTAGTGTATGTGACTTTCCTCTTTCTTTCCTGTGATGTGAAGAGTTACTATATGTGGTTCAAGTCTGTTGCATTCTTTGGCAGTGGGGGTCAGTTGCTCCATATGTGTTGTTAGTCAGTTAAGGAAATTCCCTGAACTGTTCAGAACCAAGCAGAACACTGCATTAGGAGGACCTGTAATATCTCTGGGTTTGAACTCAGGTTATTAAAGCTCACCTATAGATTTTTTTTTTTTTAATTAAAGAAAGAACAATTTGACAGTACTTTAGTATAAACTGGATTCTCTTTTTTTTTTTCCTAATTCAAATTTGCTGAAAAGACCTTTTTGCTCTTAAAGTTTAGGTCTTCACAGATAAATTCTATTCAAGAAAAACTATATATAGAGAGAAAAAAATTCTTTCTCCTTATACTTGATCCATCCCCAAACTTGTAAGCAATATGCACAAAACTTGCGGTATATGAGAGATCTGCTGACGTAAGAGTTGCGCTGCTCTAGCAAAACCAGACCTCTCCTCAGGCTGCCTTATGGCCTGCTATGAAACACCAGTGGAACTTAAGTTCAAGGTTAGAAGAGGTAATTATAGTGATGAAATCTGCAAAACAACTGGCACAGAATTGCCTGATTCCCATTGTTGAATCATTGCTATTGTAGCTCTGTATCTTCCTGCTATTGCTCAGCAGAGTTACTTCTCTAGTGACAGGAGGCCGTTACACCTCATGGCAAAGGAGCTGGGAGCAAAGCAAAATGTCACGTGTTGGTGTTTTCATCTGCATTGTCTGTATCTGCCTTCCCCATCCATTTAGCCTCTGCCTTACTGATTATCTATCTGATTGTTACAAGGATCTCTAAGGGTGGAGCTCTCTGAGCAACAGACATCATGCTCTAATCTCAAGAAACAAATAGAAGAACTCCAAATGGAGCTGGGGAGTGTGCGGACACTGAAGAAGCAACAGGCAAGAATCCAGTTCCTACTTCACTGCTGTGTTGTGTTTTGCAAAAAGCAATAGTACCAAATTTCTCTCTTCAATGAAAGCGTACAGAGTCTCTCACAGAAATGGAATTGCTTTCCTTCCCTTATGTCCCACTGTAAAACATTAGCATTGTCTCTCATCTTTTCCCTAAGGGCAGCCTGCTTTTTCCATTTAAAGATCAAAATCTACAACACAAGTAAATGAATGAATGTTACAATAAAATAAGTTTTTGGAGAATATAAAATATATTCAGGAAGACTTGTTCACAGGTTTTGTCTTGCACAGAGAATTGCACATACAATTGAAAAATCAGTTCACAAAAATTCAGTGTGCACCATATCTGTGAGATTTGTTAAATAATAAGAGGCTGTGAATAACTAAATTTTGCCTTTTTCTTAGGAAGGAAGTAGCCAGAACCAGATCAGATCTCTTCACGATGAACTGGAAAAATGTCAGAGTGAAATTTCCAAACTCAAGAAAGAGAATTTACTCCTGAAGGATACAATGGAGCTACTCAGTGCTGAGTTGGAGTCACAGAAGCAAGAAGCTGCACAGCTTCAGGACAGGGAGAAACAGCACAGAAGGTTTGCCTTAAATTCACACTTTACGGTGCTATCTAGAGATTCAATGATGATGCCAGTTCTAATTGTGATGTGTCAGAATCTCTCCTTTCTAAAGTACTAATTGTAGAGGACTTTTGTGAAAGCAGTAGTTCACATTTCTCTCCAGCCATAATAAAAGCATTTGAACTAATTGTTCATTATATGTCACAGAGAAATATGTCCAGTATAGCCTCACAGGATGACCTGAGAAAATCTGCCCTTGAAAGGCACTGGAAGATATAAACAAATCCCAAATTCACCCAAGAGCCATTAAAAAAAGCAGAAGTCCCTGAGAATAAATGTCAGTTTTCTATATGTACTCTGTGTAGCTGGAACCAATGGGTTGTTAACCCTAAAGGGGACACTTGGGAATGCCATATGTACTCTGTAACAGCCAGCTTTGCACTGGGGGAGTAAGGGCAGTGACAGCAGATGCTGGTGGTGCCTCTGGGCTGATGGAAGCCTGGAGCTGGAATGCTGTCAGGGCACAGGAAGGCCAAGCTGACTCTGTAGTCTTGTCTTGTAGAGGGTGGGCCACGTCCTCCTATTGCAGCCACAGGCTCGGAGCACGTGTTGCATTGCAGTAATAGCAGTCTTGCCAGTTGGCTACAGAAAAAGTGCAGGACTTACTTTTACACAGGAGATAACTGGGGTTCACTGTCCAGTGTGTTTGTGTGGCTGTTGAATCCTTTGAAATTTCTGGATGATGACACCTTACACGTTCTTTTCGCGGAGAGATTGAGAGACCTGGCGCATGGGTGCCTGTCAGTTCATTTCTGCAGTGACGTGCAATGTCTGTGCCCAGCTACTCAAGCTATATATAAAAGGATTTCTGAAGAGTCTAAGAGTCTACCCTTAAAGGAATCTTTAAATTTATGTGCTATATAGTCTAGAGGAAAGCACACAAGGGATACAGTGTCTCTCAGCAGACTCTCAGAGTAGCCAGGGTAATTCAGTTGCTGTCTACCACTCAGTAGATATTTAAAGGATGAGGAGCTTTTTTTTTTTTCCCTTTGCACTCTTTGGAGAGTTACTTGAAAGTGACTTTCATTTCAAGCTATTGAAGCAAGATCAACAGAAAGAATTGCAAACCAGAGAGTTTCATCAGGACCCTCCAGCTACCTTGAAGGAATTTAGAGCCTCTGTTCACGAAGGGAAGAATTATTCACGTGGCAGTGAGAAGGTCTAAAAAGCCTGAAATGCTAAAGCTGCTGTGCTGGAGGGTAATCTTTACAGGGGATGAATGGTGTGGCTCTACTACAGTAAGTATTTGAGAAGGAAGCATTAATGGAATTATGTAAGGAGAAATCCTTCAAATAACAGGAGGTAGAACTGAAGAGCTCAAGTGGTCCTACAGGCTGCTCTGAAAAAAACCTTTGGAAGATCTGGAACATTAACTTTCAGCTCTTCTTTTACTTTTGCAGGGCAAATAATTTGTGGAAGGGAATAGTTAAATTGGTCAGTGCATATAAATAACAGCTTTTTTACTGTTACTTCAACAACAGTGACCTTCTCTTACGCTGTGTAGTTGTTTCTTATTTGAAAGCTGATAGTGCCTTGTTATTTGCATGTGCCAGATTTTTATAACCAATTATTTAAAATTACTATTCCTACTGCTGCCAAGTAAGTGAAACCAGTAATCTGCTTGAAGTAACCATTCCCCTTTCCATTCTCTTGAATTGTGTGATTTCCATGTCCAGTACAGAAACCTTTTACAAGGATTAGGATTGACAGCAGCCAATGGCTTTTTTATGGGAAGAGGGAAGTCCCAAAATGGTTATTCTGAAGGAGGGCTTTTATTCTGCCCCTGAAGATCCATTTCAGGGATTCTGTACCCATTTTTGCTCTTACTGTTCCACTGCTTATTTTGTGCCAAATCAGTCACTCTCATGGCTGTGCTCTAATTTCAAGGGCAGAAATCTTTCATGGATCTTTTGGCCTTTCCTGAAGTACTTCAGAAACAAGTGAAAGGGGCTTAGAAATACATTAAAAATTAAAAATGGTAAATTGAATATCTTTTGTGAAAATTATGATTGTTAATCTGCTGAGTTTGACATCTCTATTTTAATCAGTAAACAACAGAAAATGTGCTCTGCATTGAGCTAATAGAAAAATTTCTCCAAGATTTAACAAAACATTAGCAAACAAAAGGCAGCAACTAACAATGATTCTTTGGTAGATTTCTGTTGATTTGGGGGTTGGTGTCAGAAAGCAATGTTATGGCCAGGCTTGGGAAAATGTGAGGCATTGTTTAGTTTTCAGTTGATGATGTTAATCAAATAGCAGTATCTTTCAAAATATATCATCTGTTAAAAATAAATGTGGTAGTTAAAGGCATTGCTGCAACACTCCTTACCTTCACTTTTTTTGAAGAATGTTTTTCAGATGTGGTAGGCAATATTAAATTATTCTGGTGCCATGATGTGATGAAATAAAACACCAAAGCCTCTTGGTAAAATCCCAGAGACTTCAAAATAATTTTGCTTAATATGAGTTCCCCTGTTTAACCACTAAGACTGATGTACAAACTAACCATAGACAGGATATCAGTATCAATGTTATCTAGAATAGACCCTCTGTTCCTGAGGGTTGATGGTCAAGTGCTTCTCCCAGTATCTGTCCTCTTCCTGAGTGTTAGTATTGTTCTGCTTCAGATTACAACTCAAGTGTCAAACTCAAATCACTAAGCAGAAGCCCAGAACTGTGGCAAATCGACTACCTTTGCAGTGAATAAAAGACCTCAAAACTGCATGCTTTGATCAATGGTAATGAACTAGTATTGAAATGTGAGAATTCAGACATATTTTAATACCAATGAAAGGCTACTGGTAGAAGACCTCCATATCAAGCATAAAAAAGAACTGGACATACTGGAACAAGAGCACCAGAAGGAAACTGAAAACTTATTATCTGATTTCAGCAGCACTCAGGCACATCTCCAAGCAAAGATTGTCTCCTTAGAAACTAATTAAGTCATTTAAATAAACTCTGGCTCATTCTGACAATGAGTTCTGTTTGAAATTATCATTCTTTGTATTTTATTGCTCATAGATAGAATATTATAAGCACTGAAATAGAATTGTATAGACGTTTCCTTTACAAACACAAAAGAATCCAGATATATTGTAATAAACTCTGAATTAATGTAAAGCAATGTACATGGAATTTTACAATGCTAAGTTAAAACCTGCACTTAGCATCTTGCAGTTTTATGAAGTGCAAAATCATCTTTGTCACAGATGATACCAGAGGCCCTGATCCATGAGCTTGTACTTAATTTTGTTCAGCAGAGCAGCATGTTTGAGGTTAAGCTCTTCCTCCTTCTCACTCCCTTGCAAATTTCCAAGAGCAGCCCTCTCTAAGTCATGTAAATAAATGCACTTTGCAGCCCCCTGTGGAGTTAAGCAGTTCTGTGGTGCTTCAGAGTGTACAGGAGAGGCCCCTCAGAAACAATCCCCATGATTATATATGACCCTTGTTCTTTCCTCTCATCCCAGCTGTGCGGCCCAGGTCCAGGAGAGAGAACTGCCTGCATGTAAGCAAGTCTCAGACCATTCAGATATTAAGATTTATCTTGTGATCTAAACTCTTGAGATGCACTGAATTAAGCGTATAAGACTGGGGAAGGGTCCTCTCAAAAATGTTTACCCTCACCAAAAAAAAAAACCCCACAAAATAGTGGTTTGTATTCTGAAATACATTTTTCAGTATGACAGGTGAAATTCATAGCACTCAGTTTCTCAAGCACCAAAATTCATGAACTCAGCTGATGAAATAATGACTTATTTTCTCATGAGTCACTCAAGTGTTTCTACACCATCTCGAAAAAGGCGTAAGTTCTCATTTGAATCTTTTCCCCTGATAAAGGCATTTAAAGAACTGAACTTAGAGTACAGGTTTAGAGCAGTGTGTATATTGAAGCCTCTCTTTTCATGAAAGTTATAGGAGCTGAGTATTTGAGGCCTCTATCAAATATTGTAGGAATTAGCCTGTGGATGTTGAAGTCATTCGGTCAGAAAGGAGAACAAACAGATGAATACAGACACGCACAGATACTGTGACACAGATCTTTGGCCTTAAGAAACTGGAGTAGCAGTGTGAGCACAAGCTTGGTAGTGTTTTATACCAGGGGCTGGATTTGACACGTGTCGTGGGTTAACCCTGGTGGTAATTTTATTTTGGAACTCCACAACATTTATGTAATCCAAGTGTTTATGTATAGATGTCCATTTCAAAAAAAGAAGCTGTTTTATCAGAAAGGCCTGAGTATGTCTCTGTATTTTTGGTTTAGAATTTAGGGCAGAGTACAGCCCCAGGTGTCTCTCAAACCTCGCCTGAGGAAGTGTTTTCCAATCTGCATTTTCTTTGGTACAGACTTAAAGAATTAGAAAAGTCCAGAAAGCAGGAGTCCAGATCAGAAGATTTACACCCAATAAGCTGTCTGCAAGACAAATTAAGTGAGAGAGAAGAGATGATCAAGCAGATAGCGGTAAGATTTCCTTTTATATGTACATTTATGTTTTGGAATCTGCTGGAAGGCTTTATTCCTATTCAGTGTTTCACACATTGCTTCAGAGTGATTCTTTGTGTTCTGGAATACTTAATGTATGTATGTCAACTTTATGTTGACAAATATATGTTTTTATACCAACTTCCAACAAATACATGTTTCCATACGCGTAACACTTCTTTCCCCTCAGGAAGGAAGAAAATTGCAGCATTCACTTTTAACCAACAGTGAATCTTACAGGAATCGATCATTTTCTTTCAACCCTAATTCAGGATGCTTGACTCCTTCCATGAAGGTAAGAAAGATGGGCAATGCAATTAAAATTGCAAATTGTGATGGTTTATTGCTATTCAAATCATACAGATGATCAGGACAGTAAAGAATTCTTTCCAGTAAGGCAACCTACAATCACGGGCTGAGTAAAACACAAATTCAGTAGAAATACACATGCACCTGGATACAGGTGTTTAAGTAAATACAAACCCCTGAAACTCCAAAGACATAGGTCTTACACTGGGATAACCATAGACAATCTTTGCAGACCTGGGAGCTGCTTGCAGGTTTGGCAGTTGATATTTGGCATATTGCATGCATCCAGGAAAATTATCGGGTTGCTCAGGATCTGCCCTTTGTCATTCCATCCCCTCTGTATGATACTGTCTATAAATAGTCATTGAAAGAAGTTGATGGAAAGCAGCTAACTGAGCTTTGCAAAGCTGTTGGCTTTGATGTGTCTTTGATGTGTTTTAATTGTACTGCCTAATCCATGGATCCTCTCAGCATACCCTGAGAATTTATTTTAAATGCCTATAGAAAAAGATGGGAATCTTCATTTTTGGGAGCTTCTCACAAGATATATAGGAATGAGGTATTATATCATTGAGGTTTTATAGCATGAAGAGTAAAAGACCTGTGTGTGTAATAAAGTTTTCTGTTACAATAAAAAGCAGCAGCAGCAGCAAACTGTTGAGGTGCCCAGTCGTGTTGTCAGCGTTCCGAATTTAGCTTCCTACGCAAAGAGCTTCTTGAGCTGTGACTTGAGACCAAAAAGAAGTGTTCCTCAAATAACAAAATCTACAAGCTTAGACCGGAGTCCTGGCTGCCTCAGGGTGGGCTCTCCATCGGGACAGTCCTCAGACAGCAGCGCTGCCACAAGGTATTTTGACTTGCAAGATGATAAATGAATTGGTATTCAGAGTCTTGGAGGCATTCAAACAGACATTTGGAAATAAACAATGGTTCCTGTTGTGTCAGTGAGCAAAATGTGCTCAATTCTATGCAGACAGACCCAGAACTTTACTGCAGAAGTAGGCTATGATCACTGCCCAGGAAAGCTGATGGCTGCAACCCCTCCTGGAACAAAAGAAAAAAAGAGAGGAGGTGCAAGTATTTAATTAAGAATGTAATTAATAGTGAAAATGGCTCTGTATAACTTGGGCCACGTACCAGTGTTTCTGTCAGGGATGTGTTTTCATTCTGACTTTTGTTGCCTCAGTTTGCACTTGGTAGATGCAGATGGCATATTTTATTTTAGGAGATATTTGAATTTATCTAGGCTTTTAATTTGGCAAAGGTTTTAAAGAGTTAAAAATGGATTACCAGCAACATAACTAAAAACTTCTTAGTTTGATGTTTTTTCTCTGAAAAGCTTGACTTTTTCTTCAAATTTATGAGTTTTCAAACAATGTTTAGTGTTTTATAAACATGCCTGAACTATCTCAATAAATAAGTTAAAAATTTATAGTTAATACAGTTGTAATGATAAATATTTAAAAAAAAAAAACAACCTACCACTACTCAAACAGCCACCTGTCTCCTAGTGGAGACAAGTTATCCTGTAAATTGTGTGCTACAGAGCTCTTCCCCTGAAAGCAGATGGTGCTTAATGCTGCCAGAGACAGGAACCTGGGGCACAGGCTTGGATGCACTTCTACATCTTAAAGATAAAAGCATTCTGTGTCAAGCCAGGTGACTACCAAGGCAAATCAGATTCAGAATTTAAAGGGAAATGTACAGGGAGACTGAGGGTACCTTGGCTGCTGCTTTATCTTTATCTTTTAAATCAATCACAAGGGGGCCACGAGGCTGGGGAAGGCTCTGCAGGGGAAGGCGTGTGAGGAGCGGCTGAAGTCCCTTGGGCTGTTCAGCTGGAGCAGAGGAGCCTGAGAGGGGATCTCAGAGCTGTTTGTGCCTTCTCCCAAGGGAGGGAGGGCAAAGAGGGGCTGAGCTCTGCTCTCTGGGGACCTGGGACAGGACCCCAGGCAATGGCAGGAAGATGTGCCAGGGCAGGGGGAGATTGGATCTCAGGAAGAGGTTCTTCCCCCAGCGGGTGCTGGAGCCCTGGAACAGCTCCCCAGGGAAGCAGTCCCAGCACCCACTGTGCCAGCATTCCAGAAGCATTTGGACACTGCCCTCAGCCCCACGGGGGGAGTGTTGGGAGTGTCCTGGGCAGGGACAGGAGCTGGACTCCATGGTCCTTGTGGGTCCCTTCCAGCTGGGGTGCTTCTATGAATCATAACTGAAGTCATATTTGTTACTATAAGTTAACCAGAAATTAACATAAATGTTAAAAAAGCATCTTAAATTATGAAAAATCATGGACGATGCAATAGTAATGATTATAAAAGCCAGTTAATATTCAGGTAAATCTTTCAGTTCTAAATAAAACTTTCACCCAACATTTTTAATGCGTAAGTTGTATTTTATACTTTTAAGACTGAATTGCAGCTGCCATTTTGTGATTTTCAAGACTTCATATTCTTCAAGTATCCTTTTTATATTGAGATTTTAAGTCAAGATTTATGTTCAAACATTTCTCCATAGCTCTTCAGCTCTCCTCCACGCTTTCCTTTGTGTTACTGCCAGTGCTGTTAGCCCTGTTACCTGGCTTGAGTAGATCCCGCTAGAAACTGCACCTTCTGGCCTCATCCAGTTCATGTGAGCACAGATCCGTGCACAGGATCAGGCGTTTTTCCAGGAAAGAAATATTAAATATTGCTAAGATTGTAACTAAGTGATGCTAATTCTTATTTGTTTGCACAGGACGTGTGGCAATGAAGCACCACAAACCAAAGATGACCCAAACCAAGACCCTCAGCATCAAGAATGGTTTACTAAATATTTTTCATTTTAAAGCAAACTATTTCCATACTTCTCAGAATTAAAGAAAACCTCTTCCTGTTTTCTTTCAGTGAATTATAAGCCAATATATGATTCAGGAAAAAAAAAGTCATTTCCAAGTAAATAATTAGGAACAACTGCACTCTCCTACATCTGATTACTATGGAGTTATAGCCATGGATTTCAGAAAAATGCATTTTTTTTTTTAACAAATTCTGTAAAAAAAAAAAACAAAGAAAAAGCAAAATTCTGGATACAGTTATACAAAGACTTTTTAATCAAGAGACTGTATTACATTAAATATGCAGTTTGATCTCTGATATATCCTGTCAGTCTGGCTCCAGCTGAAAAAGCATTCAAATTGCTTCTGAGGGCAATTTCTGTAGTTTTATACATTTGCTTCATCAGCTGTTTAAAATAATTTCTGCAAATAATGTTATTTTTTAAGCTTTTATTAGCTTTTTGTTAAACTTATTTTAAGCTGTACAGCATGTGGTATACCTCCAAGAACAGCATGTTTATAGCAGGCTGCTTTAGAAATACCTTCTGCTTTGCTTAATAAACTGTTCTGTACAGTCAGCATCGCAATCTCGTATTCCTGCTGTGCTTCAATACATGTAACAGCCTGATAAATCAGGATAATATATAAGTATGAACATTAAAACTTGCTTGTAAATAATCCATACCCATCTTTTGCCAAATAGTTCTACGTTACGCTGAAGCGTGAGTCGGACTGACACCCCGAGCTCCAGGTTTACACGTACATTTTGTCTCAGTATGGTTCTTGTGCCCACCAAAACACAAGGGTTTATCAGATCCTGCTAACTCACGAGTGGGAGGAGAGACGCCCATGAAGAAGTTAACCCTCAGGAAACTCACCAACAAATGTGGAAGGCAGGCAGCTGTGCAGCCAGCAGCCTGGTGTTTAAGATCTGCAGCTGCACAGTTTGAATCCCCATTCAATTCCAACCAGCAGGGCCCCCTGCGGAACAACTTTTAGAAGGAGGCTGACCTCCAGCCTAACCTCGTCTTGTATCAAACAGCCAGCAAGAACTGTGCCAACAGGCACAAGCACTCACTGCCAAACAGCCTCTGCACCACACCTGTGGTAAAAAGGTGGCAAAAGGACAGGATGCTTCTACAGCCCGGTACTTCCATCCCAGCTGTTCAGTACTTTTTCCAAGATGAATTTTCTCTGTTTAGGAGACTTTGGCAAAAGACACTTTTTATACATGCAACCATGAAGGGGATAAAACAATGTACACAGTGAGTAACGAGTGCCCTGGTGGCTGTGAGAAGATCAGAAATGTACAGGGCGAAATTTTCTGTTGAGAGTATTCATCCACTCTGCCCCAAAACCTTCTGAAGTGCACGAGGGAGTTCAATACACAACTACTAATTGTAATTTCCAGGGTTACAATACTCTAATTAATTAACTCTGTCCTCAAAAGGGTGTCCCTAGGAAGCAGCTTTCCTGGCTATAAGGATGCTGTTGCGTAGTAATACAGAAACAGGACCTTTGCTATTTTTACCTTGAAAATCTCTTTATGGCTTCATTTACATCATTAAATAGTGCAGCCCAGTATAAGCTAATTCTGTAGAGTGGGCAGTACTGATCACTCAGCGTCCACAATGAGTGGTGCTTTGGGGGACAGGTGCTTTGGACCATCTCTACACCAGCCTGACAAGCAGAACAGCAGTCACTGGGCCTGCATTACATATCCTCTCTCAGGGTTAAGCATTTTGCATTTAATTTCATCCTGTGAAAATCAAATCCATAATCCTGAGATCCTTTCATCAGGTGAGCAAAAAGTCCAGCCAGTTTTCCATTACTTCAAAAAGAAGTACACTCTTGATCTCACCTAGATACAGATAATGCTAAGGGTACTTCTACAGTGATACTTCTGGAAAATTAATGAAACATATTTTTAAATCTTCCAGTAAAACCATTAGTAATCTTTGCAAGTATTTTCATTGTACCAGCAAAGATACAGTTAGGGGAAAGATAGGGCCACCCTTTCTAAAAGGAACAGGATTCACTCCAGAAAACACACTTCTACCAGAAAGGATCCTGAACAGCATCTCTCCATATTTTCCACTGAAACAGAAAAACAATTCACGTTTTTTGGGAAAAAAAAAAAGATAATTTATTTTGTTTAATTAATGATTTATATTTGTAGTACAAACTACATTATACAAAAAGCATTCAAAGTAAGAAGACCAGCACTGCTTTGCATTGTTGAAAATACTCAGATACGTCTAATCAAAGATCAGGTTTGCTTCATTGGAGCAGGGATATTAGCAGATGCTTGTTCCAGGTAAGCTAATGGCCCCTGAGGCATTTCTGCAGGCTTTTTGTGCTGCACAGTGATATCATCCAGGACCTGCTGCCAGTGGCGCAGTTTACTCAAATGCTTCTGAATTAATGCGTCTTTTCTCTGCAATTCATTTCTTAATTCTGAAACATCCTATGGATGGAAAAAACTTTATTAGTAACTAGACAGTATTCATAAGAATAACCACCTCAAATAAAGAACATGTAAGTTTTCTAGCTTGAGTTTTCAAGCTGATCTTAACGGGATTCTAATAATGGAGAAAGCGCCAAATCGAGGGACAGCGCTGTGAATGCACTGGTTCCATTCCCCCAGCTCACATATTTCAAAGATCATTACTTTCAGCAAAATTTTACTAAATACTTAGTTCCTTCTAATGAAATCATCATGTGTTCCACTACTCCACAGAGCAGCAGGCATCCAGCTTATCCAGGGTCACGGTGAGAGCTGTGCTAATGGTCAAGTTCTACCAGCTTAGGATACAGCACCAACTTGAGAAACCCCAAATCAGTGCAAACGAGGTGATGAATTGCACTGGTGCACAACATGGGTACAGTAACTTAAACATACCTCTTTAATGACTTGCTCTGGTTTCTGGACTGACAGCTGCAGTCTTTTTTGTAGGAAAAAGCATTCAGTTTGTCTTGCAACATCCAGAAACTTCTGGATGCACTGATCAACACCTAAACATAAAAAAACCCAAAACCAAAACAAAATTGGAAGAATAGATTCAAAAAAAGAAGTTATCGGGCTAATACTGGTAGTTGTCCGCTATTAAAAACACTTCACAGTACTTTCTAGAAAGAAAATCTTCTGATATACTAAAATGACATATCTATAAAACCATGATGTGCCTCAAGTCTTTGTATAAAACATTGTTTTGCAGCCTTTCAGAACTCCCCCTTAAAAGTGCAAGACCAGAACTCTTTTCCTGAAGGTTTATTACATTACTGACAATGACAGAGAGTGTGATAAAATTATCTGTGGATTGAATGAAGAAAACATTTCACTGCACGCTTAAGCAACAAGCTCAAGGTAAGCTTCTAAGATATGGACATACTCAGATTATTCTGCCCTCATATATTATGCATTACTGTTTTGATAGTAGAAGCTGTCCTCTTCCAGCATATAACTACGACCCAATATCCAGAAAACGTATCTGAAAAGCATTTGTGCTGTTTTCAAAACAGTGCTTAAGAGTCAAGCTTCAAAAACTTTCCAGGGAAAAGAACACTTGTGAACAGTAGCCAAGAGCCATCTCTTAATTCCCTGTTTATACCTGTTCAGTATTAATCACTCCTCCCAGAGAGGTGCCTGCCACTGCCACAAGGCAATCCGGGCTTCCCTTTCCCACCTTTTATTCTTGCTTCACACAGCTCAGGAATGAAGCTCTTTAGCTTCCTCATTTCTGAAGCACATATTTTATGTACGTTAATGCAATCCCACACAACCCCAGGAGCCAGCTGACACTCGGACCTTCCCACGAGATCCCACTCCTTCCCGGGTGGATTTTTCCCTCTGTGAAGCATCTTCCACGCGGGGTGGGGCGAGCAACCCTCAGCTACACCACAGTCACCGTTTCACGACCTTGGGGCGGCCTTTGAGCCTCTTCTGGCCCGATGACAGGCGCACACACCTGAGCGAAGCCCAAGTGCGCCTGCGAAGCTTCCCAAGAAGTTTTAACAGAGGCTGCTACATCTCCAGCCCCCACCTCACCCTCTCAATGGTTTGGGTCGGAGGGGACCTCGAAGCCCATCCAGTCCCACCCCGTGCCGTGGGCAGGGACACCTCCCACTGGGTCAGGGGGCTCCGAGCCCATCCAACCTGGCCTTGAGCACCCCCAGGGATGGGGCAGCCACACCTTCCCTGGGCAACCTGGGCCTCCCCGCCCTCATCGGGAGGAGTTTCTTCCCAATCCTCATCCCCATCGTGCCCCTGCCAAGCCACAGCCGTTACTCCGGCCCGGCGGCGCTCACCGGTGCGGATCTCCTCCTGGTCGGTGCCGTTCACGTAGTCCTGGCTCACCAGGGAGGCGAAGCACGCCTGGGGGGGAGAGCGGGACGCGGGGGGTCAGCGGGACGCGGGGGGGGGCAGAGCGGGACGCGGGGGGGGCAGCGGGACGCGGGGGGGGCAGAGCGGGACGCGGGGGGGCAGGGGGACGCGGGGGGGAGAGCGGGACGCGGGGGGGGAGAGCGGGACGCGGGGGGGCAGGGGGACGCGGGGGGTCAGCGGGACGCGGGGGGGCAGAGCGGGACGCGGGGGGGGAGAGCGGGACGCGGGGGGGCAGGGGGACGCGGGGGGGGCAGAGCGGGACGCGGGGGGGGCAGCGGGACGCGGGGGGGGCAGAGCGGGACGCGGGGGAGCAGGGGGACGCGGGGGGGGGCAGAGCGGGACGCGGGGGGGCAGGGGGACGCGGGGGGGGGAGAGCGGGACGCGGGGGGGCAGGGGGACGCGGGGGGGGGAGAGCGGGACGCGGGGGGGCAGGGGGACGCGGGGGGGGAGAGCGGGACGCGGGGGGGCAGGGGGACGCGGGGGGGGCAGAGCGGGACGCGGGGGGGGGCAGAGCGGGACGCGGGGGGGCAGGGGGACGCGGGGGGGGCAGAGCGGGACGCGGGGGGTCAGCGGGACGCGGGGGGGGCAGAGCGGGACGCGGGGGGGCAGGGGGACGCGGGGGGGCAGGGGGACGCGGGGGGGGAGAGCGGGACGCGGGGGGGCAGGGGGACGCGGGGGGGGGCAGAGCGGGACGCGGGGGGGCAGGGGGACGCGGGGGGGAGAGCGGGACGCGGGGGGGCAGGGGGACGCGGGGGGGCAGAGCGGGACGCGGGGGGGCAGGGGGACGCGGGGGGGCAGGGGGACGCGGGGGGGCAGGGGGACGCGGGGGGGCAGAGCGGGACGCGGGGGGGGAGAGCGGGACGCGGGGGGGCAGGGGGACGCGGGGGGGGCAGAGCGGGACGCGGGGGGGGCAGCGGGACGCGGGGGGGGCAGAGCGGGACGCGGGGGAGCAGGGGGACGCGGGGGGGGGCAGAGCGGGACGCGGGGGGGGAGAGCGGGACGCGGGGGGGGAGAGCGGGACGCGGGGGGGCAGGGGGACGCGGGGGGGGAGAGCGGGACGCGGGGGGGCAGGGGGGACGCGGGGGGGGCAGAGCGGGACGCGGGGGGGGGGCAGAGCGGGACGCGGGGGGGCAGGGGGACGCGGGGGGGGCAGAGCGGGACGCGGGGGGTCAGCGGGACGCGGGGGGGGCAGAGCGGGACGCGGGGGGGCAGGGGGACGCGGGGGGGCAGGGGGGACGCGGGGGGGGAGAGCGGGACGCGGGGGGGCAGGGGGACGCGGGGGGGGGCAGAGCGGGACGCGGGGGGGCAGGGGGACGCGGGGGGGGAGAGCGGGACGCGGGGGGGCAGGGGGACGCGGGGGGGAGAGCGGGACGCGGGGGGGGGCAGAGCGGGACGCGGGGGGGCAGGGGGACGCGGGGGGGGCAGGGGGACGCGGGGGGGCAGAGCGGGACGCGGGGGGGGCAGAGCGGGACGCGGGGGGGCAGAGGGACGCGGGGGGGCAGAGCGGGACGCGGGGGGGGAGAGCGGGACGCGGGGGCAGCGCTGCACCCCCACCCCCCCCACACACGCACCTCGAAGGACGCTTCCAGCTCGTCCACCAGCGTGCTGTTGGCATTGCGCGGCCCCGCGGCCGGCGGCATG